>OU426987.1:115935496-116593342 GCA_911387755.1 Chrysotoxum bicinctum
CATACTTGATGCACTATAATGCACTATGGCGCCCACTAGAGTATGCAAGACGTTCACATTTGTGAATAACTACTAAAGGCCTAACTAATTATGCTAATTATTTTTTGTTATCAATCACACCCAAAAATTGCTGTGGGCTCTCGGTCTAATATGGGTAGTACCCAAAAAAGCAGACAAAACTGGAGATAAGGAATGGCGCACAGTGTGGTATTTTGACCTGAAACGTGGCCATAAATCAATTTTGTCAACTTTCACTCTCAGGATTAAGCATGTGTCCCATAACAGGTATATAACCAGGCTACTGTTTAGTGAAGTCGATCTATAAATTCGTCACCCCCGTTCGCGACACCATCAGTTGCAACTTGCACTTGTTGAATAAGCACGAGTTTGTTTGCGATTTAAAAAAAAAAAGTGTATTTTCGGCGTGTCTTTTTTTTAATCTTAAAAGTGATTTTTGTGAAAAAATTTGATATGGATATCGTAAATCAAGGTATGTACAATATTTTAAGCAAAGAAATTTTTATATATTCAACTTCATATCGATGAGTTAAAGAATGTACGTACAAAATTTGCACTTTTTCCGTTGTTTTTACCAAACATTAGTGTTTTTGAATATTGGCAACACCCCGCAACAAAGTTTGTCATATATATTATTTAACTTCTTCTTCACAAGTTTTCACCTAAGAAAAAACAAAGCATTTGAATAAAACTCCTTTCAAGCGACCATAACTAAACATTTTTTATATTATTCCAGATGACTCTAATTCCACCTTGTCTCTGACCAGAGATCAGCTCCATGAGTTGGTAAGAGGAAGCTCACAAAGACTCCTTGACGTTAAACTTAAAGATTTAGATACAAAATTTATGGATATCACAAACTGTCCCCCAGAGAAAATAGATGAACTTACAAAAATTATCAAGGCGTTCAAAGCGAACCATAAACGGAGATGGCAACTGCACAGAAAAGCGTTTCTTGGATAAGAATGAAGAGTGGCTTAGCGAAGAAGTAACACTACCTGTTGGCATACTTCCCGGAAGGTGTAAAGGTCGCCCAAGCAAAGAGTTCGGGGAATCAAGTGACCGAACAAAACGTCGAAAAACAGAGGAACTTCGAAAGAGTGTGTCCTTTGATGAACTTACATACGCAGCACAGATGAGTCACGTTTATATAAATATTTGGAACCACAACTCCAACAGTGCCTTGAGACCAGTGAAACAGATTTAGAGCTCATATACAAGTGGGGATGCGATGGGTCTACTCAAAGCCAGTATAAGCAGAAATTCGAAGATGACGATAATAGTGATGCAAATATATTTTTGAGTTCCCTTGTACCTCTTCGTCACAAGTATGGGAGTCAAATCTTATGGCAAAACATTCACTCTTCATCACCGAGATGGTGCAGACCAATACGGATTCGTTTTGTAAAAGAAAATAAGGACATAACCAATGAAGAAATGGAATACGTTGAAAACCTGGGCCAAAATCTTCAAGCAACAAAAGTAAGCGACAATATAAGAGTCAACCATGTACTGCTTCCAACAATGGTCGATGGAAAAGTGTGGAACGCAGCTACGAATACTGCATCTACATTACGTTGTCACATATGCGGAAAAACTTCAAAAAGTTTCAACGACTTGGATTCTACAGAACCGGAGAATCCAGATACTTTCAGATTTGGGCTATCAATATTACACGCCAGGATTAGGTTTTTTGAATTTCTACTGCATCTGTCGTACAAACTAAAAGAGGAAGTGCATAAGGGTCGCGTAACAGAAAAAAGTGACCGGGAAAAAATGCAAGCAGCCAAGAGACAAATACAAAAAGAGTTCCACGATAAAATGGGCTTACTGGTGGACATTCCAAAGGCTGGGTATGGCAACACTAATGACGGCAACACCTCGCGCAGATTTTTTAATAGCCAAGAAGAAGCAGCTTCCATTACAAGCGTGGATTTATCATAAATACGAAAATTCTAAATTATATTAGAGGTGATATCCTCTGGTTATGAGATAGATCTTCAAAAATTCGCAAAATTTACGATGGATACTGCTAAATATTACGTAAACTTGTATCCATGGCAGCCTATGTCTCCAACAGTGCATAAGATTTTAATCCACTCTACCAGTGTCATATCCCATGCATTGTTGCCAATCGGCCAGTTGTCCGAAGAAGCTGCTGAAGCTAGAAATAAGCATTTCCGCCTATACAGGGAACACTTTTCACGAAAATTCTCCAGGACTGCATGCAACGAGGATGTGCTTAACCGGCTTCTATTGACGTCAGACCCTTATCTCAGTAGTTTAAGGTCAAGCAAGACAAAAAAACAATCGTTTTCAAAGGAGGCTCTCGAATTTTTTATTGCAAATACCAATGATGAAGATGTTAATGATGATGTTTCTGATGAAAGATGAAGAATAAATAATAAAATAAAAACTATAAAATTAAATTAATCCTGGTCATTTTTTATTACTTGCTATAAAACAAAAGTTGCGGAAGGAAAAACAAAAAAGGATTAATCTGTTTATTCAATAATTGACCTGTACTCATAAAATATACAACTAATCCACATCTCGAATTCTTCGCATTTTGGATTAAGAGGGTCGCAGGTATTTTAGACTTGGTTACCTGCATACTGGGACATAAAATTTTGGAATGAAATTTGAACACCCGGATTAAGAAAATTTCACTCATCAAAAAAAGGAAAAAAGGGATTTTCTAGGAAAAAGTATCTTTCAGTTTTTTTTCTAATTTCTTTTAAACTATGACATTTATCGGAATGAGGTTTTTAGTATTTGACTAAAAATATATCAGGTCATTGAATATTGACAAAACAAATGTCCTTGATAAACAAATTTTAAAAAAAAAATAAATTAAAAACCGAAAAAAATATTTTTTTCTAAATTTCAACTTTAAAACTTAATTTCTCAAAAACTATTTAATTAAACAACTTGAATCAAAAAACAAAACAAAGAATAAAATATTAGCTTTAAAAAAAAATTATAGCGCAGTGCTGTACGTGCTTTTTTTGGATTTTTAATATTTTTTTTTCTTTCGGCTAATCGGGATGGGCATTTAAGTGGGTTTTACTGTACCTAAAAAATGAAAATTTATCCTTCCAAATAACTTTCTAGTCATTTGGTACCAATTTGATATGAAAAATGTGCCCAAATATTTTTGGACAGGTTTTCGACCAAAATACCGCACTGTGTGGCGTATAGTAATAGACAATCGCAAATTAAACAAAATAACGAAAGAAGATAAGTCTCCTATCCAAATATTTGATGATATATTGGATAAGATGGAAAGAGCGAATTATTTCACCACTTTTGACTTAACAAAAGGATTCTACCAGGTAGAAGTAGAAGCCAAAGATAGAAAGAAAACAGCTTTCTCCAGGCTATCAGGGCATTATGAGTTCATCAGAATGCCGTTTGGTCTAAGAAATGCACCAGCGACATTTTAAAGAATGATGAATGAGGTTTTAAAATATTACGTAGGGAATATTTGTTATGTCTATTTAGATGACATAATTATATTTAGTACTTCACTTGAAGAGCATTTCGTTTCCTTAAGAAAAGTTTTACAAAGACTTCAAAGCGTAAATTTGAAAGTGTCTTTAAACAAATGCGATTTCTTTAAAAAGGAAAGTGAATTTCTCGGACATGTAATCACACCTGAAGGTATAAAACCAAATCCTAAAAAAATCGAAACAATTAAGAAGTTTCCTATTCCAAGTACGGTAAAGGAAATACAAAGTTTCCTCGGATTAACTGGGTACTACAGAAAATTTATCCAAGATTACGCTAAAATTATAAAACCTTTAACTATATGTTTGAAAAAAAGATAAAAAGATAGATATAGAAAATAAAGACTACGTAGATGCTTTTAATGAACTAAAATTATCCATGCAGGATATACTAATTAATAAACACCCAGATTTTTCAAAACCTTTTGTTCACTGATGCTTCAAATTTAGCAATTGGTGCGGTTCTAAGCCAAACCCATGGACCCCTATGCTTTGCTAGTAGGATACTCAATGAACATGAATGCAACTACTCTACAATTGAAAAGGAACTCTTAGCGATAGTATGGGCAACTAAACAATTCAGACATTACCTATACGGTAGAAAATTTAAGATCCTCACAGATCATAGACCATTGGTTTTGCTCCACAATCTAAAAGAACCCAATTCCAAACTTCAACGTTGGAAAATTAAGTTAGAAGAGTACGACTTCGATATTGAATATATCGCTGGCAAGGAAAATAAGGTAGCAGATGCACTATCCAGAGTGAGAATAAATGTTTTGGAAGAAGATAATGATTTAGTAAGTACTAGACATAGTGCAGAATCTGACAGTATAGATTTAATTTAAATACGAGTAACTGAAAAACCTTTAAACCATTTTAAACGACAAATAATATTAAAGTTAGGAAATGTCAATAATGAAAGGATAGAATTTCCATTCATAGGGAAGAGATTAGTCATAATAACCAGAAAAGAGATAAATAATGAATCATTTGAAAAAATAATAGAAGAAGTTGATATAAAATTTGAAAATGCAGAAGATAACAATTTATTTTTGAAATTCCAAGACTACTGGAAAAATCATCATAATAATCAGACTCTATACAGAGCCACTAGAAATTTGATAAACGTGAAATCACCAGAAACAGAAGAGATACTCGTAATAAATAAAATACACATAGAATTCAACCATACGGGTATAGAAAAAACGTATCTAGAATTGATAAGAAAATATTATACCCCAAATTTTAAAGATGCAATAACAAAAGTTATAAATAATTGTGAAATACGCAATCTAAAAATAGAACGAAATCCAATCACGTTACCCTATGAAAAAACAAAGACACCACAATAACCACACGAACATTTTCACATGAATATTACCCAACCAATACAAGTATTTGACATGTATAGATAAGTTCAGTAAATTTTTATCAGTAGTAAAACTTAAAACAAAGAACCAAGTTGATAGGTACATTAAACGCAATAACAAAAATAATGAATTCCATGACTAAACCGAAACAAGTTACGTTAGATAACGATTCTACTTTCCAAACATATTCAATAAAAGAATACTTTAGAGAGAATGGCGCAAAATTTTAAAGAGTTCTCGTTTAAGCAATAAAACCGGGTCTACTTAAAGCAGTCGTTTAGCTTGGAGACTTTGTCTAACTTTTTCATAATTTTAATCAAGTTAGACAACTCTTCTAACTAATGTGGGTTTTACAACAGAACCTAAGCGAATTTGCGTTGAACAACCCTTAATTTGACAGATACACAACTCACACAACTACAAAAACACAAAAAAAAAGGAAAAAGAACAGACAACTTCAAACCAAATGATTTTTCGCCGAAAAAAGTGCATTTATATACTACAACGGTACAGATTTCGATTGTTTATAAGTTATTTACATGAAATATATATATATATAAATCGCAAATTCACAGCATAAAAATTCAATTTGTTGTTGCAAAGTGCGGATTCATTTTGCTATAATCGTCTCGGCCGACGTGCATAAATAAGATAAGTATGAACATTTGTATGTAAGATTTGTTAATCGTAGAACACATTCGTACGATTGTTTGGAATTTATAATATTTAGTCTATTTATAAAGAACATCTTTAAAAAATCGAATAAAACATCAGAAAACATTTTTTCTTCGATTTGCTTTGGTATATAATGACCATTATCAATATGGATAAAGTATACTTTTAAAAGATAAACTAGTTATTTGCTGCTGTTAAAGTAAGACGAGCTATTTAACGTTAAAGTATAGTTTATGTCCTTTAAAATTAACAAAAAGTCGGTTCTCGTTTTATACTCAATATTTAGAGTCGACTCCCATTCTAAAATTGATTTAGAGTAGGTTTTAAATGTTTAAAATTTTGCGCCAATGAGATTAAACTACATTTTACCACACCATACAAACACACAGGAAATTCCGATGTAGAGCGCGTACATAGCACATTAAACGAAAGTATAAGGATTCTTGAGCAGTCAAATCAGAACTTAGTCGACAAAGTATTGCGAGCGGTTGAAGTATATAATCAAACGATACACTTAACAACAAAAAAAAACCTTCTGATATTCATTTGAATAAACTAGACAACAAAATAATTTTTGAACGTATTGAAAACAAAAAAGACAAAGTTTTAAACATATTAAGTAAAAATCGAGAAGATAAAATAATTAACCCAAAGTTTACCAAAATTAATAACCCAGAGAAATATAACAAGTTGAAAACTAAACACAAGCAAGTTAAAGTGATTAAACAAAAAGACAAGAAGACGAAGAAAGAAAAATATACTACTAAAGATCAAGATGGAAATGTGGAAGTTGATGATAACAATGCTGATATCAATTCTAAAAAAGCAACATACAACAGTTAAATCCCAAGAGATCCAACTTTATAAAATGACACGAGAATTTTCTATTATAAAAAGTGAAAGTACGCAATTAATAGAAGATTATAATCTAATAATACATTTGATAAACTTAACTGACTTCGAAACAACAATAGAAACCTTAAAGGAACAGCGAAAGCTAATGCCACACAAAACCTATAAACAAATTAGTGAAATTACCAAATTAAAAAATAAATTAAGAACTCTAATACCACATAGAATTTGTTAAAAGAGGATTATTAAATATGTTTGGCATGGGTTTAAAATTTTTATTCGGAATGGTGGACGACGACGACAGACAAAAAATCGAAGACCACATGAAAATTTTAGAAGAAAATAACATAATTGACAATGTTAATCAACAAGTTAAAACAGTTTAGTGGACAATCTAAAATTTTAGAAAAAAAATAGTAAACCAAGGTACAGAAGTA
Organism: Chrysotoxum bicinctum; assembly: GCA_911387755.1. NCBI lineage: Eukaryota > Metazoa > Arthropoda > Insecta > Diptera > Syrphidae > Chrysotoxum > Chrysotoxum bicinctum. Next base: position 115,942,361 of record OU426987.1, read on the forward strand.
ATCAATAAACTAAAAAGACAAAAGAATGAAGTAAATGAATTTAGAATAGAGTTAGAATTTTCAGATAAAGTTAAAAATGCAATAGAAAAAATAGAAGACATAATAATGACATATTAACGTCACAAGAAATAAAAGAAACCAATATAACTTTTGAAAAACTAGAAAATGTAAACATTCATATCGCAACCTACAAAGCATGCATATTGATAATAAATTCACAGAAGAAGTCTATAATAAATATCTTATAGAGTTTTCCAGTCATAAAATTACCAACCAATGTATTTATAGAAAAACATAATATTACTTATTTTGATGATAATGAATTAAAAAATTTGAAGAAAATAAATGATCAACGTATCGAAAATATATTATTAGAAAAAATGTTAACATGTAATGAAAAAGAATTTACTAAAGAAAATGTAATTATGGAAAATGGAGAATTTATTGTACTAAAAAACTTTAAACACAACTGAAACATAATTGTAACGACTTAAAATATGAAATTGAAGGTAATTATTTAATAAAGCTAATAAATTCTAGAGTAGATATACTGAATAAAACTTTTAATAGGAAAGAATATAAAGGAGACTTAATTATGCCAATAAATAAATTTATTTTTAAAAAAGATGAATCCAAAATAGGAATGCTAAATTTTGAAGATATTGAAAACACAAAACCTATAATAGAAGTAAAGTTAAATAAAAAACAGACTAATCATATTGGAACAATATTAATAATTTTTATTACTGTAATAATCATACTAATCTTATATTGTAAAAGTAAACAAAACTATTGTAAATCTTCCAACGGTCACTTTTGAACCGTTAGACGATACTAAGAGGGGAGGGGTTATATCCACAGAACGTCCAATTACCCATAAACTTGTAAATAACATATTCTAATCTATTCTTGTAAATATATAAGATAAGAATGTAATACGTACATTATCATTACTATCCTATTCCTGTACACAAAGGAATGTGTTGAAGTCATTCGACACAAAGAAATATATAAGATAAGAATGTAATACGTACATTATCATTACTATCCTATTCTTCTACACAAAGGAATGAGTCGAAGTCATTCGATACAAAGAAATATATAAGATAAGAATGTACTACGTACATTATCATTTCTATAAATAGGAGTATTTCAATATTTGTTAGCAGTTCTTAAGAAGAATTAATAAAACCACCATTGTGCTCTAAGAATATTCTTTAAAAATTCATAGTTTAATTTTTGTAATTAAAATTTATATATATAGATTTTCACTTTCGCGAATCAAAATCTAGTTCCACGGTTCGCGTTATGGTATTTTTAATAATTATTTTTACTTTAGGTGGAATTGCTTTCGAATTAATCAATTAATGCATGTTCAGCGCATTTTTTTATTCATTTTTTATTTTTAATTCAACTCATAGCTATCTTAAAGGTAGACAAAAAATTCAAAAAAAACTAGCCTAATTATCCAATAACTTAAAACTAACTTACTGGCCCTATGCGGGCGCTCTAAGCTAAACTATATCTTAATTCTAATACCTTTTGGACTAAAAGCTATTTTTAATTTAAACAATATCAATGTTTTTGTTTTCTCGAGAAAATGTAAAAAACGCGGATACTTTAACTTTTTTTAATTTTGTATATAAAACTTACAAACTAATGTAAAACTAATTAAAACTACTAAACGCTACTTAAAACAAACTAAAACTATTTAAAAACTAGGACAGAAAAACTAGAATACAAAAGTGTATAATTTTTTTTTGACACTCTGACTATCCCTACCTAAAATCACTTAAACCCATGTAAGTTGGCCAAGATATATAAGTCCTCGTCAACTTTATCATCCAACAACCACCAGAACTGGTTCACCTGTCTCACCCTGTCCCTCCGGTCCCGATCGGACACAGTCCTACTGAACCGAAGGCGCTCTGCTTCGTCTTGTGCGAGGAAGTCTCAACTATAAAGGAGCCGCTTATCCACAGTAATACGGTCGGCGTGGTAGATTAGCGGAACCGCCTCTCTATCCTGGATCAACCCTCTACTATCTAAATAGAGGAATGCATTAGGTGCAATATGGCCACTTAAACGCACACTCTCAAAGTATTCAGTGTTGGTGTAGTAAGCCCTAAAAATTAGGCAGTTGGTCGAGGACATCGCTCTTGTAATGTGACCTCCAATCAGGGTATCAAAAAATTATCAATCCTGTTTATGGTTGGAATAATAATGTTTGTACTCCGACTCTGGTGTTCTGTATAATCAAAGGCAACGTCTAAGACACTGCCTTTCAAACACCCGAATCTTTTCCATTTGAGATGGTGCAACGTTGAACCAAGACGCCGGGCACCCATAGGCAATCATCGGCCGGATGAGGGCCATGTAGCAAATAACTTTTACCCTGCTGTCAAGCCGGCTGCTGTAAAACAACCGTTTCGCCAGTGGCTGTCGATGTGGCCCTACGATCAACAGCTTGCGCCAGTTCTTTCTCGTATCCCTTGGGGCTCCAGCCAACGGAGTCCTAAACAGAATAGTTTCAGAAAGTTGATTTTCAACTTCCAGTCATCACAATATCGCTGAATGTCAAAGTCACGCTGCTGCAAAAGAATTCTGATGACTTCAATTTTTGGAGCTGTTCTGTACGCTATTAGATCGTCGGCATATGCAATTGCTTGAATTAGAATTGGCGAGTTGACCGCTCCCTTCTGAAGACCATTCTTGATATGGAAGATACGGTAGAAGTTACATTGCCTTTTTTGACAACAAACTTTCTACCATTGAGCATGTCATAAAGTATATATAATAGTGGTTTACTTATGCCGAGTCTGGTCAGTTTTAGATAGAGACCCTCTAACCATATGGTGTCGAAAGCCTTCTTCAAATCGACCAGACAAGCACCAGTACACTGCCTTCTTGTTATGTTCCATTGGATATGAGAAACTAGTTTAGACGCAGCATGAATTGTATCGTGTCCTGCCTTAAAACCGAACTAAGTATCCGGTATGATATTGTTGTCCTCCGCCCATATGGGCAGAGCTCTATTAATAACTTTTTCGAATACCTTACTGATATTTGGGAGAAGACTTATCAACCGGAGATTCGCCGGATTGGAGTTGTCATTTCCCTTTTTCGGGAGAGGATGTAGCACAGCTGTCTTCCATCGCACTGGAAAATATACATTATTGAGTGCGTTGTTAAATAGTGTAGCACAGGAGTCGGCAACGAAGTGCCCGCGGGCACCAAGATGCCCGCGAGATAATCTTGAAATGCCCACATTAAAACACATTTCATATGTATTATCATTCCAAAAGACTAATTTTTTAATACTATATAATTTATGCAAAATGACATTTTAAATGATTTAATAACCGATGTGAAGATTTCAATAATTTAGAAAATATTGTAATATTCTTCATTAACCCTTTTACCCAACTGGATGACGATAATGCTATTAAAATTGCAAGCTACTCGTATTTCGATATTTCAAATAAAGAGAACCTAGAATTGGAAGTTATAAATATTAGCTGTGTTTTATTTTCCCCGAGATCTGATCCAGATTAGATCTTCATTCAAAATTACATGTATAACAAAAACAACACAAGGCCCTATTTTGTTTGTATTTGTTGTTTTACATGTTATTTTGAAAACAAAATCCAATCCGGATCAGATCTCGGGGAAAATAAAACACAGCTATTATAAGGATATATCTAAGTAATAAATAAATTTGTATAATTTATAAATGACAAATGAAATCGAATTAGTCATATAATCACGATGAAAAATTCTGTAGTTTGGTTAGCAAATGTAACTATCCAATATTAAGAAATTGTGCTATAAAATTGAGCTCTCTTTGCGCATCCACATATTTTTACGAATGTGTGTTATCAAATGTGAAGTTCATAAAATCGAAGTACCAAACGACCCTTATAGATGCTCAGTTGGACCAATGCCTAAGAACTGTCAATTCGAATTATATGCCAAATTATAATGAATTAGCTGATAACAACTTGCAATGTCAAATTTTACATTGAATTCAAAAAATAAATGAAATAAATTTTATTTGAATTGATATTTTTGCCATATTAAAAAATTGATTTTTCATTGGGTGGTGCCCGCTGAACTTTGGGATTTCAAAATTGTGCCCGACTAATTGAAAAGGTTGCCGACGGCTGGTAGCATATCTATATGTCAACTGCTTCCAGGTAGATGTTGTAGTACAACGTTGTGTATACCATCGACTCCTGCTAACTTCTTTTTTTTTATTGAGTCGAAACTAACAGGCAACTAGGTCCGTTTCGCTCGGCGAAGATGGCGTTTGCCAAATGATCATCATTAAACCATCGCCATTGCGTAATTTCATCCCGAAGGGAGAAATGGCGAAGCAGAGATCTGTTTTCCAGGTCGTGATTTGGGCGAATGCTAGCATTTACCTTCTACAATTGCCGAAAAGCAGCCCCCACGGTCTCCACTCTATCCTCCGGATCTATACCTGCTATCATAAGTACTCGTATGTCTCTGTTTTCTGTCGTCCTCTGAAGCTTAAGACACGGAAGATCTTGTGGAAATACTCTCGTGTAAACAACCTACATCATCACAACTATCATTTCAAACTGTACAAACTAATAATTTAAAAGTTCGAACTGTACAAAAAAAAAAGTCAGTACTGATATAGATCTCTACGTGATCGGTTGTGTTGCGTTGAAAGAACGAAAACGAAAAGCAAAAAAACACCCCTCGCGCCGCGTGCGTTAAGAATTGGTCCCAAACCATACTTATTGTCAAATTGCTGCCATCGTAAATTATTCACTTTATTGCTTCACAATAAATGACATAGTAAATTATGCATTTTATTGCTTCACAATAAATGACCTAGTGAAAAATTTACGATTGCGGGAAACCAAAATCAAACCAATGCATTCAGTTGACCTGTTGAGAAACTAAAGGCAAACCACTTAAAAAGTAAACACTAGCAATATTAATTGTGGGTCATAGTTTTTCACAATCATCATTGCTTGGGTATGCTATATGTTCCCACTAGGAGATAAATGCATTGGTTCGGTTAAGGTAAGAAAAAGAAGGAAGTAAACAAAAGAATATCGATTCATATGTATGGTATATTCGATATCGATATTCTTCTGATATAGTTTTCGCCTCCTCCGACAACTAGTTTGTTTTTTAGTTCTAAAAGATAACTCAAAGAGGAATAATACGGTGCAGTCCCGCATCGAGACAGCGCACGTACCTTCCTTTATAAATAAAAAAATCTTTTTTAAAATAAAACGGAATAAAAATATTCCGCGAATAGACAATTTTTATCGTGTGGTCATTTATATTAGTGTAGTGCCACAACAAAAAAAAAATGTGCAATCACGCAGAAATAAAGATTGTCTACCACAGTGAGAGGTAGTTCTGGCACTACACCCTTTTTACAGGAACAAACTCAGGCGATTTTTGACCCCTCCCTATCTTCAGTACCAATGAAGTCAGAAACTTAAAATTCCGAATATTTGCTAAGCTAGTCAGGCACAGTAGCCTCACCAATCACTGACAGATCATCAAAATTATGGAGCACTTCCCGACATCGTAGAATCTTGTAATTTTGCACAATAGTATGTCTTGTCATGCAAGCAGAGGAAAAAATGAGGTTTTCCATTTAGGGGGCGTGGTATTCACCAACTTTCTCCGAATTGGTGTTGGTTGAATGGAGCACTTCCGACTGCTGTAAAACGATGAAACTTGGTAAAGTGGTAGGGCATAAATTGCGTACAAAGAAAAAAAATATAAAATTTGGGGTTTTCCTTTCAGTAAATTATATATGGCATACTTCCGATTGCAGTAGAACAATGAAATTTGGTAGAACGGTAGGGCTCAAATTGCATATAAAGGACTAAAAATAAAAACTGAGGTTTTCCGTTCAGTTGGCGTGGTGTCTGCCCACTTTATGAGAAAATGTTTAATTTATATGCAGCACTTCCGATTAATGTAGAATGATGAAATTTGGTAGAGCGGTATAGCTTAATGTACATTCAAAGTGAAAAATAGAAAATCTAAGATTTTTCATTCGAAGTGTCTTTTTATTGTCATTTTGAAACTATAAATACATCTTGAAAATGCATGACTTTTCTTAGAATTAGAGTGCTCGAGTTGGTACTCTATGTTATGTTAGCATGAATAAAAAAACAAAACATTTGCATACCTGAAAAAATTATGAGCTTACATAAAAAAAAACTCTTAATTGTGATTTGAACTATAATCAAACCACTAATTAGTCTATTAATTGGTGGGCTACTGTTGTGTCTTCAAATAAAAAAGCCTTTATAATTTCAGCTACTTTTTATTTAGTATAAGTTTAGTTATCTGTTTGGATGTCGAACCACAAGTGAAGTGATGGTTTACATTTCATAATGATTGTGTATTTACATAAATTAATTACTCTTAAATTTATGTATCGAGTACCATGAGAATAGAGAAGGTTACACAAACATAATTCATTACATTACTAATACGTGTTGCAACTATATAATATTTCCTTCCCCTAATTCGGATATCTCTTCGATTTTCTTAATTGACTTGGATACCTCAATTCATACTCACGAGATGTTATTCCTCTCCTCGGTGAGAGGGAGGACATGATCAAAATATTTGGTTTGCTGACTGGACGTTGCTTCTGTCTTGGATCTCGTCTTGGTAAACTTCTTCATCTGGTTTAGATGTCTCTTCTAAAAGACATTATCATCACTAGCTACTAAGTATGTCTGCTTTCCAATTCGTCTTTTTACAACTGCCACCGACCATGTCCTGTTTATTCTAAAATCTTTGACTAAAGCTGACTCACCTTCATTAAATTCTTTTCGATTAATCCCCCTTGGCTTCTTTTCCATGTCAATAAATTCTTTAACGTCACGGTCTACCTTGGGTCTTAATAGATCCAATCTTAATGTATGTCCGATGCAACTAATCTTTTCGTTTTTACTTATTCGGGCAAAGCACATTGTGGAATTATTGTAACTGCACTTTCCGTATCCAGTTCCATCTCAAGTTCGTTACCATCTATTTTTACATGCAGTGTTATTGGTGGAAAATTCTTTCTGTTCGATGTGATGTTTTTAAGTTCGATGTAATCTTCATTCTCTTGTGCCCCTTCAATCTTCGTTATATGTATTCTTGATTCGTTCGCTTCGTGTTTTTATTCTTGCACGAACTTTGCAAATGTCACAAAAGAAAATTTTGTAGTAGCACTGCTCGCTGTTGTGTCCTACTCTACCACATCGATAGCATCCATCGTTCTTGTTAGCCTTGTCTAACGTGCGTCAACCGTTATTTTTTACCACTCCACCTGCTGTTGATTGACCGTATGACTTTATGCATCCACTTTGACTAATAAGATCATTACCTAATGCCCGTGTGTGTGTATTTTGCGTATTTAACTTATTTGGGTGATTCTACAAACAATGGAATAAAATGATACAAATTTCGGCACGACATTTTTGGATTCCAAAAGTCGTAAGAGTTGTTCTATATGATCATTAGAACGTCCCTTTGCGTTGTTGAAAGCGGCCAGTTAAAAAAATAAAAAATGACGATTTTAAGGAAATTTTTTGAAAAAGGATGTTCAGGTACTGTAATACCATAACAGATAGTGCAATATGAAATTGACAAATGCAAATGTTCTATTACTCTGGACGATCGTCTCGAACTGTCAAAGGATTCGACCAATGGCATCGCTCGTTCTATCGTCCAATGAAATAGCTTGTTGTATTTTCCAACGACTTCAAGATAATAATAAGAAAGAACATTCATTAAGAAAGTGGACGCCAAGACATAAAGTAGCTTTATAAATTTTTGATTTGAATAACCAAGAATAAAGTATTTTTGTAAACCTGAAGACTAGCATTTCTTTTCGATAAAAGCTTAAAACTCAGATGTGCGGTATATTCACCTGAAAAATATAGATTACCGAGTTTTCTATTTAATCAAACAAAAAATAAACAATTTTTGTATCATGACCGAGCACAAGACGAAGGGGGAGATGATAGACGCCTTAAAGGGCGCAGACATTGATGTGCCTCTGACAATTACTCTCCCTCGGCTGAAACAAATGTACGGCAATTTGTATGCCCAACAGAGAACAGAAGACGAAGAGCTATCTGAGGAGCCTGCTGTAAATGTGGAAACCGAAGCCGTACTCGACCATAAATTAATGCTCCTACGCAAACGCCACGAAGTCCTTATACTGCAGCAATCGATAGCCAGATTGGAACGAGCTGAGACACAACCTACACTATTCACTACACAAATGTCTACGCCATCTACATCAACATCTCGACTGACTTTTCGTGACATCGAGCACGCCATCGTAAAGTTTGATGGCGAATCTAGGGCCTACAATGTCCATGACTTTCTAAGAAACTTCGAGAGAGTCATGAATATGGTGGGAGCAGATGACCTGTTCCGCTACACGTCTTTGAGTAATTCTCTGATTGCCAGTGCTAAGCTGCTCCTCAACAAAGATGCACTGGACTATGGCGACCTGAAGGCAATGCTCCTAAAAGAATTTGGTCGTGCAATTGGCCGTAACGAAATATACCAGATGCTTATGAAACACAAGTGGAACAAGAAGGACAACATTCGCCGGTACGTATTAGAGATGGAAAATATGGCCGCCCGCTGCAACTATATTGACGAATTTGAACTGATTGGTTTCATCATCGACGGAATGCAAGACACGTCACCAGAATCACATCTCCTAATGAACGCAAACGATGGATCAGTTTAAAAATTCCCTGGATCTGTACGAGCAGCGGCGCTCCAATCGACTTGCTGCTAAACCCGAAGCCACCGCCGCCGCCATAAGACAAAGAACACCGATGCCCAAAAACAATACAAAAACTGACGTAACCGATGCAAAAAAAGGCCGTTGCTACAACTGCACGCAAATGGGCCACTACCAGAGCAAATGCCCGTACGAAAAGCGACCAGACAGTAGCTGTTTCCGCTGTTGGAAGACTGGGCATGACCACCGCAGCTGCCCCAACCCGAAGAAAATATTGAAGTCAGTAAAAAATACCGCTGCTGCTGTTACCTATGCCACTGATGAACGAAGCCACCCTAGTTGTCACGACGATGGAGATCTTAAAGATTTTCAAAGTGCAGTAGATGCTATTAATTTGGTAAGTGTTGCCTACTATATTGATAAGGTTAAGCGCAGAGAATTTAAGAAATGTTTATCTCTTTTTGACAGCGGTAGTCCAATTAACTTCGTACGCAAATCTTATGTCCCGTTGCCGAACAGTATTTCGAACATTGCTATTAAGTCAAAGTATACCGGCCTTGGAAAACAAAAACTGACGACATATGGGATAATCAAAACCGAAATAAAATTCAAAAATCGTTGTGAGAATGTAACTTTACATGTAGTGCCAGATGAAACTATGGACATTCCATTAATATTAGGTCGTGATTTCTTGAACACGTTTAATATACACTTATGTCAAATAAATAATAAATGTAAATCCTTAAACCGCTTTAATAAAAATCTATTTGATAAACAATTACATTTCAGTGCGCTTAACTCAAACTTTGTTAGTAATCTAGAAGTAGTAGATGAAATATTTGTTCAGCCGAATGGGCAAACCATCAATAAAAATAAATTACAAATTGCCGCGGTACATTCGAAAGGAGCTTGCGTAGCAGATGATAAAACTTTAGATGATCTTATGTCAATTGAAATAGAAGTGCTGCCGACCGAGGTAGATGTTAATCCTGTTCTGAACAAACAGCACTTTAGGATGTTACAAGATACGATTAGGGATAACTATTTAGAAGCAAATCAGATTACGCTCAAACCATATGAATATGAAATGTATATAAGCCTGACTAGCGACACACCTTTTCACTGCTTGCCACGTCGCTTATCGTTCTATGAGAAAAATGAGTTATGCAAAATTACCGATGACCTGTTAGCGAAAAATATTATAAGGCCAAGCGATTCACCTTACGCGTCTGCGATAGTCTTAGTAAAAAAGAAGAACGTTGAAATTCGGAAATGCGTGGACTATCGTCCGTTAAATAAATTGACCGTAAGAGACAATTATCCATTGCCTCTAATTGAAGATTGTATAGAGTACTTAGGAAAAAAAAATATTTTACGACTCTCGATTAACGAAACGGATTTTTCCATGTAAAGATGGCACCTAATTCCATTAAGTATATGGCTTTCGTCACACCGTATGGTCAGTTTGAGTATATACGTATGCCCTTCGGCTTGAAGAATGCGCCGGCTGTCTTTGAGAGGTATATTCATAACATTTTTAGGGACTTGATTGATGATGGCCTAATTATCATCTATATGGATGACATCATCGTAGGGACAACTGATTTCGAATCACATTTGCAGTTAGTGGCGAAAGTTTTACGACGAATGAAAGAAAGTGGTTTAGAACTAAGGTTGAATAAATGTAAGTTTGGCTACAATGATATAGAATACTTAGGCTACCGCGTGAACTCAGAAGGAATACGTCCAAGCGACTCACACGTAGAGGCCATTCGGGATTACCCAGTGCCGTCAAATCAGAGAGAAGTAAAAGCGTGCTTGGGTTTGTTTTCTTATTTCAGGAAGTTTATTCCAAATTATGCAAGAATCGCCAAGCCCTTACAACAATTAACTCATGATGGGGCACAATTTGTATTCACTGATGAATGCGAACGAACGTTTAACGAGCTAAAGATAAGACTGTCTCTGGCACCGGTTCTCTCTATCTATGACCCAAAAAAGGAAACTGAATTGCATTGTGATGCAAGTTCCGCTGGGTTTGGTGCTGTGCTTCTGCAGCGACAATCGGATGGAAAACTTCATCCAGTGATGTACTTCTCTAAAGCCACAACTGCCTCCAAAGCGCGATGTCACAGCTTCGAATTAGAGACATTAGCAGTTATATACGCCCTACGACGTTTTGACGTCTATTTCGATAAAATCCCGTTTAAAATCGTTACGGATTGCAACTCGCTGATAATGACGCTAAATAAAAAACAGCTTAATAGAAAAATTGGCCACTGGGCGTTAGAGCTAGAGAATTATAATTATACAATTCAGCATAGGGGGGGTGTAAATATGGGTCACGTCGACGCATTGAGTCGCTGCCATACCGCTGGAACTGCTCATCCTTTAGGATCCCTATGTGGCGCCATAAGCAAAAATGTTGAAACTCCCGATTATCAATGCAGCTTAGTATACGCTGTAGATTCTGATGAGATAGATTTTCAAATTCAAATTACTCAAAATCGCGATGAGACTATAAAACAGCTGCGAGAACAATTAGAGAAAGAAATGGTAGCAGGCTACGATTTAGTTGATGGATTAGTTTTTAGAAAAAATAATGCTGGAGTATTACAGTTATTCGTTGCGAACGAGATGGAGGGTAACGTGATTAGGCTAGTTCATGAAAAAATCGGTCACTTAGGCGCTGGGAAGACATGCGATCAGCTAAAGAAAAATTATTGGTTCTCAAAAATGATGGAGAAAGTCGAAAAGTTTATACAAAACTGTATTCGCTGTATAATGTGTTCAGCCCCTATTCGTATAAATGAGCATAATTTGTATAGTATCCCTAAGGAACCGGTCCCATCCGATACCATACACTTGGACCATTTTGGCCCCTTGCCGTCTATAAATTCGAAACGTAGTCATCGATGCCTTTACGAAGTATGTGCGGTTATTCGCAGTTAACTCTACGAGTACTAGAGAAGTTAAAGCTTGCCTGGATAAATACTTAGCTATTATAGCCGTCCAAGACGTGTCATAACCGACCGAGGTTCGTGTTTCACATCCCTTGAATTTGATGCTTACCTGTTGGAGCATAAGATAACTCACGTTAAGGTAGCTGTTGCATCTCCACAAGCAAACGGGCAAGTGGAACGTGTGAACAGAGTCATCAAGTCTATGCTTAGTAAAATATGTGAGCCTGTAAGCCACGCTAACTGGTCTGCTATGTTGTCTCGTGTCGAATATAGTTTAAATAACACCATACACTCCACTACAAAACAGACGCCAAGCAAATTACTTTTTGGTGTAGAGCAAAGAGGCGAATTAGTCGATGAGTTGACGGAATATCTTGAAGGGAAACAAGGTTCAACCTTAGAACGTAATTTGGAAGGGATGAGAAGATCTGCTTCAGACGCTATTATTAGATCAAAAGAGTACAATCTTAGTTACTTTCTAACACGGAGTAAACCCGCGAAGGCGTACTCCGAAGGTGATTTCGTGGTAATACGTAATGTAGACACGGTCGTTGGGACCAATAAGAAATTTATACCGACATACCGCGGTCCGTATCTTGTCCATAAGGTTCTGCCACATGACCGATATGCCATTAGAGATATAGAAAATTGCCAGATCACTCAGATACCCTATGATGGTGTCGTCGAGGCTTGGCGCATGAGGAAATGGAAAATAGATGGTAGTGCACTGAATGATCCGACGCAACTTAATGTGGGCAATACTTGTTAGAATCTTAGTAAAAATTATAAATAAGTTAATTTGATCGAGGTCGATCTTAGTGTCAGATCGGCCGAGTTGTAATACCATAACAGATAGTGCAATATGAAATTGACAAATGTAAATGTTCTATTACTCTGGACGATCGTCTCGAGCTGTCAAAGAATTCGACCAATGGCATCGCTCGTTCTATCGTCCAATGAAATAGCTTGTTGTATTTTCCAACGACTTCAAGATAATAATAAGAAAGAACATTCATTAAGAAAGTGGACGCCAAGACATAAAGTAGCTTTGTAAATTTTTGATTTGAATAACCAAGAATAAAGTATTTTTGTAAACTTGAAGACCAGCATTTCTTTTCGATAAAAGCTTAAAATACTAAGTTTTTCATAAACATAAAAATTCATGGTAAATAAATATTATTTAGCATTTTATTAAGAGAATATAATATATTATAATTAAATATTTTTTTTTCTAAAAATCAATTTAAAATAAATTATATTCTTTTTAAAAAATTTAAAAATATTTCGCAATGAAGTTCGAAGTTCAATATAACTAAAAATTTCTCAGGTTTCTGAATAAAATATCATTTGCTCATTTATTAACCAGGGGACTGAGGTTTTTCATGGTTTTTGCGCAAAAAAAGGTATTAAGATTTTACTTTAAAAAATAAAAATATATATAATATTACAGTTTTATTAAATTTATACTATACTTCTAACAAATATGCCTTCTTGTAAAACCTCACCAGAGGACTGATAATCTAAAGGGACAATCCACGACTTCTTGCACAAATGTCTTTTTCACAATACTAATATAAGAAATAGAATCGATTTGCACCACAATTTTATTGTAAGGAGATTTGGTTCTTCAAATTGCCAGTGCTGGAAATTCGATCGATATCCAAGTTATTGATTTTTTCGACTGTTTCAATATGCCAGGGGACTGATATAAAAAGCAGGGGACAAAGTTTAATTAAGTTTTTTTGTAATAAAATAAATTACTAAAAAATATTTATCTATTTCGTAGCAAAGATGTGTTATTTTCCGTAACTTTGGTGCAATTCATCTAAGTATGAGACCTGAAATAAGAGAACGGTAATAATTTTTCTTTGCGAAAACGCACTGGGGACACGTCGCGTCAGGGACTGAGAATCAGACACTTTGAAGAATTTTTTGCGCAAGATAAACCGAATAATATTGTTAGGCCAGGTAGATATCAACAAGATTTAATTTTATAAAAAACAAAAAATCAGATTAAATAATTGAACGGATTTTAAAATATTTCTTGGACCACCGAAAATTCCATCGTTTGTAGAATCACCCATTTACATAACTCCCGGAATTTCGGCTATTTATCAATGTTTCTTTTTTAATTGCTACTGCCCAAGCTTTATCGAGAGTGATATTTTCGTCTTCTTCTAACAATTTGTCAAGAACGGGACTATCTCTCAGACCCGTTATGAATATGTCACGCAATGCTATGTCTAGCTGGTTACTGAATTTACAATTTACCGCTTGTTTTTTTACCCTAGTATTTATATTTTCGCTTACCGTTTGTTTCAAATTATAAAAAGTTCGTCTCTCAACAAAAACTGCCACTTTTTTCCCATAGAAATTTGTTAAATGATTTTTAACTTCAGCAAAATTTAAATTGTTGACTGGTTTTGGATAGACACTGTCTCTAAGGATCTTGAAGGTTTCATGATGCGGCTTTGTTAACAAGAATGCTGTTTTTCTTTGCTCATGTTCATCTCCAACGCGGAGAAAATATTGCTCCAGTTTCGCTTCAAATACTTACCAGTTCACAAATTCTGAATTGAATTTCTCGAAACTGTTTCCGACTGCGATCGATTTCTCAAATATAAACGAAAGCATATTCAGATGGAATATCCGCAATAAAAAATATGATGTTATGCATGTTAAGCACAATAAATATTATCCCCCCATAGAATAAAACATATGATTACAAAATAATTAAATATGTTTTAAACATTGCTAATAGATTACATTCCCTTTTTTTTTTTGTTTATAGGTATTGTCATAATAAATTTTTATTTATATTAAAAAAATAACAAAAGTAATTTAGATATCCACATCAAATATACATATACATATATGTGAATATATATTTTTTTTATGGTAGCAATTTGTCATTGTTTACATCTTTTCTTACTTTGACAATTTTCTGACTTTGTTCCGGTATATGAGCTTATCCCTGTAAATTTTAACTTCTTGAGTTTGAAAAAAAAAAAAAACAAAAAAAAAATTAAGGCACGCATGTAAATTTGAGTTTTTCTTCAATTATAGACCACGAATAAATAAAAAACTTCAAAATAACTCATATGTATTGTTTGTTGAAGAGTATAAAGGTATAAAGTATAGAAAAATGAATTTAAAATAATTTATTTTTAGCACCGAGTTAATTGATTTGGTTTTTATTTTTAATCTTCACAGCTTCTGTTTTCAAACTTATTTGTTTAACACTTTTACCATTTTTTTATAGTTTCTACAGTTTAAATTACGCTCATTGTAAGGGTATAATCAAACAATGCTTTGGTGTGCTAGTAAAAAATGTGCCATTTTTGAAACAGTTACGTTTTTTACGTTCGTTTTGTTAACTTCATAAAATTTGTACATAATGAAGCACGCATTGAAGCCAAAGTTTTTTTTACTCTAGATAGCTTAAATAATGATGCAGACCATAAAAAAATGCCGCATGATCAATGTTAAAAAAATAGACACGAAAATTTGTGACAATTAAAGATTTACGAAAAATCACGCATGGCAGTTTTTTCTAAAGTTTTTATCATATAGGATTATTTATAAGGAAGGCACGCACTCAAAATGAATGATTTCAATTAATTTTGACCTTCATTTATCTGAAAAAACAAAAATTGTACTAAGTAATCTTATGTTAAACATTATTTTTGCAATAATACAAAACATTAATTATCCACGCACGCAGCCAAAAGTCTCAATATTCGATGATTTTTTTGATTTCAAACACTGTCGCACTATCTCGATGGTTAATTTTATAAATTGAATAATTAAAACTCAATGATATATATAATATTATAAGTTCCAAAACCTGAATATTTAATAATAATGTCTATATATTTCGACGCATGGCAAAAGTTAAAATTTGCACGGATAAGTCCATATAAATACCATGATTTTGTATTGGCTTAGTACGTTTTTTATTAAAACATTTGTTAAATAAGTTAAAAGTATGACCTCCTTTAATACAGGTTATTGTGAAATAAATTAACGCGATGGTTGTTAATATGCCTGTTATTAATATTAAGGCACCTTGTGATTTCTCGGGTAGCTTTTGTAATAATTTTGTTACAATATTTCTTTGAATATTAATTTCAGTTGATAAGTCCTTTAAGGCATTTAAATTTTTTCCTTTTATTTTCATAAGTTTATCGACTGGCGAAATTTCTTTTAATTTTATACAGTGAACATTGGAAAACGTGAACCCCCCAAAACGTGAACTATCCCTAAAACGTGAACACTGTAATTTTGACATTGACTGCTCTAAAACGTGAACAAATGGAAAAGCTCTAAAACGTGAACAGAAATTTTTTCAACATTTCTACTTAAAAATGCACTGAATTAATTTTTTAAAACTTCGGGGGCCCCATAATATTGACAATGCGTAGTATGAAATATTTAAAAAGGCTTTCGAATGGTGTTCAGATGAAGACTTTGACCAAAGCGACATAAACGCCTAAGAGAAATTGTAGTTGTTAAAATGTTGGCAATAATAGAAGAAGAAAAAGCCGTTCAAAGTTTCAAAAAACACAATTTTTCGCGGTTTTTAGAAAATCACTTGTTTTAAGTCATTTCGTAAGGATAGAAAAAAAAATATTTAAAATACTTTTACGATCTCGGGTGGAAGATATTCTTTTTACAAAGCTAAAACGCACAAAATCAATGAAATTGAATAATAAATGTGGAAGTTATGAAACAGTACGTGAAGGCAGATCATTTCAGTTTTTTTTCTTTTTTTCATAATTTTTATTGAAAATATGACGTATTGCTTACACTTCTTCTTTAATGTGGCGTTGAATCTTCGCAGAACTGCATCCAGCAGTGGTCACTCATCATCCCTTGGTCCCAAAAGCCCTCATACCTCTTTTCCATGATTGCAAGGTCCTGGTGGAATCTTTGTTTTTGAAACACTTATCTGCTTAATACTCACCAAAGCATGAAATTAATAGAATCATTTTCTCGATCAATTGACGATAGTTTGGACTTCTGTGGTTTCCCAAAAAACCATGAACGAAGTCTTGAAAAGCATTCCATGCTCTTTTCTCATATTTTTTTTAGACAATTATAAAATCTGCTGTCACTAAACAATTTGTTTATCTGTGAACCAACGAATATACCCGCCTTAATTTTTTCGGTTGACAGCTTGGGAAACTTTGTTTTCATATATCTCAATCCTTTGTTTTCTTGATCTTTTGCAAACCCTCAGTTTCACAGTGAGAGTTTAAACTTAAGTTCTGCTGAACCTAAACTGGAGTTTGAATTTTAAGTTCAACTCGTCCGGTTTCACAGTCTTATCTGACATTCAGTTCATTGAACGTGGTTTAAGTAAATTGTTTTCTCTGAATCAAAGAAAAAACATTCAAGGAAAGTTAACTTTGTTTCAGTTGTGACCTGTGACAGGAAAATAAATTTCAAAATGAAAAAAAATTCTATTTTCAAATGGACGAAGGGGTTGTCAACCTGAAGTTAAAACCTGTAGTGTCTTAACTCAAACTACAGAATGAACTCTGTTCCAGGACTATGAAACCAAATTTATTGTTGAACTGAAGTTTAAACCAAAAGTGGCGCACACAGGTAAATTTTTCCAAAAACTTGGACAAAATTATTTTTTGTGTATTTTCAATTTATTATTGCATGAACACATTAAAAACAGTTAGTTTTGAAGGAAAAAAAATGATATTTCACTTTCCAGCCATTTTGAATGTTGCCTTAAAAAGGTTATTGTAATTTTTGGAGGCACTTTTTCTTCAAAAAAAATGTTTTTTTCTGTCATGTCACGAGACGTGCAACTTCTTAAATAATCAGTGAGCTGATTTCTTGACAGTAAAATTAAACTTGATCGCAAACCTGTGTAAAAAGTAAAAAGTTAAAATTATAAAAAGTTTGCACTTTAAAAGCATCATCTGATTAAACCGTTATAATCTGCATCGAATGATCAATGAGGTTTGAAGCTCACACTATTTGTAAACTACTTTGCATTAAAAAAACAACAAATCAGATATTTTTTTATAGTTTTGGCCATGTTTTTGGGAAAATTTACCTGTGCGTGGCGTTTAAACTTCCACTGTGAAACTGGGGGTAAGGCTTAGGTGGAAGTATTACACTTTGTTTTTCAACGAGTGCTTTTTCAGCAACGTTGCTGTTGCACTTTTTCACGACGCGAACCGAGCAATATTAATCTATAATTATTGGGATTTAATTTATATAATTTATCAAGGAGACGAACCGACCGACCGAACGCGCACGACTTATCCACTTACTACGATTGTTGATGTTGATGTGCTTCGACGAATGTCAAAGCAAAACGGGCTAAGAAAAGACGAATTTAAGACGTATTCGAATTCGAAAAAAAAAAATGCAACAAGCGGAAGCAAATGGAATGCTTCCACCACGACTAGTTTAGAAAAAGGGGGTGGGGTCAATAAATAAATTTGATAAGTCGAATTAATATTTCTTGTTTTTGATTACAAGATAATGTTTTTTTTGTATGCCACAGGGGCGAAGTACCTGAAATAAAAAAAAGGGCGCCAGCAATTTTTTTGAATAATGAGGAAAATGCAAACCTGAGGAGCGAAACCGACGGTGAAAGCAATTTTTGGTATGAAAGAAAAAGAAATGGTTTTCGAGTAAAATAGGGATTTTTAATTACTTTAAATTGCTTGGAAAACCTTTTACATAGGATTAAAACCCAAGATCTTTTCAAACAAATAGAACAATGTAATAGTTGATTGGAACAAAATGGACCGCTATCACTTGGTCCCGAACGAATAACAGATGTAATTAACGGGGTCGCGAGTCCTGCAATTTCAGGAAAAAATTTTTCGAAACAAAAGTCAACCGTATGATAAATTGAATAAAAAAAATGCAATTAACGTAAAAACCCAATTACGAACCAAAATAAAATAAACACTCTACTTATCTTTTGCTGCAGTTATTCCCTCCTCCAAAATATTTGCCTGTTTCTTTTCTCTCTTCCTTTTCCTGTTCTTCCTGATTTTCTCCTTACTTTTCTGTCCAAATTAATTCCTTTTTCCTCTAATATTTTCTTCTATCGTGACCTAAAATTTAGTTCGATTTTTTTGAATTTTTCACACTTTGCTTTTTCTTAGCTATCGCTTTCTCTAACACAATTTCTATGCTCTCCAGTTAAGAAGTGTCCGTCCAGATTTTTCGATGTCTCTTCGGACCTTTTTAACTTTTAACCCTTGTGCTTTCAGCCAATTGGAATCCGCGGATTTCAATCACGTCATTGTAAGCCACATTCAGCTAATTTGCTGAGATGCGCTCTCGTTTTTGAAAGCCAGCGGTCCTGCTTACACGCACACTAACCCTTGCTCTGCGCTGCCTTCGTTAAATTCACCGACCGCTGGTTTTACTGCCAGGGGCGGCAAATACAATGAACGCATTCAGTCATTTTCCCACTATTTTTCTCGAGAGAAAGCAAAATCAAAAAAAAAAAAACAAATCGTGAACCATTCAAAATGTCGATTTCTTGAATACATTTGTCCCCTCCAAACTCTACGTCTACATATAAACATTTGATAAAAGCAAAGAGAAACTAACGGAAGCGAACTATAAAATGACCAATAACTTTTAACATTTCGGAGGGAAAAATTGGCAGCTATTTTCTTATACGCGAGTTACAAAAAAACTACTTCGGTGGACTTTTGTTAGATTTGGGGATTGGGGATAAGCGTATAGCGTTCCATTTTTTATAATAAAAAAAATAAAGATACCATGTGATTTAGGTTGGGCACTCGGCCATTCTCAAAATGAGTAACTTCTAGCATTCGGGGACCAACTGTCGCCCGTGCTTTTCGAAAACAACTCGTCCATATTGTCCATAATTAAATAGTGGAACATTCATCCACATTTGAGCTCATGATGACGTTTATTTTGTTTCTCCAAGATACTGAGAGAGCGTACC
Source organism: Chrysotoxum bicinctum (assembly GCA_911387755.1). Lineage (NCBI taxonomy): Eukaryota > Metazoa > Arthropoda > Insecta > Diptera > Syrphidae > Chrysotoxum > Chrysotoxum bicinctum. The sequence goes on from OU426987.1 coordinate 115,962,054, forward strand.
GATGGCTGATGGTCCATGGCTGCCACACTCTCTCTCAGTAAAGTGAATGAAGCACCTGTAGGAAGAAGAAACTGGTATGGAAGGAAGAGGATTTTGGGGAATAGAAAGAATGATTTTTGTCGCGGTAAATTTTACCGTGACAAGGCCAGTACGTGACTACTGCTGGATGCAGCTCCGCGAAGATTTAACGCCACTTTAAAGAAGAAGGGTAAGCAATACGTCATATTTTCAATAAAAATTATGAAAAAAAGAAAAAACTGAAATGGTCTGCCTTCACGTACTGTTTCATAACTTCCACATTTATTATTCGATTTCATTGATTTTGTGCATTTTAGCTTTGTAAAACAATATCTTCCACCTGAGATCTTAAAAGTATTTTAAATATTTTTTATCTATTATTACGGAGTGACTTAAAACAAGCGGTTTTCTAAAAACGGCGAAAAATTGTGTTTTTTTAAACTTTGAGCGGCTTTTTCTTGATGATTGTTGGGCCGATTTACACAAGTCATATACTGTTGGAAAGACAAATAAAATATCTGTTCAAAAACATAAAGTATACGAGTATATTAATTAGTTCTACCGTTATTGAGAATTAGTCTTATATACATTGAAAAAGGAGCAAAAAACGGTTTCTTGCTCATATCTCGAAAACGCTTCTTTGGAAAAATAAATGAGTGTCATTTTCGTGTTCAGAGAGTCAAAATTAGTCTAGAAAATACTTTTTTTGGAGGTACTTTTTTGTGTAAGCTAGTGTAATACCATCATAATTAATTAAATACTCCTTATTTATGACGTGGAATTCTATTAGATAATCAGAATTCCCAAAATCCACAAATAAATTACATGTACGAGTAACTAAACTTTTTATGTTTCCGTTCCCTATACCTCTGAAGTTAAGAAATTTATTTTGTATTAAGTATTTTTCAAAAATGTTATCAACTTTTATTATGCTTACCGCTATTATGCTAATATTCTACAACTTTTATTTCATTCATAATAATGTGTGGACCTTCTGTTATGTTAAGTAACGAAATGTTGAAATCTCCAACTATTCGCTTTTGCGAAAACCCAAACCACTTTGCTTGGATACATTTCTTGCCACAAATGGCTGACCACTTGATTGTCGTCACTGAGTATTGTGTTGGTTACTTTGTCTATACTGCTGAGAATTATTATTATTATTTTTCCTATTATGCCTGTTTCAACAGACATTAGCCTTGTGTCCAATTTTTCCGCATGCAGGTAATTGTATTTATTCTAACTGTATTTTTGTTAGTGTAGTCCCTATTACTAGAGGATTTTAATAAATTATTAGAATTGATTCCTAACCTTGATTCTTCTTCTATAGCATATCTACTATCCTCATTCAAATCTTTGGGCTTTCTGTTATTAACATATGAACTTATTTTTTCTCTAAGACCGTTAATAAACGCATTTAGGATATTTAGTTTAGTGTATTCACTTTTCCCTTTCCAGTCGGAAGAGTCAGTATCAACAATTTCGTTTTGCAACATTCTGCGTTGCAATGTTTCGCACTTTTGTGTATACTGAACGACAGTTTCCTCGTACTGTTGCTTTATCTGAAAGTTTAAAAAAATTTCTCTATAAACCTTGTTAAGCACTGTTTTTAACTGAATCCAAGAGTCTAAGGTTTTATTCATGAGAATAGAAGACGCATTGCCGCTTAAACATGATTTTGCAAAAGCCAATAAAGCTTTATGCTGAGACTCTTTGGCGAGCTCAAAGGCATTCTCACAGTTTTGTATGAATGAAAAGGCTTCGGAGGCTTCTCCGCGGAATTTAGGTACAAACTGAATAAGGACACTTAGCGGTACACTCTCCATTTTTGCATAAAATATATGAAATTCTCTGGTTATTAATATAGTTGTATTTAACTGACACATTCGTATGTGTTTCACAATATTTTTAGATAAATCTGGTTATTTATATCAATCTTTACAAACAAAAATATATATTATTCTAACTATCTATTATTTTCCTTCTTTTTATTGAACAATTCGTTCTACATCTCTTCCTGTGCCTTCTTAAGGATTAGTTTAATTTTTACCAAATATTTTTTGTTCTTCTCCAAAGAAACCTCTGTTAATGTGCTATACTTGTTACTATCAGTTTGAGATTCATTTGAATTCTCTTGCATTTTTCTTTTAATACAAATTTAAATTAAATTAAAATATATTTATATTCACCATGTTGCTTTTGCTATACGCCATTTTCACTAGTTGTCCACAGCAGAGACAGGGCTGGTCTACAGCAATAATTCTTTATCAAGTAAAACGTTTTTGGTTTGTTTTTATTTTATATTTTTTTATCTGATTGCACTCCGCATTTTTATTTTTTATTTTTATTTATTTTTTATTTTTATTTATTTTTTTTTATTGTTATATTTGTTTTTGTGTCACTCTTTATATGTACGTTTTTTTTTGTTGTCTTTTTTTATGGGATATTGGTTTTTATTCTATTTAATTTTATTTCAGAACAATTTGCACTTTATCAATTATTAAGGCACTTATATGTTAGTGGGAGTATTTAATTTTGCTCTACGTTATAATTAATTGGAAACAAAGTAGTTTAACTTTTACCCGAATAAAAATGTATTTACACTATTTACATATTTACAATGACCGGAATTTTGTGTGTTTCAGTCCATCCCACCGCTGCCACCAATTTGTTTTGCGTGGTTTTATTTAAAAAGCAAAAACAAAATAAAACGATCTTTTGGTTTTCGGCTCTGGAATAAAACTGACTTTATTATACTTCTTAAAATTATTTCTTATAATACAATTTCTTTTTTTTTTATAATTGGCGCGCACTTAAGGGGTTATTACTACCCTTAAAATGATTAACACAGTACGAGCGTTAGGAAAACAAGGAAGGGTTTAAAAGGAGATGCACATTAGTTTTAAATTTTTGAATATTACCATGGGAAGGAAAAATAGAGCTGGGTAGAGCATTCCACATTCGTGTAGTCCGGCTAAAGAAAGAATATCTGTATTTCAAAGTACGTCAGAAATTGGGCTCAAGGGTAAACTGATGAGCATTCCTAAAAGCACGAGTATTACGGTTAAATTGTTTAGGGGAGGAATGCAACTGGCTATTTCGCTAGAACACTGTTTATAGAACTAACGGTAAAATAATGAAAGACAAGAAACATTGCGACGGTGCTCGAGAGATTCAAATGCTTCTGTTATACTTCTATCACCTATCATTTTTAAAGCTCTTTTTTGGATTCTATCCAAGAGACTCAAGTGTGTTATTGGAGCACCTGCCCAATACCAAATGCACGCATTTTCGATAAGAGAGCTTGATGCCAAACTCTATCAAATGCTTTTGAAATATCAAGTGCAATAATCTCACTTTCTCCAAAACGATGTAAAGGTTTGTGCCACTGTTCGGTGAGATATACCATCAGATCACCAGTGGACCTATTGCTACGAAAGCTATACTGCCGGTCATTAAGAAGCTTTCGTTCTTCGAGATATTTCTTGAGCTGATTATTTATCAGTGTTTCTCCACAATGGAGCCAGCGGATTTGTGTATGTCAAGATATTTCAGGACTCTTGCAACTGTACGAATACGAAAGAAGATTCGTCCCATGGAAAAAATTTGTGTTCTCAAGTACAGGAGGAGTCATAACACTCTCTGGCAGCGTCGAATTAGCAGCAAAGTGTGCTGCAAGCAAATTGGCTTTATCAATAGAGCTGACATAGGGAGTGTCATTGATAACGAGCGTTGGGACCGAGGACGAAGTAGTATTTTGAATATTTTTTACAAATGACCAGAAATGTGTACTACCTTTGGGACATTGTAGTATTTTTTGCCTAATTTGTTGGTCAGGTAAGAACTTGCTCTTTCGAATATGATCATTGCAAGTCTTTCTAGCTTGTTTGAACTTATTCCGGTTTTCCTCAGTAGGGTTGTCTTTATAACATCGGAAACTTACTTCTCTGAGCCTGATAACCTCTTTACAGCTCAAATCAAACCATGAGTTTTCTTTCGGTTTGATAGATTTTTCCCTATGCGGGATATAATCTCTCATTTCGATGAGAATTAAATTTGTAATCATATCTGCAATGGAGTTCACGTCACTATCGAGGAAGCATAATGACCAGTTAAAGTTTCTGAAGAAATCATTGAGACCCAGTTGGCTTTCTCGTATTGCCAAACGGTTCTCTTGAGGGTTTTCTCGTTAACTGAGGTTTTCAGACACGAGAAATTCGCAGATATGACACAGTGGTCTGATGTGCCTAGAGGCGATAATACACTGATGGTGTATTTATCAGGATCAGAGGTAAGGAACAAGTCTAGTGTGTTGGCGGTTTGACCTGCAACGTCAGGAATTCGTGTTGGCTCATTAACAAGCTGAGTCAAGTGGTTTAACTCAGCAAAGACCTCGACATACCTTCCTTCGGATGTTGTCTGACCAGAAAAGCGAAGCCAACTAGAATTGTGTACATTGAAATCGCCCGCAATGACGATTTCAGTGTGATGATAATGGGAAACAAAGAGGATGGAATCGGACAGAGCATGAAATTCGTTAAAAGTTGAATTTCTGTCCAGGTTTGGACTTCGATAAATGAAACAGGTATGAATGATGTGCTTGTGTACCGTGCATTTTAACCATATAAAATTGAAGTTCGTATTTGAACATCTACCAAATTGGGGTTCAAGTTGGTACGCAACATTATTTCTTATATAAATCGCGAGGCCGTGATGTGGGAAGAATAATGGCACTAAGCTATACCCATGTAGAGAAAATTCCGAATCATCGGTGTTTTCACCTACGTGAGTTTCACTTAGCGCCAAACCAGCTGGCCTGTTGTTTACAGTATGGACGTACGTGGCACAGAAATTCCTTCGCAAGCCGCGAATATTGCTAAAATCAACCCTAAAATCACTTACCATTGAAAATTTTCAGAAAACGAAAAAACTAAAACAAACAAGTAGTCTAATTTGACAATTAATAAATCTCAGTACCAATTGCAATATTCAATACACATTGCCAGTAGTGTTATGCCTAAATGGCAACATGCATCAAATCCGCTCCTGGAATAAAGAGATTAACAATTATCAAATATCCATTTGTTGTTATCTATACTTGATTCATCGTACACTCTATGTGAGATTACCCACACGGTGTATACGATGATCAAGCTAGATTAACTGTTGGTTGAGAAAGGGAAAAGGATGGGACGAGGGATTTAGCACTCGCTGACTGCGTCTATATTATTTTCACTACACTGCGGCACTATTTAGTTAATTGAATTGATTTAATTGTGGCTTGTTGTTTGGATTTTAATTTGGGTTATTGTTTTTTTTTTAATTTTTATTTTATTATTTGAAGGGGGAATGGAATTTTTTGTATATTTTTGTTTGACAATTTATGACTTTTACTTGAACAACACAAACAGTCGGCGTGCACACGTGGACATGCAGATCGGCACTGTTGTGATCGGCAATTTTGTGCTGTCGATGAATTAGCATCGACAGATACTTAAATAACTATATCATGGACAGAGAGATGTTGCACACACAGCATATTCGCTGTATTATCTTTGTATATATAATATATATCATGGAGCGTGATTTTGTATTGCGAACGCTAGACTGGTGGTGGCGTAGAATTTACCGCACGCTTTTACAGTGGAGAGTAGAATAACATACAAAACAAGTAGTAAAAAAGAGAATATTTTATCATTAAATTTAGTAGACAAATCTAGCAATTGCAGTCCCTAGCCTTAAGATGTCGCCACAATCTTTCGTCTTCTTGATAGTACTGTTGCGAACAGAGCTTTATATTCCTACAGCGCCATCTGTTGGAAAATTGTATATCTACTTTATGGAAGAAACAAAAAGTTCTTTTCCAATGTCAAATGTATTTCTTCTTATTCCAACCATCTAGAACATTCCAAGACGAGAACATTCGCGAATTGGTTTCGAGAATAACGAATTTGAGTATATAAGGGAGTGCTTGTGGTGAGCACAGGACAGTTGATTTTTGACTATGAAAGTGTGCAAAAGGTTTGCTTATTGGATTGTGGAAAGTGTGATTTAAATTTGAATAAAAGTATTTGAGTTGATTATAAATTGAGATTTATTGTTTTTATTTGGAAAGTGTAAATAAAGAAGAAATAATAAAAAGAGCAATAAGTTTTATTTAACGAACCTAGTAAAAATATTACATTGGTGTCAGAAAAGTGAAATAAAACTTATTGTGCAGTAAAGTGTGCAAAAAAAAAATATATTATAATAAAAATGAGCAAGTTACTAAAAGAGCTTAACTGTAATGAACTGAAAAGTGAATTAAGCAAGCGAGAACTTTCTAGAGCAGGATCGAAAAATGAGTTTGTTATGCGTTTGGCCGAATATTTGAAACAACAAAATGAAGACCCGGACATTTTCGTCTTTGAAGCTGACGCTGAGGAAGCAGACGTAAGTAAAAATTTGTATGTTTCAAATATGATTAGTCTTCTGCTTCAACAACAAAAGAATGTTCTCGAACGTTTCGAAGAGCAACGAAATGAACAGAAGAATGTTCTCGAACGTCTCGAAGATCAACGAAATGAACAAAAGAATATCCTCGAACGCCTTGATAAACAGCATAGTGAACAAAAGGACCTTCTCGAAGAGCAGAGAAACATGCTAGAAGGCAAGCTTGTTCACATCGATAATAATGTGTCTGCACTTGATGAACATGTTTCATTGCTAGAGAATCAAGTCGACAACAAAATGGAGACGTTTTCAAAAGAGTTAGACCGTATTCGAAATATAAAGATTCGGGAAAGTTCTGGGAAAACTTTGAGAAAAAAGGAGATGCAACCTCCTCCCTTTGATGGACAAACTTCTTGGTCAATATACAAGAAGCAATTTAAGGCAGCTTCCACAACAAATGTCTGGGATGAGGCTGACAAGTAGATAGCTTTAAACCTTGCTGTTAGAGGAGCAGCGGCTGAGCGCTATTGCAAACCATACCAGCAGATAAGAGCGGCGACTTTAATTAGACAAACGCTTTGGCAATACCCATATGAAAGAAGTCTTCAAAGTACAACTCAATTCCAGAGTTCAGAAGAGGGGTGAAACTCTACAACAGCTCCAAGCGGACATTGAAAGGCTTGTTCATCTTGCATATCCAGATGTTGGAGAGGAAATATGTAACCAGTTTGCAGTTGAGGCATTTGTTCGCGCCATTTCCGACATACATCTTCAAATGGCCGTGCGAACTGCTCAAAAACGAACGCTTTCTGAAACATTAGCGTTTGCCCTGACAATGGAAGCAGCAAAATAAGCTTCTAACGAAGTACATCGACTTAGAGAAGCCATCGTCGAAGAATGCTTATGCCGAAGAACTGATATCCAAAGAAACCAACGAAACGGACTTGCAAAGTGCTGGAATTGCAACAAGACCGGACATTTACAGCGTCAATGTCGATTACCACCAAGAAGAGCTTGTCAACATTGTGGACACTGAGTTTCAAACTCAGAACAAGGTAACAATAACACCAGTGTTACTTCCCGAATAAGTTTCCCAACAGAGAAACGAGTAAGAACCAACTTCGAGGGGGCAGAAGCTGGTTTCTGGTATCGATGGCCCCAGAAGCACCATCCAGACTTAACGAGACAATAAAAGTCTGACTGTCGAGGCAACTGTAAATGGAAACAAACGTGTGGTTACCATCGACACCGGTGCCACAGCCTCAAGGCAAAGATACTCAATTCATCTAACCTAGACCAACATCAGGTTAAAACGGCAGAAAGCCTTCTGAATGAGTATGTCGATATTTTCGCTTCACCAAACGGGAAATATGAAAGGACACAAATGGTGCAGCATCGAATAAATACAGGAGATGCAAGATCCATTCGTCAGCCCGCAAGACGTCTGCCACTGGCAAAACAAGGTGAAGCTGAGGAAATGATTACCACCATGAAGGAAGTGGTACAGGTCAAAAAGAAGGACGGAAGTACACGGTTTTGTGTTGACTACCGAAGGTTGAATGACGTGACCAAGAAAGACAGCTACCCCTGCCAAGAATAAGTGACACCTTAGATGCGATGGAAAGAGCACAATGGTTTTCAACACTGGACTTGAAAAGTGGATATTGGCAAGTTGAAATTCACCCTGAAGATCGAGAAAAGACAGCGTTCTCCACAGGTAATGGGCTCTGGCAGTTCAATGTGATGCCATTGGGTTTTTGCAACGCTCCGGGAACATTTGAGCGTTTGATGGAGTTCGTCCTTCAAGGCCTGACGTGGAAAACTTATCTTATCTACTTGGATGATGTTATCGTTTATGGAAAAACATACGACCCACAACCCAGAAAAATGTGCACTGTTCAAGACTGAAGTGAAGTATTTGGGACATATCATCTCGTCCCAAGGAGTCAAGACTGATCCTGAAAAAGTTGACACCGTTAAAAATTGGCCAACACCACAGGACAAACATCTACTACGAAGTTTTCTTGGGGTTGTTACTTATTACAGACGTTTTATTAAGAACTTTGCCGGAATTGCGAAGAGTTTGCATCAGCTTACGGAAAAGAACAAGCAGTTTAGATGGTCAAGTGAGTGTGAAAAATCCTTCCAAGAAATGAAATACCGTCCATGCAATGCTCCTGTGCTGATCTATCCGACTCCAGGCAAGTCTTTTATCATCGATGCTGATGCAAGCAACATGGGAGTCGGTGCTGTTCTATCATAAATGCACAGCAAAGTACTGTCGAAGACCGAAAGGAAGTACTGTGTGACCTGAAGAGAACTCTTGGCACTCATCTTGGCAACGAAACACTTCCACAAATACTCGTACATCTATGGACAGAAGATTCTTCTAAGAACCGATCATGGTGCTCTTAACTGGTTGTTGAACTTCAAGAACCCAGAGGGACAAGGCGCAAAGTGGATAGAAAGACTGCAGACTTACGATTACGAAATTAAACACCGAAGGGGAAAGCTGCACTCAAATGTCGACGCACTATCCCGAAGACCTTGTAAAATAGACTGCAAGCATTGCAGGTGACAAAAAGAAAAGGAATCTATCAGCACTCTGCGAATAAGGGCTTACCCCATTTGTGGATGGAGCAATGAGGAAATAAGATCTGCTTAACGAGAAGACCCCGACATTGAACCTCTTCTCGCATAAAAAGAACATGAAGAAAAACCCGCATGGAATGACATTTCCGACAGGAGTTCAGTTTCAAAAGCCTATTGGGCACAATGGGAGTCACTTCATGTGCGAGAAGGTGTTATACGGCGAAAATAAGAATCCGCTGATGGTAAATCCTATGTGATGCAGCTTGTGTTACCTCAATCGAAAATCAAAGAGGTTCTGCGAGAGATGCATGATGGACCTTCAGGAGGCCATTTGGGAGTCAACAAGACGTTGGAAAAAGTGAGACAAATTCGAAAATGTGACGCTTGTGCTGTAATCAAAGGACCTGGTAGAAAACTGCAAGGAAAAATGATGCAATATAATGTGGGCTCACCGTTTGAAAGGATTGCTGTTGATGTGGCTGGCCCATTTCCGGAAACGGATGCTGGAAACAAATACATTCTGGTGGTAATGGATTACTTCAGCAAATGACCTGAGGCATACGCTATCTCAAACCAAAAAGCCAAGACCGTGGCCGACCAGATTGTGTCTAACTGGGTAAGTAGGTTCGGTGTGCCTATGGAGCTCTATTCTGACCAAGGAAGAAACTTTAAGTCGAACATATTCCAAGAGGTCTGCGCGTTCCTTGGCATTAAGAAAACGAGAACCACACCACTTCACCCGCAATCTGATGGAATGGTCAAGAAATTCAACAGGACCTTAAAAGAGCACCTCACTAAAGTCGTAGGCGACTACCAAAGAAACTGGGATAGGCACATACCAATATTTTTGATGGCCTACCGAAGTGCAATACATAGCTCAACAGGACAAACACCATCTGAAATCCTGTTCGGAAGAAGCATACGGCTCCCTAGTGAGATAAGGTTTGGACACCCATCACACGAGTCTCTGGAAACAGGGGATTACGTGAGTGACCTAAAAGAGAAGCTAATCGACATCCACGAAAGGACCAGAACTAGAATGAGAGCTTACAGCGATCGAATGAAGACAAGGTACGACACAAGAGCAAACACGACAGGATTCCAAGTAGGAGAGAGTATGGCTGTATAATCCACATCATCAAAAGGGATTGTCGCCTCAATAAAACTGGGAAGCATTGACTTATTATATATGGCTTGCTAGTTGTGTATAATTCCCATACAAAATTTCCAAAATTTGCAAACAAAATGGTCCAACGGATACAATCGAAACTAGCCCTCGTGCCGACACTAGTGGCAAAAATAAACAACATATTTAACGCCATCTCTTCTTCTACTAGTGCCAACAGAAATGTTTACTCATAGAAACTAAGGACAACTATTGACATTGCTTTGAAGAAACGGTGCCCTCTATGGTTAGAGAGATAATCGGCTGAGAATAGTGCTAAGGGATCTCGAAAAAAAAATCCCCTTTAAAATATTTTATGAATCATTTTGGTTTACTTAATGATTTTACTGTGTGCATTCTTTTTTGAGAAAATGTCGTCCATCAACGAAAAAATGCAACATGCAAATATGAAAAATTGACTAAGCTATATTACACTAACTGAAAAGATCAGCAAATCGTATCGTCGGTTGAAAAACGAAGTGACATTATTTAAAAGTTTAATTTTTTTAAATTAAATTGCCATAAGGATAAAAATAATGCTTATATTTATCAAGGCAAACATAATTGTTTTTAGAATCAACACTTTGAATGAAAAAATATATATTAATAAAAATATATCATTAATTCTAGATTTAATTTTATAAAATGAAAAATCGATTTCAAATAAAAAAAATGGACTTATGTCACTTTGCAACGTTATCTTTTCCTTATTCCTCAACGCGACCGAACAACATATATCTTCCTTGAGTTTTATGCATTCCTCTCAGACTGTTACAGTTCTAGTTTAAGAAAGAAAGTTTTCTGTAAATTTGATACAAATTGTAGGATTAGTTTTTCTCTAAAGTGAGTTGTTAAATCAAAATTAGGATTTATTTGCATAACTAATTTTTTTGCAAATAATTTCGCTCTAGCCAAAAAGATCTTAGCTTATCTCTTGATTTCTAGTATAAAAATTATTTGTAAAAGTTTAAGCACATGAAACTAATTGCTTTAATAAAAGTATGTTTACAAACAATAATAATATATGTTAATAGATAATACAAGTAACAACGAAAACTGTTTTGCAGTATATATTTATACGTTGAAAACAAAAATGAAAAAGGGAAAATTAAAAAGGGAAATTTTCAGATTTGGCGATTGAACTATTTGCACATTAGCCCCTTCAGCACTGGTTCCATTTCATAGTATTCAAATTCTGTAATCAGCTACTAGCAGTCCATATCTAGTATGTCAATGCTGGGAAGGCCCTAATACTGTCATCACGAAAATAAATGATGTCGTTTACCGAATTCAAAGAGGGTCAAGAGGAAAGTTAAAAGTTGTGCATAGCGATCGACTGCACCGATACAGTGGCGAAGCTGGAGATAGAGTTTTTCGGGAGGAACAATCTTAAGAAGGGGGCAATGTTGCGAACAGAGCTTTATACTCCTACAGCGCCATCTGTTGGAAAATTGCATATCTACTTTATGGAAGAAACAAAAAGCTCTTTTCCAAAGTCAAATGTATTTCCCCTTATTCCAACCATCTAGAACATTCCAAGAAGAGAACCTTCGCGAATTGGTTTCGAGAACAACGAATTTGAGTTTATAAGGGAGTGCTCGTGGTGAGCACAGGACAGTTGATTTTTGACTATGAAAGTGTGCAAAAGGTTTGCTTATTGGATTGTGGAAAGTGTTATTAAACAAGTGTGATTTAAATTTGAATAAAAGTATTTGAGTTGATTATAAATTGAGATTTATTGTTTTGATTTGGAAAGTGTAAATAAAGAAGAAATACTTAAAAGAGTAATAAGTTTTATTTAACGAACATAGTCAAAATATTACAGTACTATAAGTTTTATATACAAAGGTATTATGAATAAAAGATAAGGGCACCCTCAGAAAAGTATCTGATGATGGGTGGCATTTTATATTCGATTTCTCAAATATAAACAAATGCATATTCAGATGGAATATCCGCAATAACAAACATGATGTTATGCATGCACAATAAATATTAAAAGGCACAACAATATTAATAAAAAAAACACCGCCATCTGTTTCCAAAGCAATATCTCTATCCAAAACAACAACCACGACACTTCCGCCACTGTTACCTAAAGCGTAAGTTAGAAGAACATGAATATCATCATAGACAGCAACCATTAGCAAAGTCACCACTAACCAGCAATCGGTTTTAGTAAATACCGCACCCACAACAAAATCAACTCATCAACACCTATCAACTTAACCATTATTATACAGTGGTACCGTGAGTAGTTATTTAAAAAAAGTGTTCCAATGTCAAAATATTTAAATAATTTTCGATTGAAAAGTGTGCTTTTTTTTGCGTCATCAGGTTAGCACATGAAAATTAATTTTAGTTTTTCTTCATAAGTTGAACTCGTATAAGAACCAAATTTTTTTTGCTGCTCAAGTAATCTATTCCAAATAATATGGGTAAAGGTAAATCACTAACTGTTGAAGAGAAATCGAAAATTGAATCTTATGAGTAGTTGAAGCTGTCAATAAGTGCAATAGCCAAAAAGATCGGTAGAATTCGAGAAGTGATATCCGCATTTCTGTGCAATAAGTCGGGATATGGTAAAAATAGCAAAGGTGATAATAATAAAATAATTTCGAATGCTGATAAGAGAGCTATTTTGAGAGAAGCATCTAACTCTCATAACTCGGCTTCAAAAATCAGGGAAAATGTTGGTGTTAAAGCGAGTTTATCTACCATTCAAAGAGTGATAAGGAGTGCTCCGCATTTAAAAAGGTTAAAGTTGAAGAAAAATCCCCCACTTAACCATGGTTCGAAAGGAAATATCCTTGAATTTTGCACAAGCGCACATATGACATGGAATTCGAATTGGCACTACGTTGTCTTTTTGGATCAAAAGAAATTTAATTCGGAAGGTCCAGACGAATACAATTATTATTTCCATGATCTTCGCAAGGAGGAACACTAGTTGGATCGCCTTCATAGGAACGTGCGAGTTACAGTTTTTAAAATCAACTATGAAAGTAAACAATTACAAAAATGCTTGAAAATGCTTTTCCCCATTTTGAAAATTTGTTTGGTAGCCTTCCATGGCATTTTCAACATGACAATGTTCCGATCTACTCTGCCCGGGGGTAAAGTCATGGATTCAGGGCCAAAACGTAACTTTATTGCAGTGGCCGCCTTATTCACCCGACATAAATATCATAGAAAACGTGTGGGGATGGCTGGCTCGGAAGGTTTACGAATCTGTAAAACAGTATTCAAATAAAGAGGAATTAATTGAAGGCATCAAGCGCGCCTGGTCAGCCATTTCTTTGGACTACATTGGAAAACTCTACGATTTGCTTCCCTATCGAATCTATGAAGTCATTGTCAACAAGGGAGGATCGACACATTATTAAATTTATTAAAAATGTTTGAATTACTTAATGTTTAAGTTTAGAAACAATTCCATGGCTTAAAAGCCTAACTAAAATGAAAAAAAATAGTATGTGCTAATCTGATGACCTTATTTAAATTGTTATTTTTTTGTTATTTTAGACAAAAAAATTATTAAAAAAATGCCCAAACATGGAAAAACAATACATTTTATCTTATTTCACTGAGAATTGAATCGTCCATAAAAAACAATAATTTTAAAATGGCAGCTCATTTAGTTTGGCCAGAATCACTTACGCGAGGAGGTGTGTTAACCTGATGACGCGCAGTGTATAGTTAATTAAAATTATATGCGGCTGCGTAAGGTTGATTAGGATTCCCGTTTCATCTCTTCGCGATTTCTGATTTCTATTGTTTCAATTACTATGACTACTCTAGTCGATAACAAAAGCGGCGAGAGTTCAAATGAAAATGAAGTCAATCCCGCGATTACTGCTTCTGACATTTTTCAGCAAGCATCGCTTATTTCGATTAAAATTCCGCCTTTTAGAGTAACCGGCCAGACTTATGGTTTCTCCAGATCAATACTCAATTTCGTTTAAAAAACAATACCGCGTCGAATACAAAGTATGACATTTTTATATATAACCTATAGTATTATCATGAAGCGTGATTTTGTATTGCGAACGCTAGCCTGGTTGTGGCGTAGATGTTAGCGCACGCTTTTACAGTGGAGAGTAGGATAACATACAAAACAAGTAGTAAAAAAGAGAATATTTTATTATTAAATTTAGAAAAAACAAATCTAGCAATTGCAGTCCCTAGCCTTAAGATATCGCCACAATCTTTCGTCTTCTTGATAGTACTATAAGTTTTATATACAAAGGTATGACTACGTAGTGGCATCACTAAATAGTCAAACAATGGAATCGGTTGCCGACATAATCATATCACCACCGACACAAGAAAAGTACGAGAATCTAAAAAAATCTTACTTGAGAGAAATAGGGACAGCGAAGAAAAACGTTTAGATGATTTGTTGAACAAAGTTGGACTCGGCGATATGAAACCATCTGAATTTTTTAGGAGCATGGAGACACTCGCGAGTGGGAATAATTTAGTAAATTCGCCTTTGGTAAAAAAAGCTTTGGCTAAACCGACTCCCTACAACAATTCGCGTTTGCCTCATGCTAGCTGAGAAATCTCAATCATAAAGCGAACTTTTTGCTTTAGCGGATAGACTTCATGACTCCTCAACGGCTTCAAATCAAGTTTCACAAGTCAATGTTCCTCATATGTCAAAATAACTCGCCAGATCTCCTACGCGGCTGAGAGACAGACAAAATTTTTGCCCCGTCTTTTTATTAGGGATAACAATTCAAAACTTCAATTTCTGATTGACACTGGAGAAGAAATTTCAATCATTCCCCATAAATTCTGCCAGCATATAAACCAACCTAATGATTTCATTCTCATTACCGCGAACGGTGGAAGGATTAGCAGTTACGGTTGCAGACGATGAAAAGTTGTTATTGCCGACATTGATCACCCTATTACAGGAGCTGATTTTTTGCATAAGTTTAATTTAATCGTCGATCTTCGTAGCCAACGAGTAGTGGATAAAAACACAAGTCTTCAAGTCGGTTGCCTTTCCAAATCCGCGAACGTAGGTTCACCAAAACTTTTTTCTATCCCAAGTGAATTCGGCGCTATTCTTAACGAGTTTCCAGAGCTTAAGGACTAATCACATGAGAGCGACCAACGACCAACGAATAAAAACACAAATGGGATTTAAAACATATTGTTGCGAAATGTCAAAAATTTCGTGGCACATTGTCTGAAACACTTGGCAATGGAATTTTGACAACTTGACGAACGGGCGAAAATAAATTTCAAAATTGACAGCTGGACACGTGGAAAAGAAGGAGAAGTAGAAGAAACTAAGTGCGAATTATTTTAGAGCTTTCAGCTATCTCAGAGCTTTGAGGCTATAAAAGGGAGTGCGTTCGAGACCAAAGCCCTCTTTTTTCTTTGGGTTGACAGCAAGGTGGAAACAGATTGTGGAGGAACAAAAATTAAAAAAAAATTACCTCTCGGGAACTGGAGTTCTCCACAATCACATACAAATTTTTTTTGAACAAATAAATAAATTTCTTTAACAAAAAAAAAAATAATAAAAAAAAATTGAATAATTCGAATATCATTCTTTTGAATTCCTTTTTATTCCATTTTCGGCAGCAGATTTCCGTTACACTGGTGTCAGGTGTGGGGTGATCGATTAGAGCTAAGATTAGTTCTATACCACGATGGATGCGGAACAGATTCAGAAGCAATTTGATTCATTGGCAAGCCTTTTCTCTGAAAGCACAAAAAATGACAAGACTTTTTGGGAAAATAAGCTAGGCGAGTGGAAAGAGGAGCTGGCGGGAAGGCAGAAAAAAGTTGAAGAGCGAATGGATTCACTCGAAAAGACGTTGGGAGATTTGACTCATAATTTAGGTCATATGTCTTCGCCATCGGGTCTGCTAGGTAATGGGAAAAAATGAGCTGAAAGCACGCGAATGGTAAGCGAAATTTTTGAAACTCCACTACGCGATGCTGCAATAGGTACAGGTCGGGCGGCGGTAAGCTTCGAAACTAGACGCTCGGAGCGCAGAAGTTTTGAAGAATCAGGTAAACTGGCGTCTAATTTTATTCCTAACACAATACCGCCATTCGACGGGTGCTCATCTTGGATGGATTATGAGAGACAATTCGAGATAGCAGCAAGCGTTCACGGATGGACGGAAATGGAAAAGGCTAACGGATTAGCCTTACAGTTAAGAGGAGAGGCTTTATGTGTTTTAAGGCACTTTCCCCAGGAAAGCCGTTAACTTACGAAACCTTACGAGGACTGCTTCGGCAACGATTCAGCATGGACAATCACGTCAGCTACTCTCAGTTGCGGAACCGAGTACAACGCCAAAAGGAATCCTTAGCCGAATTCGCGATTCAGCTACAACGTTTGTCGGTTGCTGCTTTTTCTAACTGCTCTGAAGGAGTAGTTAATGAAATTCTTCTCTCACAATTTATGGAAGGCATTCGAGACGAACAAGTGCAAAACTTTGTTATAGTTGGTCGTCCTCGTAACTTGCCTGAGGCACTCCAGATTGCTCAGGAAATGACTTTAAGATTTGAAAGACGAAATCATAGAACCGTTTTAATGACTCAATCTGACCCAGGAAACCGTCCGAAAGATCAAAAGCGCTCAACAGAGAGTGCGGCTAGCTTTCATCCTCCAAATTCATCGGAAAACAAGAAACTACCGGCCAATCGGAGCACAGGCCGGTGGTAGAACCAAAGGTTGCTCCACTTTTAAACCCAAAAATTGTTTCCTCTTCTACAGGTACTCGCACAAGAACCCAAATAGAGAAAACAGCCAGTGGTTCCTACGTTCAAGTAGAAACTGCACCTAGCACTTCAACTCGACAGCGCAGCCTCCACACAGGAATAGCGAAGAATGACAGCAAATTCGTAGGTGCTATAAATGGAACAAGTCTGTGTGTCGATGCACGTATCGGGGGCCGTTTATGCAAGGTAGTAATTGACACTGGCGCAAATGTCTCGATATTAGCAGAAAATTATTTGCCAAGGGGAGTTCAAACAACAGGGCTACCTATTGAGATTAAAGGCATCTCAGGGGGAACAATTTGGACGTCGGGATCCGCAGAGATTAAGATGATTTTAAATGGTAAGGAATTCTTACACTCATTTGTTGTGGTTAAAAACGATGTGCCAATCATATTGGGTGTAGATTTTTTGGTTGATAATTATCATTACAATTAATTATAATTAACGATTATAATCGTTGTCATCTGGATTTTGGAGCTTCTTTGCTAGAAGTCCGGGGTAAGAAACTTCCGTTGCAGGTACCTAGTAGGCAAGAATCATGCTTGTTACTCACCACTTCAACAGAAATGCTCCCTGCCAGGACGGAGACTGTTCTGGAGCTACCGACACCCCTTGCGATTGAAGCCTACTGGTGTTTTTCTTGCCCGAAGTCTGCTTAAGTCGGATCGACCTGAAGTTGGTGAGGATTGCCAACACCTCTTCACAAAATGTCACGCTTCCGTCGAACATAGTGTTGGGGCGAATGACAGCTGCTGAAGTTTGTGAGATACCATCACCGACAGAGAAAGAGAAGACAATTTCTCTAGAGGATCTGATGCCGGAATGTCCAGAAGAACTTTCTCAGGATCAGGTTTGCAAATTTAAATCTCTTCTTATAAAATTCCGTAGCGTCTTCTCATCCGGACCCAACGACTTTGGTCGGACGGGTATAGCTAAGCACTGCATAGAAACTGGCGATTCCAAACCTATCAAAACTCCAGCACGAAGAATACCCATAGCAAAACGACCAGAAGTTAACGCCCTCATACAGGACATGTTACAACGCGGAGTAATTGAGAAGTCTAACAGCCCTTGGTCTTCTGCAATTGTTCTTGTAAAAAAGAAAGACGGTTCTTATCGATTTTGTGTTGACTACCGCCGCCTCAATGATGTTACAAAAAAAGATTCTTATCTACTTCCAAGGATAGAAGATCTTTAAACAATTCAGGTTGGTGTAAGTTGGTTTTCTACCATGGACCTTCAAAGTGGATACTGGCAGGTCGAGATGGCTCCAGAAGATAAGGAAAAGACTGCCTTTACCGACGGCTGTGACCTGTGGCAGTTTAATGTTATGCCTTTTGGAGCATGTAATGCTCCTGGAACGTTCGAAAGGGTAATGAACGAAGCTTTTAAAGGAGTTCCGTTGGAAGTAGTTCGGATTTATCTAGACGACATAATCTGCGCCACCACCACCTTTGAAGAACATCTCACTAATTTAGAAATTATTTTTCAGCGACTACAAGACGCAAACCTCAAACTCAGTCCTGGAAAATGTCATTTCTTGAAGAAACAAGTGCTCTACCTGGGGCACATTGTGTCCGAAAAAGGATTAAGTACCGACCCTTCGAAGATCCGATCTGTCCAAGAATGGCCAACACCCCAAACGAAGCGTCAGGTAAGAAGCTTTTTAGGCCTCTGTGCCTACTATCGAAAATTTATTCAGGGATTCTCCACTATCGCCAAGCCACTTACCGAACTTACGGAGGAAAAAAAAAATTTCTCTTGGAATCTTCAGTGTAAAGAAGCTTTTCTCAATTTGAAGGAAAAGCTGACAACCGCTCCCATACTAGCACATCTAACCTCTAATGATCTTCTCATTCTAGACACTGATGCTTCGAATGTGGGAATTGGTGCTGTTCTCAGTCAAAAGCAAGGGGATGCGGAAGTAGTTTTGGAGTATTTCAGTCGAACACTTAATCGCTCCGAACGTAATTACTGCGTTACTCGGCGGGAACTCTTGGCAGTTGTTTTGGGTACCCATCACTTTCATCATTATCTCTTTGGCAGGAAATTCCTTTTGAGAACAGACCATGCATGTATTCGATGGCTCTACAACTTTAAGCTGCCAGAAGGCCAGGTGGCTCGCTGGATTGAACGCCTACAACAGTATGATTTCGAAATACAGCATCGTCCTGGACCAAAACATGGCAATGCGGACGCTTTATCTCGTAGGCCATGTGGAAACTGTAAGCACTGTACGCGAGAAGAAGAAAAAGTCATTACGTGTGGAGCACGTCAACATCGTCGAGAGCTCACGAAACGTGGTAGAGGAACAAATGAAAGATCCAACGCTGGTAAAACTCAAAACTTGGTTAGAAAAAGGGTATCGTCCGAGTCGAGATGAAATTCTGGGAGAAAATGCCGAAGTCAAAGCCTATTGGGCCCTCTTTGATCAATTGAAACAAGAAGGTGATATTATAACCCTAGCATGGAAAGACGACACTGGTATTGTGAGTCAACTGCTTGTTATTCCAAAGAATAATGTTTCAGATGTGTTGACTGCCCTCCATGACAGCCCGAGCGGAGGACATCTTGGTCAAAAGAAGACTCTTCAAAAAGTGAAAAGTCGATACTTTTGGATAGGCCGCTCATCGGACGTAAAACGTTGGTGTCTACGCTGCCCTATCTGCCTCGCACGAAAAGGCCCTACGAAACGAACGAAAGGAGCACTTCTACCAAGTCGACCTGGGAACCCATTTGAGAGGATAGCGATTGACATCCTTGGTCCCCTACCCCGAACAACCACCGGCAATCGATACGTAATTGTAGTCATGGACTACTTTACAAAGTGGCCAGAATGTTTCGCAGTCCCCAACCAGACTACAGAAGTGGTACTATAGCCATTAATAGATCATGTTTTCTGTCGATTTGGAGTTCCTAACATGATTCATTCCGATCAAGGTCGCAATTTCGAGTCAGAGATCTTCCAAAGAACTATGGATGCCTTAGGTACCCAGAAAACCCGCACTACGCCACTTCGCCCGCAGTCAGATGGAATGGTAGAACGATTCAATCGCACACTACTAGACTATCTCGGAAAATACTCTAACAGCCTACAAGACGATTGGGATCAGTACTTGCAACCAGCTTTATTAGCTTATCGTACAGCAGAACATGAAGCTACTGGATTCACTCCGGCAATGCTTACTTTCGGGCGAGAATTGAAGCTTCCCACTGATCTTCTTCGCGGAACTTCACCATCTTCATCTTCTGCACCAACTTACGTCTTAGAACTTCAGAAAAGGCTTCAAAGAGTCTTAAATATTGCACGAGCTAATCTTCAAACAGCAGGAGAATCTATGAAAACAAGGTACGATCTTAAAGCGAACCCTATTAACTTTCTTCCTGATCAACAGGTCTGGCTCTACAATCCTAAGCGTCGGAAGGGACTGAGTCCTAAGCTTCAGAGTGACTGGGAAGGACCAGTCAAGATTGTGGAAAGGTTATCCGATTTGGTGTATCGAATCCAACTCCAAGGATCCAGGAAAACAAAAGTAGTCCACATCAATCGCCTAGCCAAATATGAATCGAATTATGTAGAAACTAAGATGGAACTATGAGTTTTAAGAAGGGAGCAGTGTTGCGAAATGTCAAAAATTTCGTGGCACATTGTCTGAAACACTTGGCAATGGAATTTTGACAACTTGACGAACGGGCGAAAATAAATTTCAAAATTGACAGCTGGACACGTGGAAAAGAAGGAGAAGTAGAAGAAACTAAGGGCGAATTATTTTAGAGCTTTCAGCTATCTCAGAGCTTTGAGGCTATAAAAGGGAGTGCGTTCGAGACAAAAGCCCTCTTTTTTCTTTGGGTTGACAGCAAGGTGGAAACAGATTGTGGAGGAACAAAAATTAAAAAAAAATTACCTCTCGGGAACTGGAGTTCTCCACAATCACATACAAATTTTTTTTGAACAAATAAATAAATTTCTTTAACAAAAAAAAAAATAATAAAAAAAAAATTGAATAATTCGAATATCATTCTTTTGAATTCCTTTTTATTCCATTTTCGGCAGCAGATTTCCGTTACAATATCTAAGCCTAAATTCTCCACAAAAACTTTACAAAAGGGTAGTAATCTAGTTTAATTTAATGTTAATTTATTAAAATTTGCGTTGTTATTCCTAAAATGAGAGAAATTTTAGAAAATAAATTGGTCGTCGCGAATTGCAATATAATTGCTACGACCAATCTATTTTCTTAAATTTCTCTCATTTTAGCAATTACAACGCAAATTTTACTAAATTAACATTAAATTAAACTACATTCCTACCCTTTTGTAAAGTTTTTGTGAAGAATTTAAGCTTATATCTGTTTTAAATCCCATTTTTTTTTATTCGTCGGTCGTTGGCCGCTCTCATGTGATTAGTCCTTTAAAGCTCCTCCAGATTTTACGTTGCCGGCTAAACACGATGTTGTCCACCGGATAACTACACATGGTCAACTCCCGTCCGACAGATTGAGTCGACAATCCTGAGAGGTTAGCAATCGCGAAGCGTCAGTTTCAGCAAATGATCGATTTAGGTATTTGTCGCGTTTCAAAGTCTCACGTCGCGTCGCCATTTCACATTGTTCCAAAAAATAATTCTCTCGACTTTCGACCATGCGGCAATTATCTATTTTTAAATCAAACGACAATACCGGATAAGCACCAGAGCGCGAATGCTGAAGACTGCTCCCCTTACCTCGACGGTTGTTTAATATTTTCAAAAATTGATTTGGTACGAGCCTACCACCAAATACCGGTCGCAGAGGAAGACATTTATAAAACCGCGGTCCTAACACCTTTCGGGCTTTTCGAATTTCTTCGGATGCCCTTCGGAGTACGCAACGGTGCGCAAACTTTCCAAGGTTTTCTGAACAACATTTTAGGTGATCTTCCGTTCGTTTTCGCATATTTAGACGATGTACTCGTTTCAAGTAAATCTGTCGAAGAGCATAAGACCCACTTACGTGAAGTTTTTCGAACATTGCAGGAACATGGGCCTAATGTTAATTTAGTAAAATGTGAACATTGGAATTACCAAACTCGATTTCTTGGGTTATGGTGTTTCTAAAAATGGAATAATTCCTTCCGAAGAAAGAGTAAAAGTAATCAACGAACTTCCTAGTCCCAAATCTATCAAACAACTTCAGCGTTTTCTTAGCATGATAAGTTTGTATAATCGTTGTATGCCAAATATGGAATGCAAAGCAAAAGTTCTCTAGGATCAATTAAAAAATGTCAAATCAAATAAAAAAGAAACTATAAAATGATTTTTCAGTAGTCAGGCGCATGCGAAGAAGCTTTTCAAGTTCTTAAGAAAGACTTATCACAGCGCACTATGCTGTTCCACCTAAAGCCTCTGGCGCACATCAGGATAATGGTAGATGCGTCTAAAGACGCTATTGGAGGAGTACTCCAACAATACACTAATATCTTTTTGGAGCCTTTAGGTTTCTTTTCAACTCATTTAAGCTCTGCCGAAAGAAAATATTCTACGTTCGATCGCGAATTACTCGCAATTTTCGAAAACGTAAAACACTTTCGGTATAATGTGGAAGGCAGACAATTCACTGTTTTTACCGAACACAAACCGCTCACAAACGCAATTTGTTCCAAAACTGAAAAGTCACCTAATCAAACGCGCCATTTAGAATTTATAGCAGAGTTTACTACAGACATTCGTTATATCAAAGGCATACAAAATATCGTTGCTGATACGTTATTCAGATCCTATGTCGAAATAATTGATTTTAACAATATTAGTATTCCGAGTATTTTAAAAGAGCAAGAAAACGACGATGAATTAAAAGATCTTTTAAAACTAACAAAAACATCTTTCAAGCTCGAAAAAACACATATTCCGACTAAAAACGTTGAAATATGGTGTGAAACTTCTGTTGGAAAAAATCCTCCGTTCATTCCTGAAATTTATCGAAGAACAATTTTTGACAACCATCAAAAACTGTCACATCCAGCCGCAAAGGCAATGCGTAAAATTATTACAAGTAAATAGTTTTGGCCTAAAATGAACAGCGATGTTAACAGATGGACAAAAAGTTGCATATCTTGTCAAAAATCGAAAATTTCCAGGCATACTACGTCAAAACACGGAACGTTTCCAGTACCAGAAGGTCGATTTTTTTTTTGGTTGGTCCTTTACCACCGACTCAACTTATTTACACAGAATGAAAGATCGATTTGTATCTTGGCCAGAGGCCATTCCACTTAAAAACATGAATACTTTTACTGTTGTATCCGCTTTTGTACATATCTGGGTTTCCAGATTTGGAGTTCCTTAAACGATCACGACAGATCAAAGAACTCAATTCGAATCAAGTCTTTTCGAAGAAATTTTTGAAACTCTTGGTACAAAGCGGATCAGACCGACAACATACCGCCTTCAAGCGAACGGGTTAGTAGAACGGTTTCATCGCCAATTTAAAGAATCTCTACGCGCTCACGCAGATAAAGAAAATTGGTATTCCAACTTACCTTGGACCCTACTCGGTATTCGTTCTAAAATAATCGACGAGATAAATGTTACTCCCGCTCAGCTTTTGTACGGACAAAACTTACGTCTACCCGCAGAACTAATCGAACCCAAACCGCGGAACTCAAATTTAAATTCAACGACAGCTCCAGATATAACTCAAGCAATCTTGCAAACTCAACCGTGTTCTAGTAGAAGCCGCGAACAAAAATGTACATATATTTGTACCAAAAGATTTAAAAACGTGCAAATACGTTTTCGTTCGGGAGGAGGTGAACCGCGGAAGTCTAAATCAACCGTACAAAGGCCCATTCAAAGTAATTAATCGATTTGAAAAAAACATTTGCAGTGCTCATAAATAACATCTATTGATCGACTCAAAGCTTTTTATGAAACAGAGGGATTCCCGACCGAATTCAAGACAAGTAACTTTCAATTTACATAAAGATATTTTCAAAAAAACGTTTATTTCAGATTTTAAAAATATTTTGTAAGGTCTTCTAGCAAAGTAAAATCTATAAAATCAAACCTTTGTAAAGTAAAGAATTTTTAAATATTAAATAAATAAAATGAAAAGAAAAACTGGGGCCAAATTACCGCTTCAGTGACCGATTTAGTGAGTCCCATCAGTGATCGAATGAAAATGTCAAATTAGTGTAATCGATTGCTCGATGACGTAAGCGGTACTGCCAAACTCACATAATTCAGTCACGGGGGAGAGTACGATAACTTGGCCGCCAAGATTTGATAACGGGTTTTTGTAGAGGGGTCAAAAACAAGCACTTTTTACTATGGGAGGGGGGTCTATCTCCCCTTGTTTAGGAGGTAGGGGCACTTTAAGAAAAAATGGTTTAAATTGAAAAAAAAAATATTAAAAAACAACGGCAACACTTACAATAAAGTGCTATACTGCAGAAGTTTGTTCTATAATCCTGCATTTAAATTAAAGAACTCATGGCAATTGTTTTTGAGAAATTCGCATTTAAAGTCCAAATTTTGATACAAAAAAAAAACGTGAAAAAAAAGTTTAGACCGATTGTTTTCAAAATTGTGAAATGAAATTGTAAATGAGCTTATGTGTTCCATGTATCCACTATCAGTTCTTAATCGAACACAAAAAACCGTATGGTTCTATGTCTTCTAGAGAAAATCGAAATTACCAAAACTACTTTTTTTGATTTTAGGTGGTGACGGTGATTTCATTTTAAGGATTAATGTTAATAAACATAATGCATCTTTGTTAGTTCATATTATGTTTTAAAAGATGTTTGTGGATTAAATTAAAATACTGATTACTTTGCAATTCAAACAGGAAGTGCTTTATTTAGGAAAGGTACAATAAGAACTTAAGATTAATATTTGGTGATCTTTTGTTATACTTAAACCTAGCTTACATCAAGTATAATAATAATGTACTAGATTTTTAATATATAACATCTTCCCACTTTTATTTCATGTTTAGTTACTAATTACTTTTTTATAAAATTCATTAATAATTCAAGCAATAATTTTTTTTAAATTAATTTTTAAACAATTCTTTATTCATACATTAACCAATCAGGTTGTCGTCTTGTTCTTATGGTTCTTCTTAAAACTAACTGTTTACTTGTTACATGTAAAGGATTTTCTAATTCAGTTGAATTGTTTTTTTTCTTTTTTATTTGAGATTTCAGGATCTGAAGTTTTTAAATCAATGCATTCATCAGATTTATAAACCGCATGAAATTTGTCATTTAATTTTGAAAATCGAATTTGATTTTGATGCACATATTTTATGCTATTATTAACATTTATTAAATAAGTTAATGGACTTATAATTTTAAAAACTGTGGCTGGAATCCATTTAACAATTTCTTTAAAATGATTTCTATATAAAATCTTATCACCTTCTTTGAATTTACTGAATAATATTTTATTTACATTTATATTTTTCTTGAGTTTTTTCCCCGAAATTCGTTTTTTATTTTCATTAACATTTTTGTTACATTTTACGTTAGAAGTTTGTTTATATTCTTCATCAAAACAAAAAGATACTTTTTTCTTCAAAAAATGTAATTTAGTTTGGGGACTATAAGAA
The DNA here is from genome assembly GCA_911387755.1 of Chrysotoxum bicinctum. Lineage (NCBI taxonomy): Eukaryota > Metazoa > Arthropoda > Insecta > Diptera > Syrphidae > Chrysotoxum > Chrysotoxum bicinctum. The sequence continues at coordinate 115,987,605 of OU426987.1, forward strand.
AAAATCAAAGATGCAGGTGTTCTTTTAGTAGTTGTAGAAGGTGTGTTATTGTAAGCCATAATAATTGCATCGAGTTTGGCTTGTACATCCAAGTGTTTAAGTTTAACATCGCAAACATATTTTTTTAAACTTTTCTTTATTGTTTGAACACCTCTCTCCGCTAGACCATTACTTTGTGGATGATAAACAGGTGCTTTAGTCAGTTTAATTCCATTTTTCGTACAAAATTCATTTAATATTTTGGAATTGAACGGAGGACCATTGTCACTAACGATTTCACTACCAAATGTTTTGAAAAATAGTCTTAAACCTATATGTACATAACTGAATTGCATCAGTTTTTACGTAGCTTTGTACATCTATATATTTGATTTTTAATCAATAGAGTCCACAAAAACAAAAACTATAAACACAATTTTTGTTGTTTTTATATTTTTTGTTTCCCTTCTTCTTTTTACTATAGGAATCTATTAAAATTAAAAAAGTTTTTCCATCGAAATGAAAAAAATCCAAATGAATTCTTTGGAAAGGGAAAATACTTGATGACCATTTAGTACTAACAACTTCTTTTGAAAAATGTTGAGTCATTTGACAACTTGGACAACTTTGTAGTTACATATTCCTCAATACATTTGTCAAAATTTGGCCACCATACAAAACTTCGAGCTATCATTTTCATCCTGACAATACCATCATGGTTAGAATGGATTATTCTTAAAATTTCATTTTGTAATGACACAGGAATAACTATTCTATCTCGATAGTAAAGACATTCACCATCAATAGAAAGATCTCCTTTAATTCTATGAAATGGTTTGACATTTGCTGTAATTTCTTTCGGCCAAGCATTACTTTTTATATACTTTAAAACATTTTGTATGACTTCATCATTTTTACTATAAAGATTTACTTTTTCTATATCGACTGGACTATCAATACCTGTGGACAACATACCAATATACTCAATACCTGTATTATTCGGTAATGGCAAACGCGACATTGCATCTGCGGGACAGTTTTGTTTTGAGGGACGATATTGAAGATCATAGTCATATATTGATAATTCTACAGCCCAACGCTGCAACCTGGACACTGAAATGTTTGATGTTCCTTTTTTGGGATTAAAAATTTCTTTTAGGGCTTGACTATCTGTACATAGTTTAAATTTGTGACCATAAATATACTTGTGTTACTTTCTAACTCCAAACAAAATAGCGAGTGCTTCGCGATGTACTTGGGAGTAATTTTGTTCGGTGGTAGAAAGAGTTCTTGAGGCAAATAAAATAGGTTTTTCAAAACCATTTACTATATGTGACAAGACAGCACCCACACCATATGGGCTTGCATCACATGTAAGTACTATAGGCTTACTTTGATCGTACAACTCTAAAACACTACCTTCAGTAATGAGTTTCTTGGAATTTTAAAAACATTTTTGAACTTTACTATTCCAAACAAATTTTGTATCTTTTCTAAGAAGCTGGTATAAATCATGCAATTCATTTGCAGCATTTTTAATAAATTTAACATAATAATTTAACATTCCCAAGTAAGACTGTAGTTCTTGTACGTTTTTTGGAACTGGGGCTTCATTCATGGCGCTAAGTTTATTTGGATTTGGAAAAATTCCCATTTCACTTATACAATGACCCAAATAAATAATGCTTTTTTCAAAAAATTGCATTTATCTAAATTAATTTTAATATTAAACTTGTTAAGTTTTGTTAAAACTTCTAAAAGTGTTTTCTTACAATTTTGAAAGTCTTGACCACCGATAAGGATATCGTCAAGATAACAAGACACATTTTGAATATTTAGTAATACTTGGTCCATCACAGACTGAAAAATTGATGGCGCACTAGATATACCGAAAGGCGGTCTGGTATACCGAAATAATCCCTTGTGGGTATTAATTGTGACGTATTCCCTAGACTTTTCGGATAGTTTAAGTTGTTGGTAAGCACCAGACAAATCGATTATACAAAATAATTTACAATTTGCTAAACTTGCGAAAATATCTTCGGTTTTTGGAAGTGGATAATGTTCTGTTTTGATATAAGGATTTATAGTGACTTTTGCATCCATGCAAATACGTATGCCCTTATTAGGCTTTGACACAATGACAATCGGCGAGGCGAATTTACTAAACCTTACGGGTTCCAAAATCTTCATATCACACAAACGTTTTATCTCATCTTCCACTTTATCACGCAACTTATAAGGCACTGCATAAGCACTATGGAATATTGGCTGACACTCAGACTTAAGCACAATTTCTGCTTCAAAATTTGTTATTGTATTTTCTATGGAATGGTCTAGCGAAGGAAATATGCATGGGAATTCTTTTTTAATTTTTTCAATTATTTCTTCATTTTTTTCATTTTTTATACTTTTTAAAGAATTTTCTTGGAATTTACCATTAAAAAAAATAACTTACGCCAATTTGGATACACAACCAGCGTTGCCACAAAGTGCCCGATCGGGCCATTTGGCCCCCTGTTTTATATTTTGGCCTTTTGCCCGGGCCAATTAAAAATGGCCCCCAAATCTAAATTTTAGAAGAATTGACATCACATCATAATATCGTGCTTAATAATAATTAAAAAGCTTTACAAAATTAAATATAAACCATCGCGATGCATCGCCACTACAACTGCAGTTTATCAAACGAAAAAAAACATAAAAGACGCAAGGAAATTCGAGTATCACGAACAGAATGGTTGGTTTTGTTTCCTTGACTAGAAATAGAAGAAAACAAACCGTTTTGCAAGTTCTGTAAGCAGTTCATAACTAAAAAGATGTATAATTTAAAAAAAAAACACAAGGAAAGAAATCTCCACAAAATTAAGTTGCAAAAATTCGCTAATAAAAAAGAGATCTCGTCAATTATAGAATCCAAATACAGTATATAATCAAAGCCTCACAGTCAAGAAAATAAATCATGGAGGATCCCGCATAATGGTTTGGGCATGTTTTTCCTTCTATGGTGTTGGACCCATATACCAGATTGAAGCATTGTGGATCAGCATCTTTATGTGAAGATCAGGAAAGAAGTTATGTTCCCATATGCTCAAGATGAAATGCCTCTGAAATGGGTCTTTCAACAACACAAAGACCCAAAGCATACAAGTAAATTCGCGAAGCAGTGGTTCCAAGGAAAGAGGGTTAATGTCATGGGGTGGCCTGCGCAGTCCCCAGACCTCAACCCTATAGAAAATCTTTGGTACAATGTCAGTCTTGATGGGCCATACCTGTAGAGAGATGTGAAAATCTTATTGATTCGATGCAACATCGTTGTGCTGCTGTTATTTCTAACAGGGGACATGCAACTAAATAATAATTTAAGGTTCAAACACTCGACTATCACTCATGGTAGAAATTGTCAATTAACTTTTCCTTTTATAATATTTAAAGGTGGATTTTGAATGCGCTACTATTTTTTTGACCGCTGTTTTTCTATTTGATTTGTATATATTTGAAACTACCAATTAATTTATTGAATTTGAAAATGATTTTTTCTGAAATTAAAAGCCTAAAAAAACATTTATTTGAAAATCAGATGACTATTTATTTCTTTAAAATTAGTATATTAATTTATTTTAGTTTTTGTTGTGTCAAAAGGTTCACTACTATTATTTTGACAGCAGCTATATGTCTCGATTCAAAAATTGCCCAAAATTTGAAATGTGAAAGAACGAAAGCAAGCACTGTTTTGAAGGATGTTGTTTAATCTTTTTGCTGTGAGGAAATTGCGCAGAAGTTAAGACAAACGAAGTTTTCTCTTATAGAAGATAAATCTACAGATGTTTCTATGACAAAATGTGTTTCAATTGTGGTGAGATTTTATGAAAACTCGATTAAAAAAATGTGGATAGGTTTTTGTGTATTTTAGAAATAAAAGATTCCTTATGAAAATATGATCGGTTGTGGCTCATATGGAGCTAATGTTATGCAGGGTGAACGAAAACACTGAATGGCTATTTATATTCAATTGTCTGCAATTCGCATTCAATGCATAAGTGCGCAGAATATTCAATAATAAATATACCAAAAGAAGTTTGCGCCTTTCATCAGGAAATCTACAATTTTTTGAAGCACAGTCCGAAAAGGCAGGACGAGCCAAAAGTTTTTCAAGAATATTTTGATCTCAAAAAAAAAAAAAAATAAAAATAAAAATAAAAAAGTAGTCGCAACTCCATGGTTGTCTTTTTATGCGGGGAAAATTATTTAATACAAAACTGGGAAGCTCTTAAACTTTACTCTTTACTATCTTAATTATGTTTTAAAAATAATAACCGTTTTAAATAAAAGCTTTTAAAGTGAAGCGAAGTCACTAAAAAATATGTATAAAATTATTTTGAATTTTTTTTTGAAAGCTGATTACTTAAAAATTTTAAGTAATATCAGTGAGGTCGAATTCAAACCGTTCTGTTTAAAACCTGTTGATGAGATATATTACGGGTTTGGATTTGATGAACTATTTGAAATTTTAAATGAAAACGAAAAAGAAAGTTTTTTAGTCAGTTCAAAGCTTTTATACAGAACTCTGTAAACAATTAAAAAGTAGATTAAATGTGTGTCACAATTTGTTAACAGCTTTTTAAATTTTAGATGTTAATTATTTGAATCAAAAAAGTGATAATTTTAAATTGATTTCTGATAATTTGACAATTCTGTTAATAAAACTTCCAAACTTATTCAGTTTCCATGAAAATATAATGGCTGAAGAGCTACAAAACTGTTTAGAAGATATAAATAAAGCAGATCATGATATTGATATGTTAAATGGTGGGTTCAGTTGGAATGAAAAATTCTACTGGTGATCATTAATTTAAAAATATTTCTTCTTTTGCAATTATTAATTTATTGAGTCTTCCACAGAGCAGTGCATCTGCCGAGCGTGTTTTTTCGTCTCTGAACAATATAAAAACGGATAATCGAAATAGGTTATCATATGAAATTATTCACTCGTTAATAAACATTAAAGATTTAATGCAGGGCAACTTGAGTAACCGTGGAAATTTTATTCCGAAATCAGATCTTGTAAAACGAACTTAAGATACAAAAGTGATTACATACCTTAGAATATTATTAAATTTTAAGTTATTTTTATTTAAACTACATAGATTTAAGAAATTTAATGCAATTATTAAATAAAAAGGAGTAAATACAAATATTAATAAATTGTAGTTTAATGTTTTAATGACGGATTTGTAAGTAAAATATTTGGCCCCAACTTTTTTCAAATGGCCCTCACTGCTTTTTCCTTCGCGGCAACGCTGTACACAACATCAAGCCAATCTCGACCAAGCAAGGGCTTTACCTTCTTTTCACTGTGAATGACTATTAATTCCAAGTTATTAACTCTTGAGACGTTTGGAAAACACACTTTAATCTTTCCTGCACATTTTATGATTTTACCTGTGACTGACAACAATATTTGATTAGTTTTTATAAGTTCAATGTTACTTAATTTTGACCTATACTTATCTTCAGAAATTACAGAGGAACAAGCTCCAGAATCAACTTCCATAATAATTGGAACACCTTCAATAACGGCTTCCACGGTGGCTGCTTGACTTATTTCCCTTATTGTTTTTGTAGAAATGGTGTTCACATAATCGGTAGCTTCTGACAATTCTGCTACTACCTTACGTTGACTCCCATCATGCTGGTGGTTGCTTTGACACTTATATGACACGTGACCATGCTTGTTACACTTAAAACATTTCCACTGACGTGCTGGACAATTTTGTGGATTATGCTTTCTGCCGCATCGATGACACTCTTGATAATAGTTTTGTGATGCTGATGATAGCTGATCATGACTACTGCTGCTACGAAGAGAACTACGACGATTCTGACTGTGACTTTGACCTTGATTTTGATTTCTTTTGAAACTGGTTTTATTAGAATTTGTCTGAGTTACTCTCGATGCATGTCTTCCTGGGCGGATTGCAAATGTGTTTAAGACTTCACTTTTTGATTCAATCATGTTATTTTAACTTTCTGCCATCTCCCAATTAATAGCAATTTCACAAGCGGATTTAAACGTAAGTTTTGACTCTTTGAGAAATTTTGAGCGAAGACTATTATCACGCACTCCACAAACAAATTTATCACGTAAGGCTCTCTGAAGATAATCACCAAAATTACACTTTTGTGCCAATGCTTTCAATTTGACTATATATTCAACGATAGGCATATTATCTTGATTAACTTTGTAGAATTTGTAAGACTCTGATATTTCGTTAGCCGCTGGTTCGAAATAATTGGTTAGAATTGTGACCAATTCCGTATATGATTTTTCTGATGGCTCGTCGGGAGCACACATTTTTCTGACTATAGAAAATGCATCAGAGCCGATATATGTTAAGAAAAGTGGTACTTTCTTTTCTTCTGGTAAATCATTTGCGATAAAAAATTGTTTTAATCGCATTTCATATTCAACGAAATCATTACCCATGACATATGGGTCTATGTGTCCAATTATAGAAGTCATCTTTATTGCTGAATTTTTAATTAGTTCCTTTTTTGCCTTTTCCTCGTCACTTTCGCTATCGGATTTAGACATTTGTTCATACGAAGGCGTAACTTAACCTTTTTTTTTTTTTTTTTGGAAAAAATATTTTATTGATTGATTTTAGATTGGATTTTTATTTTATACACAGTTATCGTCGTCGCCAAATTTATTATGTTTTGAAAGATGTTTGTGGATTAAATTCAAATACTTCTGATTACTTTGCAATTCAAACAGGAAGTGCTTTATTTAGGAAAGGTACAATAAGAACTTAAGATTAAAATTTGGTGATCTTTTGTTATACTTAAACCTAGCTTACATCAAGTATAATAATAATGTACTAGATTTTTAATATATATAACAGTTCAGTACAGCAATTCATTTAGCGTTACCCAGAATGCACCACGAGGAGGTAGAATTGCAAGGCATTCCGCATCTGGGTCAGTCATTTTGTCTGTTAGTCAGGAGTTAGTCAGTCATAGTTAAAAAAGGTCAAAATGTATTAAAAAGGTGTGTAAGTCTCGTCAATAAAGTCATCGTCCGTACTATTACTGTCGAGTTAGTTGAGTTCCTCGTTTATGGTGAGAAGCCGAAGATGTTTTGGCGTTAAAACACTTTCTAAATTTTCGCTCTGTAGGGTGGGAGAATCGATGTCTTTTAATTGTAAACGCTCACTTATATCACCATCGGTATAACAAGGGTAAACTTTTTTTACATCTAAGGCTAGCCGCGCACTAGCAATTTTTAGTTGCGAAACTGCTTGGTTCGAGCAACTAAAAAGTTTGTGTTTTGACACAAACTAAACGATTGCCTAAAATAAGTTCGCCATTTTTTTTGAACATATAATTATCTGCAAATTCACGGACCAAACAGTTTCGCAACTAAAAATTGCTAGTGCGCGGCTAGCCTAATAAAAACTCCATTATTTGCGAACCCAAGTCATCTTTATATTTCCTTTCTATGCTGTATTTTCGATAAAAATAAAATGCACGACTGGATCGCACGAACTTGCTCTTATGTAAAAGTACTTTGGAATTTAAGATACATTTTATAAATATAAAACATGGATTTAATGAGATAATAATGTTCAAATGCATAAAATTGCCGTCTGGTTTCCGGAAAAGTATGAATTTATGCAAATAAACCTTAAAAAATCGTTTTATTATTAAATACATTTTTTATATAAGAAATTTCTTTAAATTTTTCAAGAAAAAAATGTGGGATGCGAATTTTAAGTATTTAATAATACTGGTTTTAGGAAATAATTTCAAAAAATAATCGTTCATAGGTTTTGAAGATATTGATTTAAAAAAAATTTTTTTTTTTTTTTAAACCCAATAAATATTTTTTCGAATATTTTTATATACAATATTATTTTAAACTTAAGGGGACTGCTGCTAAAAATTTTGGGTTAAAATCCTTAGAGCCGTTAATGAGAAAGTCGAAAATTAAAAAAACGGGTCTATGGCAGGTACCCCTAATAACATTTTGCCCCAAAATTTTTTTTCACCAAAATGTAGTCCATGTCCATAATATCACATTTAATTTTTTTTATCAAAATCGTTAGAGCCGTTTTCGAGATAAATAAGATTTTGCATTACGGGTGTATGGGGGGGTACCCTTAGTTTTGGAGCTAAAAAAAAATTTCAATTTCTCCTCTAGGGAATCACCGAAGACCCTTAACTACCGAGATTGAAAGAATAGGTTTAGGCTGTAGTGAGAGGTACAGACACACAGACACACCGAAGCATGTTTTTTGTGTACTAAATTTTCCTTAAAATTTTTATAAAAAAAATTGATATGCAAATTGTTACAGCCGTATTTATAAGATTTTCTTAAACTGCATCTTAGAGGTTATTTAGTTAAGCATACTTAAATATTTAATTTGCCTTTAAATGACGAAACTTCAATTCGTATCTATAATCGATTCTTCGTTGGTACTTAACTAAACAATGGTTATGTCACGTAACGTAAAAGAATGTGAAAATCTAGTACAAAAAAAAACAAATTCTGCTTCATTTTATACAACACAGCTGTTTTGTGCCACTTTCAATCAGTAAATATTTGGAACACATTTTTTTATTTGTGAAATAGAAAAAAAATGGCCGGAACACAAACCCACACCCGCCGCCACAAACAAAAGAAAAAGATCTGAAAATTGGAATGCTTCCGACAAGAAAACTTTTTTATTTTAGAATTTGCAATAATACACAACACTAAAAAACAAATTATTTTATGCACAGCTTCTCTTCCATAAACGAGGAATAAAGTTAGTGTCGATACAAACACTTCAAAGGCTAAGAGGAATGCGTTGACGAAATTTCTTTGCGAGTACACGTTCTTTAATCAATACAAATTTTCGGTTTCTTAATTATTTGCATTTTCTAATTCTAAAATATCACAACAAACAATACAAACTCACAATTTGAAACTTCAAAATTTCAAAGATGACAATTGATATGTCAAAATACATTTTAAAATCCCTCTAAGTGATCCTTAAACGCGGTTGATGGCGTTTAAGTTAAGAGGCCTTTAAGTAACGTTACTTAAATGTGAAAATTGGTTATAGATACCGATTTCATACTTAAGAGCTATTTAGAGGTATTTTAAAGTTAAGTAACCTTTAAGATTTGTTTATAGATTCGCCTGTTAGTATTTAATAAAATACATTTTAAAACGTAATTTAAAAATTTAATCGTGTATCGGTTTTCAAGATATTGAATTTTCAAAAAAAAAATTGTATTATTTTTTTAAAAATCCAAAAACTATTTTCTCGAAAAAATTTTTAGGTTGTATTTTTTCAAATGCAAAGCAGCTCCTGCATACAAATTGTGGTTAAAATCGATAGAGCCGTTGGTGAGAAATTTGAAAATCAAAAAAACCCTTCTATGACAGGTACCCCTAATAACATTTCCCCCCAAATGTTTTTTTGACCAAAGTATAGTCCATGTCCATAATATCACACTTAATTTTTTTTATCAAAATCGTTAGAGCCGTTTTCGAGATAAATAAGATTTTGCATTACGGGTGTATGGGGGGTACCCTTAGTTTTGGAGCTAAAAAAAAATTTCAATTTCTCCTCTAGGGAATCACCGAAGACCCTTAACTACCGGGTTTGAAGAAAATACGTCCGGTAGTTTAGGCTGTAGTTCGAGGTACAGACATACAGACATACAGACAGACAGACGGAATTGTCAGACCCACTTTTTTCGTCTTCGCTATCATCGTAATGTCAACTTTGATCAAAATCTCGCGTTCGATTTTTTTTCCAAATGCAGAACTTGCCCTATAGTACCTATATCACAAGTAAAAATAGTGCCATGTATTGGTGAACATGGTCTGTTGTTTTTTTGCGATATAAAATGGTTCTTTTAAGAAGTTTGTTTTGGTTTTTAAGATCGTTTATTGTGTTGGTCGCATCGGTTTTATCAACATATTCCCCTATGCTGTGGTTTGTCACTTCATGGATTGTTGAATCAGTATGTTGCGGTAAAATTTACCACAAGAAGTTTCACCTGCCTTTAATCATTTTTAGTTTCTTTTTCCGTTGCTGCTCCAAAATACTTATAGAGTAAGTACAGATACCTGGTGGCCATCAGAGACCTGCTCTTAAAGTATTTTGTAAAAGTAACAAAAATAGGTTTCTGAGCTATGTACTCGTATATGCAAACGGAGTGGAACAGTTGGTTCTAAAATTATAAAGAAGACGGGCGGTCTCTTTTCGATGTGCCAGCGGATGAGCTGAAGAAGTAATCGAGTCAGGTGGACTCTTACTTATCTCCAAACAGGCCGAATAATTAATCAAGATTTTAGTAACCAAATTTAACCTTTTATTAACGTAATCTATAATTTTTTTGTAAGCAAAATGGGTCGTTAACGTGCTTCAAAATTCTTAAAGCGCAATTTTTGTTAGAATAGAAAATCTTTCAGAATTGACAACGAAAGAAAATAACTAGGAAGAGCTTAAAATTTAAAGAATCGTTTTCCTCTCTCACCTCGGTTTTAGTTTCGGAAAGATTGCTTCGCGCTTCGAATTACTCGCGAATAATTAATAGTAACTAGGAGAATGCCTAGTAGAAACTTTTTCTCAATTTTTTAATTCTTTTAGATTTTCTCGAAAAAGTTAGTTGAAAGGGGCCTGAACTCGGTCATTTGGATTCGGCAAGTTTTGGAAAGACATCCAACAACTTGTTGAATCATTGAATGTGTGTGTGAGAGTAAAGTTTCGATGAGATTCGACTACGGAGGAACGGAGGTTTTCGAGGAGAGCACGTAGCTTTCCAGGAAGCCGTGATCCCGTGACTGAAGATCTCGAAAACGATTGGCTGGACGTATGAATGTGTGAGAGAATGGAATGGCCGAGGAAGACCATAGGTTTAGCTTGGAAAGGGTCTCTTTTGAGAACTTTTGAAGCGAAAAGTTGATTTTTTGGAGAAGTCGAGAAAAATCGAAAAAAAATTAGAAAGTTGAAAAAAAGTTTTTTTGGTCATTTTGGAGAAAAAGTTATCGAGAAAATTGTGAAGGAAAGGAAATATTGTAGTTCGAGACGGAGAAGGAATTGGAAAAGAAAAACAATAGGAATAATCGAGGTGATAGACAAAAAAAAAGGGAGATCCGTAAATTCGGAAAAAAAAGATAAGTAATGTTTTTTTTGTGTGTCAATTTTAAAAGATTTCATAAGGATTTGCTAAATTTTTCGAATTCTATCCCAGTTAATTGTGGGACACGGTTTTTTTCGCTAACGGCCCAATTGCGTTTTTTTTCTTTTCACTTGCGTTTCATTTGCTTTCGGTTGTTGTTTTACCGTTCTAAGTTGTTAAATCTAATTTGTTTAAAAAGATCTTGGGTTTTAATCCTGCTTGTAAGGTTTCCCAAGCAAAAATCGAGATAAATTAAAGAAAAAAAAATTCTTCAAAACAAAGTTTAAAATTTTTTTAATTTATTCAAATACAAATTTCTTGGTTCCGCTCCAAAAGGTTTGTAATTTCCTTTAATTCCAACAAAAAAAAATTACTGGCGCCCATTTTCTGTACTTACACTTGTTATTTTTTTATAGATTCTTTCATTTGTTTCATTTAATTAATCAAATTCGATTAATTACATCACTGAACCCACCCCATCGCTGAGCTAGTGGGTGGCAGTACTCTGAATACTGCTTGTTGTGCTTTTTATCAAACGCACTCATTTCAATTTGACACAAGTTAGTTTGTCTTGTGTCATATCCTCATATCTCATCTTCTCGTTTGTTGTTGTCGCGGCGCGCGTCGGTCTCGTGAAGTAATTGTAAAATATTTTGTTAAAATTCGTTTCGCTTTGTTTTGCTATTGAATTTGCAGATTGAAAGTTCTGCCAACATAAACTTAATTTTTTTTCTAATAATACAATATAGATCGCGTTTGATAATTTTCATAACAATTGGCGTCCGAACGTGGGGCTTGTGTTTCTTGTGTGCAAAAAAGTACCTATAGTTGAAGTCTTCTTTTGTGCTGTGATTTTTAGGGAAGTTTTGTTTATATAAACATTTTGTTTTATAAAAAAACATTTACTTGGTGTTATTTTCCTTCTTTTCCAGTGATAATTGTGCATCAAGAGCTTAAATTGGAGTTTAATCCTTGTGGAAAATTGGGGTGCATATTGATACACATATGTATGTATGGTTGTTTGTTCATCAAGAGAACGTTGCAGTTGTTCAAGAGAAGTTGAAACAAGGATAAAATTGAGTAAGGTTTTTTTTGTTTGCTTTTTTTATTTCATTGATTGTTTCAATTTAAGTGAAAATTATTGATTAATTGACACTTAAATTGATTCGTTTTTTTTGGTTGATATACATATTTTCATTATAATATTAATTTTGCTTGCATCCATTTTGCATTGAGAGAAATAGTGCGGTCTCGTTTACACCATCATTTTGTAATATTCTGTTGACACTTTGTAGATTTCATCGTGGTGAATATCGGTGCTGTCGTTTCGGCATAGTTAGTTTAGGGAAATAATAGTACTTTTTAATACTTTTTTTGTTAATTGTATTCAATTGATTTTCTTTGGTTGTTTGTCCTAAGTGGACTTTGATTTGATTGTGTTGTTGATAAATCTTCATTTTCATTTGTGGTTTTCGCGTTTTCAAAGGGTTCGATTTTTCGCTCTTGATTTTTGTTTTCTTTTTCTTTCCATTTTTTTTCTCTTTCGTGATTATTTTCATAACGTCAATCAATTTGATTTGTGTTGATTTTTTTTTTTGTTGAAATGGATACAAATCAAGTGAATAGGTTGTCGCAAGACGAGATTACATATGAGGTAGAGTTTAGAGGTTCAACTGTAGGGACATTAGAGGAGATGCGAAAAACGCTTAGGGTAGCTTTGAAACTGGAACGTAGGAATTCTTTTATTCCTCCCACTTACCCGTTCACTTTCGAACAGGATTCGATGGCGGTAGAGAAGAAGTTGATAGAGATAGGGAAGTTGTTAGAAACTCCGCCGAAGTCGGAAACTTCGAAGGAGTATTTAAAGATCATCACAAAGGTTGAGTGGGGGTTACGTAGGATGGACAGGAGCATTCCAGAGAATGAGAGTCAGGAGAAAGGGAAACAGGCAGAGTTAGAGGGGGATGAGGAAGATTCAGAAGATGAAGGAGAGGAAGACGATGGTGAGGAAGAAAATAAGGATAGTAAGCAAAAAAGAAAACAGGATTATAAAGTGGGTGAGGTTGAAAAGCAGCGTTCAGCTGAACCTCAGAAAAGTATGTCGAGTACGACTGCCGGTACCTCGATGAATTTAGGAGTGGCAGATTCGAATAGGGATAAGAATAGAGATAGTGGAAATCAGGTTAACCCAGTGGTAGAACGGGTTATAGTAAGTTCTGAAAAATTTGTAGTTATATCAAAATGGGATGTGAAGTTCACTGGTGAGCGCTGTGGTGCTTCAGTGAACGCGTTTTTGGAGAGGGTTGAAGAGATGTGTCAGGCTAGAGGAGTTGCGGAACCCCAACTTTTTAAGGCAGCTGTAGAACTTTTTGCTAAAAAAGCATTAAACTGCCCTAAATCAGGCAGTTAGGCCATCAGTTAATTCGTGGTCGCAACTAGTTCGAGAGTTGAAGCTGGAGTTCTTGCCACCGAATTACGATGATCAGTTGTTAGATGAGATTAGGCGTCGCACGCAAGGCAAAGATGAATCCATCGGAGTCTATGTGGCGATAATGCAAAATTTATTTGGTAGGTTAACTGAACCAATATCGGAAGGTAGGAAGTTGTCAATGATTCCAAGGAACTTGACACCTTTCTACCAAACTGCGTATCCGATCTGGTGGCTTTAGGTAGGAATTTAGAAGCAGTTAGGGCAAACGTGGAATCTTATGTTCCACCACCTAGTGTTAGGAATAATAGGACTTTGCTAGAACCGGATCTAGCATACGTAGGTGTTGAAACTTCGGCAGTGTCTGTTATTGCGGGGAATAACCAAACTGCTCATCAGGCCCAATCTTCGAACCAAAGGTCTTCGGTTAGGTGTTACAATTGCAATGGATCAGGCCATTTTGCAAATAGGTATTCCGCTCCTAGGCGTTGTTTTGGTTGTGGGGCTTTAGGGGTCAGTAGACAAAACTGCCGACGGTGTTCGGGAAACGGTCAACGGACTCTTGTGCCAGCAGGACAGGAGGCTCGAAGACGTTGAAGGTTTTGCCTGCTGAAAACCAGTTGGTGAATCAGGTTCATTTAGGTTTTACTCTGGAGGCAAACGGTGATGATAGGAGACCATTTTTAGGAGTTAGTATTTATGGTATTAGATTTTTAGGTTTATTAGATTCAGGAGCTTCTAGAACTATAATAGGTAGGGATTCTTGGAAAATTCTTCAAAATTTAGGTCTTTCTTTAGGTACAGACACTGTTCACTGCGTTCGGTTAGCAGATGGAACAGGTGTCAAGGTTTTAGGGACACTCTCTCTTCCAATAGTTGTAGAAGACAGGGCAGTGTTGATTGACTGTCTTGTTATACCAACTCTGCCACACACGGTGATCCTAGGTGCAGATTTTAGATTTAGATTTTTTAGATATATTTATTTATTTCACATAAAATTCATTTTATATACTTAAAATTTAATAGCACCAATATATAAATAACTCATGGAAATAATAATGACATTTTGTATTTTTTGGATACCGAGGTACAAAAATAGTGTTAAATGCCACTTCAATGGGCTATAATCTTTAAATTAAAAAAATGCGTGAGGGTGGGGTGACCCTATTTATAAAAACATATCGTGATTCAATTCAGCAAATTAAATTAAATTATAAAAATAAAATATTTTCAAAATATGGTATTCAGAAACAAAAGAAAAATAAAAAGAATGTAAACTTAAAATTCGCAGCTCAAAACATTTTTTCAAAAGTAAAATACGTTAAATAGTATATTTGAGGAGATAATAACTGTTTATCAAACCAAAACATCAGAGAATAGTAATTCTAAGCTCATATATTCAAAATTAAAAAGCCAATTTTTAACGTGTTTTACAAACATTCCAATATTGGATAGTGTTCTTATTGACTGAGGAAGTTTATTAAAAAGACGATACGAAAACACAGAATAAAAATTACGAAAAGCAGTGGTGCGAAAATGAGGTAAAGACACAAAGTTTAAAAAGTTCCCACGAAGACTATAGTTGGAAATTAACCTAAAATTAAGATTTCCTGACCTCATAAAAAATGTCTTTAATACTTTAAAGCAGTACAAATGTCTAACAGGAAGTATTTTGAGATGGCAAAAAAGTTCAAAGCTCTGATGTCGACGATGTTTTCGACAGATTTTTCTTATTATGGCTTTCTGAAGCGTAAGAAGTGGTTGAATTTTGTTCCGATAAGCTCCTCCCCAACAAGCAATTCCGTACTGTAGCTTTGAATGGAATATACCATAATAAATTGTTGTAAGGAGTTTTGTAGAACAAACTTTACGTAGATAGAAGAAATTTCTTAAGGTCCAGTTAAAATATTTTCTTAAGGATTCCGTATGGCATGAAAAGTTAATCCTCGAGTCAATGCAAAGTCCCAAGTACTTGAACTCATTAACTTTCTCTACCACAAAACAATTATCGCTGCAAATAAGACTGTCATAAAAAGTATTAGAGGAATAAGCATTTGAACATAATGTACACCTATTTATTTGAAACCTTTGGCATTCAGGAGCATGATATAAAACATCAGTTTCAAATTCATTTAGGGAAGAAAAATTGAAGAACATAATTTTAGTTTTTGGGCTAATAATCAGTATGTTTCCAGCAAACCAAGATCTTAATAAATCTAGATCCCAATTTAGATCCGCAACAAGGTTCAAAGCACTCTTAGACCCATAAGTACAACCAATGTCATCAGCAAATGCAGTAAGAGTGCTTTTAAACTTCAAACCGAATAATGAGTTGATGTAAATTAAAAACAGAATCGGGCCTAATACAGAGCCCTGAGGCACACCTATATTAAAGAACATAATATTACTCCTGGAGTTTTCTATTTTAACTCTTTGTGATCTATTTAGAAGATATGACCTAAACCAGTCGAGCATAAAACCACGAAAACCAGCATTTTCAAGTTTTTTCAATAATATCTTATGATTGACCATGTCAAAGGCTTTTGTTATGTCTATAAATAATCCACACGTAAACTTTTTATCATCAAGATTCGAAAATATTTGTGAGCAAAACTGTAAGAGGGCATCTTCAGTAGATCTTCCTTTTTGAAAACCATATTGAACTGGGTTAAAAAATTTGGTAAAATTTAAAAATTTAACTATCCTTGCTTTGACAACTTTTTCAAATACCTTACCAACTGTTGGAAGAAGTGATATAGGTCTATAATTGGCCATCTCAACTTTCGATCCTTTTTTGAAAAGAGGTACGACGTCTGCACATTTTAGTTCATCTGGAAAAACTCCGGAAAAAATACTGCTATTAAATATATGTGCTAGGACCTCTACCAAAAAACATGAAATTTTCTTAAGGATCAGGTTTGAAATACCATCAAATCCACAAGCATTAGAGTTTTTGAGGGTACCAATAGCTTTCAAAATTTCTAAAGGCGTAATAGGCTCGAAAGCAAAGCTGCTACTTTGAACCGTTTCAGGACAGCTGAAATTAGAAGAACAGGTAGTGCAATTTGATTGAATGAAAGTTGATTGTGGGTTACTACCAATAGAAGTAAAATAGTTGTTAAATGCTTCAGCAATCGCATAATTGTCGGTAAATTCACAGTTTTCAACACCAGATCGAATAGCAGTAGGCTTTAATGAAAATGAAGACTTATTAAGAATGTTATTTATAACCTGCCATTCACTTTTTAAGTTTCCTTTAGCTGAGTTCAGTTGCGTACGGTAGTAGTTGTCACGACAAGCCGGAATTTCTTTTTTTAATTCAGAGCATAATCGCTTATATTTATTTTTTAAGTAATGATTAAATGGATTACGGGAACACTTAACCTTGAGTTTATTTTTAGTTTGAACCTTTTTTAGTAACTGACTAGATATCCAAGGCTTTAGTCTTTTATTCGATTTTTTTAAACGAATTGTATAGGAGCGAATTTCTATGTGTTTTTTGAGCGTTTTTATAAATATTGAATAGGACCTCGAAGGATCACTTTCCGCTAAAACCTCTTCCCAGAACTCATATAAAAGATTATATCAAGCATTGTGAAATTTAATTTTGATGTTTTATTAACGCTTGGAGAATGTATTACTTTATTCGCTTTATTGATGTTAACCAAGAGCACTGTCATTGCATGGTCAGTGATCATAAACTCAAATACACCCTTTTCACACGTACGCGAGAAGTTAGAAAAACGGCCATAGATATGGTCTAAACAAGTACCTGACACCAGCCTTGTAGGCTCATTTATAAAACAGTCAAGACCATTGGAAGCTAGAAGAGCCCTATAGTTAGTAACAATTTCATTATTTTCCAAAATGTTTAAGTTGAAATCCCCCACAATAATCAGATTTTTTGACCTTTCTCTCTCTAAAACACTATCGAACTCTTCTATAAAAGCAGAAACACTAAATTTATGCAACCTATACACACATAAAAAAACATATATTTCATGATCTACTTTAAGGGAAACTTTCAAAACATCTGCACTCACTAAATCTACCTCAGAAACTTCAAAATCAGTAAAATAATCTTTAATAAAGCAACCAACACCACCCGCTGCGTAACTTTCATTTGTTTTTGCAAAAAAATTAAAACCCGGCAAAAAGTAATCACTTTTTTCAAAACCATAAATCCAAATTTCAGAAACAAACACAATATCTGGAATGCATGCACACGAATCAAAATGAGTGACAAGGCTTGAAAAGTTTTCTCGCAAACTTCTAATGTTTTGGTGAACAATAAAGAGCTTATCTTTACAATAAGTAGAGTTTGAGAAAATATTAAGTAAATTAGAACTACTAAGATCGAGAGAAGAAAAGTCATCAATTAAATCATTTTCATTATTAAAGTTCATTAAAAAATAAGATAATAAATTAAATATTAAAAGCACTAAATAAGTGCAAGATCACTAAAAGATTTAATTGAAATGACCTTTCCACCCTCATCTTTTCTCATAAGAATTTGGTTGTTCTTAAACCATAAGTATTTAAAACCTTGTTTCTTTTTCGTTTCCTTAGCTTGCATGAAAAGAGCCTGTGAGAACTTCGTAAGTGCATCGTTAATATAAATATTATTCCCTTTGCCTCGACCACTGCCACTGCTACAACTGCTACCACCTCCGCCGCCGCTGCCGCTGCCGCAGCCACCAGCTACATGTTCATCACCGTCACCATTATTACAATCGTTAAATAATGAGAGAAGTTTCTTTTTGTTTTTTGTTTTCTCAGTCATTATTCGCTGTTTGGTTAGGATATCGGAGAATTTGATGCAGATGATAGATTTTGATGGAGAAGAAATATTTTTGTTACTCTCTTGTTTTGTGTTTACTCGTTTGACATAACATTTTTCTATTTTGTCATCAGAGATTTCAAGCGAGAGACAATTGGAGAAGATGCGCTGTGCTTCTATTTGTGCATTATTGTCGTTTACATTTGGCACTCCAACAATTTCAATGCATTTTTTTAGATGGTGCTGCTGCTGCCAATTAAGTCTGCTCTCTAGTACTTCAATCTTCGACTTCAAGTCCACATTCTCTGCACGCAACTCGTTAAGCGACTTCAGATAACAATCAAATTTGTCTTCCAGCTTAGTGAGCTTCGCATAAACCATTTGGATAGTGCATTCGCTATCGCTTTTGCTACTTTCTTTCGTATGCTCATTCGACGTTGAAGATTTTGAGTTGTTAATTACGTGGGTGTTGTTGTTGTTTGACGACGGCACATTACTATTTGCCAAAGTCATGTGATCTGATACTTGGAGAGGCTTTGACTTTGCAATGCATTTATTACATCGAAAATATTTTCCTGATTTGGAGTTCACAATATATTTTGCTTCGATTTTTATACATGCAAAATGAAATATTGATTTGCATTCTGAACACAGGATTTTTTCACTTGTATTTCTGTCGATCTTTTGTGAACACTTTAAACAGATCATTTTGATTTTGATCACTGTACGGTAGAGAGATAGAGTGTTTCAATGTGATGCGCACCCCACGACACTTCAACTGAAACTGAATTTTGGGCACTTTCGGGTATTATACCGGATTTAAGGTCACGTGAGTGGAATTTTTCGGAACAGCCGGTTTCGATTTGTTCGATTACAGAACGATCAGAGTTGAGTGATAGGGAAATCAAGAGTTTAGAAGATTTGATTGAGGAATCGTTTAGTAGGATGCCTGAAGGCTTAGGGTGCACAACTATGGTTGCGCATAAAATTAAACGTCGGCGGAACCGATTAAACAACGGTATTATCCGGTCTCGCCGGCCATGCAAGTTCATATTGATAGGGAATTAAAGGAAATGTTAGATGCAGGTGTTATTGAGAGATCGACAAGTGCGTGTCATCTCCAATACTTTTAGTTAAAAAGAAAGATGGCTCCTTAAGGTTCTGTGTGGACTATAGGAAGCTTAATAAAAAATACAGATAGGGATGCTTATCCACTTCCTTACATTAATTCGATTTTGGACAGGCTTCGAGGCGCGAGGTTCTTGTCTTCTCTAGACATCAAATCAGCGTATTGGCAGATTCCTATGGAGGAGGAATCTAAGCCCTATACTGCCTTTACGGTCCCTGGGAGAGGTCTTTTTCAATTTCGAAGAATGCCTTTCGGTCTTCACAACTCGCCTGTTACTTGGCAGAGGTTTATCGACACAGTTTTGGGTGCCGACCTCGAGCCATTCGTTTTCGTCTATTTAGACGACATCATCATCATTACAGAAAGTTTCGAACAACATCTTGAAATTCTGAATGAGGTGATGAAAAGGTTGAGTGAAGCAGGGTTGAAAGTCAGTAAGGAGAAATGCAACTTTTGCATGTCATCGCTGAAATTTTTAGGGTATATAGTGGATCGAAATGGCTTACACGTAGATCCAGAGAAAGTGGAAAGCATGGTTAGGATTCCAGCACCGAGGAATGTAAAAAAAGTTAGGAGTTTTATAGGGACAGTTTCGTGGTACCGTCGTTTTGTACCGAACTTTGCGGAATTGCTTAGGCCGTTATCGGAGTTGTTAAAGAAAAATAGGAAGTTTACTTGGACTGTAGAATGCGAGGATAGTTTCAGGAAGGCAAAAGAGTATTTGGTGACAGCACCTATACTCACTTCCTTAGATTTTAAACGACCCTTTGTCGTTCAAACAGACGCGTCAGATTTCGGTATCGGTGCAGTTCTTTCACAGAACTTTGATGAGGGAGAAAACGTTGTCTGTTACCTTAGTAGGTCTTTGAATAGGAATGAGAGAAATTATTCTACAACAGAGAAAGAATGCTTGGCTGTATTGTGGGCTATTGAGAAGCTGCGACCGTAATATCGAAGGCGTTCGGTTTACTGTTGTAACGGATCACTATTCCTTGGTATGGTTAAGCAATCTTAAAGATCCGCAGGGTAGGTTAGCGCGTTGGACAGTTAGGCTCCAACAATTCGATTTCGAAGTCATTCACCGAAAGGGCAAAGAGCATGTGGTTCCGGATATGCTTTCTCGGGGAGTTCCACAGTTGGGTGGTATCTCAGATGAGGATTTAGACCCTTGGGTGAAGAAAATGATTTCAGAGGTAAATTCGAATCCGCTTAGGTACCCAGCCTGGAGAGTTGAACATGGGCAGTTGTTCAAACTGGTGAAGAATAATTTCGTATTAGTTCATGAGAATAACCAGGAGTGGAAGAGAGTGTTAGGTAGGAATGAGAGGTTAGGGATTTTACAGGAATACCATGATGGGCCATTAGCAGGACACATGGGTGTTAGAAACACTTTTGCTAGGATAGCGGCTAGGTTTTACTGGCCAAAAATCACAATAAAAATTTACAGCCCATTATCACCCGCAGGCGAATCCTGCGGAAAGAAAAAATCAGATACTGAAGACGACGTTGAGGGCTTACGTCGCAGAAAACCACAGAGTGTGGGACTCACAATTGAGTAAGGTGGCGTGTGCTATTCGCACGTCACAACATGAGGTTTTAGGTGTTTCGCCTTACTATGCGAATTTTGGTAGGGATATGGTGACTTCAGGTCGAGAAGTACCATCTGTGGAGGATAGTTCGGGAACCGTTCAGGATCAGGATGAGATCGCTGAACGTTTCAAGGAACTTAGGGTCGATATAGGAAAAAAATTACAAGCAGCATCTCAGATATCTGCTCAAGTCTACAATCTTCGACGGCGTGATGTTCAATATCACCCCGGCGAAATTGTCTGGCGTAGGAACTTTTCATTGTCGGATGCCGCGAATTATTATGCAGCCAAATTAGCGCCGAAGTTTGTCGGCCCGTTTGAAATCAAGAAGCGTATGTCACCTTGGACATATGTTTTACAAGATAGTAGTGGTAAAGAACGCGGAACTTGGCATGTTAAAGACTTGAAACCGTATAACGATGCATCCGAGGATTAAAGTAGAGTAACGTAGCTTTTTCTTTGGTTTTTGATACTTAATGATTTTCATTTTTAATTTTTGCTTTTTTTTGATTTTTTTTGGATGGAAAACTTTTTTACAACAACAACAAGTTTCACCTGCCTTTAATCATTTTTAGTTTCTTTTTCGTTGCTGCTCCAAAATACTTATAGAGTTAGTAGATACCTGGTGGCCATCAGCCAGAGACCTGCTCTTAAAGTATTTTGGAAAAGTAACAAAAATAGGTTTCTGAGCTATGTACTCGTATATGCAAACGGAGTGGAACAGTTGGTTCTAAAATTATAAAGAAGACGGGCGGTCTCTTTTCGATGTGCCAGCGGATGAGCTGAAGAAGTAATCGAGTCAGGTGGACTCTTACTTATCTCCAAACAGGCCGAATAATTAATCAAGATTTTAGTAACCAAATTTAACCTTTTATTAACGTAATCTATAATTTTTTTGTAAGCAAAATGGGTCGTTAACGTGCTTCAAAATTCTTAAAGCGCAATTTTTGTTAGAATAGAAAATCTTTCAGAATTGACAACGAAAGAAAATAACTAGGAAGAGCTTAAAATTTAAAGAATCGTTTTCCTCTCTCACCTCGGTTTTAGTTTCGGAAAGATTGCTTCGCGCTTCGAATTACTCGCGAATAATTAATAGTAACTAGGAGAATGCCTAGTAGAAACTTTTTCTCAATTTTTTAATTCTTTTAGATTTTCTCGAAAAAGTTAGTTGAAAGGGGCCTGAACTCGGTCATTTGGATTCGGCAAGTTTTGGAAAGACATCCAACAACTTGTTGAATCATTGAATGTGTGTGTGAGAGTAAAGTTTCGATGAGATTCGACTACGGAGGAACGGAGGTTTTCGAGGAGAGCACGTAGCTTTCCAGGAAGCCGTGATCCCGTGACTGAAGATCTCGAAAACGATTGGCTGGACGTATGAATGTGTGAGAGAATGGAATGGCCGAGGAAGACCATAGGTTTAGCTTGGAAAGGGTCTCTTTTGAGAACTTTTGAAGCGAAAAGTTGATTTTTTGGAGAAGTCGAGAAAAATCGAAAAAGAATTAGAAAGTTGAAAAAAAGTTTTTTTGGTCATTTTGGAGAAAAAGTTATCGAGAAAATTGTGAAGGAAAGGAAATATTGTAGTTCGAGACGGAGAAGGAATTGGAAAAGAAAAACAATAGGAATAATCGAGGTGATAGAGAAAACAAAAAAGGGAGATCCGTAAATTCGGAAAAAAAGATAAGTAGTGTTTTTTTTGTGTGTCAATTTTAAAAGATTTCATAAGGATTTGCTACATTTTTCGAATTCTATCCCAGTTAATTGTGGGACACGGTTTTTTTCGCTAACGGCCCAATTGCGTTTTTTTTTCTTTTCACTTGCGTTTCATTTGCTTTCGGTTGTTGTTTTACCGTTCTAAGTTGTTAAATCTAATTTGTTTAAAAAGATCTTGGGTTTTAATCCTGCTTGTAAGGTTTCCCAAGCAAAAATCGAGATAAATTAAAGAAAAAAAAATTCTTCAAAACAAAGTTAAAAATTTTTTTTAATTTATTCAAATACAAATTTCTTGGTTCCGCTCCAAAAGGTTTGTAATTTCCTTTAATTCCAACAAAAAAAAATTACTGGCGCCCATTTTCTGTACTTACACTTGTTATTTTTTTATAGATTCTTTCATTTGTTTCATTTAATTAATCAAATTCGATTAATTACATCACTGAACCCACCCCATCGCTGAGCTAGTGGGTGGCAGTACTCTGAATACTGCTTGTTGTGCTTTTTATCAAACGCACTCATTTCAATTTGACACAAGTTAGTTTGTCTTGTGTCATATCCTCATATCTCATCTTCTCGTTTGTTGTTGTCGCGGCGCGCGTCGGTTTCGTGAAGTAATTGTAAAATATTTTGTTAAAATTCGTTTCGCTTTGTTTTGCTATTGAATTTGCAGATTGAAAGTTCTGCCAACATAAACTTAAATTTTTTTCTAATAATACAATATAGATCGCGTTTGATAATTTTCATAACAAGTAAACATTCTTTCAACTCCTATGTACTGGCGTGCACTGTCGGTACAAATGCGACTGGTGTTGTGGTTTATGTACTTGTGGATGAAAAGCCACAAATCTTCCTTGCATTTTCAGTTTACTTTAAAAAAGCGCCCGACCTAGTCTTCCTTGCAGAATAGTCCCAACACTACGAAGGTCATCTGCTCTGTAACTCGATCTCTACGGTATTTCCTTTTTGTGAGAAAGGTTTCATCAATTTGTACCGTCTTGCCTTCGCCAATGTCTATCTCAACATGAGAAATTATTACTTCGGCTATCTCGCGACAATAGTTGAAATAGTCTATTATGGTAGACTAGCCGACCCGTACTCGCGTTGCTTCGCAAATTGTAACTACGAATATTTTTTTAATATTAATATTAGCATATGAAAACATTTCTCAATGGGACTGAGCATATTTTCTACAATAATATTAATTTTAGTTTATATGCATAACTTACCTTATCGAATTAGATTCTCTTTCACACTTGAAAAAAAAAAGAGTTTGTTCATGTTTGTGCATATTATAAATATAACAATATAGAAAATAATAAAACTTTTTTCAAATAAATGGGTTGACTACTTTCTGAGATAATTCAACCCAAACTTTAAAATGGTTTCGCTTTTATAGAATAGTTCATGTGCACTGTAGTCAATTGAAAGTCAATTTTTGTCACCCAAAATGCTATTAAGTGTATTCAGGTAACTTAAAAAATAAAATGCACGACTGGATCGCACAAACTTGCTCATAATGTAAAAGTACTTTGGAATTAAAAATACATTTTATAAATATAAAACATGGATTTAATTAGATAAAAATGTTCAAATATATGGAATTGCCGTCTGATTAATCTTTTTAAAGTAATTTTTTATATAACAAATTTCCTTAAAATTTTTCGAGAAGTATTTAGTAGTATAGATTTTAGAAATAGTTTTTTTTCGAATATTTTTATATACAATATTATTTCAAACTTAAGGGGGCTCCTGTTGAAAATTTTTGGTTAAAATGGTTAGAGCCGTTAATGAGAAAGTCAAAAAATCAAAAAACGGTTCTATGAAAGGTATACCGTTAATAACATTTTGCCCCAAAATTTTGTTTGACCCAAATGTAGTCCATGTCCAATGTCCTAATTTTATCAAAATCGTTAGAGCCGTTTTCGATATAAATAAGATTATGCATTATGGGTGTATGGGGGCTATCATTAGTTTTGGATCTAACAAAAATTTCAATTTCTCCTCTAGAGAATCACGAAGACCCTTAACTACCCAGATTGAAGAACATAGGCCTCGAAGTTTTGGCTGTAGGCAGAGGTACAGACAAACAGACACACAGTCACACTGAGACATGTTTTTTGTGTACTAAATTGTCCTTAAAATTTGTATGCAAACAATTGATATGCAAGTTGTTAGTATTCAATAAAATACATTTTATAACGTAATTTAAAAATTTATTCGTGTAGGTATCCGTTTTCTAGATATTGAATTTTCAAAACAAAATTTTTATTGGGGGCTATCGTGAATAAAATTTCCCTCGGAATTTTTCATAACCTTCAAAATTGTAAACTTGAATAATGTCGATAGTTTTCCTTGGAATTTATTGATATTGGGAATTAAGTTTCATAGGGCCTTTGGCTCTCATTTCAAAAGGCCACCAGCCAGCTTTCAATGAACAGTGCAGAAATATTGTCGTTTCCCATTTTTGAAGATGGGGAGAATTCCGAGGGAAATTTTGTTCACGATAGCCCTCATTATTTTTTTTTAAATCCAAAAACTATTTTTTCGAAAAAAGTTTTAGATTATATTTTTTCAAGTGTATAGAAGCTCCCGCATAAAAATTTTGGTTAAAATCGTTAGAGCTGTTGATGAGAAATTCGAAAATTAAAAAAAACCATTATACCTATGACGGGTACCGTTAATAACATTTCCCCCCAAAAATTTTTTTTACCATAATGTAGTCCGTGTCCATAATATCACACCTATTTTTTTTTATCAAAATCGTTAGAGCCGTTTTTGAGATAAATAAGATTATGCATTACGGGTGTATAGGGGGTACCGTTAGTTTTAGAGCTAAAAAAAAAAATTCAATTTCTCTTCTAGGGAATCACCGAAGACCCTTAAGTACCGAGTTTGAAGAAAATATCTCCAGTGGCTTAGGCTCTAGATCGAGGTACATCCATACAGACATACGGACATACAGCCATACAGACAGACAGACGGAATCCTCGGAGCTCGGACCCACTTTATTCGTCTTCGCTATCATCGTAATGTCAACTTTGATCAAAATCTCGAGTTCGATTTTTTTCCAAATGCAGAACTTGCCCTATAGTACCTATATCGCAAGTAAAAAAATGCCCACACTGCTCAGCGATGTTACGATAGAATTAGAGAAACAAAAAACAATGTGTGTGTAGGTTAGTTAGATGAACTATATAATATAATACATATATAATACAATACAGTAAAATTGAATATGTAGGTAGGTAGGTAAGAGAAAAAACATAACTACTCGTATTAAATGGAATATGGAACACATATTAAGAGAGAGAGAGCATGGGAAGAAAAGAAAATTAAAAATGTTGGAATGATAATGAAATGAAACAAAGCAGCGACCTCGCGATTGTGATGAAATCTAATTCCTGGATAAAATAAATTCAAAAAGTTTATTATTTTATAATTTGTTTTTATTTATTTCTCAGGTTGTATGTTTAATTTAGAAGTGATTTTGGGCTTAAAATTTGCGCAACAATATTGACTTTATGACGCAATGCTAATCTTTGTTGATTATTGTATAGGTTTCAAGATATGAGTGGTTGTATAAGTCAACTAATGAAAAAAAATGGACAAAAAATGTAAAATTAATAATATTTAAGTTTGACAAATTATTAATGAAAAAAAATTATAGCCATAAACACTCTTATAACAATATATAAAATAAAAAAATTTATTTCAAATAAATCGGTTGACTACTTTCTGAGATCGTGCGTATCAAGGTTTAAAATGGTTTCGCTTTTATATAATAGTATAGATTTACTTAAAGTACATTTTTGGTCCCGATGGCGTCAAGTGATTAAATGCTAATTTCAAAATAAAAAAAAAACACAATTAAAAAATCCCTAATTTTAAGATTTTATTTATTTACCTGAAAAACCGTAAGTATTCACAGGTATTTTACTAAAGAAATAATAATAGCTAGCAGTTCGCGAATTTCAAGTCGACAACAGTTTTTGTCACCTTTTTTTTAGAAGTTTTTTTGCACACCGCCACCTCCAATTAAACTTACAACTATTATTTTTTTCCACTTTCATAAGAATGTTGCAACACAATGGAGGAGTTGGATTTTTATTTGGTATTAAACCAATTTCTTCGAAAAAAGTAATGCTTTTTTCGTTGGTCGACACGAAATCACCGAAAGAAGAAAATGTTGAAAAATTATTCAATTTGGGATGGAGTAATGGATGTTTAACCGCCATTTTCTATTTAGAGAAAAAAACACTTCACTCTTACAAAAGTTGAATAACGAATGAATGACCTTGGCAAACAATAACTTGTACCACATTTTCATTAACGAACAAAAAACAACGGTACAAATTGGAATGTCAGCTTTTTTTTTATCTAAGTTGGTTGAAAATTGTAAGTTTGGAACTATGGGCTACTTATATACTGGTATATATGTATTTAGTGGACATTTGATAAATAGAATAAATTTGAATTTTTTTAAATACAGATCCTGTGCATGCAAAAGAAACTTTGCATGCACCCAACATCGCACCTACCCCAAATCCTAGTGTGCCAAGCACGGGGGTTGCAGGGGGCAGAATGCCCCCCATACATACTTTACTGTTTATACAGGGTGATTTGCATAAGGTGTGACAAAAAGCTAGGGCGTGTAGGTTGGACTTAGACAAGAAAAAAATCGTATGGGAGGGGGGGTCTATTTCTATTTCTATTTAAAAAATAACGGTGATACCTACAGAGTAGTGCTATAGCATTTTGAAAAGCCAGAAATACATTCTTTAATTTTGTTTTTAAATAAAGTTGTTCGAGTGAATAGTTTTTGAAAAATTAATTTTCAAAATCAAAATTTTGAAAAAAAAAAAATGAAAATTTTGTTTTTAAACAATTTTTTTTCAAAATTTTACGTAATTAAGTATTATTTTTTTATTCAATATTCAATGCTCTTATTAATTTTTGATCAAACACAAAAAACCAAATGTCAAAATGTTTTGTAGTTTTTGAGAAAATCAAAAATAACAAAAACTACTTTTGTTCTAAGAAAAGCCTTTTATTTTAGTTTTTACGTTTTTGGATTCTTAGGGGAATTTACGATTGAAAGGATTAACTTTCTTTTTACTATTTTTTTAATTATCGTCTTATAAGCATACAATAATGTGACAAAGTACTGGATTGACCATATTTCACACATTTTTTCATTGAGAACACCTGCGTGAGAGCCTTGGTTTAAAATTGACCTGTCACTTTTTATTATGGTGGGGTCGGTTTGGCGATGCGACCTGTTTTGTTGTACAAATTATTTCTAATTTGAATGTCAAGTCGTCAACATATCACAAAGACTCTACGCTGAAATGTATCCCAATAGGAGGTGTCCCAGTCATACGATATTTTCAAGAATCCATTAACGGCTTCGAGAACACGGAGTACTGGAGCACCGAGGGAGAGAAAGTTCTTCTGCATCAGTACACATCAGTAGCAGACAATTTAATCTACCAGCAAGATGGAGCTCCAGCACACTACAGGCGCACTGTAAGGAACTGGCTTGATGAACACTTTAGTGACCGTTGGATTGGAAGAGGAGGTCCAATAGAATGGCCGCCTAGATCGCCAGATTTAACTCCGTTAGATTTTTATGCTTGGGGATTCATGAAGAACTATGTGTACAAAGTGGAAATAGAATCTTTGGAACAACTGAAACAACGGATAGAAGTGGCTGGAGTCAAATTACAGGAAAATTTATCAAGTATAAATTTATGTGCAGCAATAAGAAGGCGCTATAATCTTTGCCTTCTACAAAATGGGGATCATACCGAAAAATGTTTGTAATAAGCTTTAGTTAAAAAATAGTTAAAAATTTAAATAAACAGTAATTATGTATTTTATCTAAATATGCATGTATTTCTTATTTTAATAGATTTCAAGATTCAGGAACATTTTTGTTCTTATTTCGCAATTGCATTTTTCTGTCACTAGTTAGGGCGTGTAACGTTGCATTATTTAAAAAACATTCGCAGGTCAATATTAATCCAATGCTCTCACGCAGGTGTTCTCAATGAAAAAATGTGTTAATCCAGTACTTTGTCACTTTATTGTATGCTTTTAAGACGATAATTAAAAAAATAGTAAAAAGAAAGTTAATCCTTTCAATCGTAAATTCACCTAAGAATCCAAAAACGTAAAAACTAAAATAAAAGGCTTTTCTTAGAACAAAAGTAGTTTTTGTTATTTTTGATTTTCTCAAAAGCTACAAAACATTTTGACATCCGGTTTTTGGGTTTGATCAAAAATTAATAAGAGCATTGAAAATTGAATACAAAAATAATACTTAATTACGTAAAATTTTGAAAAAAAAATGTTTAAAAAAAAATTTTCATTTCTTTTTTTTCAAAATTTTGATTTTGAAAATTAATTTTGTAAAAACTATTCACTCGAACAACTTTATTTAAAAACAAAATTAAAGAATGTATTTCTGGCTTTTCAAAATGCTATAGCATTATTCTGTAGGTATCACCGTTATTTTTTAATAATTTTTTTTCTGTTTTAAGTGATTTTTTTCTTAAATTGCCCCTCCCGCCTAAACGGGGGGAAATAGACCCCCCCTCCCATACGATTTTTTTCTTGTCTAAGTCCAACCTGTCACACCTTATGCAAATCACCCTGTATATTGTAGTGTTGGAAGCTAGCACTGATTTATTTATGTAAGCAAGCAAAAAATAACAAAAAATTTATAGAAAAATAGTTTCAGTTATTTTCAATTTTTTCAAAAACTAGAAGACATAAAACCATGGGGTTTCTTGTGTTCGATTAAGAAGTGATAGTTACATGGAACACATATAAGCTAATTTACAATTTCATTTCACAATTTTGAAAACAATCGGTCTAAAGTTTTTTTTACGTTTTTTATCAAAATTTGGACTTTAAATGCGAATTTCTCAAAAACCCATTGACAGGAGTAATTTAATTTAAATGCAGGATTATAGATGGCTTTTAAATGCAGTATAGCACTTTATTGTAAGTGTTGCGGTTGTTATTTTAATTTATTTTTTTTTAATTTAAAACATTTTTTCTAAAAGTGACCCTACCTCCTAAACGGGGGGAGATAGACTCCCCCTCACATAATAAAAAGTGCTTGTTTTTTACCCCTCTACAAAAAAACCGTCATAAAATCTCGGCGGCTAAGTTATCGTACTCGTACCATGAAGCTTTTAGTTTTATTTGATTGAGATGTACATAATTGGATTGAGATGTACGTAGTTGGACAATTTTTAACAATAATAGGACAAAAATATTCGAGACCGTGTATAATAATTTACTTTTAATGGTAATATCAATTATGCGAACTTACATTTCTAAAATCGACCAATTGCGATATAAGTGTACCATCAGTTCTTTGAAATTCTAGTGTAACTAGGTCGTCGCTTACATTCGATGTAATAGTTTCTTGAATAACTTCTCCACCCTGAAATAAATTAATAAGTGTTAAATAGTAAAACCATTAAAGTATTATTATAAATGATTTACATTATTTACAAGTTAATATTTAAATACACAAAACCACGGCCTTCTGTCTATATATATACAAACTTACATATTACACTCTTTTAGATTTTAGACTTTAATAGTCGAAATTGTAATATCTTTAAAATTTAATTTACTCACCGCAATAAATTACTTTTTTCACTACCTACGGTTATGTATTTCGACCCGCAGAATCAGAATTTGAAGTCAATTTGGCCAATATACCTCCTAGATTTCGAGAAAACTTCAAAAAAACGTAAAAAAAATACCGAAAATTGGCAATAAAAAAAGACCTTCAAAATATGAGTAAATTACAAAAAACCGAGAAAAATATCGAAAATTTGCAGTTATTATAATGATAAAATTTTTTTGATCCAATTCAAGTATGATTTTTATGATTTTTACCCCTGATACTAAATCCGAAGTTTTTATAGCCCATAAACCTTGTTTATGGGAAAAATTGTAAAAAAATTGCCATTATGAATAGAAAAAAAATGATTAAACACGATTTAATATTATTTCCGTATATTTTAATGTCAAAAGTTTTAGAATCTGTAAAAAAAAATTGGACCTTATTCGGAATTCCCCCCCCACCAAAATGAACTTTTTTTTTAACGAATCGATAAAAAGTGTTTGTTGTTTATAAAAAACATCAAATTATGAAGGAGAAACACTTTTTTATGGTAAAAAAGTGAAGTATAAGCGGACCACCCACAGTACTATTGGCCTTATTCGGAATTCCCCCCCCCCCCCCCCCACCAAAACGAACTTTTTTTTTAACGAATCGATAAAAAAATATTTGCTGTTGATAAAAAACATCAAATTATGGAGGAGAAACACTTTTTTATGGTAAAAAAGTGAAGTATAAGCCGACCACCCACAGTACTATAACTAAAACTACTTTTTAATGGGATATATTATTTGCTTTTTTTGCTTGCTTACGCATTACGGCGTTTAAACAGTGAGATATGTATGGGGGGGCATGCTGCCCCCCTGCAACCCCCCTGCTTGGGCACACTATAGGATTTGGGGTAGGTACGAGGTTGGGTGTATGCAAGATTTCTTTTGCATTTACAGAATCTGGATTTAAAGAAACTTTGAATTTACCCTATGGCCTGTATTAATTTTTTTTAAGTGTTTCTCCTCCATAATTTGATGTTTTTTATCAACAGCACACTTTTTTTTATCGATTCATTAAAAAAAAAGTGCATTTTGGTGGGGGGGGGGGGGGAATTCCGAATAAGGACCAAAAAATTTAGAAACAACGTGGGAAATGATTTTAATGAATTCTTATCTTTTTTTCGTTTGTATCGAACTCTTTTATCTTCAAACGATCTACGCAGTGGATTCCTCTCACGTTTCTGATTTTGCAATTTACTCATGATTTGAAGGGCTTACGGGCTAAACAAACTTTATATTCAAATTTAGCGGGTCAAAAAACATGAAAATCATGCCTGGTCGAGTTCCACAAAATTTTTTTTACTGCCAAAACTTTTTTTATGCCGATTTTAACTATTTTTTACAGTTTTTTGAAGTTTTCTCGAAATCTAGGAGGTATATTGGCCAAACTGACTTCAAATACGGATTCTGCGGGTCGAAATACATAACCATAGGTAGGTACGGACAAATGCACATCACACTAATTTTTTTTTTGTGTGCCGGTGTTATTATTTCTCATCAACAAAGCAAATTAGAACAACAATTACCATCTTAAATGCCAACACACCGGAATAATTTGTGTGAGGGATCATAAGAAGAATTATCTGCCACTTTGAAACCCTCAGTTAAACCTTCACCTCTACAATTAGTGTCGAACAGGGTTGCAAAACCTTAAGTCA
The DNA here is from genome assembly GCA_911387755.1 of Chrysotoxum bicinctum. Classification (NCBI taxonomy): domain Eukaryota; kingdom Metazoa; phylum Arthropoda; class Insecta; order Diptera; family Syrphidae; genus Chrysotoxum; species Chrysotoxum bicinctum. The sequence goes on from OU426987.1 coordinate 116,019,754, forward strand.
CTTTTTAGCTTAAGCTGTGGGTGACTTATGAATTAAGAAAAATGTAATTCAGCAGCTAGTTAGTGAGCATTAAAAAAAATTAAATCATAAGTTTCTTAGTGACTTATGAATTAAAAAAATTTAATTCATAAGTCAGTTGGTGACTTACGAATTAAAAAAATTAAGTCATGAGAAAGTAAGTGACTTATGAATTGAAAAAAAAATAATTCACAACCTACCAAGTGACTTATGAATTAAAAAAATTTAAGTCATGAGCAAGTAAGTGACTTAAGAATTAAAAAAAATTTAATTCAAAAGTTACCTAGTGACTTATGAATTAAAAAAAAATTAATTCATAAGCTAATGGATAAATTCTGATTAAAAAATTATTAATTGGAAAATTTTATGATACACAAAAGCTTGAAATCTACTTTTGTTAATAAATTAATAATTATGTAGTCAAAACAAGCTTAAACGTTTCCAATTTACCAACTAGCTTATGAACTACATTTTTTTTAATTCATAAGTCACTTAGTAGCTTGTGAATTATTTTTTTTTTAACTCATAAGTCAGTGGCTTGCCCATGACTTTAATTTTTTTAAATTCATAAGTCACTTATAGGTAGTGAATTAATTTTTTTTAATTCATAAGTCACTTATAGGTAGTGAATTAATTTCTTTTTAATTCATAAGTCACTTATAGGTAGGGAATTATTTTTTTTTTTAATTCAGAAGTCACTTATAGGTAGTGAATTAATTGTTTTTTTAATTCTTAAGTCACTTATAGCTTGCGAATTAATTTTTTTTAATTCATAAGTCACTAACTAACTTATGAAGTAGATTTTTTTTAAATCACAAATTATCTACAGACTTATGACTTATGGTTTTTTTAATTCGAAAATTCGCAACCCTGGTGTCGAAACATTCTAAAATGTATTTTGCCTTGAGAAAATTGGCAAGATTTTTCTAAGGGCTTACAAAAGGTAATTTTCAAACATGCATAGTGGCGAATAAATAATATGCGTGTTTTTTTTTTGCAAGTCCATAAGGAATTGTAGAAAAAACGACATCGGGACTAAGCGCTTTACAATGTAAATACAACAACTACTTAAGTATATATAATATGAGTATATATAATATGGAGGGCTCGTTCCTATCCCTAATGCATTGTAGTACTTGAAGTTGTGATAGGGGTCGCTGTCTCACTTTCTGTAAGTTAAGGATACAGCTGTATGCTGTCAATTTGTGTTTACCTTCTCCTCGAACATCGTTCTCCGTCACATGTGATATGAAGCACTCAGTAAATTTTCAGTCTTGTTTGCAAAAAACCGCATATCAATAAGCTTTGTGACTGTTTTAATTCTTTACAAATTATACGTAAAAATAAGATCAAACTTTAAAGTGACTGTTAATTGCTATTTTGTAATCAAAATATTAAAGTTCCCTACTTGGAGGCGAATAGCTTCCCACAATGTGACCAATAAAATGGATTTACCAAGGATGGCGACTACAATCGGGAGATCTTTCAACATCTGGACTGCAGTAATTTAGCCTCGATTAAGAGAGATGAACAGCAGAATGATTTTTCCGACATCAGCGATCCATTCCCTGCAAGTGGTTTGTGTCACCTTTGTAATGAGCTAAAGATTAAGGAACTGGCACAATTCCAACCGAAAAACGAGTCCAAATTCGAAGACGAAATCAAGGTGTAATGAGTATTAGTTGAATTTTAAAAAATAAATTTGTAGAAATATTTAGCTTGAAAAAATGTTAGTGTTTATTTGGTGGTTTAATGATACAAAAATATTGAATAATAAAATGTTTTTTTGTTTGTTAATTTGTATGCTATTCTTTTGTTCTAACTTAGTATCTTCCCGCAAGGCAATCAATCCTGCCAAAAACTTTTTTTTGGTTGCCGCTGTCAAAAAACTTTGTCTTACACAAATTTGAGCTGCGCCCCCTATGATAGTCACGCATTTGGAATAGAAACGAGCCCTCCATATTATATATACTCAAAGGTCTATACGGACTGAGCTAAGGCCAGATAATTTTTGACACTTAATCTAAGACCCGATAAAAACCGTGACGCCAATATGTTATTATCTATATGTTATCGATAATTTGTTCAGAGAAGTCAAAAGTGACGTTTTTGGGTGCTTCTTGATACTAGTCGTTAATACAGGTGACAAATGCTGTAACGTACACAGTGGAAAGAATTTCTATATGGACTTGCAAAAAAAAAACGGCTAATATTCTTCATTGTAAAGTGAGAATGAAAAGGGGAATTCCCCTGATCTTAGCCTCACGTTTTTTTTTTTTTTTTTTTAATTTGTAAGTAAGTCTACCTTTATTAAAAAATATAAATGAAGTGCTCGATGTGATGCTTTTCTTTAACTCTGATTCTATCTTAATCAGTGACTGGAAGGTCTCAAGTAGTGAAACAGTCTCAGACAATACGATGATAACATTCCAAATTGAGTAGTTAATGGGACATTCAAAGCTCTGTAGAAACCCCACGAAAATAAACCTATTTAATATATAAGATTGGCTTTATTTTTGGGCAGTATGAAAATCGACCTTCAGTAAGCTCCTTATATGTATTAAGAAACAAGTGAGTGAACTCACGTCAGCCATTAATAACGCTCACGAAAGTTCTTGCTCCGTTATCGAAGCAAAAGGTAAGATCAACCCGGTCTAATCTTAGAAAAATCTCAAGAATGTTTTCAATAGAACAAAACTCAGAAACGAGGCATTTTGTTGCAGTGAATCTCTTATTTGAACAGTTATTGATTCGGGATGCAGCTTGTTGAAATATGTGCAAGGGCGCCCATTAAAAAGCAACTCCGCCAGCGAACGCCTTGTAACAGTATACGGTGTTATGTGTTGATCCAACAAGAATCGTGCTGCACATAAACGGATATCTTCGCCTGAAATTGTTTTTAAATTTCTTTCGTACCATTGATGGGTGAAATGGAGCTGAAAATATATGTCGGATTAAATTGTTTTCGCAAATCATCAAAGGATGCAAAAGCTGGGCTGTTGTCCGAAACAATGCTAACAGGTATGCCGTAAGCAGCGAAGAGAAACCTTAAGACTGTGATGACACAGACAGATGTGGTAGAAGACACTGGGTAAACCTCCAGCCATTTAGAATGCCAGTATACTACCAGGAAGAAAATATTTCTCTTGAATGAACTCGCGAAATCTATATGAACCCTGCGCCAAGGATTCTCCTCTTTCTCCCAAGTATATCCTTTGATAGGAGATATATAAGGAAGCACCCGCTGGCAGATATTACGCCACCCTAGTTTTTTTCGTGAAGTGCGGTTAGAAGTCTTAAACGATGAATTCCAAGCACTATCACTCTCCGACCGCAAACTAAACATCATCTGATAGATGACATACCGTTTCTCCGATCGCTAAATGTATCATCTGGTTCATTGGTATTTGGCCATCTCCACAAGGTCCAGTGTAAAACACGTGATAAAATCTTGTGGCCACGTCCCTGTGGCAGATTTGCAAATCAGTTCGTGCATTGAAGGAATGGGAAAGTAATGTGGCTACAATGTGTTGTAGTCGCCACAAAGTCTTATGGAACCATTTGGTTTTGAAACGGGAAAAATTTGTGTAGCTCACTTTGAATAGCCCACGGGTTCGAGAATACCCAGTGACACCAGATGGCCTAGCTCCGTTTCTACCATAATCAAATAGCAAAAATTTTCTTAGCAGATATATGAATTGGTGCGACTTCTGGGTTCACCCATAGTGATATAGCTTGTTTAAATCCCCAATTCATTTGAGGATATATCACGAAAATCAGTCACTAATTCGTGAACAATTAAAGAAGATGGAACTGAATATAGGTTTTCAACGGAGCAAACCAAAATCTTCGAGTGATTTACGATTTACGTAGCGATAACAATTAAAAAAAATTCTTTTTTAAAATAATGGGCCACAGGCTTTAAAGTTAAATAATCTTAAAAACAATATAAAAACAAAATATTAATCTCCTTAGTCCGCCGCAAACGTCGCTGTGATTATATTTATTATATACGTGATATTGGGCGATCTTGATTTACAATTCAACAAAAGGGTTTGTGTTAATTCACCCAAAGTTGCTGATGTTGCATTTACAGCCTTATTTATTATTTTTCAGTAATACTGGGTTCAAGCTCGGAATAGTTAAACCGAGCCGAAGCACTTACTTCGGGTTTACGCCACGTCAGTCAAACAAATCTTTATTTATAATATATTTTCTTAGCCGTTTTAGCTAGCTTTCCTTATGTCAAATATACTACCAAAAAAGTCACCAATCTAAAACTCTGGTTATTATACACGTAAGCAACCCCCAGCCGATTTTCATTATTATTCGTTTTATTATAATATTGTATGCATATTAATAATTGAATATATTTAAAATTGGATTGTATAATGTTAAAATCCAATAAATGAATATACCAACCACATTGCGTCCCCAATACCGTACAACTGTTAGAGCGTTTGAAAAATATAAATAATTCATTAATACAAAATATCTATCTTTTTTGTCTCAGTAACAAATGAACAAAAATTGCTGATACTCCTTTTTGTAAATTTCACAAGATGTCATCTCAAAATGACATTTAGATACTAAAACGGCCGTAAACCTCCTATGAACCAGTTTTAGCTTATTCCACCGCTATTCCTCGTGCATTTTCATTAAACATAACCAGCCTTATTTACTAACTCGTTTTAGCGACGGAGTAAAGTTACTTCGACTTTGCAACGGCTCTAAACCTGAAAACCTTATTTATAATAAAAATGCACGAGGAATAGCGGTGGAATAAGCTAAAACTGGTTCATAGGAGGTTTAAGGCCGTTTTAGTATCTAAATGTCATTTTGAGATGACATCTTGTGAAATTTACAAAAAGGAGTGTAAGCAATTTTTTTTTTCGTTTCTTACTAAGACAAAAAGGATAGATATTTTGCAATAATAAATTATTTATATTTTCCAAACGCTCTAACAGTTGTACGGTATTGAAAACGCAATGTGGTTTGGTTGCTGGTTGGTACATTCATTTATTGGATTTGAACTGTATACAATCAAATTTTAAATGTATCCAATTTCCAATGTGCATACAATGATAATAAAATGAATAATAATGGAAATCAGCTGGGGTTTGATTTAGGTGTACAATAACCAGAGTTTTAGATTTGCCACTTTTTTTCCCAGTATATTCCCAGTATATTTGACATAAGGAAGGCGTAGCTAATAAGGCTAAGAAAATATATATTAAATAAGGATTTGTTTGACGTAGCGTAAACTCGAAGTAAGTGCTTCGGCTTGGTTTAACTATTCCGAGGTTGAACCCAGTATTAGTGAAAAATAATAAATAAGGCTGAAAGGCTTCAGGATTAGAGTCGTTGTAAGGTCGAAGTAACTTTACTCCGTCGCTAAAACGAGTTAGTAAATAAGGCTGAAGGTGTTTATGTTGCATTGGAATTGGATTGCTGTGTTGTTGTGTCGTCTACAGTATGTATATCATATGTAACTCCTCCTCGGTGTGAGTTAAATTTCTAAAATTGTTTGCTTACTTTTAATTGTTGCAAAGTTACATCATCTTGGTAAACAAATAATTTATTATTTATTTCTACAATATATTCGTTTCCGTAATCAATTTCAAAATGCTTATCATTGAGTGAGGGTGAAATTAACCTTTTTTTCTACTGTTGTATAGTTTCTCTTTAAATGGCAATTATAAGAAATTTGTTTTTGTATTCTAGTATATCCATATTTATTAATATAAATTTATGTAAATCAATTTCATATTCATTTAGTTCTAATGCTGATATACTGGGGTGTATTATATTATTTTTTGCTGATACAATGTTATCTTGAATTTGATTTATTTTGTTTTCTCTGAACCTTAATTTGGTAATTTGATCTAAAAATAATCGTTGTTTTATAATTTTTTAAATGGAATTTTATTCAAAAGTTTATTGATTTTAATTTGTTCATTTATTGTCTCAATGCGTTATGACTATTTTCTGCTGTTATGTGTTGTATATTGCAGTTATTCATATTCATATTATGAAGTTCACCCAAAAATAGTATAATGGGTCGCGACTGGCTCGATGCTCTCTTCCCAGATTGGCGAGGTAATTTTTTGCAAAGTGGGTCTTCAGTTTGTCAGTCGGTATGTCAGTCGGATTCTCAGTCGGGTTGTCGCGATATGTCTCAGGTCGATATTGTTCAAGAAATTAACGTTAAATTTCCGAAAATATGTCAGGATAAATGTAATACTCCAATTGTCGGTTTTGAAGCGGACGTCGTCATGAAAAAAGAGGCGGTACCCATCTTTCACGCTGCTTACAGTGTACCCTTTAAATTGCGAGAAAAATTTGAATTCTAATTAAAGCGCTTAGTGTCAGAAGGCATTTTGGAACCAATTGAGGTTAGTCAATGGGCAAGTCCCATAGTTATTGTACCCAAGAAAGATAACACCATCCGAATTTGCGTTGACTGCAAGGTAACTATAAATAAATGGGTCGAAACCCGTTTTAATTCGCTGCCAAAAATGCAAGAAATTTTCGCAGCTATGTCAGATTGTAAGTTAGATCTTACTTAGCCTACTTACAACTCGCAGTCAGCAAAGCTTCCCAGAAAGTTTTAGTAATAAACACCTTTAAGGGATTGTTTAAGTATACACGTTTGATTTTAGGGGTAAGCTGCGCTCCAGGAATTTTTCAAACTGTCATGGACAGAATTTTGTTAGGGTTGAAACGCGTTCGGTGTTACTCGTATATTGATGACGTTTTGATTGGAGGGCAGTACGAAAACGAATGCAGATTGTTGCTTTTTGAGGTTTTAGCGCGCCTGTCGAATCATAATGTCCGAATAAATTTATCAAAGTGCAAGTTTCTTCAGTCTTCCGTCAATTTCTTAGGGCATACTTTGTCAGATAGAGGTCTAAGTCCAAACAAAGATAAAATAAAGGCTGTTTTCAATGCCCCAGCCCCAAAAGACATAAAAGGAATTGGAATCGTTCTTGGGTTTACTCAACTTTTACCACCAATATCTGCCTAATTTGGCTACAGATGTCTATCCTCTTAACGTCCTAAGAAGGAAGGGGTCAAAGTTTGTTTGGTCAGCGGAATGTAAGGCCGCATTTGAAAAATGTAAAAAGTCGTTGGTTAGCAATAGACTTTTAGAGTTGTATGACCCAGAAAAGCCAATAATAGTCACAACAGATGCCAGTCCTGTAGGTGTGGGAGCTATTTTAGCGCATCTAGTTGAAGGTATAGAAAAACCAGTGTTTTTTGCTTCGTGCACTCTGTCGGATTCCGAGCGAAATTATTCGCAGCTGCACAGGGAAGGTCTGGCAGTTATGTTTGCGATAAAAAAGTTTTATATATTTATTTATGGTCAACAATTTACCCTTTGTACGGACAATATGGCCTTGAAAGAAATTTTTAGCCCAAGTAAAAGTAACTCTTCCGTTGCGTCAGCGAGTTTACAGCGTTGGTCAATTGTTTTATCCCAATATAGTATGTATAATGTTGTTTACAGAAGGAGGGCGAAAATAAGTCATGCTGATTTTTTATCGAGGATGCCCTTGAGTGAAAAATCGGACATCGATTACACTCCAATTTTTTACTTTGGGTCCGAGGGTTTGATTGATTTCGAAAGTGTCAGAAAGGAAACAAACCAAAATCAGGTTTTTACTGTAGTCTTACAGTTTTTGAGAACGAAATGGCCTGGCCTGGTTTTGAAGAATGCAACTGTTAAACAGTTTTACATGGTCCGTAATAATTTGTCGATAGACGACGGATGTATTTTTTATAGACACCGAGTTTGTATTCCTTTTGTTTTACGAAAAGAAATATTAAAGCTTCTTTATGAGTGCCATACAGGTATAGTACGCATGAAAATGCTCGCTAGATCATACGTTTGGTGGCCTTCCATAGACAAGGAAATAGAAACGTTTGTAAGGCAATGTGAGATTTGTGAACAAACACAATCCGTTCCAAAAGAAAAGTGCGTTTCAGTCTGGCCTAAAGTCGATGAACCGTTTGATAAGATTCATTTGGATTTTTTCCATTTTATAGGTAAGACTTGTCTTATAATTATTGATGCCTTTAGCAAGTATATTGTTGTAAAAATTATGTCTGCAACGACACTAAATGCTTTGCTAGACAAATTAAAAGAATTTTTCGTAATTTTTGGGTATCCAAAGCAAATCGTGACGGACAATGGTCCGCCTTTTTCAGCGTTTCTTTTTAAAAAATATTGCGAAACAAAAATGGCTTAACAGAACGTGGGGTTAGAACGGTAAAAGATAAGCTCGCTAAAATGGTTTTAGAGCATCAGTCAGTGTCAAGTTTTGAAAATAAGATTTTTGATTTACTTATGGTTTATAATAATACACCAACAACAACGACCGGGATTTCGCCTTCACAATTGATCTTTCATTTAAGGTTACTAAATTGTTAGATTATGTAAATCCAAAAATCAATGATTAAGTAGGAAATAAAAATCTTAATATTATTAAAAATGTTAATAAAAATGTAAATGGTAAAAATATAAATACGAAATCTAAGAATGTTATTGAAAATGAAAATTGTAAAAAAGTAATAAGTAAATCTTTTGAAGTGGGCGAAGAGGCTTTATATCGTAGTGAATTGAAAACTATTATTATGGATTCCAATAATTGTAAGGAAAGTTGTGAGTAGTCAAACTTATTTGATTTTTATTAATGGTAAAATAAGATATGCTCATGCAAATCAATTAAAGAAAAAGTTTGTTAAACCTAATTTAACGATTGCCGATTGCACGGGCAAAGAAATTGAAAAGAACTCGGGAAAAATTGAAAACATTCCAGAAGTTAAACAGGATTATGAACATAAAACTGATCATGAAACTTCTCCTGCAGAATTGCCAATCGCTCAAAGGAAAGCACCGCGAACAGTAAAAGAAATTGATCGTTTCATTCCTTAAAATATTCTCCCTGGAGTTTTTTCAAACTTTCCGAATTCATGAACATTAAGAGTTATTTTTATATTTAAGTCAATAATTGAATTCTTATATTATTTTGAATTATGTTATATTATAATGTTAATAATTAACTGGCGAAGAGTGTTGTAAATATATTGCAGTTATTTATATTCTCTTTGTTTTCTTATATCTAATTGCTTTGACAGTTTCTGGGTCACTTGCATATCAACCTCCGCTTAAACTAGTTGTTATTTAGAGATTACGTCAGCGATTAATAAATGAACTGAATTCTTGTTACGTTATATTACGTGGTTTTATTTTACGAGAAAACATAATATTATGTTTAATTAATTCCAAATTTTGTTTCTATTTTTATTATCTATGGTTCCAAAGAGCCGTTTCTACCATGTTACTGAATCTTTTCTCAATCTTCTCTGTTCTTTAGGTGTAATTGACTTAATTTTTGCTATAAATATTTCTCTAGATATCATATTTTTGTTTTCGGTTTGTGTTTTATGTTAGTTTGTGTAAGTGTGATTGTGTTGAGAATTTCTTCTGGATTTAGATTATATTAAATAGTTTTAAGAAACCTGTTTGATTAGTGTTGTTTAAAGTTTCCCGTGTGTTGTCTGTGTTAATAACAGTTTTATGAGAATTATTACCTAAAAATTTATAAGGTGGCTTAGTATTTTATTAAGATAATACTTTATTAAGATTTATATCGAGATTGTTCTTTATGTCGATCATTTTTGTAATTTAATTTTTGATTGGTCCTGCTTCAATTTTTTTTGAGTAAGTTTCGCGTTTTTCATTAAGTTTGTTAATTTTTTTAGGTTTCGTTTGTTGAATTGTTTTACTAAGTAATAGTTCATCAATTTCTTCTTTAGATGTCTTAGGTGTGGTTTTTATCATAGAATGACATCTGTTGTTATAATTATCTAGACAACCAATTTTATTTTCATTTCTACTGATAAATCTTTTTCTTCAACGTTAAATGCAATCTTTCAATATTTGCGTTTTCTGTGTGACTATTAGGTTTCGTAAAACGTATCAGACCAAAAACATAAATGTTAAAAAAAAGAGCCAAGTTCTTCTATACAAAAACCTTTGTGTAACAAGTCAGCCCTGAAAAGTACTGAAATCTAAAAGTAAGCCAAGTTCTTACTTCATGAAGGTTTAATACCGAATATTTAACGTAGAATAATATTGAAACAGCTACAATGTGATAGAGAAATTTTATTATTTTTAATGATTACTGACTAAAATTTGATAGGTTCACTGGTCAAGTTTTTAAAACCTTTCTAATTGAGCATACAAAAAAGCTTGGCAAGTAAGCCCATCAAATTTCTGTCAGTAATCATTTAATAATAAAATTTCTCTATTACATTGTATCTGTTTCAATATTATTCTACTTTAAATATTCGGTATTAAATCTTCATAAAGTAAGAATTTGGCGTACTTTTAGATCTCAGTACTTTTCACGGCTGACTTGTTACACAAAGGTTTTTGTATAGAAGAACTTGGCTATTTTTTAACATTTATGTTATTGGTCTGATCTCACTCCTTTTTTAAAAGATTTTAATATTTTGCCATGTCAAAATCTCGAAAGATACGGAAAGATAGAAGTGTGGACTCTACCTACTAAAATCAACTTACATAGTTTATAGCTTCCTATTTCTTTCCGTATAGTTTATTTTTGTTATTGGTACATAACACTAACATACCTACCTTAATTATAAATACTAGAACCTTTATCCGCTCAGTCATAAGAAAGCAATAATTGTTGCAATTTTAACTCCTTTTTGAAATGAAGGTAGCCCACCAATTAATAGCCTAATTGGTGGTTTGATTATAGTTCACATCACAGTTAAGAGTTTTTTTTTTTGTGTAAACTCGTAAGTTTTTCAGGTATGCAAATGTTTTCTTTTTTCATTCATGTTAACATAACATAGAGTACCAAATCAAGCTCTCTAGTTCCAAGAAAAGTAATGAATTTTCAAGATGTATGTATACCATAGTTTCAAAACGAAAATAAAAAGACACCTCGAACAAAAAATTTTAGATTTTCTATTTTTCGCTTTGAATGTACATTATCCTATACCGAATTTCATCATTTTACAGCAATCGGAAGTGCTCCATATATATTAAACATTTTCTCAGAAAGTGGGCGGATACCACGCCCCCTGAATTGAAAACCTCAATTTTTATTGTTGGTCCTATATATGCAATTTGAGCCCTACCGTTCTACCAAATTTCATTGTTCTACTGCAAACGGAAGTATGCCATATAATTTACATCAGTTCTGAGGAAGTGGGCGGATACCACGGTTCTGAATGGAAAACCTCAAATTTTATATTTTTTTCTTTGTATGCAATTTAAGCCCTACCACATTAAAAAATTTCATCGTTTTACAGCAGTCGGAAGTGCTCCATTTATGCAACACCAATTCGGAGAAAGTGAGCGGATACCACGCCCCCTGAATGGAAAACCTAAATTTTTATTGTTGGCCCTTTATATGCAATTTGAGCCCTACCGTTCTACCAAATTTCATTGTTCTACTGCAATCGGAAGTGTACCTTTTAATTTACATCAGTTCTGAGAAAGTAGGCGGATACCACGACCCTGAATGGAAAACCTCAAATTTTATATTTTTTTCTTTGTATGCAATTTAAGACCTACCACTTTACCAAATTTCATCGTTTTACAGCAGTCGGAAGTGCTCCATTCAACCAACACCAATTTGGAGAAAGTGAACGGATACCACGCCCCTGAATGGAAAACCTCAAATTTTCGATTTTTTCCTCTGCTTGCCGATGTCGGGAGCACATATTCGGAATTTTAAGTTTCTCACTTCATTGGTATTGAAGATAGGCAGGGGTCAAAAATCACCAGAGTTTGTTTCTGTCAAAGAACTTGGCTGGGCACTACCGTGCCCTTGGGTTTCGACTTCACTTTTATTAAAAAAAAATCTAAAATTTAGTCTGATTTGAACTCGTTATCTTAAATTATTATTTTGGTTTACTAAACTTCGGAAAATGTTCAATTAGAATTACTTTTTTACTTCTCCAATTTCTATCGGTTATTGCATACTCTATTACAAATTTTGTGTCGAATATAGTGAGAAATTCTTTTTTCTCAATATGAAATATATCTGAATGTATTATCTAATTTTTATGTTTCGCGGCTTCTGTAAGGTTATATTTTGGTTTTATGAGATTCCTGTCATATTTTATTTCCTGACACTTTTTACTATAACTTGATAAACCTTAGTATAGTCATGATAGACTACCTCAGAATACATACTTGTTGGAGTAATGAAAGGTGGGAGAAAATTCTGATCACACAGAATTCAACCTGCCTGGTTATAGCTTAGTGCCTCTATTTTTCCCTCACCATGGTTTCGCTATATATGTACGGAACGATGTCGCTTATCAGCTTCAACCACAATATGGCCCATGTTTAAATACAAATTTTAATTTTATGTGGTTTAAATTTACAATCCATAAGCGCATCATTCATACATGCTTTATTTATCGCAGCCCAAGTTTGGATAGCAACTCAACTTCTAATGAATTCGATGCGCTATCTGACTCTATCCAAAGAATTGTTTCTTATTTTCCGCACAGTGAAATCGTTATTACGGGCGATTTCAATGTACACAATTCTTCGTGGCTGCGCTATTCTGGTCAGACAACACCCGAAGGAAGGTATGTCGAGATCTTTTCTGAGTTAAACAGCTTGACTCAACTCGTTCACGAGCCTACCCGAATTCCTGACGTTGCAGGTCAATCCGCTAATACACTAGATTTATTTCTGACCTCTGACCCTGACAAATACACTATAAATGTTTTATCACCTCTAGGCACATCCGACCATTGTATCATATCTGCGAATTTCTCATGCCAACAAAACCCAGTTAGAGAAATAATTCCTAAGAGAACCGTTTGTCAATACGAGAAAGCCAACTGGGACGGTCTCAACGATTTCTTCAGGAAGTTTAACTGGTCACTATGCTTCCTCGATAGTGACGTGGACTCCAGTGCAGATATGATTACAAATTTTATTCTTTTCGGAATGAGAAAGTTTATCCCGAATAGGGAAAAATCTATCAAACCGAAAGAAAACTCATGGTTTGATTCGAGCTGTAAAGAGGTTATTAGGGTTAAAGAAGTAAGTTTCCGATATTATAAAGCCAACTCTACTGAGGAAAATCGGAAAAAGTTTAAGCAAGCTAGAAAGACCTGTAATGATCATATTCAAAGAACCAAATTCTAACATGATCAAAAATTACGGTAAAAAAATACTACAATGTCCCAAAGGTAGTAAACATTTTTGGTCATTTGTAAAAAATGTACGAAATACTACTTCGTCTTCGGTTCCTACGCTCGTTTTCAATGACACTCCTTATGTCAATAACAATTTCTAGTCACAGTAAAAGTATTCTTTATTAGGCTTGATATTGATACTTACAATGACAAAGTGTGACTGACTATACTTAAACTAACTTACTAACTAATTAACCTAGAAGAGTGAGAGAGACATATAATTAATACAACATCTCCCTTTTTTGAGAATAAAAACAAACTATAGGAATTCATTACACAGTTTGTTGTTATTCTTAAACTTAATATAATAAAAAGAATATTTAATTGAACTGAAAAATAAACTTAACTAGCTTCAAAAACTCAACAAAATTTATTCAATTATAATTCAATTATAGTTTAAGTTCTTTTTTTTTTTTTTTTTTTTTTATATTATATATTCATGAAAATTAAAATTTTTTTTTTTTTTTTTTTTTTACATACATACATATTATGCTATATTTTTATAAATATTTTTCATTATTGAAGTAAAAAGTAAAACATGAAATAAATAATTACTATTTTATTTAAATCGCAAGAGTGATTATAGCAAATCAATTTCGATAATTTCAATTATTTGATGTGGTCTCTGGGATATGTAAATTTCTTAGGCGGAGTTGTTTTCCTGCCAAACCTAGTTGTGCTTGAGGAAGGCAGAATTTCCTCTGTGAATGAGGTTTCCTCAACCTCATTCAGAGCAGGAGTTGGATTTAATGTTTCTTCAGATTTTGTGTCCATTATGTGTTGCCTATTTCGTCTATAGGTGTTACCTTGGTTATCTTCAATAATATAAGACTTAGGCTCTTGGCATTTATTTATAATTATACCAGGAGTCCAATACGACATAGGAGTTTTCTTATAGTGTACTTTTTGTCCTTCAATTAATGGTTTTAGAGATTTGGAAGTTTTATCATAAAGAACCTTTGACTTGTAATTTTTATTTTTTAATTCTTTTTCGACTTCTTTACAGTTTATTGGTTTTGGAAGATAGTTTTTTGACATTGCAGGTATTTTGGTTCGAAGCTTTCGCGACATAAGAAGTTCTGAGGGTGAAGGAAGGTTGCCTTTGGATATTGTCCTATAATGTAACAAAGATACATACGGATCTGTACCTGATTCTTTACACTTTATCAAAAGTTTTTTAATGGTTTGTATTGAGCGTTCCGCTAAACCATTAGAACGTGGAAGATAAGGACTTGAAGTGATATGCTCGATTTGCCATTCTTGACAAAAATTTTTGAAATTTTCAGAGTTAAAGGGAGGACCGTTATCTGAAATCATTATTTGAGGAATACCGTGACGGGCAAAAATAGCTTTGAGCTTATTTACGACGAACTGACTGCTATAACCAGAGCTTAAGTTTTCAATTTCTATATATTTTGACCAATAGTCAACCACAAGCAAATATATTTGCTTGTTAAATTCAAACAAATCTGTACCAACTTTGTACCAGGGAATTGGTTGAATTTCATGTGGTTGTAAAGGTTCCTTGGGCTGAGATGAACGATAGCGCATGCATAGTTCACAATCGGTTACTATGTTCTGAATATCATTGTTAATATTTGGCCAAAAAATGATGTCTTTGGCGAGGCTTTGACACCTTTGAATACCTAAATGTCCTTCATGAATAAGTTTCAAAACTTCATTTCTCATGGAAGAAGGAATAACTATACGGTTTGACTTTAACAAAATATCATCAATCACATGCAACTCATCTTTGATCTTATAATACGGCATGCACTCTCTAATAACAGATTTTTTATCATTAGGCCAACCCATTTTTATGTATTTTTTAACTTTTGAAAGAACATCGTCATTATTACAAGCTTCTTTGATTTTTTGTAACCTTTCTTGTGAAACAGACAACATTGAAATTAATAAATTGCAATGCAGAGTTAAATCATTGTCAAACTCAGTTAGTGTTTCTTCTGACAATGGTGCTCTGGAAAGGGTGTCAGCGGTATACATATATTTCCCAGGCTTGTAAACTACCTGCAAATCATAAGACTGTAAACGAAGCATAAGTCTTTGAAGACGGGCGGGGACTTTATATAATGCTCTTGTAAACAATGGAACGAGCGGTTTATGATCAGTCTCAACAATGATACGCTTTCCATAAACATATTGATGGAATTTGATACACCCAAATAGAATGGCAAATAGCTCTTTCTCAATTTGAGCATAATTTTGTTGACTCGATGTCAGAGTAGCTGAAGCATAAGCTATTGGGCTATTATCGTGCGATATCACTGCACCTACCGCACCTTTTGACGCATCAACTGAGAGTGTTATAATTTTGTTCGGGTCATAAAAAGTTAAAATTGGAGCAGTTGAAATAAGTTTTTTAAGCATGTTAAATTCTTTTTCATGAGCGTCATTCCAATGCCATGCTACATCTTTCTTTAAAAGTTGACGAAGATTACTATTTTGAACAGACAAGTCTTTTACAAAACTACCTAAATAGGTAACCATGCCTAAAAATCTTTGCAATTCACAGACAGACGTAGGACGGGACATTTCACAAATGGCTTTGACTTTTGAGTCATCTGGACGGACACCATGCTGATTAAAAACATAGCCAATAAACTTGACTTCATTTAGACAGATTTTAGATTTTTCTTTATTAAATTTTAGACCAATCTCACGAGCTCTTTGTAAAACTTTTTGTAATATTATATTATGTTCTTCTAACGTAGTGGCATGCAAAAAAAAATCATCAATGTAAATTTCGACACCTTCTATATCACTAAAATGTTTTATCATTTCAGCATGAAAGATTTCGGGTGCTGCGTTGATTCCAAAAGGAAGACGCAAGAAACGATATCTTCCAAATGGAGTAATAAATGTACACAATTTAGAAGATTCGTCATCTAATGGAATAACCCAGAATCCTGAATTTGCATCTAACGTGGTGAAATATTTTGAACCACTTAATTTGGATTTTATCTCGTCAATATTAGGAAAAACAAAATGCGCTCTGAGAATGGCTTTGTTTAAATTTCTTGGGTCAAGACAAATTCTTAATTTTCCATTTGCTTTTTTGACCAAAACTATTGAATTGACCCACTCTGTAGGTTCTTCGACTTTAAGTATCACTTTTAAATGTTCCATACGGTCTAATTCTTCTTTAAGCAAATCTTTAAGAGCGAACGGAATTTTACGCGGGCAATCGATTGTTGGAGTTATATTTGTTTGAAGTTTCAAATGACATTTATTTTTTAATAACCCTAGACCACTAAAAACTTCACTATAATTTTCTAAAATTGATTTGCAACTAACACTTTTTGAAGAATTTATATCTAATACATTTTTAGAATAAGCTGAAAATTTAGAATTAGATTTATTAATGCATGCAAGTTGGATTTCATCTACCTTATTTATTAAATTAAGTTTAATGCATGAGTTTAGTCCTAGAACTGCATGACACTTCAGGTCTAAGATATGAAATGGAATAGAATATTGTTTATCTTTGTATAAACAATCCAACATTGTACAGCCGATGACGGGTAAAGGTTCTCCACTGAATGTCATAACCCGAGTTGATGATGATGTTAACTGTACAGAAGAGCAGCGTATTTGATTGAATTGGTACAGCGACATAACGTTTGCTTGTGCTCCGGTATCAATTTGGCAATCGATGACGTGGTCCATTGTCTTCAGTGAGATTATCCATATGTTCTTTGGAGTTGTAATGCTTTGCTCTAAAGATCCCAAAAACAAAGCATTATCTTCGACGTCTCCATCATCAGCATCTACATTGCGTACATATACACTTTTAGAATTTGTTTTTTCATTAAAACGGCACATCTTTGAAAAGTGGTTGTGTTTTTTACATGTATTACATATTACACCAATTGCAGGGCACCGGTAACGGTGGTGTTGTCCGCAGCGGGGACAATTTTTGTGTGTAGAATTTGATAAATAACTGTTAGGCTTTTGATTATATTGAGCATTTGGTTTGGATTTTTGTGTATTTTGAGCGCGACTGTAGTTGTTAGAGCGAAAATTGTTTGACTGACTATTAGAATTTCTCTTGGCGGGAAACCGCTTTATGACATTGATTGTGTTGTTTGACTCACATTGTTGTAATTGTTTTGTATGGTCTTTTGTAACTTCTAACGTTTTTGCAATATCAAGCGCTTTTTGAAGTTTTATATTACCTTCATTTAAGAGGCGCTCCTTTATGTTGGTCCAATTATTATTTAATCCGCACACAAAAATATCTCTTACCAAATCTTCTCTAATCGTGTCAAATTCACAGGAAAGACTTAAATTCTTAAGTGCCGTAACATATTCATCTATTGATTCTCCAACTCGTTGGTTCCTCGTGAAAAACTTGTGTCTCTCCATAGCAATGTTCACTTTTGGCAAGAAATAGGATTTTAACCTCTCCACAAGTTCATCGAATTTGACTGTGTCAAGATCCATATCAAATGAATGAAAAATCTCGAGAGACTCTGGACCCATGTGGTGAAGGAGTAGAGCCACCTTTCTTTGATCTGACTGAGAATCTAAACTGGAAGCACGAAGAAATATTTGGAAATGTGGATACCAATTTTTCCACGATACTGGCATATTTGTTGATTTCAAGTCCAGTGGCAAAATTGACGGCGTGAACGTCGACATATATCCTTGCGAATCATTGGCACCTTGCTTGGGCGGCGTCGGTGGTGGCATTTTTTTTTTTTTTTTTTTTTTAGTTTTTAACCTTTTTTTTTTTTTTTTTTTTAATTTTTATTTTGACTTATAATCTTTCTTTTAGTTGAATTTATAGACTTTTTAATTTATTTTAATGAGCACATCTGACACCATGTTGTATATAAGTCAATAACAATTTCTAGTCACAGTAAAAGTATTCTTTATTAGGCTTGATATTGATACTTACAATGACAAAGTGTGACTGACTATACTTAAACTAACTTACTAACTAATTAACCTAGAAGAGTGAGAGAGACATATAATTAATACAACAGTCAGCTCTCAAGAAAAAGCCAAATATAACAGAAACATTTGAAACTCTCGAGCACCGTCGCAATGTTTCTTGTCTTTCACTATTTTACCGGTATTTTTACAAACACTGTTCTAGTGAAATAGCCAGCTGCATTCCTCCCCTTAAACTATTTAACCGTAATACACGCGCTTCAAGGAATGCCCATCAGTTTACCCTTGAGCCCAATTTCGGACGTACAGTTAAATTTAGAGATTCTTTCTTCAGCCGCACCACACGAATGTGGAATGCTTTACCCGACTCTATGTTTCCCTCCCATTGTAATATTCAGACATTCAAAACCAATGTGCATCGGTATCTCCTCTTAAATCCTCTCCCAATTTCCTAAAACGCTCGCACTGTGCTAAAACATTTTAAGGGTAGTCATAATCCCTTTAGTGCGCGTAAATTATAAAAAAAAAACCTTTCTCGCTAGAAGCAAATAGTTATAGGAGTAAAACTTTGTATCACTTATGTCGGCGTAATGATTCAATCCTTTAATCATATACTATATGCATACTATAAAATCACAGTGTAGTTCATACACTAATAGTCGATCTATAAAACTGTTATAAAAGTATTAATTTAGTATCCGATGCTTCATTCCTATATCGTTTGTATAGTAGAATAATGTAAAAGGCTATATGCGAAAAAATTTAATTATCAAGCTTAAAAAGCATGGAGATTTCGAACTGTTCAGTTTTGAAAAAAAAATTAGTTTTTTTAAAAAATCCAAAAACACATTTTTTTAGATACCTATGAAAAATATGATTAAAATCGGTTGTGCAGTTACTGAGAAATAAAAAACAAAAAACATTAATAACTATTCTTCGGAAAAAATTTTTTTCAAGGATTAGATACCTAGCTTTAACTAAATGAAATTTCTACTTGCGACTTACATACAGGATTTAGGTACTACATATAAGGCAAGTTATGCATTCGTAAAAAAAATCGAACTCGAGATTATGATCAAAGTTGAGACTAAGATTATAGCTAAGACGAAAAAAGTGGATTTCGCAGTTCTGTCGGTCATTCAGTCTGTCTGTTCGACTACAGCCTAAATGGCTCGACCTATTTTCTTTAAACTTGGTAGATATCGTTTTTAAATTTTTCCTCTCACATTTTTTTTTTTTTTTATGACCCAAAATAGTGGTATCTGCCATTCGATTCGAAATTTTATAAACATTTTTTTTTCTCAAAAACTGTTCGACAGATTTAAAAAAAGAAAAAATTCAAAATACTTCATTTATCTAAAGCTAGGTAATGGTTCAAAAAAATTTCAGAAAAATGGTTTTTAATGATACCCCAACGGTACCATTTTTTTGTTTTTGATTTTCTCAAAAATGGTAAAACCGATTTTTATCATTTTTTCTATGTTTTTTGTTTGACTTAATAAAAAATTGTTTTTTTCAAAACTCAATATTTTTAAAACGACTTGCTCAATTTTTTCTAAACTTGATATATAAAAGTTTCTTAATATAATCTACAAGATGTAAGAAAAAAAAATTATTTTATCTAAAAATATTGGTACCCACCATACAAATGTTAAAAAAGTAGTTTTCGAAAACCGTATTTTTCTCGAAAACGGCGCCTAGACATTTGATAATTTTTTTTCCTTTCTATTAATTTTAATTAAAAAAAAAATGAAATTAAGATATTAGGATATTACTGACTAACCTACTGTATCGAATTGCATCAGTGTTGAAGCACTGCAGTCGATGTATTAGTAAATATAACTTATATAAAGACTTAACGAAGGATAAGTTTGGAAAGAATTTGTATAACTAATATAAGTTAGTTGCTTGCTACCGATATAGGACCGAGTGAAGGTCGTGACGGAATAAATAGTGTTTTTTTATAACTTTTCCACTTTAAAATCGTTGTTTTATTTCTTGTTTTTGGTGACGAAGTTTTTGCCCCTTAGAGATGGTCAAGGCAGTCCTTTTCTTTCTATGGAATAAGTCCGCTGGTTCTCGTAAGTAGATAACTGCGCTACGAAACATTGATCATTCGAGCCGATGTGAACAGCGACGCGAGATTTTTCCCTGAAAGTGCGTGCGAAAGCAAAATATCCAAGCAAATCGTGCCCAGCGAAGGAAAATGTGCTACGCAAAATCACGTAGACTATAATACAAGGTGTGACGAGAAGGAAACGAGAGAGGTAAAAATGTAACGGCAAGGGTAAGCGTCTATTTTATACATAAATAACCCCTTTTCTTACTTGCCACACGCATACAAGCGAAGGCATTTAAATAAGCAAACCCCTCAATATTCCTTTGCCATATTGCAAAATATTGAACGAAGGAAAAAGCAACACATGAAATCGGCGCAGCGCAGCTCCAGGAAGGAAAATAAATGATAGCAACCGAAGGAGTTGTTGCCTTCACTCACTGCTACGCAGTACGAAGCAACAACAATACAGTAAATGGCAACAAGAAAATATTTCTCCGCTGTGAAGGAGAAGAAGGGAAACAACACATAAGCATACCTATACACACGAAGGGTAAAATCAGACGACGCACGATGACGGCACAGCTGCTCTTGTTGAAATAAATGATTTCATTTCAAGTTTGACCGTGCCCGTGAAAATTTGTGTTTCTACCCATTTAATTTTAAAGTATAATTCTGTTTCCAACAAAATAAAATCTTTAAATTATTTCTTTAATTTGTCGCTAAAACAAATATTTCATTCCAGGTAAATAATTATTTTAATTTCCACATACATTCCACAAAAGCGTGCGAGAGAGTGTAACTTCAAATCAATATTTTGTTTTTGTGTATTTTTTGTTTGCTGTTGTTGGTTGTTGCGGCACAAATATTTCTTTTTTTCAGGATAATACATCGATAAGTTTAATTGAACTGTGGAGGAGAATGTATTTTTGTGAAGGAGGCATATAACCACAAAAAGTGGATGCTCAAAGTGAAGGAAAAGGAGGCACCAAAGCATAGATATGCGAGTGACCGAATTCCTAAATAATTTAAAGTGAAAGATTAAGAAGTGACGGGATTAAAAGTTTCTTTTACATAATTTATGTTGAATTGTCGAAGGAGATGAATTTGTAGAAATCAAATCATCATAACATGTGGTATTATTTGTGACAGGATGGAAGAATTTGTGATTGGAAGTGTGAAGGGTGATCGGTTGTTGTGATTTTTGTGAGATGGAATGGAACGAGACATGACAGATTATTGTTGTTTCTGTGCAGGAGAACAAAATAAGCATTTTTTGTTTTTTCTTTTTGCAGGTCACTCAAGCAATGGTTGTGTATTGGGTTTGTTTCTTTTTTGAGTGTTTTGCTATTTTCTTTTGCTTTGAGTGTGATGCAAGGAAGGATGGATGGTGAAGACACTCAAGCACAGATGTGCGAGTGGCCATATATTTTTATTGCAGGAAGAATTTTCGTTTGCGCATTTGTGATGGTTGAGAAAGAAATTATGAATTGATTATTTTGGTGAATTGGAATTTGGAGGGGTGATGGAAACACTTAAAAGCAAATGTGCGAGTTGTCATTGAGAAGGGAGATGGAGGTACTCAAGGCACAGAAGTGCGAGTAACCATTCGATGGAGTGATGGTGACACTCAAAAGCAAATGTGCGAGTTGCCATATTTATTGAGATTGTGAGGTACTTTACGTACAAATGTGCAATTACCCTACGAAAGGAATGCTTGCAAGCGGAAGGATTGACACAACTGATGTCATTTGGATAATCAAAAATAAAATAAATTCTTGGTATTCGTTTTTCTTTTATTTCTTTAGGAGTATTTTAAATTTTTACAGGATATTTCTTTACAAGGTTAATATCAATTAATTTTACATTTTTTTTTCAGAAAATTTAATAACAAAGAGATGGAGAAGGTCCAATATATGTTTGGTTCAATAGGATCATGATCTATACCGAGTCTCAGGCATTTGACACGGCTGAGATGGAGGATTTGGAGGTCAGGTTAGAGGCCTTGAAGGAGGCATGGGCCTTAGCGAAGGAAAAAGAGAAGGACATGGTCTGTACCGACGACCAGCAGGCACAGGTAGAGATAGATCGAAGGAAAGCGGAAGCTGAAGAATGCTATTTCTCAGCACATGCCGCACTGCGAAGGAAGATGTTGCTTTTTGCACCAGCAGCACACGAGAAGGATGGAAGTATTACGAGATGGCAGGGTTTCCGTGACAGATTTGTCGCGGAAATCCACCAAAATGATCGAATGTCGCCTGCGTATAAGTTAGCATATTTGAAAAATTCGCTGAATGGGAAGGCCGCCCGCACGCTAGGTGAGTGGCAGCTCACTGACAGTAACTACTGTGAGGCGTGGAAAAGATTTCCGTCTGCCAATGCTGCAAGCTGTTCCAAATGCGGCCGAGTTTTAGAGGATGGCAAATACAACGCATGAGACGTTGCGTCAACTTGCTGCTCAAGGAGTCCCGACGGAGCAATGGGACATGATAATAGTCCATGTGCTCCATGAAAAGTTAGACCACGACACGGCCTGCAAATGGGAAGAATCACGCTCATCTGAGCGACCCTCGGCGAAGGAATTCTGCACCTTTTTGGACAAAAGGGCTGCAGCTCTAGAGAGTGTGATGGACAATCGAAGGAGGGAGATGCCCACGACATCATCCCACATAAGGATGAATACTGGAGGGAGTGATGGTAATTTAGCTGCCAGCCGCAATCAACCGCGTGCAGCTGAGAAGGATGGAATTAAAAGAAAAATGCCATGCAAATCGATAGATCATCCGATTTGGTGCTGTCCAAAGTTTGGAGCACTCGGATTGAAGGCAAAGCAGTTAAGGAACGTAGCCTATGTCCCAACACCCGTGAAGCGGTCGAAACTGGAAGGTAGAGAAAGTGTCCTTGACGACCAAGAGATGGAAGAGAACGACAGTAGAGCTTCTTGGGAAGATTTCAAAAGAAGGAAGGGTAGTTTTTTGAATAATAAAGATCAAAACAAAATGTATTTATCGCCTACTTATTCGAATGGTGTTGAAAGTTTTACTTTGATGCCTACAGCACAGGTAAAAATTGAGATGGACGGAAAGAAATATGGACCAATAAGGGCGTTGCTAGACACTGGTGCTCACCGGAATTTAGTGAGTCATCAGTTGCAACAAAAATTAGCCTTACCCAAGGTGCAGGTAACAAGGAAAGTTATTGGTGTGGAAGGTGGGCCTTTTCAAATAAGGTATAAAACTACACTCAGTGAGTCCCTGGTTTAATTCGCAAGATTCCATTGAACAAGAGTTCTGGATATTGCCAAGAGAAGGTAATTGGCGACCAATTGTGCCTACACACAATTTGGCTCCGTCAAGGGTGGATACTTCAGGTCGGCCATTAGCTGATCCTGAATACTGGAAGGCGGGTTGTGTTGACCTATTGTTGGGGAGTAAGTTTATAGCAGGAACATTTATTGCTGTGTTAGGGCGTCAGCCATGTGGGGCCGTATGCATGGAAACTACATTAGGAAAGATAATAATTGCTTTAGAGCGAAGGTTGATGGGAGATGCTGAACTAAAACAAAAGTATATAGAGTTCATGAGGGAGTATGAAGAGAAAGGACACATGACACCTGTGATTGGCAGTTCTCAAGGGAACATTGTGTATCACATTCCACATCATTGTGTCAAAAAGAAGTTCAGAGTCGTTTTTGGGTTCATAGCTCCCGTTACGATAGTTGGAAAGATTCTCATCCAAGAAATTTGGCGCTGCAACGTTGATTGGGACGAGAAATTACCGGAGGGTATAATTAAAAAATGGAATGAATTTTGGAAGGACTAAATCTTCTTAGAAGATATTAGAATTGAGAGATGGGTAGGTACCACGGAAGGTGTAGAGAAGGAAATACATGGCTTTTCGGATGCGTCTGAAAAAGCATACGGAGCTGTGATTTATGTCAGAACGGTGTGCTCTGATGGATCTATTCATGTGAATCTGCTAACAGCAAGAACTCATGTCGCGCCATTGAAGACAGTAACGATACCACGTTTAGAACTTGCGGCAGCTGAACTACTGGCACGATTAGTGGTTCGCTAATACGATGGATAGGGAAAGAGTAAAATACAATTTATGGACGGATTCACTCGTCGCGCTGCATTGGATAAATAAATTACCATGCAACATGTGGCAAATAAAGTATCGTCTATACAGACCAATACTGAAGTTAAGAGATGGAAGTATGTTGGAACGAAGGAGAACCCTGCTGATCTTTTGAGCCGGGGAGTGAAGGCGTCACTACTTGTTAACAACAATCTATGGCTACATGGCCCTGACTGGCTGTCAAAACCCCGAACGACCTGGTTATCTGAAAAGTTTGTGCCAAATGTTTCAGATGGGGGAGGGGTTATTTGTAATCACAAGGTTTGCAGAACCATTATCTATTTATGTGAAGTGCTGGAGAAGGGGCATTCCACTGATTGAATATACATCTACTTTAGAGAAGGCGCTTAGAATATTAAGCTTTGTGCTTCGCTTCATAAACGCAATCAGAGAAAGCATCAAACAACGGAAGGATGATGAACAGAGATTTGGTAAGAGACAGAGGCGTTCTATACGCCAAGTTAGAAGGAGTGAAGGAGTTTGGAAGGGAGAAGGAGTATTTGATCAACTGTCTTCTGAAGAGAAGATGGAAGCAATTGTTCATTTACTAAGGAGAGAGCAGGAGAAATATTTTGCAAGGAAAATTACTTGCATAAATGAAAACAGGCATCCGCCTGAAAAGAGCAGGATTGAGACATTAAAACCAATTTTAGATGATAAAAAGATTCTAAGAGTTGGTGGAAGGTTGGAAAGAGCAGAGATGGAAGACGAGAGAAGGCACCCAGCAATCGTACCAAATGGTTCTCGATTAGCTTGGTAAATAATGGATGGAGCTCATAAAGCAACAGAGCAGGAGAGCAGATAATAAAGCAGAAATGTTGGGTTTCGATTTTTGTCTGTCTCAAAACCAGAGCAGTGCATATCGATTTGATATCCGACTTGACGTCAGTTGCATTTATGTATTGCTTGTTTCGAAAGATTCATAGCGAGAAGGGGAAAATGTGAAAGACTCTACAGCGACAATGGTACAGCATTTGTCGGTGCGGTGAGGGAGCTAGTGAAGGCAAAAGAGCATTGGCTCGTGAAGGATACTTTTCAACATTTGTGTTTGAAAGGGACGGAATGGAGATTTATGACTCCTGCAGCTCCACATCAAGGTGGTATTTACGAAGCAGCAGTGAAGTCTATGAAGTTTCATCTCACGAGAGTGATTGGTGCAAGAGTCCTAGCGTATGAGCAGTTTTTAACGCTACTTGCAGGAGTAGAGTCATCCACTAAGTGATGATCCAAATGACATACAGGCGCTAACGCCGGGACATTTTTTGGTTGGTGAGCCTCTCGTACTACCGCTACCGTTTGTAACCAATGAAATGCCGAACAGAAAGGGTGTGAGGTTGTGGAAGGAGCGAAAGACAATGCTTGCACACTTCTGGGCAAGATGCAAGGAAGAATATTTATCTACCTTATTTGAGCGAAAGAAATGGCGAAAGGAAAAGTATGGTTTGAAGGAAGGACAATTATGTATTGTGAAAAGCGAAAATCACCCACCATCAGTATGGGTGATGGGGCGTATACTAAAGATGATTCGCAGCAAGGATGGACTGGTTCGCAATGTGGTCTTACAGACAGCAACCAATCAACTTACTAGGCCGGTACAGAAGATCTGCATCCTGCCAATTGAAGAGCCGGAATAATTATTTATTTTTATTACGTGTTATATTTTTATATTTAATGATAAGAAGGAAATAGGTTATTCATAAAATAAAATGCGAAAGGGTGGAAAACCGAAGGTTTTTGCCGGGACTGTATCGAGCTGCATCAGTGTTAAAGCACTGCAGTCGATGTATTATAGGGCCCATACACTACGCAAACACGTTTGTTCAAACGTGTGTTTGAGCAAACATAGTTTCGCCACACACTACACAAACATGTTTGAGAGATATTAGTTGCGTGACGTTTTTCATCTCAATCACACCTACGGAGCAACGAGCGATTCAGCATGTGCAGCTTTAATTATTGCCTTGGCTATTAAAAAAAAAAAAAGAAATTGGTCCAAAAAATTCGTTCGTCTTGTTTATTCATCTTTACTTTATGAAAATTGGCATCTGTTTGAGCAAAATTCAACACACACCACTCAAATATGTTTGTACAGGCACGGAAAATTCAAAATGTTTTGAATTTCTTCAAACCGTTTGCGCAAACACTCAACATCGCTACACACTACTCAAACAGTTTGCACAAACATTTTTACTACAACAAAACGCATTTGTTTGCTCAAACGGTTTGCGTAGTGTATGGGTCCTATTAGTAAATATAACTTATATAAAGACTTAACGAAGGATAAGTTTGGAAAGAATTTGTATAACTAATATAAGTTAGTTGCTATCGAGATAGGACCGAGTGAAGGTCGTGACGGAATAAATGGTGGTTTTTTATAACTTTTCCACTTTAAAATCGTTGTTTTATTTCTTGTTTTTGGTGACGGAGTTTTTAGCCCTTAGAGATGGTCAAGGCAGCCCTTTTCTCTCTATGGAATAAGTCCGCTGGTTCTCGTAAGTAGGTAACTGCGCTAAAAAACACCTACAATAGAACCATTTTTTCGAATTTTGAATTTCTCATGATCGGCATAACGGATTTTAATGATTTTTTTATAGAGAAGCCCCTAAAAAGTTTGAAAAACATTGCATTTTAAAAAAAATACTTATCTAGTTTACAAAAATTTCAAGGCGAATATCGAGACCTCCAGAATTGTATGGATCTTATAGATAAGATCCATCCCCTTTTAATCAAGATACAAAATAAAATCAAAATTAATAGGTAGGGCTAGGGAAGTAAATGAAATAAAAAACCATGTGACCACATGGAATGATATTAAAACCATTCTTACTAACAATTTCGGTGATAGGAGAACTTTAGAAGAATTGCTTGATTAGCTCAGAGGAGCTACATTTGAATACATTAGTATAGACTTTTACAACCAAATCAAATCGTTACTAAGAAGACTTGATAAAAAGAAAAAAAAAAAACGAAACAAATATTTGATGCAAATAATGCAACTGCAGGTATTAATATTACGCAAAATATACAATCTGCTTTTCATATATATAAAGCTAAGTTACCAGAGCCAATGCGGTAATTGTTCTACTGTAGGAATCCAAAGACTCTAGAACAAGCAATAAATATTTTACACGAACTAGGCTACGCATGTTTAACACAGCCAGGTAAACACCCAATGTTTTATCTAGATAACAACAGGAAAACGAATAGAACGGTACATTCAGATTATAATACTACAGGTTACAGGAATAACACAAATGGTTACCCAAAAAGGGAACAAACTCAGAAAATTTTACATTCAGGAAATCTAAACTTTAGCTTTAAAAACCCTAACGCAACATACTCGGAACCTGGAAATGCTTATAACAGTAATAACAATTTCAGATATTCAAATAATAAATATCAGAATTACGGAAATCCCAATTCAAGTAACTTTTATTTCCAAAATCCAAATACAGGATATTCAAATTTTAGATACACATTTTTTAATAATAATTATCAAAACAATAATCACGACCAAACTTCTAATCCGTACAAAAATAATCCTAATACAAACTCCAGAGTTTCAACAATCGTTGAATACAAAATATAAAATCTTGCGATCGATATTAGAAATTTTACGAAAATAGCCTCAACAAACTCTGTTACATAATGTTCAAAGATAAAAAAAAATTGTAATAGATACTGGTGCTTCGATCTCGATAGTTAATCCTCAGAATTTAAGAATTGCTTACACATTTGAATTGAATAAACCTATAGACTTAAGATCACTAAATAAAGGTACTTTAATAACAGAAAAGGTAGTTGTAGATTGTTGCCCAGAATTTGGGAACTCAACAAGTAAGTTTGTAATGATATACTTTTAATATATGAAACACAGATAAGTGATAAAAACAAGTAGGTATACTAAAATAAACAATACTGAAATAAAATTAAATTTTAACCATTTTAAAGCAGGAACCATAAAACTAAATACAGATAGTAAACCACTAATATTTAACTTATATGTATAAACCTTTTAATATAACAGAAATCGCCGAAATATATAACTTTAATAATGTCAAACCTTATGAAATCGAACAGAAATCCAATAATAACTTAATTCAACAAATTAGAGTAGAACATCTTAACATAGAAGAACAACAATAACTTAAGAAACTCATAGAACAATTAAAGGAAATATTTAGCAATTTAGAACCACTAACTTTTAACAAAGAAATAAAACACATCATAAAAACCACAGACAATACACCAATTAAAAGTAAAATTTATTTTAATATAATTTAATATGATTCAACCAAGCTCCAGCCTTTACAATAGTTCTGTATGGGTCGTCCCCCAGAAACAAGACGTATCGGGGAAAACCAAATGAAGAATGGTTTTCGATTATAGAAAATTGAACGAAAAAACAGTAGACGATCGCTATCCAATTCCTAATATTGATGAAATACTAGACAAAATGGTAGAAAGCAATTATTTTTCAACAATAGATTTAAGGAGTGGATTCCCTCAAATGGGGGGTGGCCGTGGCGCGATGGTTGTGTGCACGCCTGTCAACCTCATGATCACAGGTTCGATCCCTACCGTCGTCTATGTCGTCTTTAATTCCATTAAAACCTTCTAAGAATTGTCATCAATGGGTTGCTGGTTTACTCATTACATCGTCGCTTTTCCGGCAGAGTGACATAAGTCGAAATTTGTAAATTTTCAGGAGAGCCTTTTAAAGTTTTTTTCATACTGAAAACAAAAATTTCGTTTTTCATAAAAAACAAAACTCGAATGTTGGTTGAATACATGAAAAAATTGTATAAGAAACGAAATATTTAAAAAAAAAAACAAAATTGATTTATGCCGTATTTCGAAAATTCGTAGAAAATGACAGGGATGTTTGTGAGAATTGAGAGCGGCGCTTTTTCATAACTCGGAAACTAGAAGAAGTAGGTTAATGCCGATTACACAGAAAAATTATGTTTTTTTTTCAGCTCAGTTCTGTGTTCTAAACTAAAAAACGACAAATTTCGACTTATGCCACTCTGCCGGAAAAGCGACGACATGTTGTTTAGGCATAACACTAACAATATGTGATTGAGTTAAACTAGTAAGCCCAACAAGGATGAATACGAATAAAAATAATGGGAATTATAAGGGACATAGAAATAAGACACGGCATTTCTCAGCTTAAGTTCAGCCGCCATCACTGGAGATCAAAAAAAAATCTGAGACAACCACCTTCAGTCTCAGGACATTGTGCCACCAATCTTTCCTATCCTTCTTTCTCTTCCGTAACTTCACGCCCGCGCTGTGTTGAACATTTAAAGGGTAATCATCATCCCTTGAGCATGAGTAGATTATATAAATAAAAAATAAAAAAAAAAAAAAAAAATTAGCCAAGTGCGCGTTCTTTGCGGCATTCTGTTAACGAAGAATATTACCTAATACAAAGAAAGTAGAAATAATTAGGAATTACACCATCCCCACTACACAAAAGGAAATTAATAGATTTTTAGGTATTTCTGGCTATTACAGGAAATTTATTATGAACTACGCAGACATTGCAAAACCCATGACAAAATACTTAAAGAAAAACGCAAAAATCGACATTAACGATATAAAATGTATAGAAAGTTTGGAAACACTAAAGATAAATTGGTTACGTCACCAATATTTATATATCCAGACTTCAACAAAATGTTTGAAGTTAATACGGATGCAAGTCAATATGCTATAGGAAGGGTATTGTCCCAGGAAAATAAACCAATTGCATGCGTGTTTCGCACACTGAATGAGCACGAAGTTAGTTACTCAACTATTGAGAAAGAACTTCTTAGCATAGTTTGGTGTTTAAAACAATTTAGGTCATATATTTTTGGAAGAGAAATTAAACTATCAACAGACCACCAATCTTTAGTTTCGTTACAAATTTTCGGTTTTTGGCGAGTACCTCAAAAAAAAGTATTTTCTCTGAACACGAAAATGGCAATCATTTATTTTTCCAAAGAAGCGTTTTCGAGATACTCGTATGACCAAAAAACGTGTTTTTCAGCTCCTTTTCCATGTATAAGTCTAATTCTCAAAAACGGTCAAACTAATTAACACATACTTTATATTTTTGAACAGATATTTTGTTTGTCTTTCCAACAGTATACGACTTGTGTAAATCGGCCCAACAATCATCAAGAAAAAGCCGTTCAAAGTTTCAAAAAACACAATTTTTCGCCGTTTTTTGAAAATCGCTTGTTTTAAATCATTCCGTAAGGATAGAAAAAAAAATATTTAAAATACTTTTACGATCTCACGTGGAAGATATTCTTTTTACAAAGCTAAAACGCACAAGATCAATGAAATCAAATAATAAATGTGGAAGTTATGAAACAGTATGTGAAGGCAGACCATTTCAGTTTTTTTCTTTTTTTCATAATTTTTATTGAAAATATGACGTATTGCTTACACTTCTTCTTGTACGTGGCGTTGAATCTTCGCGGAGCTGCATCCAGCAGTAGTCACTCATCATCCCCTGATCCCAAAAGCCCTCATATCTCTTTTCCATGATTGCAAGGTCCTGGTGGAATCTTTGTTTTTAAAATACTCACCAATAGCATGGGATGAATAGCATCATTTTTTCGATCAAATGACGATAGTTTGGACTTCTGTGGTTTCCCAAAAAACTATGAACTAAGTCTTGAAAAGCATTCCATGCTCTTTTCTCGTATTTTTTTTAGACAATTCAAAAATCCGCTGTCACTAAACAATTTGTTTATCTGTGGACCAACGAATATACCCACCTTAATTTTTTCGGTTGACAGCTTGGGAAACTTTGTTTTCATAAAAAATTCTATTCAAATGGACGAAGGCGTTGTCAACCTGAAGTTAAAACCTGTAGTGTCTTAACTCAAACTACAGAATGAACTCTGTTCCAGGACTATGAAACCAAATTTATTGTTGAACTGAAGTTTAAACCAAAAGTGGCGCACACAGGTAAATTTTTCCAAAAACTTGGCCAAAATTATTTTTTGTGTATTTTCAATTTATTATTGCATGAACACATTAAAAACAGTTAGTTTTGAAGGAAAAAAATGATATTTCACTTTACAGCCATTTTGAATTTTGCCTTAAAAAAGTTATTGTAATTTTTGGAGGCACTTTTTCTTCAAAAAAAATGATTTTTTCTGTCATGTCACGAGACGTGCAACTTCTTAAATAATCAAAACAATTCCAAAAGGGAATGCCGTAAGTGAAACAAAAAAGAAAGACTTCCCAACGAATTACCACGACTTTTATAAAAAATTGAAAACTGTTTCTATGGACAGAGACGTTGGGCTGGTTGAGTACGTACATGACGAAGAAGAATGAAAGTACCTATCATAGTAGTGTAAGCTTAAACATAACTTTCTAACTATTTTGTAGTTAAAAGCGATAATATTTTTTTTTTCATAACCCGTCTTTCAAATTATTGGTGTAACCAACTTTCTTTTTTAAATTTATTCCAATATCCAAGAAGCAGTAGTGGTGTAACCCACATAAAATCCTGTAATTAATAATTTAAAGAGAAGATTAAGGTCTTAAATATAAGATATCCCACTAGTTATGCCATAACTGAAGTTTATTAACTATTATTTTAAATAGGAAGCTAATAACAAACATTTCTTTTTCGTTAACTTTTTAAACCGTGATTTTCTCAATAAGTGAATATTGGGGTTACGCCACTTCTGCTCTCAATGCCTCATATGTCAATCCTTTGTTTTCGGGATCTTTTGCAAACCCTCAGTTTCACAGTGAGAGTTTAAACTTATTGGATAGAATTCAGAACAGAGCGTTAAAACTGATAGGAAATAAAGCTATTATAGATTCATTCCCATCCCTTGAACACCGTCGGAATGTTTCATGTATTTCCCTGTTTTATCGCTTCTTTCACAAGCAATGCACACTCGAAGTAGCCAGTTGCATTCCTCCCCTTTATCAATTCACCCGTAATACCCGCTTTGCTGGGAATGCTCATCAGTTCACCCTTGAGCCTAACTTTGCTCGTACCTTCAAATATAGAGATTCGTTTTTTAGTCGCACAACACGATTATGGAATAACTTACCCGACACAGTTTTCCCTTGCCATTTCAATTTGCAAACATTCAAAACCAATGTTCACCGTCACCTCCTTTCTCTCACTCCCTAATTTCCCCATCGCCCGTGCTGTGTTTAACATTATAAGGGTCTATAAACATACCCTTGAGCGCGAGTGCATTAGAAAAAAAAAAAGTTCTGCTGAACCTGAACTGGAGTTTAAATTTGAAGTTCAACTCGTCCGGTTTCACAGTCTTATCTGAACTTCAGTTCATTGAACGTGGTTTAAGTAAATTGTTTTTTCTGAATCAAAGAAAAAACAATCAAGTTTGCTTTGTTACAATTGTGACCTGTGCCAGGAAAACAAATTTCAAAATGAAAAGAAATTCTATTTTTAAATGTTTGAAGGAGTTGTCCACCTGAGGTTTAAACGGCAGAATAGTGTCGTTTAACTCAAACTACAGAATGATCTCTGTTCAAGGACTATGAAACCAAATTTATTGTTGAACTGAAGTTTAAACCAAAAGTGGGGCTTAAACTTCATAATGTCGAGTTTTATGTGCAATGGTGGAAGTATTACGTTTTTTTTTTTCAACGAGTGCTTTTTCAGCAACGTTGCTCTTTCCTACTACATGATGTTCACGAACTGGCCAATTTCGTTGGATGAAATGTTTTTCACCTCCTCTGCTATCCCAAGAACACATAAAACAGCAGTATTTTGTGTAGCCACCCTGCAGGCCAGTACGTGACTACTGCTGGATGCAGCTCCGCGAAGATTCAACACCACATAAAAGAAGAAGTGTAAGCAATACGTCATATTTTCAATAAAAATTATGAAAAAAAGAAAAAAACTGAAATGGTCTGCCTTCACGTACTGTTTCATAACTTCCACATTTATTATTCGATTTCATTGATCTTGTGCAAAAAACGGCGAAAAATTGTGTTTTTTGAAACTTTGAACGGCTTTTTCTGGATGATTGTTGGGTCGATTTACATAAGTCGTATACTGTTGGAAAGACAAACAAAATATCTGTTCAAAAATATAAAGTGTATGTTAATTAGTTTGACCGTTTTTGAGAATTAGGCTTATACATGGAAAAGGAGCAGAAGAACACGTTTTTTGGTCATATCTCGAAAACGCTTCTTTGGAAAAATAAATGATTGCCATTTTCGTGTTCAGAGAGCCAAAATTAGTCTAGAAAATACTTTTTTTTAGGTACTTTTTTTGTGTAAACTAGTGAATTTGAAGGAAATAAAATAAATAAATTTGTGGTGCAACAGCTCGGAGTGAACCAGGACCTAGTATGCGTGTTACCAGGAACGGAGGGGACCTACAATTTTCTGGCGATTCCGAACGGCTAATGAACAGCACTTTCCATGACAAGAGATAATCTTGGAGAATTTGTCAATTCCTCGCAAGAGGCAGTACACCCCTGAACAAAACTTTCTTGTAGCGGCTGAGAATCGAACTCGAGACCTTCCGCATGATTTATTTATTTATTTATTTATTTATTTATCTATCGAGTTTCTTCCTCTTACAGATATTTAACGCCTACTAACAATTTAATTATAAATTTCATTTAGATTAATTTTAAACAATTTTCTTTCAATAGTAAAATCAAGTTTAGAACATACAGTATTAAACAATCTCATACATCTAGAGAATGGTTCATTTAAGCCATAATTACATCTATGTGGTGGAACATAGAAAATTTTTCGCGGGCGGATACTTCTTTCCGGAACATACATTTTTAAATGACTCAAA
Organism: Chrysotoxum bicinctum; assembly: GCA_911387755.1. NCBI lineage: Eukaryota > Metazoa > Arthropoda > Insecta > Diptera > Syrphidae > Chrysotoxum > Chrysotoxum bicinctum. The sequence continues at coordinate 116,053,962 of OU426987.1, forward strand.
ATAACAGGGCATTTAATGTGATAAGACAATATATCATAAATAAACATAACACAGTTCACTCCCCGACGTTTTTCTAAAGTCTCAAGACCAACTAAAGCACATCTAGTAGTGTAACTAGGCATTTCTGGTAAGTTCCATCTGAATTGTCTTACCAAAAACCTTGTGAAAGACTTTTGTACTTTTTCGATACGATTCTTCGAAACAATCTAGTGTGGATCCCAAACTATAGAAGCATACTCCAAATATGGACGAACAAGTGAAGTATAAATTACTTTGATTGCATAGGGATTTGAGAATTCAGAACAGTTTCTTCTTAGAAAACCAAGCATTGAATTTGCTTTCGCCACCACATAGTCAATATGAAGGGAAAAATTTAATTTCACATCAAAAATCACGCCAAGATCTTTAACCTCAGTTAACCTATTCAAGGCAGTATTTAAAACTGAAAAATGATATAAAATAGTGGTGGTAGATCTATTAAATGTGAAAATGTTACATTTTGAAACGTTTAAAGAAAGAAAGTTTTCTTTACTCCAATTTACAATTAAATTTAAGTCATTTTGTATGTTTAAACAATCATTAATATTTTTAACAGTTGCAAAAACCTTAAAATCATCCGCAAACAATAGTCCGTGTGTATATTTCAACAGCGTTGGTAACTCATTTACATAAATTAAAAACAATAAAGGTCCAAGATGGCTTCCTTGGGGAACTCCTGAAGGAACATTGATAATACTAGACTTAAAGTTGAAAATTTTTACAATTTGTTTTCTATTACTCAAATAACTAGACATCCATTCAAAAAGCATTGAGTGAATTCCAAACATTTTCAATTTTTTGACTAACAGTGGAATACATAAGCTATCAAACCCCCTGTGCAGGGACGGGTTAGAATATTCCTGCAGTGCCTCCCCACTTGTCGTAAAAGGCGACTAAAGGAGTAAATACATCTAGGCCACAAACAGCAAGGTGAACCTAGCGACACGTAACACCTATAAACTTTCCCAAAAGTGTGCATGCCAGTCCCTGGGTTGGCACGACTGGAGATCACCGGTGCCGTAAAAGAGAGATCAAATACAAAACTGGAGCATGCACACGTCGATACTTACAACGGATTTTGTGAATTCAAGCATTATGGAAGTAATCGTCCAATATGACACTACCCCGCCAGGCACTACCATTGTTACACATGGTACTGATCCTGGACCGAGCAGCAATGCTCGGGTCAGAGCTAGACGGATTCCGGGGGCTAGCAAAGTAATGCCGCAGATTATACAAAATCTGAGAGTTGCGAGTTGGAACGTTGGCAGTATGACAGGTCGAAGCTTCGAGTTGGAAGAGATGATGAAAAGAAGGCGAGTGGACATCTTATGTGTTCAAGAAACAAAATGGCGAAACACGGGAAACAGGGCCCGTTTCTTGGATACGAGGACAAAAAACTATAAGATGTTCTACTATGGAACGGAAAAGGGTAAAAACGGAATCGGAATCATCCTTGCAAAACATCTATTAGGCAGCGTATTGACCATTTCGAAATCCAGCGACCGTTTGATGTCCCTTAAATTGGTGATTAAAGGAAAGTTGTGGAATATTGTCACTGCATATGCTCCCCAAATTGGATGTGAGCAGGTACAAAAGGATGCATTTTGGATAGACTTTCACAATCTACTTAAGGACATCCCAAAGGAAGAGTTTTTGTTCGTGGGCGGAGATTTGAACGGACATGTCGGGAAGACAAACGAAGACTATGAAGATTGCCATGGAGGCCTCGGATACGGCACCAGGAACCCTCCTGGTGAAGACATCCTGAGCATGTGCAAAACATACGGTCTTATCGTGCTAAATACCATGTTCGTCAAACAAAGCCGACACCTGGTCACTTACAGCAGTGGTGGAAATGAAACCCAGATTGATTACCATTTGGTATCTAGTTTCATGAAACCCCGGGTAAAAGATTGCAAAGTGATACTAGGAGAAGCGATCGCCCACCAACACCGTCTCCTACTGACAGAATTTTTTATGGAGACAGTGAACGACAACAAACATACAAAAACTTTTGGGAAGATCAAATGGTATAATCTGGATAAGGAAAAAGGCGAAGCTTTTATTTCGAATATGCAAAACTTTCTGTATAACAACACCGATATAGTTCGAAATGAAGAGAGTACAGCACAAAGTATGTGGGATCTCCTACAGAGAACTTGCAAAGAAAAAGCCAAAACACTGTTAGGGGTTTCAAAAGGACACAACCAACAAGGCAAAGAAACATGGTGGTGGAATGATGAAGCTAAATCAGTTATAAGTAAAAAGAAAATGGCTTTCAAGGCTTGGTCGCAGTGCCCCTCTAATAATACAGAGCAAAAGACACGCCTCGAAGTGGAATATAGAAACTGCAAGAAAGAAGCGAAGAAGAAGTGCGCCCAAATTCAAGCAAAGAATACAGAAAACCTGTATCGGGAGCTGGATGAAATGTCTACCCCGACAGCTGGTGCTATTCAAGAGCTACGGCAAAACACGAATAAGGGCGCAACTATCTTTAAGATAGCCGCTCAAAGAAGAAGAAATGCCCAGGAGATTTGTTCGCCAAAGTTCATTAACAATGCTCAAGGCCAACTACTTGTGGAAGACAACGAAATTCTTCACAGGTGGCGACAGTATTGTGACGGACTTCTAAACGAACAATTTCCAAGGCTATACTTTCCAATAGCTTCACCTAACTTAAGCGAAGTATCCGACGTCACAGTCGAAGAAGTTAGTGAGGCGGTAAAATACTCCAAAAAGGGAAAAGCTGTTGGCCCAGACGAAATACCCTCAGAGTTTTGGAAAAAGATGGGAGACATCGGGTTTAGATGGCTCATGATTCTTGTCTCCAAACTTATTCGAGGTGATCGCATGCCTAATCAATGGAGGGAAAGTTACCTTCTTCCAATTTATAAAAGAAAGGGTGATACTCGAAGCTGTGATAATTACCGTTCGATTAAGCTGATGTCACACACCATGAAGATCGTTGAGCGAGTCTTGGGTAGCCGACTGCGAAAAATAATTAGGCTATCTGATGACCAGTGCGGGTTTGTCGGGGGTAAGTCAACCACGGATGCAATCCAGAGTATAAGAATAATTATGGAAAAACATCGGGATTCTTTGGAGGATTTGCATGTCGTATTGGTTGATTTTGAAAAAGCATTCGATCGGCAACCACGAGATCTAATATGGGTGGCCCTCAGGCAACGAGGAGTTCCAGAAACCTATGTGCGGATAATTATGGACATGTATGATGGAGCAGCTACTAAAGTAAGATGCGCAGCTGGAGTCACCGAAGAATTCGAAATCACAGTAGGTGTACACCAGGGAAGTGTCTTGAGTCCCCTGCTCTTTATTACAGTTCTTGATTACCTGCTTGAAGGCAAAGTGACGGATCCAAAAGTACATCAGTTATTCTTTGCTGACGATGGAGCCATCATAAGTGAAGACCCGATATCCCTACAACGAGCACTTGACGTATGGGTGGATGTTCTAGAAGGAAGTGGGTACCGCATAAGCGCGAAAAAGACAGAATACCTATGCTGCCCATTTTCTGATCCACACAGGCCTATTCCAGACATTTATTTGAATGGAGTAGTGCTTCCCAAGTGTGAAAAGTTTAAATATCTGGGGTTTATGATAAATAACGAAGCTACTTGTGACGACGATATCAATCATCGCGTAAGCGTAGGGTGGATGAAGTGGCGGGAAAATTCTGCTATCTTCTGTGACCGAAAAATGCCCCCTAAGCTGAAAGAAAAGCTCTACACTTCAGTTGTGCGTCCAGCACTCACATACGGTTCACAATGTTGGACAATGTACAAAAAGTATGAGAGTAAGCTTACGGCAGCTGAGATGAAGATGCTTCGTATGACAGCAGGAGTTACAAAGCTTGATCGAATTAGAAGTACGAAGATCCGAGGAAGCCTTCATGTTAAGAATACCATTTCCCAAAAAATTGAACACGACCGACTCAGTTGGTATTGCCATGTTCAAAGGAGAGATCCTGAGAACCCCGTCAAAAAGGCAATATCATACAACGTTCCAATTCGGAATAAAAAGAAAGGTAGGCCTAAACACTCCTGGTACAAACAAATGCAAAAACACCAGCATTCAGTTGGCCTCAGAAATGGAACAATACAAAACCGGGAGGCTTGCCGCCGATTTCTGAGGTCAACCCGGCGAACCCCACAGGCGGATCACTAGTGTGAAGCAGATACGTGGGAGAGTTATGATCCCCTCGACATCGAGATCATAACAGCGCCGAAGAAAAGGAAGAAGAAGAAGACATAAGCTATCAAACGCTTTTTGAAAGTCTGTATAGATTACATCAACTTGAAGTCCAGACTCTAGTGAATCAGAAACATATTTTGTAAATAATGATAAATTTGTCGTTGTAGACCTTCCATTTATAAATCCATGTTGAAATGGAGAAATATGTTCTTTAACATAAAAAAATAATTTATTTTTAATAATAAGCTCAAGTAATTTTGGGATGGCTGAAAGCTTAGAAATACCACGGTAATTTTCAACTTTATGCTTATGGCCAGCTTTCAATATAGGTGTTACAAATTAAAGTTTCCATTCGTTTAGAAAAACACCTGTTGAAAGTGAAACATTAAAAATCTTTTGAAGCGGTTTAATTAATGAATTGCTGCATTTTTTGATAAGAAAAGAAGGAATACCATCTGGACCTGCTTCTAATCTTGAATTCAGTGTAAAAATTCCTTCAGAAACATCCTCACAAGACACAAAAAGGTGACCCAAATTGACATTAGTGTCTAACACATTATCAGTTAGAGATATATTAATAGATGTATGGTCCCTGTACACCGTCTCAAAAAATTTTGCAAATAAATTACAAGTAGAAGCATAGTCAGAAGATGATTCACTTCCATATTCCATATTAGAGAATACACCACTGTTCTTTTTTTTACTATTGACTTGAAGTAATTTGAAGTAATTTGTGTTTGAATACTTATAACATATTGCTTGTACAGAAATTGATTCAAAAAATCATATTCCCGACGTAGTTGACAATAACGTTTTTTATCTATTTCAGCTTTAGTTTTTTTTAAAAACTTTAAATGACTTATTTTTTACATTTTTCAAATTTCGCAATCTCTTACAATCCCACGGTATTTTAGTAATTTTTTTTGAACGAACTTTGGGAACGAATCTTGAAATTCCATCTAACATTAGATCACGAAAATAAGTATAAATTTCATTTAAATTTGTTCCAGAAAGAACTTCCGACCAATTCAATGAATTAAAATGATCATTTAGTGATACATAATTCCCCTTGGCAAAATTATAAATATTTTCAAAATCATCATATGAAGTATTTGATAAAGAATTAATATTATAAAGTTTAAATTTAACTGTAATTGCTTTATGATACACTGAATTATTAGATAAAGGAAATATAACTTCATTTACTTCATAGGCCAGACTATTACATATAAATACTAAATCAAGGTATCTATAAAGCGAATTATAAAAAGAATTTATCTGAATTAAATTAAGTGAAAGTAGCCAATCAATAAATAGTTCAGTTGAATTTGCATAACGATCACAACGGTAAACTGTGTAAGAATCATCAAAAATTTCGTTTGAATTAATGTGTGTATGAAGCCAGGTTTCGGTAAGTACGATGACATTAAATTCATGCAATGATGCAGCAAGAAATAGTTGTTTTATTTTAGTTCTTGTACCGCCAGCATTATGGTAGTACATAGAAAGCGAGTTGAATGCAGAGACTTGAGAAGAAAATATTTTGGAAGAAGCATTTAAATTTTCGGACGAATGATGTTTACGGTGATTTTGGTTATCATTTATATTTCTGCTATTCTGTTCACTTTCTTTGGAAAAAAAACGGAAATTTTTTACATGTACATTTCGAGGCCAGTTTTCTGCTTAAAGCATTTTCCAAGGCTTCCGATGGTAAACCAAGACGAAAGTTGATGTGCTTAAGTGAATTCACGTCAGTATTTTGTTTACACAAAGGAATACAAGAAAGATTACTTTCTGGAATTTTTAATTTGTTTGCTGCATAAGAAATAATAGTTTCTGGTTTTGTTGTTGGCATAAAACGAGAAAGATGTAGCCATTTCAATGTTGGAAGAACTTCCATCATAGACGAAGCGGTGTCGCTGCCGATGATACTCACAAGCTGTTTGTTCTTAGTTGCGGATTGGGAACTTTTAACATGGCTGTGGGGCTCTGTTATCCTTTGATTGGAAGCATTTTTTTGACTTATAATGGGACCATTGATGACCTCCAAGGACATCGTTTTCGGTTCAGTGTGCAAATCAGTGGAATTTTGAACGTCATCACATGATTGAATATTTACTTTTTGTTTAAAAGATTTAGCTTCATGAGGCTGTGCGTTTGTGAATGAACTTTTCTTCAATTGATCGAAATTGGTTGATAATTGCGTCACAACTTTATCAAGTTCATTTATTTTAGTAAGCAAAGCTAGAGCAGGGTTACTCGAGCAAGAATTGCACTTCCATGAAAGATTTATGCTGGATTTAACTATCTTAAGAGTTTTTTCTGGTACTAGGGTACATTTGTCGTGAAATTTTTGGCAACATATTCCGCCACATATTACGAAGTCTTTGTTGACTGTTTCTTCGCATTTTGGACACTTGTCAGCCATAGTAACTGATAAATATTCACAGATTTTTTAAATTTAAATTTATCTTTTTTCGAGACGTTTTTAAATATTTGTTCAAGGCGAAAAATATTGTTGGTTTGTACTGTTCTGATATTGTATTCTTAAAATGGTTGAGGTTTTTGCTAATTTATTCAATCCACAAACCGTAAATGATCGGAAGAGAATGTTGACGTGGTGAGTAATTATTATTCCTCTTGGTAGTGATGAATTATGTAAATAAAAAACACCACAACAGAAATTAAGGTGAAGTATCAAAAGAGGTTTGCTAGGCAGAACAAATACTAAAAATGACTCACCCAGAAGGTAAGACTGAAAGCAAATTGTTTAATCAGTGATGATGTTGATGTTGAATGTTGAATGTTGATGTATGATGTTTGCTTTTCGTCTTCAGTCGGTAGTTGGGTACAGGTTGAATGGTGATGTTAGAATTTCCAGCGGGCAAGAGGGAAGCAAAAAATTTTAACGGGAGCAAATATTTCCGAGAGAGCCAGAGTATAATGAATAAAAATTTTTTTCTCAATGTGAGAAAATTAATATATATACAAATTAAATTTTAAAAGATGATAGATAGGAATTGGACTTATGATTTAAGAACAAAATAAAATATTTTGGTGCTTTTAAACTTGATAAATATAGATAAATACGGGAGCTAAGTAGCTTAGACTTCTGATATTACTGACTTCTGAACGTCATATGACATATTGCATGACAGTCGTAATAATGAAACAATGAATATTGGTACAATCTAAACCTTTGAACAAAACGAAAATCCTGAATTTTTCCAAAATTTTCGGACCAACCCCGAAAGCAGTTACCCTATATAGTAATTCGAAATAAAATACGTAATTTAAAATTTATAATTGATAGCGGCGCGGAAAAAAGTATAATAAACCTATTTTTATGCAATCCGAATTTTGAACCCAAATACTAATTTAAAAAAAAAATAGAAAATATAGAAAAAATAAAACACAAATAATATTGCAGATCCTTTTGCAGAGACTGCAAAATTCTAAAGGGGGGAAGAGTTACAATAATAATTCTACTCATTTCGTTTCCCATTGAAATATGAATATAATAAATAAAATTCTTTTCATTTCCGTTCGCATTAGAATACGAAACGCGAAAATAATAAAATTAATGCTAAGCAAATATAAGGCTGCAATCGTGGGAAGCTAAAGAAAATCCAATTCCCACATTGCAACACCTTTTATAAAATTGCATTGTTATAATTTTGTCATTTTACTAACCTTATGAAAAACAAATAAAGTTCAGTTTAAACATTACTCTTCATTAAAACAGTCGTTTTATTATTATATATAATAAAAAGCGAAGAATAATCGGAATAGCAACAGTAGATGACAAAAGCCTAGTTCAAATCATCAAGAAGAAATTAATGCGATATTAGTTGGTAACAAAATTGTTGATAGAATTCAGACTATATATACATATATTCCAATCATTTTAAGGGTTACAGAATAATTAGATGTAGCAAAAGATTACAAGATATAAAAGATGAAGAAGAATTGAAAAAAAATTATGAAAGAAAAACATGAAGAAAATAATCACCGAGGAATAAACGAGATATACGGAGAATTGAAAAGAGTATAATTATTACCCTAGGTTAGGTTAGGTTGTTGGGCTGACAATTGATGTTGCTATTGTCACACTTAGATCAATGTAGATCCATTGTGTTACCCGTGAGTGTTATCACTCTTTCCTGATAAAACCTATGTATTCTATTAATCAGTCAAGCCATTTTGAGGCGTTGACGAAGTTCAATATGTGTATTCCTGAAATATTAGAAATATCTTCTAGATTATCAAAGAAGTAGCTGCCGAGCCATTTCTTTCTCTGGTGGCATAGTGACGGGCAATGACAGAGAAAGTGTGACGTGTCTTCATGTACCTCTTCATCACCACATCCTCTGCATAGGTCATCTGTACTTAGTTTCATTTTAAATTTATGGTATTTCAATAAATTATGTCCGGTGATTATGCTCGTAAGAGAGCGAAGGGACTTCTTACTAAGTTGTATAATTTTGTCAGTTCTCTGCTTGTTAAAGCAGGGCCATATTTTCCTAGTAGTATCACAGGTGTCAAGTAGATTCCACCTTTCATTGGATTTCCTTAGGATTATGTCTGAAATTTTCTGTTTAATGTTACAGAGTGGGATGCTTACCATCTCTGCTTGACTAGCGTCGAGCGCTGATCCCTGTCTTGCCAACTCATCGGCATTTTCATTACCGTGTATGCCGCTGTGTCCCGGTACCCAGCAGAGTCTAATATTGTGCTGCGTGCCAAGAACCTTAAGCTCTTCGCGGCAGCAGGAGACAAGCTTCGATTTTATCACAGTGGCAGAAATCGCTTTTATTGCCGCTTGGCTGTCAATGTAAAAGGTGATATCAGCCCGTGGTATCGCCATCATTGATACCTGTCTAGCAGCTGTTGTCACTGCCAGGACCTCCGCTTGGAAGACACTGCTATGATCTGGGAGCCTAAGTGAGTTGTTTAGCTCAAGAGGTTCTGAGAAAAAGCCTGCACCAACACCTGTGTCCATTTTGGAGCCATCAGTATAGATTGCTATTTCTGATTCACTGGTGTAGGGTTGGTTGTTCAGCCATTCTTCTCTGCTTGGAAAGGCAGTTTGGAATGGTTTATAAAAGTCAAGCTCGGGTGTTGTATAATCTGTAATGATACTATCACCCAAGTATTTCTGAAGAATTTGAGCATGTCCTATTGCACTGTTTTTCCAGGTATTAGTCTGGCTTAGCCTTAAGGCGCTATATGCTACGGATTCTTGTACGAAAAGGTCTAGGGGTTTCAGGTTGAGTATCGCCTCCAACCCTGCAGTTGGTGTGGATCTCATGGCACCCGTAATCCCAATGCACGCGAGTCTCTGTACTTTTGCCAGAGTTTTGAGGTTCGTGCTTTTTTCCGTTGCATTCCACCATACCAAATTACCATAGGTTAGTATTGGTCTGATTATCGCCAAATACATCCACCTGATAATTTTTGGACTAGGTCCCCAGGATTTCCCAAAGATTCTGTTACAGGAGTAGAATGCAATCATTCCTTTTTTCGCTCTTTCCTTAGTGTTAAGACTCCAGTTTAATTTCCTATCTAGAATCACACCAAGATACTTTGCATGATCTGAAATCTTCAGCGGGGTGCCTTCAATTGAAGGTATTCTGAAGTTTGGTATTTTCCTTTTATTTGTGAAGAGGACTAATTCTGTTTTTGACGGGTTAACCACCAGGCCGCACTTTCTAGTCCATCTATTAACCTTAGAAAGGGCGTATTCAATCTGTTCACTGATAGTGGGTAAGAATTTACCTGTAGCTAATAACGCAAGATCGTCAGCGTAGGCTACTATCTTTACACCACAGTGTTTTAAATTAATGAGAATTGTGTTCATAACCAGCACCCAAAGGAGTGGTGAGAGAACTCCCCCCTGTGGGGTGCCCCTGGATGTGGACACTCTCATCTGTATCCCTGCCAGTTCCGAGTTAATTTGCCTGTTCTTTAGCATGCACATAACCCAACTTATTATCGAATTATCGATTTTGTTGTCTACTAGAGCTGCCTCTACCGCTTTATTGTTCACGTTATTGAAGGCTCCTTCAATATCGAGAAACGCAGCAAGGGTATATTCTTTGTCGCTCAATGTCTTCTCAATCGTGCTAACGACGCTGTGAAGTGCCGTTTCTACACTCTTCCCCTTTGTGTAGGCGTGCTGAGCTGGGGATAAATCAACCAGATTCAGATTGCCACGAATATGTAGGTCTATCAGTCTTTCAAACGTTTTAAGAATAAACGATGTCAGACTAATTGGCCTGAAATCTTTTGCTTCTGTATAACTGGGCTTGCCAGCTTTCGGAATGAAAACCACTTTGACTTCGCGCCATGATAAAGGAACATATCCCCATTTTAGACTGTTAAGGAATATGTTTTTCAGGAGCGGTATTATTTGGATTTCGCTTTTCTGTAGCATCATTGGGAAGATGCCATCAAGGCCAGGGGATTTATACGGAGAAAAGGAATGGATTGCCCATCTTATCTTTTCTTCCGTTATAATATCCGATGGTATAATGTGTTCCGTGTAGGGTTCTGTTTCCAGGTTGCTGTCATTTGACCCGCAACCCGGGAAGTGAGTATTTATCAAGTGCTCAAGAGTCTCATTGCAGGATTCTGTCCAGCACCCAGTGGGCGTTTTAAGAGATCCTAAAGGGATTGAATCTTTGGAAAGAATTTTCCTTAGTCTAGCAGATTCGTTTGTCCCTTCGATTTCACTGCAAAAAGTTCTCCATGAGTTTCGTTTCGCTCGTTGCGTTTCTGCTTTAAATTTTCGTTGACTGGTTTTATATACTTCCCAGTCATTCTCATTTCTAGTGTTTTTGGCAGCATTGAAAAGTCTTCTTGTTTCTTTTCTCAAGTTACCGAGTTCTACCGTCCACCAGGGTGGTTTCTTTTTTCCTTTCCCTATATGTTTCAGTGGACAACTTTTCTCGAGGGCGTTACTAAGAATCACCCTGAGTTCTTCTGATGCTTGATCAATATGCTTGGGTTCTTGAATCGCAGTGTTATTAAAATTTTTGAGTTTTTTCTCTAATTCCCTATTAAAGAGATCCCAGTTGGTGTTTCTGAAATTCCTATAAGGTTTCGGAGTTTCCACTGTATCATTTATCAAGAAGCCTATAAGCCTATGGTCTGAGAATGATTCTTCTTTGAGAACATTCCATTGGTCGATTGAAACTGTATCTGAATTATTAGTAACAGTTATATCAATCACTTCTTCCCTGTTTTTTATAACAAAAGTGGGCTCATTGCCCCTATTTGCTACCAGTAAATTATGTTCTATAATAAATTCAAAAAGAGACTCACCTCTACTGTTGGTGTCGGTACTTGCCCATTGAGCATGATGTTAGTTAGCATCACATCCTAGAACCACGTCCCATCCTTCGATTGCTGCTCGCTCTACTAGCTGGACTGTTAGGTCTGCAGGTGGTCCCTCCGTCCCGTCATATGGCATATAGCAGGATGCCAGGATGAGTGGTGGGAGCCCGATCCGCTCTAGCTTCACGGCAGTCTGGTCTAGATTACTATATGTAGATAAAAGAAAAAGATTAAACTGTTTCCTAGCTACAATGCAAGTTCTAAATTTACTGTTTGATACCACTTTTGCAGTTTTGAACAGTGTAAGTCCTTTTGAGTACAGGCCCTTAATTTTGCCACCTGCGATCCAGGGTTCTTGAATAAGGGCGATGTCTATTTGCCTACTCTCCATGAGGTAGACAAGGTTGGCGCTGGCTGCTTTACTATGTTGGAGATTAATTTGTACTAATTTCATGTTCATAGTTTATTAAAAACCTCCCGCCCCTTACTTACTTGCTTGTTCTTGTTGGCTATTAGTCGCAGTTTGCACCGGTTTATCCCGATCCGAACTTTGAAGCCAATTTTCCTCAAAAGTGGTATAGACTTGTGACTGAGCTGCACAACCACTTCTGTGCCGTCTTTCGTCTGCTCTCCCATCTCAAGCACTTTCCAGTTCTGACTGAGCTGCTCAGTATTTAGGGATTGCAGGTACCTCTCAATGCGGTCCCTAGGGATGGTTGGTCCTCGCATCATCATCTTCGCTTTGGGTCTATTAAGGTCTTTTATTTCCTTAAGTCCCATAAGGCGAAGGTTTGCATTTTGCCAGGGAGCAATCGTTCTTTTGACGAAGTCCTGCAGCCACACGAGAGTATAGTCGTCTTCGCATGTCAGCATCTTGAATCCGTGGACGGTTCTGAGATTACCGAAGAGAGGCGGTTGCCCGTTCTTAACGATAACGTCATTCACCTCGTCCAGGATTCTGACCTCCATCAACTGCCATTGATCATCGGAGAGTTTTCGGGAGGGTGTACCGAAATCCGCAATGGCAAATTGTCGCTTCTCCGTAGTCCCTTCCGTGATCAAGGTCTTTCTTCTCTTCGTTTGGGGTGAAGGATTCGTAGGCGAGGATTTATCATCCTGCCTCGTTCTTTTAGACGCCGTTGAGTTTGGTTCAGGGTGGGGCGTAGTGCCGACCGTCTCCTTTCCCGCTCTCAAGGTCTTTGTCTTTGTTTTTGTCGAGTTGTTCGTTATGTCAGTGGTCGTCAAGGTCTTTAGTTTTTGAGTAGCATTGCCCAGCGCTAGCTTCTCCCTGGCCGTTAAGGTTTCGGGATTTTTGCTAGATAGACGCCGGACAATCCTCTCAGCGTTTCGTCGTCTCTTTTTCAGAACCCGTTGGGTGAGATTTCCAGCACTTCGTGAGGCCTTCTTCTCGATTACGGTGTTCTTTGTCGTGTTCATTGTCGTGTTCGTTGTCGTGTTTGTTGTTAAGTCTATGACACTACTTCCACTCGATAGAGATGGAAGAGACGTGCCGGAGTTGCCTATGGGGCTATGGCCCCTAGCGCCACTCCCACACGGCCCCACCATATCCATCTCCAACGGTTGTACCTTCCCGCCTTCCAGTCCCGATGGAGCAAGTGGCTCCATACCAGGTCTGGTTGGGAGAAGTGGTCCCGCTGTTTGCTTCAGCAGCGTCGTCGTAGGCGTATTCGTCGAGGGGGTCTCCAATGAGATCGGACTTTCCTTTGATTGGATTTTACCAGTCGGCGGATTGGGCGGTCCCATTAGAGTATTCACGCTCGTACCCTCTGTAGAATTCACCTCTTTGGACGGCTGGGAAAGTACCCTTCCTGTCCTCTTAGGATCATTCGCCAGAAAAGCACGAGCGTTTTGAAGACGTCTTCGTTCAATGTCGTTGAGTTCCTTCCAATTCCGACTCCCAAGTCGTTTGACCGTCTTCTTACAGTTAGAGATTCTACTCCGAACTGAAGTGGTCGACAACCCTGAGAAGGCGGAGCTGGCAATGGAACACGCGTCGTCGTCTGAAGGGGTGAGGAGAAGGTCTTCTTCCTCTTGTGTTGTAATTGTCGTTGTCGTTGTCTTTGTCGTCTTGTCTTGTTGTTGTTGTTCGTTTTTATAGGTCACTGGCGACTTATCCCCTCCTCCTGTTGGAGAGGCCAAGCCCGCGCCGACAGCCGTGACTTCTGTCGACGTTTCAGCGTATATCCCCGCTGGTGTTTTGTTCGTTTGTTGTGGCAAGTCCATAGTTTTATCGTTGTGGGTTCCTCTTAGTTGGCTTAAAACCTCAGCAGATCGATTGAGGATTTAATAAATATAAATCTAAAGCCGATCAGCTGAGGCTTCAAACGTAAGCCTCCCCACCGCAACAAGGTGGAAACCCGGCGAGGAGGCTTATTATTACCCTAAGATGAAAGTTTAAACAAAACCTAACCAAATGATTCACTTATATGTTTTAAATCAATTTTTACCACAATCATAGATAAGTTTAGTAAAACCGCGTAGTTCGTTAAAATGAACAGTCGAAAAAAATCAAAGTTCAGAAAAGCTTTACTAATATACAGTAGTGTCTGCGGATATATAAACAAAATAGTGACAGATAACGAACTGGGAATGAATTCAAAACTCATGAAAGAATTTTTAGATGAAAAAAATATTGAAATTCATTTTACTTCAAATTCAATTAATAACAGTAACGCCGATATGAAAGGCTTCATTACTAAAACATACAAAAAAACATCTTCCTATAGAGGAAAAAATGGTTTTAATAAATGGATTCTATAATAACACAATACATTCCACTACAAACCGTTAACCTTTAGACTTTATATAAGGAAAAGTAAAAGAATATGAAGACATTTTAAAACGTATGGTAGTAAAAAGAGAAAACTATTAGTATTCTGAATAAAGAAAGAAGTGATTAGAGGAGGTAAGAACCATTCGAAATATAGGAAAATCAACACAGATTTAATGGATAGGGAACACATCAAAGATATTAAGACAGGTCTAAAATACTATAATACACACGTCAGAAATAAAAGAAAATTTCAAGAAATTAAATAATATAATCATAGATAAAAAAAAACTAACTCATACTAAACTGAACAAAATTTCACACCCATTACAGATGATGATACGGCTATTAATATTGATTCTCTTCATCTTTCTGCAAATTCTCACGCAATCAATAGAGATACTGGATATAACCAACAACGATGGAGATATACCAATTAAACTAAGAGATAAGGTATTAATAAGGAACCATATTAAAGTCTTGCATATAATAAATATTACCGATAAATATTATAGGACCAATGTTTAGTACTATAAAACATAATTTCAATCTCTTAGAGAGTAAAATATTTTTTTTAAAGTCCCACATTAAAACCAAGAGATTCCTGTTTGAAATTTTAGGTAAGAAACTTAAGTTTATCGCTGCTACAATGGACAGTGAAGATAAATCAAGATATATCTGATCTAATAAAAATATTAAAAAACACATAATAATACAACAGTTTGAAAAAGAAATCTACCTAAATAATTACACCAACGTAGCACATAAACGCCTTAGCAAACGATCTTAAAACTAATCTAATAGTGATTAAAGACACATAATTTTATTATAAACATAATCAGAATGGAAGAATCCAGTTGCGACATGCAAATTCAAGAAAAGGAAGAAATAAGTAAAATTATTGTAACAATAAAGGAATAATAATAAAACATTAAAAATACATTTATTGTTCAAAATTGTAATGATCTAAAAATTAATATATGAGGAAATAAAATTATTAAAATCGAAAATTGTAAAATAAATAACAAAAACTTAATGTTTGAAAATCTAGAAAAAAAAGATTTAAGACCACATAATTATACTTAACTTCCCTACGAAAATCAAAGAAAATGTATCACTTTATAATTTAAATTTAGAAGAACTTCACATGAATAACATAAAAAATAAAAATGAAATTTATTATTTTAAATATCAAAACCATGTGAAACATATCACAACATGTTAATGTTAATATTTATAATTGTGATAATTAAAAAAAAAAAAGATGTAAAAGCTATGGTTAAACATACTTCGTCGGAGCCTCAGAAAAACGCGGGAGGAGTTATATCATCTACTATAACGTCACAGATAAATATACCTATTATAATTTTCATATTATAATTATCTTCTGTTTTTCAAGAATCACAAAATATGCACTTAATAATTCTAAAGCAATCACAAATATTCACTTTGCATATTTTGTGTCACAATAATAAAATTAAATTTACAAGAAACAATATTATACACAATATTTACTCTGAATAATTTGTGTTATAATATATCGCTCCATATATCAGGAAGTATGTTTACATATAATTGCAAGGTACTTGTATGCATTCTGCATAATATTGTGTCAATGCTTTTCTTAAAAAGGCCAGTTAGTTCGTTGTTTGGTTTTTGTTCGGTTAGTCGCTTGCATGTATCTAGTTAACTAGTGTTCTTTTCTTTTTTTTAACTAAATACAGTAGTTCTTTTTTTTAAGATAAGAAAAACTTGTATCTTTAATTGCTAACCTGACGAGAGATTAAGTATATGAAACACATCGTTGTTCAGTGTACTTTGAAGATCAACCCTGATAAAATGGAGGCAATGTTTGATTTTGCTGTTCCCATGACTCTAAAACAGGTAAAGGGACTTCAGTTCCTGACCGGATGGTATCGACAGTTTGTAAAGAACTATTCAGACCTAGCTGCATCACTTACTGACTGTATAACAAAGTAAGTTCCAACACCTGAGGTATTACAGGAATTTAACAGATTAAAGACTGTATTTTATTCGCGCCTGTGTTGTTACATCCTATGTTGATGGAATGCTTTTTAAAGCCATAACGGACCCTTCAAGTCTTAAATTATTGATGTCGATGAGTTGAGTGGAAAACACGCTCGTTAGAGCTTCAAGGTTTTGAGTTTTCCATGGAACATCGAAAGGATTCCTCAACATAGTACCAGATACTCTGTTTTGTATGGATATGGAAGAGATTTCTGCGAATGTAACCGAAACAGAAAATGAGATTTATGAGGTTTCTTCGACGATGATATGTGGTGAAATCAATCTTTATTCAGTTGAGTTTGATTCGGGGTAATATTCCCAATTGAGAGCATAAATTCAAACTAATCTGCGCTCCCTGACCTAGTTCTATAAGGAAAACAAAAACACAAGAGTTAGATTCAGGACGGGTGATGTGAACGAAGAGGATTCTATATGGGGTATTAATGACCGCAAATAGTTGTGGACATCAAGGCATTTATGAGTTAATATGATACGTGCAAAATGCTAAAGTTCCCTTATGCGATTCTTCGATCGCCAGTAATAAGGGATATTGTTTCCGAAAGGCCTATTCAGCACTTGTTAGTCGAATTATTGGGACCATATACACGTACGAAGCGAGGAAACGTATATGTTTTCAATGTGCTAGACCACTTCAAATTTTTTTATTCTGCTTCATCTAAAATTATTGGTTTTCTAGAATCAAAAATCTTTCATACTTTCTGGACCACTAAACAATAAACGAGACTTAAGTTCGTATACAAAGAAATCAAAAACTTTTTGCCGAACTATCTGAGCAAGACCACCATAATATTTTCAGCAAAATTAAGAGTTTTTATTTCGAAAGAGCAGAATGATTAAGATGTGCATTTTTATAGCATAGCATACACCTTACTTTCAGATTCGTTAGGTTGTCAACCATAGTATTCTCTTTCCGTACTAAACAGAAATTTTCGGCGAACTCGGCCAGAGCATACGTTAAATGTAAAAACCTATAATTCACGTTCTAAACGGATAACTTACCGTGATGGTCAAGAGGTATTCCATCGAAACTTCGCTGAGAGCAACAAAGGAGTTAATGCCAAATTACTCCCAAAGTTCGAAAAATCCCGCGTGAGAAAAGTTATTGTCAACTGCTTGTACGAACTTTAAACAAGAGCAGGTAAATCCTTAGGTATATCCCACGCCAAGGATACCGGACAGTGAATACCTTTAAAGAAATAAAAAAATACAAAGTATCGATTTTAAATGTAAAACAAAATTTGAAACTTATCTGACACGCATGAGAGCTTAATTTCATGCATTTCACTTCTACGTTTTTTTTCATTTTTCTTGTCTTACCGACGGCGACGGTAAAATACACTGCTTTGTATGTTTTTCGGTAACACTTATAATTATATAATAATTATATAAAACGAATGGTAGAAACTTAGTTTAAGACTTTATTTTAAGACATGTATCTATATAGGCCCTTATAAGTGAGTATAAAGTTAATATCTTGTTGGTATCTTTAGATATCTACTTTATAAGCCCGTTAATTTTTTTTACACACACTCATTTCTTGTGCGTAATAAGCATAACGTTTCACTCCTTTTTTTTAAAAACGTAATCTATACTATTATATAAAAGCGAAACCATTTAAAAGTTTGTATAGCTTGAACCAATTCAGTTGGCCAACGGTCGGTTGCGCAGAGAGAGGATTTAAGAGAACAAAAATGGTGCGCAAGATATTTAATGACTAAAGATATTTCCTTAAATCTTACAGTGCCTAACTCAACTTTGCTTTGACAAATAGTTTAGGGATTATTTTTTATTTCTACGTTTTATGATTTGTGGCTTAGCAACAGAAAGGTTCCGGGGGCGTTATGTTTATATTTATTTGATGGTGTTAGTGTTTATTTGATATATGTATTTATTATTTTTTGAACTGTGGGGTTTTAGGATTAATTGTAGATTAGTGTTAATTAGTTAGAATAGTGTTTATGAGTTTGAATAATTTTTACCTATGAGTTTTTAAGAATTTATTTTACCTTAAAATAATTATTATAAATGTGTACTTCAGAAATAAATATAAAACATAATAATAAAATAAAAACAATATAAATAAGAATAATATAATTTAAATAATAAATGTTCATTTACATATACTTAGTTTTAAGAACTAATGTCGTTTTCATAGTCCGTTGAAGAATCGTCAGCTGGATTAATTATAATTAATCTGAAATTGTGTGAGAAAAGTATTCTTTCTCAGTTCTTATGGCTTTTTCACACACTTTTCGCCAGTCTTCAGCCGTTATTTTTGAAAATTCTTCCTCTGCTAATTTTTGAACATCCAATAAATTGAATGTTGTGTTTCGTGTACCTACTCTTGCCTTGACAGTTGCCCAAATATTTTCAATGGGATTGAGATCTGGATGATAGGGTGGTAAACGTAGAACCTCATGTCCCATGCCGTGAGAGATATCGTCAATCTTATGCTTTGGGTTGTGTGTAGCTCGATGTCCTTTTATTAGCTCATACAGATCAAGTTTAAACATCTGTCTAGTATGCGGAATATATTTCGGTTAGCCATTGCATCATCTCGGATTTCTTGCTAGCAGAAGTAATTTGTTTTTCTTCTAATTTATTGTGGTACGAGGCGTTGTCCATTACAATAACTGAAAGTTCCTCCAAGTTATTCAAAACTTGTTCTTGGATACATTTGCATAAATTTTCGAAGTTCATGTCGTCGTGATAGTCTCCCGTTTTCGTTCCAGATTTGAACAAAAGTAAGGAGTTTTTCACGAAACCTTTTCCACCACTTGCATTCGTCATTATCAGCCTCTTTCCCTTTGAAATTGACGTCTTCAACCCACTGCTACTGTCATCAGTCCAAGCCCGTGGTCTTGTATGTGAGCTATGAATATAGCTTTCGTCCAAATAAATGATGTCATATCCTTTTGTTCTGTATTCCCAGATTTTTTTCAGATACTTCACTCGCATGAGTTTAATATCATTTCTTTCACAGAGAAGTTTCCGGTTGTTTTGAGTTTTTTTGTAGCTAAATCCGTTTCTTCTTAGAATCCTGTTCAGAGACGTAATAGTTAAGCTAAACTCCAGATCTTCATGTACTCGTTGTCTCAACATTTTTAAGGATATCATCATTTTTTCCTCCTGGTGGAAGTTGTGCATTATACGCCGAATAGCTGCGATGTCAAATTCGTCTAGTCCAGTTTTCCACATCGTATGCTGCACTTTTTTATTTGGTGACTGCACAACTTCTGTCGTATTCCTTAATAATCCTTCTGATTGAACGTTCAGAAATTCCAGTAATTTCCACTGTTTGCGTTGTTGCGTAACTCACAGGATTTTCAAGAAACGAATTCTTTGCTTCTTCCAGTTTGTCATTATATATCTTAACAACTATCTTCCGCGCCTGGCTTCCAATAGGTTTTCTTTTTCTAAATGGATCCAGTAAAATTTCTTGTATAGGTATTTCGATGTTTAACTCTTGGTTGTTTTTTTTAAACTGAATTGCAAATCAAAGCAAATATCATTTAAATATGTTAATTCCCTCTAATGGAAAAATTCATTCTTAAAAACTCGTAGGTAAAAATTGTTCAAGCTCGTAAACACTAATCTAACTAATTAACACTAATCTACAATTAATCCAACCCTACAGGTCAGAAACAAATATATCAAATATACATTAACGCCATAAAATAAATATAAACACAACGCCCCCGGAACCTTTCTGTTACTAAGCCACAAATCATAAAACATAGAAATAAAAAATAATCCCTAAACTTTTTGTAAATTAATCCTATGTCGCAGCTCGGAGGTAGTTTTTTTTTGTCTAACCCAATTGCATTTTGCAATAGACTTATTTTTTTATTATAGGTGCACTGAAATTTGTCTCAATAACAAAAACAAAAATTATTAATTTTATTTTTTCGAAGTAAGGTTTACACCTAAAATTCTTTTCTTTTTATCTCACCAGAGATGAAATAGTTTTTTAGACATTAAGCTATGAAAGAAAAATAAATCATGATCATATCTTATTCAAAGAAAGTCCATCGCTGAAAATTCATTTCTATTTTACTGTGAGCGAAGCTATAAACAAAACTCACCCTCCTAAGTGCTTCAGTATGATCGATCGCAGCAGCGTCATTGACAACAACGCCAGCATGTACATCTTTTTTTTCTTTTTTTCAGTGATTTTTCTGTCTCTTTAAGAATTAAAGAGTAGAGCAGAGAAATTTAAAGAGACCTGCACAGTAGAATGGTCAATTGAATTGGTTCAAGCTATAGGTATTGAGCGATCTCAGAAATTTGAAATAAATTTTATTATTTTTGATATTGTTATAAGAGTGTTCCTGGCTATAATTTTTTTTCGTTAATTATTTGTCAAACTTAAATATTATTAATTTTACATTTTATGTCCATTTTTTTTTTCATTAGTTGACTTATACAACCACTTGTATCTTAAAGCCTATATAATAATCGAGAAAGATTAGCATTGCTTCATAAAGTCAATATTGTTGCGCAAATTTTAAGCCCAAAAACACTTCTTAGTTACACATACATACAACCTGAGAAATAAATAAAAACAAAATTATAAACTTTTTGAATTTATTTTATCCAGGAATTAGATTTCATCATAATCGCGAGGTCGCTGCTTTGTTTCATGTCATTATCATTCCAACATTTTTAATTTTCTTTTCTTCTCGTTCCCATACTCTCTCTCTCTCTTAATATCTGTTCCATTCAATAGTTACGTTTTTTCTCGTACCTACCTACCTATACATATTCAATTTTTCTGTATTGTATTTGTATAGTTTAAAAAAATGTTTGGGGGCAAATGTTATTAACGATACCTGTCATAGAACGGTTTTTTTGATTTGCTCGAAAGCGCAGAAAAACTAGGCATAAAGGATACATTTCGATTTTATCAAGACAATGATCCCAAACATACATCGAGCATTGTTCAAACTTGGCTAATTTATGACTGCCCTCACGTCATGAAACCGCCAGCACAGAGTCCAAATTTGAACCTGTCATAGAATAATTTTTTTGATTTACGAATTTCTCATCAACAGCTCTAACGATTTTAACCAAAATTTTTATGCGTGAGCTTCTATACACTCGAAAAAATATAATCTAAAATTTCTTTCGAAAAAATAGTTTTTTGATTTTTAAAAAACTAATATAATTTTTTTTTTGAAAACTCAATACATATCTAGAAAACGGATACACGAATAAATTTTTAAATTACGTTATAAAATGTATTTTATTGAATACTAATAACTTGCATATCATTTTTGTTCGCTTTCAAAGAGAACGCTGCAGTGGTGGGAAGTTATCCAAAGATAGAGTCACAGTATTAGTCACATGCAACATGACGGGTTCTATAAAGAGAAAACTTTTAATAATCGGAAAATCAAAATCACCCCGTTGCTTTAAAAATGTCAAATCTTTGCCCGTTTTTTATGAAGCGAAAAAAATTGCATGGATGACATCAGATATTTTCATTGATTACATTCGTCAATGGGACAAATAGTTAAAAAAACAAAATAAAAAAATTCTTTTGACGATAGATAATTGTCCTTGCCTCCCGAACATTACAAATTTGACTGCAATTAAAATTGTATTT
The DNA here is from genome assembly GCA_911387755.1 of Chrysotoxum bicinctum. Lineage (NCBI taxonomy): Eukaryota > Metazoa > Arthropoda > Insecta > Diptera > Syrphidae > Chrysotoxum > Chrysotoxum bicinctum. The sequence goes on from OU426987.1 coordinate 116,076,002, forward strand.
TTACCCGCAAATACAACATCCGTACTCCAACCCTTGGATCAAGGGATCATTAAAAATTTAAAAGTGTGCTTCTAAAAATGATTGAATCCGAGATGTCATTTAATGCATCAGTACTAGAGGCAGCACTTATGGTTGCGGAATCTTGGAATGAAGTTACTCCCAATACAATCTCTAATTGCTTTAGACATGCTGGGTTCTTTTCTGTAGTACCTCTGATTAGAAATACTTTAGATGACGAGTTCAGCGAGGAGGATGATATTCCTTTAAATGAACTATTGCATACGATAATCCATAGAGTCGTGCCAGCTGAAGAATGGGAGCCATATATAACAATAGACGATAACGTTGCAACATACAAGATCCAAACTGATGAGGATATTCTGCAAGAATTAACTTCAGATCATCAAGACGAAGATAGTGAAGTAGATGATGAAGATCCAGAAATAAATTTTACTCCTCCTTCGGCCATAGAAGCTTTAGAAGCAATTGAATTACTGCGCCGTTTTGTATATTGTAATGATTACAACTAAAATATTATAACTAATCTATCTGGTCTTGAAAAAAATTTGAAAATGGATTATTTAAAATTAATTAAAACAAAGCAAACAAAATAACAGATTTTTTCAATCAAAATACATAAACATTTTAAATATACATATTGTTGTATTTTTGTTTTAATTTTTTTTGTTACGTCGGATAAAGCGACCGCCGGCTATAGCGACGAGTTTTTCTTGGTCCCTTGGTGATCGTTATAAGCGGCGTCCACTGTATAATATAAAAACGTCATTGGATTGCTTGTAAAAAAGTCATCAACAATTTATTATACCTACGTGAATAATTGCGTTTACATAAACATTTAAAGCCCTGAAACTAGTATAAATTTTCATTTTTTTTTTTCATCCTCGAAATATTTTTCGTGAATCCGCCGTTAATACCTACGAAAATAAAAAATTTATGGCAGATATTTATTTAAAATTAAAACAGTTTAATTACTAATTTCCATAAAACTTATCGCCAATATATTTTTTTTTAAAGTTTGTCTATGCTTTCTAGAAAACACTGTTATCTTCGTAGCATTGATTGAGAGTTCTGGCTTCAGATAGTAAATATTTGATTTTTCACCAGAATTGAAAATTTCAAATCAAATGATAGTGGTAGGCATATCTTTTTATTTCAAAACCTACAAAAACCATACAAACAAGAAAAAGACAAGAAAGTTCAAGGAAAAAATATATCTACCTCAATACATACTCACAAAAACATACAAACAAGAAAATATATTCCAACAGAAAAAGGTCAAAAAAGAACATTTTTTTTTCATTTCCACTACTCGGAAATCTCCTACTCTCCACTGGCAAATTTTGATGATTTCAGCGACACCACAGGCTAGGGACTCTAACATAAAATCACGTCAATTGATAATACTATAAGATATTATATACAATGATAATACTTATACATTCTGTCCAGAAAAATACGAAATAATTGACTTCAAACTCTCACTTCTAATAATTCTAAAAATAAAAATATCGAAATGTCATTTTTAACGGTAATATTAGGTACCTAGAACAAAAGTAAGATACAAAAAATTTACGGTGTTTGGAAGAACCCTGTTTCTAGTATATAATCCCACCATTAGATTTTTCAAATTACGAAATTCACCTAAACTATTTTTGAGATGGATTTCATCATTTGGTCCCATAGTGCGCCTGCCCAGCCAACCCTCCACACACCTAAATTTGTATTTAGAACTCCATGTTGATATTTATTTCACCGTATCAAAAGATAATTCAAATTCGTATGTTGTATACAAATTAAACTTTATAAAAATTATTTAATTTACAAAAATTCGATTTAAGTTAAAAATTATCGAAACTTATCAAGAAAATTTTAATTCGGAACTTTTGTACAAAAAACACAATTAAAATCAATGTTATTTTCTATTCTTTGTTTTCTCATAGTTCTTACCGAAGATTTAAATTTTTAAAGAAGAACTATATCGAAAAAAAAGAAATGGATATGCTATAGAGTATCAGAGTGTACAAACTCTTTTATTCTGACCTAGTGTATCAGCATAGATAACTATATGTATAAATATATGTATATAATTATATGTGGTATATCATGTATCAAAATATAGTTTATTGATTTGTTTGTTATTATTAATAGACTTACTACTCGTACTTTATAGAATTTCCTTCTTTATTTTTTTTTCTTGTTTTCCTTTGATGTGCTGCCGGCAGTATTCTCAGGTACTTTCAGGATAGCCGCTAATTATCAAATCTTAATTTATCCATATATACTATATGTTGATCACACTCTACACACTTTTTACTGTTCACTTATTTTTTTCATTAATTCCAATATTATCTTAAAAGTCAAATATCAAAGATTTCAATAAAAAAATATAGAAAACAAATAACTTTATCAAAAGAAAAAAAATGAATATTAAAAGTAAAAAAAAAAAAAAAAAAAATTGGGCGATTCCGCTATAGACGATTTTTGACACCAATTTTTTAATTACAATATTTTATACTTTTTGTTGATAAATATTCAAAGTAGAAATACTATATTTAATAATAAAAACAAAAACTGAGACCTAACTTATAGAGAACATTTTTGTTTGCGCTTGGCAACATTATCATACGAAGAGTCAGTACAAACTGCAATTATTGTAACTGGTAACATAAGCTCAAAATAGCTATTTCCGACAGTTTTAAGTTATGCTTTACTCAATCGACGTATGAAGCAACATGCCATTTAATCGTTTGCATAAAAACATGTACGAATTTGTTATTATATTTTTAGCATTATTGATTGCAAATAGCCATTGTAAGTTTGTTGCACCCGCGACATAAAAGATATAAAAGTTTACTTTTTTGGCAGAAATAAAGTGCTAGCGTTTTGAAACTTTCAAAAAGTGAGAAGAAAATAAAACTAAAATTAAATCAGTCGTTATTAGGAATATATTGTACTTTGAACGACAGAAAACGTTGATTTAAATTTGTTGCACCCGCGATCGCAATATTAAGATCGCGGGTGCAACTTATTGACTACTAACATTATAACGTGATTTATTATATTTAATTAATAAAATATGCTTTGAATAATAATTTCTACTGTTCAAGTTTTTTTTTTAATTATGTAATATAATAAAATTTGTTCTTTTTTATATAAATGTATATGGTTAAATGGAAATGAAACAAGGAAAAGAGACAGAAAATTGACAAAAACTTAACAAGAACGCTGAGCTTTCTGCAGAAAAAGGACTCTTGATTTAATGTGGAGAGATGTATTGAAAGAGAAAATTAAGGCAGATACAAATTTTATAATTCTGACCAGAATCAGACAAAACGAAAAAATGCAGGCAACAAAAAAAAAAGGCAGGCACTCATTTAATAAGTACCTGTACACTGAAAAAGTCGCACAAGTGAAACGTAATCGCCCAAAGAGTCCCACTAAAGTAGCTGAAGAGGTCAAAAATGTATCTAAAAAAAAACTGATTCCACCAAAGCAATTCCCAAAAAACCGAAGGATGACAGGTGATTTCTATAAAAGGGATAATATTAGCAGACAAGTGCCGGGTATAAAAGATGTGAAATCGATTAAGTCGGAAGTTAAGAATCGAGAAGAGCACAATGACCATGAGCATTCATGAAGTTAAGTAACCCCCTATATTACCAGTAGATCCATGCTCGAAAATACAGTTCTGTTTTTACAGCAGCAGTATTGCCAAAAGTTATTTCCGCAGGTTTGTACGTTCTTGTACAGGCAGGCTGCAATATCACAATGTCATTATGTGGGGTTATCCTTAACCGATATCGATAAAGATGGAGTACTTCTAACATACTTTCATATATGTATTTTCGAAAAAATATTGAAGTATTTGAAAGAAACAAAATTATAATTAATAGAGAAGGGTACTGACTTGTTACATATGTGCCTTATTTTATATAGTTTCCAGTTTTTTAAATCAGTATACTAATTTAAGTTAGACGCGTTGCACCCCCGATAATTTGATGTTGCACCCGCGATTGATTTAAAAGTTAATATTTCGTTGCTTACTTTTGTTTTCTATCTTTATTTTTATTTATTTAGTTAATTGAATCAACGTCGTTCAATATATGTAAGAATAGAATGATAAATGTTTCACAATTAACAGAATTTGTGTTTTTTGTACTATGATCTAGAAAAGTCGGGCCAATTCTGTTGCACCCGCGATCGCACTTTAAAACCATTCTTCTGCCAAATTATTTATTATATTTTAGAATTCTTAATGGATTAAAAATAAATAGGTGAAAATGTATCCCTTTAAGTAATAATGTCATTAAATATTTTGCTTCTTTTATTATTAAATGTACTTCAAATGAGTCTAAATGTTGCACCCGCTATAATGGAATCACCCAATTCTAAAAATTGATCAAAATGAAAGTTAACTTTAGATCCAGAAGGGACAAAAAAAACTTTTTAACAGCAACCTGGTGCGACAGGTTTGTGGTGCTTAAAGCGCTCTTTTCGAAGGGAATAGATTTTATACGCAGCAGGCCACCAGTTCACCAATTCCAGTTTTCCTCGTTTTGAGCTCAACTCTTGGCACGAGTACGATAACTTGGCCGCCAAGATTTAATGACGGATTTTTGTAGAGGGGTCAAAAATAAGCACTTTTTACTATGGGAGGGGGGGTCTATCTCCCACGTTTAGGAGGTAGGGGCACTTTTAGAAAAAATGGTTTAAATTGAAAAAAAAAATATTAAAAAACAACGGCAACACCTACAATAAAGTGCTATACTGCGTTTGAAAGCCAGAAGATTGTTCTATAATCCTGCATTTAAATTAAATTACTCATATCAATGGTTTTTGAGAAATTCGCATTTAAAGTCCAAATTTTGACAAAATAACGTGAAAAAAAAAGTTTAGACCAATTGTTTTCAAAATTGTGAAATGAAATTGTAAATTAGCTTACATGTGTTTCATGTATCTATCAGTTCCTAATCGAACACAAAAAACCGCATGGTTCTATGTCTTCTGGTTTTTGAGAAAATCGAAAATAACTAAAACTACTTTTCTACAAAATGTTTGATATTTTTTGCTTCCTTACATAAATAAATCAGTGCTAGCTTCCAACATTACAATATATAAACAGTAAAGTATGTATGGGGGGCATGCTGCCCCCCTGCAACCCTCCTGCTTCGGCACACTATAGGATTTGGGGTAGGTGCGAGGTTGGGTGCATGCAAAGTTTCTTTTGCATTCACAGAATCTGTATTTAAAAAAAATTCAAATTTATTCTATTTATCCAATGTCCACTAAATACATATAAAATACAATAAACGATCTTGAAAACCAAAACAAACTTCCGACCATGTTCACCATGTTCGCAAATAATAGAGTTTTTATCAGATGTAAAAAAAGTTTACCCTTGTTATACCGATGGTGATATATGTGAATGTTTACAGTTAAAAGACATCGATCCTCGCACCCTTCAGAGCGAAAATTTAGAAAGTGTTTTACCGCCAAAACATCCTCGGCTTCCCACCATAAAAGAGTAACTCAACGAACTCGACAGTTATACTCGTAGTACGGACGATGGCTTTATTGACGAGACTTACACACCTTCTTAATACATTTTGACCATTTTTAACTAACTATGTCTGACTAACTCCTGACTAACTGACAAAATAACTGACCCAGATGCAATTCTACCTCCTCATGGTGCATTCTGGGTAACGCTAAATGAATTGCGGTACTGAACTAACAAAGATTCATTATGTTTATTAACATTAATCCTTAAAATGGAATCACCGTCACCACCAAAAATCAAAAAAAGTAGTTTTGGTAATTTTCGATTTTCTCAAAAACTAGAACACATAGAACCATGCGGTTTTTTGTGTTCGATTAAGAACTGATAGATACATAGATCACATATAAGTTAATTTACAATTTCATTTCAAAATTTTGAAAACAATCGGTCTAAACTTTTTTTTTCACGTTATTTTATCAAAATTTTGACTTTAAATGCGAATTTCTCAAAAACCATTAACATGAGTAATTTAATTTAAATGCAGGATTATAGAACAATCTTCTGGCTTTCAAACGCAGTATAGCACTTTATTGTACGTGTTGCCGTTGTTTTTTAATATTTTTTTTTCAATTTAAACCATTTTTTTTCTAAAAGTGCCCCTACCTCTTAACCGGAGGTTTTCTCAAAAACCAGAAGACATAGAACCATGCGGTTTTTTGTGTTCGATTAAGAACTGATAGATTTATGAAACACATGTCAGTTAATTTAAAATTTCATTTCAAAATTTTGAAAACAATCGGTCTAAACTTTTTTTTTCACGTTATTTTATCAAAATTTTGACTTTAAATGCGAATTTCTCAAAAACTATTGATATGAGTAATTTAATTTAAATGCAGGATTATAGAACAATCTTCTGGCTTTGAAACGCAGTATAGCACTTTATTGTAGGTGTTGCCGTTGTTTTTTAATATTTTTTTTTTTCAATTTAAACCATTTTTTCTAAAAGTGCCCCTACCTCCTAAACGGGGGGAGATAGACCCCCCCCCTCCCATAGTAAAAAGTGCTTGTTTTTGACCCCCCTACAAAAACCCGTTATCAAATCTTGGCGGCCAAGTTATCGTACTCTCCCCCAACTCTTTACCAAGTGTATCTTGTTGAATAATTATCCACCCTCTTCCGATATATTCATTTACCCTTGATAAAAAAAAGCTAAGCAGAGGCTTAGATCTATTGTCTCTAATGATCGTAGACAGGCTCCTTAAATCAGCGGAGAATATAATGTATATGTAACCCAGGGACGAAGCGTCCATATATTGAGTGGAATGAGTGCTTCCGTTGAACCATTTGAAAAAATCGTACCTAGCAAAGAATTTAATTCAAAATTCCAAATTGTATTAATATTTTTATTATATTATTTGTATCTATTAATGAATTTTCATTTACTCTGTAAATTACATTCCAACAACATTATCATCTCTTACTAAAATTACTAAAGGAAATCAAGATCTCTCTGGTTATTACAACTTAAAATGTCACACTGCAAACCAACTGAGAATGCTCAACATCACGCCATTATTTATAATGCTCAATCTCATGAAAGTTCTTGCTAAAATGCTTAACAGCTATACATTCCTTATTATCGCCTCTTTAACTCAATTTCAAAATACCCTTCCACTCCAAGTCAACTGAAAATTATACCTACAACATCACTCACCAATATTCAGAAAATGCTCAAACAACGATGATTCTCAAACAATATAGAATGCACAACAGCTGGGCATTCCATTATTTCGCATACTTAACTTAGATCTCAACCCAAAGTCAAAATAATTTTGTCTCGTTTCTTGCCTTTTGCCGAATGTGTGAAGATTGAGTTGAGTGAATGCATTACGAGAATTTCCTACAAGAAATAAATAAAGGGTTTTCCAATAAGAGGTGTTATTTTGAATAGCCCGCTATTTCGGTAGCTGTCACTTTTGAAGCTGTCATTTTTTGACATTTGACAAGTAGAAACTACGCTATTAATAAAAATGGAACGATACACGCTTCAACAACGCATTGAAATTATTAAAATTGGGTCCTTGAAATGCATGAAAATGAACCGGAATTTCATCGAAAAATCATCTTGACTGATGAGGCCCATTTCCACCTCGGAGGCTACGTCAACAAGCAAAACTGTCGCATCTGGGGCTCGGAAAACCCAAGAGTTATTGTTGAAAAGCCTCTCCATCCTCAACGCGTGACTGTTTGGTGCGGTTTATGGTCCCGCGGGGTCATTGGACCTTACTTTTTCGAAAATGAGGCTGGAGCAACAGTTACGGTCAATGGATTGCGCTATCGAGAGATGATTAATGATTTTTTATGGCCTGAATTGGATGGTATTGATCTGGACAACGTTTACTTTCAACAAGACGGCGCTACGTGCCACACAAGCAATGAAACCATCGATCTTTTACGGGAAAAGTTTCCGGACCGTGTTATCTCTCGAAGAGGTGATCACAATTGGCCACCAAGATCTTGTGATTTAACACCTTGCGACTTCTTCCTTTGGGGCCACGTGAAAGATAAGGTCTACGCCAACAGCCCAGCGTCGATTCAAGACCTCAAAGATGAAATTCGTGAGGCTATCGAGGACATAGGGCAGCCACTTTGCGATTTGGTTATGGAAAATTTCATGAAAAGGATATGGTCCTGTAAGCGTGGTCTTGGCGGCCATTTGGCTGATGTTGTGTTCCATTATTAACGGCATACCTTCCTCTTTATAATGAAATAAACATCCGATCATTTATCTCCAAAAATGCCATTTTTCTTTGAATATCAAAATAACACCTCTTATTGGAAAACCCTTTAGAAAAACAAAGATGTATCTATTGAGTTGCTTATTGTCTCAAACTGATAATGAGTTTAATTTCATGGACAAAAGGGGTAGAAACGTTTTATTTTAATATAATGTCAATGTGTGTGCAAATTTAGGTGCAATTCATAACTATCAGAAAACAAACAAATAGATATGAATTTAAAAGGTTGTAGTTTTTTTATTATTTTCGTGGCGATAAATACAATCCACCTGTTTTCTTTTTATTTTTTTGTTATTATAAAAAAAAGTGGTAAAAAATACGAGTAGTATTTCTAATATTCATATCTGAGGTTTCTTGACATTCCAGCAGAAATATAACTAAAGGTTATTTTCAATTATGAGAATTTTAAATCAAAAAAAAACTTCAAGGAATTTTAAGATTTTTAATATCCCGTAATAATGGCATCTGTAAAGAGATCATATTCATGTTTTAAGAGAATTAAATATTTTTTTAGAAATAAATGTGGACAAGAAAGGTTATCTACTCGTAGCTTAGTTCTCATCAAATCGTACTTAGATAATTTTGCCTTAAAAGAAAAAGGATAAATCTTTGCGCAAGGCATCAAGCTCTTTTTTTAAATTAAAATTTACTGTAATATATTATTTATGTTTATTATTTTATGTGTATTATCATTAAGTGGAATTTAAAAGGTTGGATCTCAAAGGTCTTTCAATTTTGGTTTTATGTTCAGTGCTTCCGCTATCGAAAAAGTCACGCCCCGTGCCTGATGTAACCATATATTTATATATATATGTATATACAATAAGTACCGCCATTTTTTAAACTAAAATCGTTGTGTTCTTTCAAAGACTATCTTTTACCTTTTTTTATAAGTGGAAATATAAAAATTGCCGTTATTAAATTTTGTTAATGTTGCATTGACAACATAACCAACACACTCGAATACAAATTTATGTAACTTAACAACTGTTGCATTTTTTATTTGATCCAAAAGAGCTCCTATTTTAATGACTATATTTAATGTGAATATATAATATATGGGGCATTTCACGTGAAGCGGACAACGAAAAAAGTGATGGGTGTTGAAATTCATTCATCTTTGTGTTATTTATACTTCATTTAAATCTAAAATACTTTTAGAAGGATTTTGAATTTTGAGGTTTGGTACTCCAGTTATGGGCTTGTAAACTTTCGACAAGCAATGAGTAAGGGTTTAAAGAAAAATGTTGATAAATTAAACGAAGCAATATAAAAATAATTTTAATAGTTGATATGGTAAATCAGATGTTCTTTTTATTAATGAAATCTAAACTGGAAACGGAATTTTTGTATATATATAAAACCGGAAGTTAACATTTCAAATCAAATTTTAGTAAACTTAGCCCATTTTTATATTTTTTTTAAGTCTCAAAATAAAGCCCACATATTAGAGAAACTACATGCCAAGTTTCAGAGTGGGATATCCATACGTTTAGAAGATACATAATTTTTAGTGCGTGGACCTCGTGCAAAAAACAGATTTCTTATACCTATAGAAAACCGGATGTTGGCGATTAAATTTTAGTTTTAAGTAGCTTAGACCATTTTTATATTTTTTTCTTTTATATAATAAAGATTCCAAATACCAAGTTTGAAGATGGGATCTCCATGTATTTAGAAGTTACATATTTTTTAATGCTAAGGTGGCAACTTCGTGTCATGCGATAAGTCCCTCTTTGTCTAGCTTTCTTGCCTTCTCATAGTATGAAGAGACACCATCTGTTAGGAGTGTAACTTAAATGCTAGAAAAAGAAAGATATATCGTCGGTAATGCAGTGCACATGCCAGCCCAAGCAACACAATTGCCTCTTACAGATATCTTGAAAAGTTATTTTCAAAGTGTTTTCAACTCTTTGAACAATCTTAAAGAGGTCTGTAATACCCAAAAAGGCCTAAAGGGGAGGAGTCTATTGTATTGAACAAAGAGTTCTAAGTTAAGTATTTGTAAGAGTTCATAAAGATCATTTTTTGATTAATCTATAAAGAGACTTTCAAGTGGTTTTCAAGATGTTTATATTTTTGAGTAGAAAGATTGAACTGCGAAGAAGAAAAATATATACAAAATGTCTTTCTCTTTCACGCAAATACAAATTTAATGCAATTCAAATAAAATGGATTGACTAATATAAATACACAAACATGGCGAATTCTTTCCTTCAATAATTTATGACTGGATTTACGATACTCATTGTATACCCATTTATGATTGTGTGTTTTGATTTGCGAGAGAAGATTTAATTTGAAACCGCATACTCTACCCTACCTGAAATTAACGCGCCTTCAAATAGAATAGTATTTACAAAGAAATATTCACAAAAATAATATTATAAAAATAAAATGCACTCAGAATAAAAAAATAAATGATGTTTAAGTATGCAATAGATATGGCCGATTCATGTTTGTGTATGTATCGAAGGTATTCCTACCTACAGGGTGTTTTATTTTATGAAAGGTCTTTTTTTGTTCGATATGAATAATTTTAAAATGTAAAATATGTAATTTCAGCAAATAAATACAACTCAAAAGGTTTAACAACTGAGCGACATATTAGCACTTACGTCTTTAGAATTTTGTATGAAATAAAATTAAATCAACTTTTTCATTGTATATAGTGATGCTAAGATCTCCTTTATACTACAAAACACGAAGAAACATAATTCATTTTTTTTCAAAATTTAAATGTAAGTTGACAGGTTTTATACATCTTACAGAAAAAAGATACAAAAAGACATACAATATGAAAATAAGTGAAAATAAATGTCATTCCTCAATTTTTATTTCACAAAGTGTTAAAATCCCTGAATTAAAAATCTGTTAGAAAGATATGCTTACTTGACATGTTATTGTTGCGTCAACATTCTATCAAGATACAAAATATTGAGTTCAACTGTCAACCGACTAAAGAATCACTGAAAATTCAGAAAATTTGATATTATACATAATCAAAATAGTACCCATTATCAATTTTATTTGAATTTGAATTTTATTTGAACATTTTTTTTTATATTCTGCCAAAGTTCTTCAAATAACAACATTTCCTTCTTTCATTTACTTACATCCGTAGAAACTGATGACTTCGTATAGTAAAAACGATAAAACATAAAAATCTAGTAAATAATAATTTTATCTTCAATATACGTTAACAATGTCACCCTTTACAAAATATATGTATTTTATACAGATACGCCACCCATTTGTTAAGAACTCTTTAAAATATCTTAAGCACTTCACGATAAGATATCGAAACTGAAATTCAAAGCAAAGAGTGAAAAAAGTGTAAGCAAAGAGTAAAGGAAGAAGATAGCTGTTTACAATCAATCAAATTCAAAGAAAAAAAGAGCAAACAAAGTGTAAGCAAAGAGTAAAAGAAAAAGATAACAAATTCACAATAATTAGGCTAGGCGCGCACATTCAACTTTTAGTTTTGCAACTGTTTGTTACGAGCAACTAAAAAGTTTGTGTTTTGACACAAGCTAAACGATTGCCTAAAATGAGTTCGCTATTTTGTGTAACATATAATTATACGCACCTTCGCGAACATTCAACCAAATAGTTCATCTGTTTTCTATAAGCAACCAAAAATGTTGTGCAGTTTTGCTTATTTTTTGTTAAATACATAATCATATGCAATGGCGCGCACATTCAACTAAATAGTTGAGTTGTTTTCTTTAAACAGAAGAGAGAAAAAAAGATTTTCGCTTGGTTTCAGAATTCACAGTTGTTAGGCGAAACAAAACATTTTTTTTTTCAACCAAAGAGGAAAGTAGTAATTCTTGATGTTAAGCTTTCATTAATACGTTTTAGTGAAAACTTCCACAGAATATCTTCAAGATGTATTCGAAAGATTAAAATGAAAACCTCTTTCAGAATTTTAAGACTACTCCTTTTAAAGAGGTTTTATAGAAGGTACATAGAGAGTCAATATGGTGACATTTGTCATGATTATCTCTAAGATGTTTTAAAGAGCATTTAATTATACTATAACAAAAAGAACATTTTAAAGAGCAAATTAGGAGGTCATAAAGTGAAATGGTATTAAGAAGATTGAACTAACAGCTTGTAAAGAGCTGATACATTTATTGAAGTACTCTCCAAGAGTTTATGTGTTGCTTGGGAGGGCCCAGTGGTGTCGGGGGGAGTTTGAAATATAGTGTTTAGTACTAAAGCCGTCTGCCATTCATGTAATAATGTAAGAATATCTGAAGATGTAAAAGAAGTAAATGAATATTTTAAAATTTTATCGTACAATGTATCAGGTCTGTCTAATAAATCTCTATTTAGTGAATTTTATAAATTTGTGAACAGCTTTGATTTAATATTTTTGTATGAAACCTTTGTAACTGATAATAACTTGTCTTCTATCGAAAATAAACTGTTAGATTTTATATTTAAATGGATCCCAGCAATTCGGACTCATGAGCGTGGGAGAGCAAGTGGAGGATGCTACTTTGGATTCAAAAAAAAGCTAAAAAGTTTAAAATGCGAGTTTCGGATGCGGAATGACACAAACTTTGTCTATCTGGAAATTAATACTAGGCGCCTTTGGATACTACCACAGTATCTCAACTGTAACAATTGGGAAGAAGACTTTGAAAGAACAACGGAGCTACTAAACATGGGATCCTCGAATGTTATGCTTATCGGAGACCTGAATGCGAGAATTGGCTTGGAGGCAGGAGTAATAAACGAAATTAAAGGTTTCAATAGGCAATCCAAAGATACAGTTTGTAATACAAGGGGAAGGAAACTTTTAGAGCTTTGCGATTCTTTTGGACTACGAATTCAAAATGGAACGAGCTTGGCTGACACCTCGGGAAATTTCACATTTATTGGAGGCCAAGGTTCTTCGATAATTGATTATGCAATCCTAGGAGAAGATTGGGAGCCTCTGGTGACGGATCTAGAGGTTAAAACATTTCCGTATTCTGATCATCTTCCGATTATAGTCACATTCCAACGGCTCTTGCAAGCAAACGATGAAATTAGCACTCCGCAATCCTTGCCTAGATTGAAGTGGAAGATTTCTCAAGCCGAAGCATATAGACAACAACTTGATTGCAGACTTCAAACTTGCCAAACCCCAGACTTTCTCACGCTAGAGCAAGCTATTAAGGCATCTTACCCCCAACAGCTTCATGGAAAAAGATGGAATTCTGGAAAGGAGCCTTGGTTTGATCAAGAATGCCAGAAAGCTCGTAAGATTTCATTTGCATGGTTGAGAAATTTTAGAAATTCTGGCCAAAGTATATCCAGAACAAACTACTTAGAAGCCAACAGTAAATATAAAGAGCTATGCAAAAGTAAAAAGAGAAAATATGAAGAACAACAAGCATGGAGATTAGTGTCCTGCAAAAATGCATCTGACTTTTGGAAACTTGCATGGGAATTGAATGAGAGACAACCAACCATCCACACAAAAATTTGTGCAAATACGCTTTTCGCACACTTCAAGGATCTACTGAATCCCGTAACAATTCAAACAAACAGGCATTATGCGATACCTCGAATCAAAAACGAAATTTTGGATCCCGAGTTTAGTTTGCAAGAACTGGAACACGCGCTATGGACACTCAAAGATGGGAAAGCGGCGGGTTCTAATGGCATTCCAGTTGAGCTGTACAAATACGGAAACGTCACACTTAAACAACATCTGATAATATTATTTAATAAAGTTTTTGAGGGCAATCTCTCGGTAGATGAATTCAAGAAGGCTGTAATATTCCCAATACATAAAAAAGGATCCTTGGTAGAGGCAGCGAACTACAGAGGAATTTCTTTTCTCAACTCAACTTACAAGATTCTTACAACTTCTTCTTCCTTTTCTTCGGCGCTGTTATGATCTCGATGTCGAGGGGATCATAACTCTCCCACGTATCTGCTTCACACTAGTGATCCGCCTGTGGGGTTCGCCGGGTTGACCTCAGAAATCGGCGGCAAGCCTCCCGGTTTTGTATTGTTCCATTTCTGAGGCCAACTGAATGCTGGTGTTTTTGCATTTGTTTGTACCAGGAGTGTTTAGGCCTACCTTTCTTTTTATTCCGAATTGGAACGTTGTATGATATTGCCTTTTTGACGGGGTTCTCAGGATCTCTCCTTTGAACATGGCAATACCAACTGAGTCGGTCGTGTTCAATTTTTTGGGAAATGGTATTCTTAACATGAAGGCTTCCTCGGATCTTCGTACTTCTAATTCGATCAAGCTTTGTAACTCCTGCTGTCATACGAAGCATCTTCATCTCAGCTGCCGTAAGCTTACTCTCATACTTTTTGTACATTGTCCAACATTGTGAACCGTATGTGAGTGCTGGACGCACAACTGAAGTGTAGAGCTTTCCTTTCAGCTTAGGGGGCATTTTTCGGTCACAGAAGATAGCAGAATTTTCCCGCCACTTCATCCACCCTACGCTTACGCGATGATTGATATCGTCATCACAAGTAGCTTCGTTATTTATCATAAACCCCAGATATTTAAACTTTTCACACTTGGGAAGCACTACTCCATTCAAATAAATGTCTGGAATAGGCCTGTGTGGATCAGAAAATGGGCAGCATAGGTATTCTGTCTTTTTCGCGCTTATGCGGTACCCACTTCCTTCTAGAACATCCACCCATACGTCAAGTGCTCGTTGTAGGGATATCGGGTCTTCACTTATGATGGCTCCATCGTTACAAGATTCTTACAACAATGTTACATAAGAGACTTACGAGGTGGATCTCAACGCAAAACGTTCTAAACGAGTGTCAAGCTGGTTTTAGATCCGGTTACTCTACAATGGACAATATCTTCATTCTCAGGAGTCTTGCAGAGAGCTTTTGTATACGGAATAAAAAATTATATGTATTTTTCGTCGACTTGAAAGCAGCTTTCGACACAATCAACCGAGGGGCTTTGTTTTTCAAACTCTACAATTTGGGACTGTCGTTGAAATTTGGTTTAGTACTCGAAGAATTGTACAGAGGAACAAGGGCTGCAGTCTGGGACGGAAGGACACTCTCGGATTGGTTTGAAACATCGTTGGGAGTGAGGCAAGGATGCACATTGAGTCCTACCCTCTTTTCGCTCTTCATTAACGATCTAGTGGATTTCCTTCCTGGAGGAGTCGACTTTGCAGGAGAGCGAATCAAAGTTTTGATGTTTGCGGATGATATTGTCATGTTTTCGTATTCCCCAGAAACACTTCAGCTCATGATGAACAGGACTTACGCCTACTGCCGTTTGTGGAATTTGGTGGTCAACATTCAAAAATCCAAGGTGATGATTTTCAAAACAGGTGGAGGACGAAGAGCACCAAACGAAAAGTGGGTGTTTAACGGAGAAGATATTGAATGCGTCAGCGAGTATAAATACCTAGGTGTCGTTTTTTCAAGAAATCTAAGTATGGAAAAACATCTCGTTGAAAAACTTCAAAAAGCTAAAACAGCGATAAACATTGCATGGAGAAGAATATTTATGAACACCAACATAGCACATAGCAGCAAATATAAAGTGTTTGAAGCTGCAGCTGAGAGTATCCTTTTATATGGAGCCCAAGTTGTATCTCACGGTGGAGAAACTTCTAACTCACTACGTGAAAAGAGTTTTTCGCCTGCCCATGAACACACCAAACTACGTTGTAATGCTCGAAACTGGACTGTCACCTCTATTCGTGAAAACCCTAAAACTACAAGCGGACTATTTGCAGAAAGTCTTCAAGATGCCTGAATCAAGGTTGGTTCGTAAAGTAGTTCTTAATGCTGTTCAAAACAAAAATAGCTGGTACAGGGAGTGGAACTTTCTCGCAGAAGGTTGTAACGTGGATTTCAATCTAAATATTGGAAACTTATCGAGCTGTAAGGATATCCTGTACGATGTGATTACGAGGGTTGATGAAAAATGCAGAGAAGAATATGCAGCTGAAGCGTCCGATTCCTTATTTCGAACAACTTATAAAAGGCTGAACCACAATCTTGGAAAAAGAAACTACTTCAGGGATGTAAACAGTATAAACGAGATCTCAACAATGGTTAAACTCCGAAGTGAATTACTCAATCTAAATTTCATACCACACAGACCCGATTTACCACTAGAGTGTAGCTTGTGCAATCATAGAGAAAGAGAAGACGTTATACATTTCGTCGGAAAATGTCCTACTCTCAGGGAAACAAGAAGAAGCATTCTGGGAAGCGACTTTTTATCAGAGGAACAAGTTATTGCTATACTGAATGAGATGGATATTGCCAAGCTGCATAAATATTGCAAAATTGCGATGAAATATAGATCAAGAATTATGAACGAAGACTTCTGATTAATCAAACTATTATTCGCATAATTTAATTTAATTCATTCTTAAATATTATCTAATTCTTTTTTAAAGGCATAATAATTATTAAAGCTTATTACAATGTTTGTATACATGTTAATCGTCAATCTGGCAGACGGCAAATGCCATGTCATAATGATTTTTTTTTTTTTTTTTTTTTTTTTGTGTGTGTTGTAAAGAAAGATATAATATGAGGCCACGTGACAATAATTTGTATTGCCGTTATATTTGTTTGATTTAAGTCCTTGCTCTAAATGAACACAACGTTTAGTTAGTTCGCACTTGAATTTAAGTTTAATAATAAATTCATTGAAAATTGCCGCAAATCTCAGAAAAATGGTAACTCTGATTCAGTGTTTTTTTTTAATAAACACAATAAGGGTTGGTTGCAAATTGGCGATCAGTCTCCTTTTACTCATGGAGCAGATAGGTCATGGTGGGCTGTAGGAAGGCTCAAAGATTTTTAATGTAACTCAGTGATTCTCTTTCTTATTTCAGTAGCAATTTCTTAAGTTAAGGTGCCGTGCAAACAGCAGCAGGCACCAGTGTTTCTAAAAAAGCTCTCCCATAAGGCCTGTACTGCAAATATATATTGAACAGAGTATAACAGATGTCGTCTCTTCATACTGTTGTGAACAGAGCTTTATACTACTACAGCGCCATCTGTTGCAAAATTGCGTATCTAATTTATGGAAGAAACAGAAATCTATTTTCCAATGTCAAATGTATTTCCCCTTATTCCAACCATCTAGAACATTCCCAGACGAGAACCTTCGAGAACAACTAATTTAAATATATAAGGGAGTGCTCGCGGTGAGCACAGGACAGTTGATTTTGGATTATGAAAGTGTGCAAAAGTATTGCTTATTGGATTGTGTTATTAAACAAGTGTGATTTAAATTTGAATAAAAGTATTTGAGTTGATTATAAATTGAGATTTACTGTTTTGAATTGGAAAGTGTAAATTAAGAAGAAATACTAAAAAGAGTGATAAGTTTTATTTAACGGACCTAGTAAAAATATTACATTGGTGTCAGAAAAGTGGAATAAAACTTATTGTGCAGTGAAGTGTGCGAAAGAAAAAAAAAATAATAATAATGAGCAAGTTACTAGAAGAGCTCAACTGTTATGAGCTGAAAAGTGAATTGGGCAAGCGAGAACTTTCTAGAGCAGGATCGAAAAATGAGTTTGTTATGCGTTTGGCCGAATATTTGAAACAACAAAATGAAGACCCGGACATTTTCGTCTTTCAAGCTGACGCTAAGGAAGCAGACGTGAGTAAAAATGTATATGTTTCAAATATGATTAGTCTTCTGCTTCAACAACAAAAGAATGTTCTCGAACGTCTTGAAGAGCAACGAAATGAACAAATGAACAAAAGAAAGAACAGAAGAATGTTCTCGAACGTCTCGAAGAGCAGCGAAATGAACAAAAGAAAGAACAAGAGAATGTTCTCGAACGTCTCGAAGAGCAACGAAATGAACAAAAACGAACGTTTCAATGTGCAGAAAAATGAACAAAAGAAGTTTCTCGAACACCTTGAGAAACAGCATAGCGAAGAAAAAGACTTTCTCGAAGAGCAGAGAAACATGCTAGAAGGCAAGCTTGTTAACATCGAGAATTATTTATCTGCACTTGATGAACGTGTTTCATTGCTGGTGAATAAAGTCGACAACAAAATGGAGACGTTTTCAAAAAAGTTAGATGAACGTGTTTCATTGCTAGGGTAATCAAGTCGACAACAAAATGGGAACGTTTTTTAAAAGAGTTAGACCGTGTTCGAAACATAAAGATTCGGGAAAGTTCTGGGGAAACTTTGAGAAAAAAAGAGATGCAACCTCCTACCTTTGATGGACAAACTTCTTGGTCAATATACAAGAAGCAATTTGAGGCAGCTTCCACAACAAATGGCTGGGATGAGGCCGACAAGTATATAGCCTTAACCCTTGCTCTTAGAGGAGCAGCTGGTCAGTTATTGCAAACCATACCAGCAGATAAGAACGACGACTTTAATTTCTTGGTTGAGGCTATAGACAAACGCTTTGGAAATAGCCATATGAAAGAAGTCTTTAAGGTATGGTACAACTCAATTCCAGAGTTCAGAAGAGGGGCGAAACTCTGCAACAGCTCCAAGCGGACATTGAAAGGCTTGTTCATCTTGCATATCCAGATGTTGGAGAGGAAATATGTAACCAGTTTGCAGTTGAGGCATTTGTTCGCGCCATTTCCGACATACATCTTCAAAGGGCCGTGCGAACTTCTGGAAAACGAACGCTTTTGGAAACATTAGCGTTTGCCCTGACAATGAAAGCAGCAGAGCAAGCATCTCACGGAGTACATCGACTTAGAGAAGTCATCGTCGAAGAATGCTCATGCCAAAGAACTGATATCCAAAGGAACCAACGAAACGGACTTGCAAAGTGCTGGAATTGCAACAAGACCGGACATTTACAGCGTCAATGCCGATTACCACCAAGAAGAGTTTGTCAACATTGTGGACACGGAGTTTCAAACTCAGAACAAGGTAACAGTAACACCAGTGTTACTTCCCGAACAGTTTCCCAACAAGTAAGAAACAACTTCAAGGGGCAGAAGCGGGTTTTCTTGTATCGATGGCTCCAGAAACACCATCCAGGTCTCTCAGACTAAACGAGACAATAAAAGTCTGACTGTCGAGGCAATTTTAAATGGCAACAAACGTGTGGTCACCATCGACACCGGTGCCACAGCCTCCATTGTGCGTCAAGACCTAGTTCACCTGAATTGGCTACACAACAGCAATAGCTACCGTCTAAGAACTGCCACAGGAGAAGCAGCTAGGGTTTATGGTGAAGTCCGACTTAGAATTCGAATTGCAGATCTAGAATTCTCACACAAGTTTTTGGTGGCAGATATATGTGACGAATGCATCATAGGCATGGACTTCATGAAAGAACATGGAGTAATTTTGGATATTGGCAACCAGGTACTCAAATACCAGAATACAGAGATTCCAACGATCTATGGGCACGAAGGAACAACAACTCTAAGAACTGTCATAAAAGAAGACGTGATTATTCCTACTTCTTCTGAGGTATTCGTTTGGACAAAAGTAGAAGGTGAGTGTGGACGCCATCGATACCTAATGGTGGAACCAGACCCAGATTGTTCTTCCCAAAACGTCATCATTGGGAAGACACTTGTGGCTCCGAATAACAATATGGTCCCCGTACGGATACTCAACACCAAACAGTACGATGTAAAGTTAGCGAAAGGAGAAGTTATCGGTAAGTGCGAATCTGTCGCAGCCATAACACGAATAGACGCTGAAACACCGAGAAAGACATAAAACCCTGAGGAGCTCAATAGCATCAAGGCAAAGATACTCAATTCATCTAACCTAGACCAACATCAGGTTAAAACGGCAGAAAGCCTTTATTTTTATTTATTTATTTTTTAGCTTAATACAAGCGTGCACTAAAATCTAAACTTAAATCTAAACTTAAAATCTATGGTGGGTTTTTTTTTTATTTATTTTTTTTTTTTTTTTTTTTTTTAATTTTTATTTTAATATTAGTCTGGGCCCGTAGGCCCACCCACCAGTTTAAAAAAAAAAAAAAAACTTTAACAAACTTAAAAAAAAGAAAAAAATTGAAGATGAAGTGGGCTTTGAATTGAGAGCGGTTAAGAACTAGAAGAGAGTGTTTAAACACAGTGGACGGATTGTGTGGTTAAGGTTGGGAATATAGCGAGATTTTGAGTGTTTGGAGGTGTGAAAGTCGAAAGAATTTTGCATAATGTTGGAGGAACGAAGCATGCGTGTCAATGGTTCACTACTACCATAATTAGTTCGGTGAAAATTGACATCAAAGAGGGACACCAATCTAAGATTTCTAGGGTTAGTATGCAATGAGATTTTTTGGAGAAGTGTGGGACAATCAATATTACCGGCTAAAATTTGATGAATGAATACAATGTCGGCTACTTTGCGACGTTTATCAAGAGGTTGCAGATTAATAAGTTGAAGACGATCAGCATAGGGTGGGAGGTGAAACGAATCAAGCCAGGGAAGCCCGCGAAGTGCAAATCGAAGGAATCTTCGTTGAACGGCTTCGATACGAAGGGAATGGGTATTGTAACAGGGTGACCAAACCTGGCTGGCATATTCAAGAAGGGGCCTAACAAATGTGAGGTAAAGGGATTTTGTAACGTAGGGGTCTGAAAATTCTTTTGACCAGCGCTTAACGAAGCCAAGTGCAGAGTTAGCTCTATTAATAGATGTGGTAATGTGAGATCTAAAATTAAGTTCTTTATCACAAAAAATACCTAAATCACATAGTGAGTCAACAACTGTGACTGTCTCATTGTTAATAAAGTATGTTCGAGGAGGGAGACGTGAGCGTTTACGGGAGTATGTTATAGCTAGACACTTACTAACATTAAGTTCAAGAAAGTTCTTCTGGCACCAGATAGAAAATCTATTTAAATCATGCTGAAGGAGAATGGAATCGGAAGGTGAGGAAATTTTTTTGTAAATTTTTTTATCATCAGCATAAACAGAAATCATAGAATCATTGATGACGCAGTCTACATCGTTAATGGTCAAAATGAAAATCAGAGGGCCGAGATGGCTTCCCTGCGGAACGCCAGAGGTTGCAAGGATGGGATTTGATTCGATACCTCTAAAAAGGATTGTGTACTGCCTATCGCTCAGATATGATTGGATCCATGCAATGAAGGAGGGAGGGAAGCCAAGTGCTTTGAGTTTGAAGAGAATAAGGGAATGAGAAATTTTATCAAAGGCTTTGCTGAGATCAGTAGCGATGACGTCAACTTCATTCCCAGCCTCCATGGTGCATATAGTACCAGAGACAAAATCAACTAGGTTTGTAGTAGTTGATCTACCGGTAAGAAAACCATGTTGATTGGGGGGAAAAATTTGTTTACAGTGGAAAAGCAAAGTGTCATAGACTATGCTTTCAAAAAGCTTAGGAATACACGACAGCTTAGCTATGGGGCGGTAGTTACATATTTCTTTTTAGGGCCTTTTTTATGGATCGGGATAATATAGGAATTTTTCCAACGAGAAGGAAATATTCCTTGTGAGATTGAGAGCTGAAAAAGAGTGGTCAATGGCTCAATTAAAGTTGACGAGCAATTTTTTAATATTATTGAAGGCAAGCCATAAGGACCACCAGTAAATTTAACCTTGAGTTTATTAATCTTATCTTCAACGATAGAAGGGGGAATGACGATTGAAGACAGTGAAGTTGGGGAGCAGGTGTCTAAGAAGGAAAAGTAATCCGAGTCTGGTAGGGAAGTGTTATCAGAAAATGATTGACTGAAAAATTGGGCATAAAGGTTAGCGATAATTGAAGGATCGTCTGAACTGGTATTCAAATAAGTAAGCGTAGAAGGGCAGTTATCCGACTTTCTTTTAGCATTAATGAAATTAAAAAAACTTTTTGGGTCAGATAAAATGTTAGATTGAACTTGCCTAAGGTATTTATGGTAGAGAGACTTACAGAGTTCGGAGAAATTAGGGTTTGCACTTTGAAAGGTAGAGAAATCATAGCCCGTACGAGATTGCAAGTACTTACGCCAAAGTTTGTTTCTTTTATTTCGAAGAGATTTCAATTCATTATTATACCATGGCGGGCTAGAAGAAATGTTTTTTTGGGGAGAAATAGGTACTGATTGGCTAAGGCAACAAAATATTAGAGAGTAAAAATGGTGAAGGGCAGAATTGATGTCGTGACCTTCAAAGATAATATCAAAATCGATGGCACGTAGCAAGTTATTTAGTTTGGGGAAATTTGCCTTACGAAAATTAAAAGCCATTACCTTATCCGGAGCAGTGGCGATATGGGACGAGTCATAAGAAAAAGAAATGAAAATAGGAGGATGGTGTGGGTCTAGAGTAGAAAGAAGATGATTACTCGGCGAAACTACACAATTGTCCACATCAGAGGAGAAGATAAGATCTAGTTGCCGGTCTAAATTATTTTTGACACCACTAATTTGGTAAAGATCTGAGTCAGAGAGACAATCAGTGAATAAGATTTCCTTAGCAGTGATGGCATTAGAACTCATATAGTGTGATTCATCATCAGAGAGAGTCCATTGGAGATTCGGAAAGTTGAAATCACCTAAAATTAAAACCAAGTCAGATGGTTCAGCTGCTTCAAAGATAGAATCTATAGCATCAACTGCGAGCTGATAACATTGAATTGAATAAAGGGACAAGCAATTTGGAGGATAATTAAAGGAGATTGGAGGTTTAGGAACGAAAAAAATTATTAAAGTTGGACCTACTCCTTTGCAAATGAGTAATACGTTTGGAGTTTACATAAGAGGCGATAGACGATAAGTCATTTGCAACATCTGCGGGAGTAAGTTGGAAAGATTCGTGAAAACGAACGAATATTTGCCTAAGTTCAGCGGGGTTAGTTGGGAGACCTTCTTGATGGATAGATACCTCTAGTAATGCCGTCTATACAAACAGAGTCATGTTTGTCATGAAGGTATGCAAGATAAAGACGAATGTTAGAGTAGATTCTATGATCTCTGAGTCGTGAGAGAATATAACGACCATCATCATTAAGGTCAACAAATTGTTTGGTAAGTCTAGCAGTTGGAGGGGTGAGAGGGTCTAAGAACGGAGGCGAAGATCCGTGAGTATGGGTATGGTATGGAGCAATTGATATGGGGGGAGATGGGATGGAAGTTGGTTGAGGAGATGTTGATGTGGTGGAGTAGAGGTTAGATGTGGTTGTAAAGATCATAGAAGGATGAGAAGAAGAGGGTGCTGTATGTTGTTTAGTTAACTTTTTGGATGTGGTTGGAAGAGGGGGAGAGCCGGAGACGGGAAGAGTGAACGAACGCTCGGGATTAAGAACATGGGATTGGATGAAGTTTGGGTAGTATGAGCTACGAGGGTGATTAGAATTGGGAGATTGGTCATTAAGTTTGTTGGACTGCGGGAGGATTTTGAGATAAAGAAGGCCTAAAGCTAGGAAAAAGTTTAGTTTTAAAGGACCAGTTTGAGTCAGATTTGGGATTGTTAGTGGGTTTGTTTATTGGTATAGTGTTGGTATTTTTAAATTTAGAGGAAGAAGGGATAGGGTTTATATTTTTGGGTTTAAAAGGTTTGTTTGTTGTTATATGTTTAGCAGGGGGCTTATTGGGAAGTAGAGGGGACTTTCGTTTGAGGGAATGAGTGGACTTACTTTTAGAAGAGGGGATGTTAGTGATATTATGTTTTAAACCTTCCGAAGGAGTATGCTGACATTTTCACTTCACCAAACGGAAAATATGGAAGGACACAAATGGTACAGCATCGAATAAATACAGGAGATGCAAGACCCATTCGTCAGCCCGCAAGACGTCTGCCACAGGCCAAACAAGGTGAAGCTGAGGAAATGATTACCACCATGAAAAAGAATGGTTTGATTGAGAACTCCAAGAGTCACCAGTGGTCCTAGTCAAAAATAAGGACGGAAGTACACGATTTTGTGTTGACTACCGAAGGTTGAATGACGTAACCAAGAAAGACAGCTACCCCCTGCCAAGAATTAGTGACACCTTAGATGCGATGGAAGGAGCACACTGGTTTTCAACACTCGACTTGAAAAGTGGATATTGGCAAGTTGAAATTCACCCCGAAGATCGAGAAAAGACAGCATTCTTCACAGGTAATGGGCTCTGGCAGTTCAAGGTGATGCCGTTTGGTCTTTGCAACGCTCCGGCAACATTTGAGCGTTTGATGGAGTGCGTCCTTCAAGGTCTGACGTGGAAAACTTGTCTTGTCTACTTGGATGATGTTATCGTTTATGGAAAAACATACGACCAACACTGTTAGAACCTAAGGGGTGTGTTCCAGAGACTTCGAGAGGCTAACCTTAAACTGAACCCAGAAAAATGTGCACTGTTCAAGACTGAAATGAAGTATTTGGGACATATCATCTCGTCCCAAGGAGTCAAGACTGATCCTGAAAAGTTGACACCGTCAAAAATTGGCCAACACCACAGGACAAACATCAACTACGAAGTTTTCTTGGTCTTGCTACTTATTACAGACATTTTGTTAAGAACTTTGCCGCAATTTCGAAAAGTTTGCATCAGCTTGCGGAAAAGAACAAGCAGTTTAGATGGTCAGGTGAGTGTGAAAAAGCCTTCCAAGAACTGAAATACCGTCTATGCAATGCTCCGGTGCTGATCTAGCCGACTCCAGACAAGTCTTTTATCATCGATGCTGATGCAAGTAACGTGGGAGTCGGCGCTGTTCTGTCACAAGTGCACAATGGCGAAGAAAAGGTTGTCGCCTATTTCAGCAAAGTACTGTCGAAGACCGAAAGGAACTACTGTGTGGCACTCATCTTGGCAACGAAACACTTCCACAAATACATCTATGGACAGAAGTTTCTTCTACGAAACGATCATAGTGCTCTTAACTGGTTGCTGAACTTTAAGACACCAGAAGGACAAGTCGCAAGGTGGATAGAAAGACTGCAGACTTACGATTACGAAATTCAACACCGAAGGGGAAAGCTGCACTCAAATGCCGACGCACTATCCCGAAGACCTTGTAAAATAGACTGTAAGCATTGCAGGCGACAAGAAGAAAAAGAATCCATCAACATTATGCGAATAAGGGCTGACCCCATTTGTGGATGGAGCAATGAAGAAATAAGATCTGCTCAACAAGAAGACCCCGACATTGAACCTCTTCTCGCATGGAAAGAACATGAAGAAAAACCCGCATGGAATAACATTTCCGATAGGAGTCCAGTTTTAAAGGCCTATTGGGCACAATGGGACTCACTTCATGTGCGAGAAGGTGTTCTTCGGCGAAAATGGGAGTCCGTTGATGGTAAATCCTATGTGATGCAGCTTGTGTTACCTCAATCGAAAATCAAAGAGGTTCTTCGAGAGATGCATGATGGACCTTCAGGAGGCCATTTGGGAGTCAACAAGACGTTAGAGAAAGTGAGACAACGATTTTACTGGTTGCATGCAAGAGACGACGTTGAAAAGTGGTGCCGAAAACTGCAAGGCAAAATGATGCAATATAATGTTGGCTCACCGTTTGAAAGGATTGCTGTTGATGGGGCTGGCCCATTTCCGGAAACGAATGCTGGAAACAAATACATTCTGGTGGTAATGGATTATTTCAGCAAATGGCCTGAGGCATACGCTATCCCGAACCAAGAAGCCAAGACCGTGGCCGACCAGATTGTGTCTAACTGGGTAAGCAGCTTCGGTGTGCCTATGGAGCTCCATTCTGACCAAGGAAGAAACTTTGAGTCGAACATATTCCAAGAGGTCTGCGCGTTCTTTGGCATTAAGAAAACGAGAACCACACCACTTTACCCGCAATCTGATGGAATGGTCGAGAGATTCAACAGGACCTTTAAAGAGCACCTCACTAAAGTCGTATGCGACTACCAAAGAAACTGTAATAGGCACATACCACTATTTTTGATGGCCTACCGGAGTGCAATACATAGCACAACAGGACAAACACCATCTGTTGGAAAATTGCGTATCTAATTTATGGAAGAAACAGAAAGCTCTTTTCCAATGTCATATGTATTTTCCTTATTCCAACATCTGGTTTTCTATAGGTATAAGAAATCTGTTTTTTGCACGAGGTCCACGCACTAAAAACTATGTATCTTCTAAACGTATGGACATCCCACTCTGAAACTTGGCATGTAATTTCTCTAATATGTGGGCTTTATTTTGAGACTTAAAAAAAAAATAAAAATGGACTAAGTTTACTAAAATTTGATTTGAAATGTTAACTTCCGGTTTTATATATATAAAAAAATTCCGTTTCCGGTTTAGATTTCATAAATAAAAAGAACATCCGTTTTACCATATCAACTATTAAAATTATTTTTATATTGCTTCGTTTAATTTATCAACATTTTTCTTAAAAACCCTTACTCATTGCTTGTCGAAAGTTTACAAGCCCATAACTGGAGTACCAGATTTCAAAATTCAAAATCCTTCTAAATGTATTTTTAGATTCAAATGAAGCATAAATAACACAAAGATGAATGAATTTCAACACCCATCACTTTTTTCGTTCTCCGCTTCACGTGAAATGCCTCATATACAGGGTGTCTGGTAATTCGTGTGCCATACTTAGGGATGTGATTCTTGGTCATCTATTAAGAAAAAAATTGTTCTACAGTAAAGTCTGATTTTCAACTTTGACATCACTTTTTGACGATTTAAAAAAATGCTAAGGCTGAAAACACACAAGATCAAACAAAACGTTTTTGATTCGATAGTCAAAAAAACATTTTTTATTTGAACACACACCTAGCGGAACAGAATGCAACAAAACAAAACGTTTTATTTTTTTATTTCGTTTGGTGTGCGTTGAAATGAAACAAACTACGAACTATCGTAAAAGCTTAACTCCGGCTGAAAGATTATAACTCTACGGTAAGTAAATACAAATAACAATTTTGTGTTTACAAAATAGACATTATGTGTCTATTTATAAGAAAAGAGAAATGCTGTGAAATGTAACGAAAGAAGAAAATAAAAAGAACGGAATCAAAATTTTGTTTTGCAAAAAACAATAGGTCAGTTATCGGCAACGAAACATGTTTTTCTGTTTAGCTTTTGTTTTTATGTTTCGTTTCATTTGGTGTGTTTTGCGTCACAAAAAAGTAGGCAATTATAGTCAACGACGGTGGTTCAAAACAGTTTTGTTGCATTCTACGGTAACTCTACGGTAAGTAAATACAAATAACAATTTTGTGTTTACAAAATAGACATTATGTGTCTATTTATAAGAAAAGAGAAATGCTGTGAAATGTAACGAAAGAAGAAAATAAAAAGAACGGAATCAAAATTTTGTTTTGCAAAAAACAATAGGTCAGTTATCGGCAACGAAACATGTTTTTCTGTTTAGCTTTTGTTTTTATGTTTCGTTTCATTTGGTGTGTTTTGCGCCACAAAAAAGTAGGCAATTATAGTCAACGACGGTGGTTCAAAACAGTTTTGTTGCATTCGATGTGTGTTGCTCGTATACAATGGCGACAACCACCACCGAAACACTTCAAAACAAAAACGTGTGTTTTGTTTCGTTTTCTTTGGTGTGTGTAGTCTCATAAGAAACAATGTTCTCTTGTTTCACAAAACAAAAAAACACGTTTTGCTTTACACGGTGTGTTTTCAGCTCAGCCTAAGTTTGGTGTACCCTGACCCATGTTAAGGTCAATTTCTCTGTCAGTACTAATGGTAGGGACCTCATTTTAGACTTTCTTTTTAGTAGAAATACTAACCTTTAAAACTCTGTACGTTCAAATTGAGCGGATACGTTTTTAGGGTTTCCAGATATTAAATTTTAAATGGGGTTCAATTTTTCTTACCCGAGCAAAATTTCGAGTTTGACGTCAATTTTTTTTTCAGAAAATGCGTAATAAACATAAAGTTTTCTTATTTTTACCTGATGAACAAAACAATAATAAAAAAAATCATTAATAAGTGCACCTAAAAACCCATACATCTTATGATACTTGGGAAAATCTAAAACAGGTAAAATTAAAAAAAAAATGATTTTTTGCCCTGAGGTGTAAAGGGTTTAAATAAAACAATAATTTGTGTAGTTTTAAGTAATGTTTTATTTTATGTACACACAAATTCAGTCATAATAAGTGCTCAAAGTGTACTCCTGCCCGTTTTTGGACTTCATTTTAAATGTTTATTCCCGCCAACTCTTGCCTTACTTTTAGTGATCTTTCGGAAATACGTTGTTCTAATTCAGTTAAAGTTTTTTTCTCAGATGAGTAAACAATTTTTTTTCATTCGTTTCCATACAAAAAAATCCAGTACAGTGAGATCGGGAGATCTTGCAGGCCAGTGAATTGGTCCGTTTCTGCCTATCCATCGATCACCGTATTTTTATTATTATTATTTTGTAAAAACTCCAGATAGTTAGTAGAATTAAGTTGGGGTGCTAATTTGAAATTGCCGATTAATTTATTTCCAATTACACCTGCCCACATATTGACACTGAATCTGTGCTGAAATAATCTTTGCCGTCTTGAATGTGGATTGCTAGAAGCCCATGTATGGAGATTATGGAAATTCGTAATACCATCTCTTGTGAATGGAGATTCGTCTGTTCAAAGAATTTTGTTTATAAACTGGTTGTCATCCAAGCTTTTCTCTAGCAACCAGTTACAAAATTCGAGTCTCTTTTCAAAATCATCGGGAAGCAGTTCTTGCACAGTAGGGTGTGTCACTTTTGTATGGCCGCAAAAAAGTACTCTTATTTTTAAATGTAATAGTGATCAAAAGTTGTATTAGGGTCTGAGGTTTAAGAACATGTAAAAAAAAAATAAGATTTTGTTCGTCTTTGGCTCGCTCAAATCGGTTGAAGTTGAAAAAAAAATTTAATTTACAGTAAAATTTTTTTTTTTTTTTACGTATACTAAAAAAAAAACTAAACAAAATACAGAAAGAATTTTCGTCTTTACAAAAAGATATACCACGATATTGTAGGTGGTTCCGTTGATTTTTAAGAATTTTTTTTGTAAAAAAAAAACAAAACGATTTTACATAAAAAAATGATTTTTCTTCCTTCTTTTATTATTTCATAACTTCTGTATCAAGTGTTCAATTTAAGCAAATATAAGCTTAAAAGTGTTTCCTTGCAATTATCTTTGACTTGAAAGCCTAAAAATATTTTATATAATTTTTTTGTATCCACACGGTGCAATTTAAAACAACACCATATTTCAAAAATCTCGAAAAATCAAAATTTCTTGGATTTCATCCTATTTTTGAGCGAGCCAAAGATATTAATTAAAATGAAAATTGTAAACGCAGGATTTAATTTTGATAAGCAATGCAACTTTTAAAAGCTATTACATTTGAAAATACCATAGTTGAGCACTTTGACACACCCTATTGCACAGGTGTATGGTGATATGGGTACATATTTCCTCCATGCAGTATACTGGAAATTCTGTGTAGAGCCAAGCGTCTTATGCTGATGGAAGGATCGATTTCAACAGCTGGCAGTATTCTTACATCCACCGAAACTCTTCTTATGCTTGCAGCTCCCACGTACGGTCTTGCAGTTGAAACTGATCCAGATTCTCGAAGCCTTTGAAAGATATTTCCAAAAACATTTCGAGAAGGAAGTCGTCTGTTAGGATAAAGTTCTTGGTATCTTTGTTATGATCTTCTTGAATTTCCATTGCACAACCCATAAACGAATAAAATGTCTACGTACTCTTCTCTTGTAAATGAAGGCATTTCAAAAAGCGCTCTTATCCAACTGTAATCGTGACTTAACTTGATAATCTCACGAATGAATTTGTTTTTCTATTCTTTTGTACCACTTATTTAGTTAATTTACCCATTAAACATTCATACTCCAAATTTAAATCTCCCTGAAAAGAGGTAAGGTAATTAGGGTTTTGACAGCAAGTCAAGTAGGCATAAGTATGCTTTTAGCCTTTTTCATGAGTGCATAGTCCTAAAAATTACCTTAAAACTATAAATTCTTGAAAAACCACTCCAATTGTCAAGTGCTGCAATAAAAGTAGGTAAAAAAACCCAAAATTCGATTTTTTACCTGTTTTAGATTTTCCCAAGTATCATAAAATGTATGGGTTTTTGGGGGCACTTATTAATGAATTTTTTTATTATTGTTTTGTTCATCAGGTAAAAATAAGAAAACTCTATGTTTATTACGCATTTTTTGAAAAAAATTGACCTCAAACTCGAAAGTTTGCTCGGCCAAGAAAAATTGAACACCATTTAAAATTGAATATCTGTAAACCCTAAAAACGTATCAGCTCAATTTAAACGTAGTTTAAAGGTTGGTATTTCTACTAAAAAGAGGCCCCTACCATTAGTACTGACAGAGAAATTGACCTTAACATGGGTCAGGGTACACCAAACTTAGCCTTTTTTTAAATCGTCAATAAGTGATGTCAAAGTTGCAAATTAGACTTTACTGTAGAATAATTTTTTTCTTAGAATTTGACAAAGAATCACATCCCAAAGTATGGCACACGAATTACCGGACACCCTGTATAATGAAAGGTGCCCTTGAGGCAAGATTGTCTGCCCTCTGACCAAACCTCTGCTATATTAGTATACTGAGTCTTAGCTTTCTCCACGGCGATATCTCCTCTATACCACTCCACACTATCTCCTTTGGTTTCTCAAAAGGAATCCCAATTTGAACTTTTATTTCTTTATCAAATATGCCTTATTCTTCAGTAAAAGATTTATATCAATTTTCTGAGTTTCCCAGATATATCAATATAAGTTGATATATAAAAAAACCAAACTTAGCAAGCTATATAGCTATCCTCCGAACAGGTTAAATTTTAGCTTTAGCGGCCAAAAAACGGCAACTCTTCTGTGATTTAATTGTACTTCGCTTTCTACAGATTGAATGCAGGTTATTCGTCGTTTAACCATCTATTTCTACTCTTTCCCCCTACATATCCAGGTTTCTGCAGATTGGAAAACTAAATTGAAGCGCTGAAAGGATGAAGGTGTTAAGCGACATTTTTAAATATTTGAGTTACAAGCATTTAAAGTTTATTACCAATAACTTTTTTTACCAAAGTGGTTGCATATAACATCTTCATCTTTGGCTAAATATGATTCAATAGGCGTTAGAAGAGTACAAATCAGTCAGAAATTTAAGTTTCCATATAAGACCTGCATCTGTAAGAACAAAACCAAAATTCAAAAAATTTCACTTTAGACCTTCATCCTTTCAGCGCTTCAATTGTGTTTCCCAAACACAAACATCTGGCTACTCAAATCTGTATATCTTCATATTATACTCTGTCCAATAAAAATATGCAGTGTGGGCAAGATAGGACGTTTGCCTCGCATTCTGGCTACAGTGAATTGCATAAATCTGTCCTTCATTAAAGCTCTCACAGGGTTATCGTAGTGTTGATTTTAAATGGACCCTTTTTTAAAGCTCTAAAATCAAAAGCACCTCAACAGAAACCCAAGAAAAAAAAACTGAACAAGTTACGAAATGAACAAGGGTAACTCTGAACGCACATCGATATTCAATGGGGGTTGAAATTGAATAGCATCAACAGCCATAGGCCACAGCAATTCAGTGCACACTCAGATGTGCGATCAATAGGACGTCGGGTATGCGTCAGATGCAATCGTAAACTTACGGGCGCGCAAACACTTTTTATGAAGGAGTTCTTTCAATTTAGTATGGTGCAAAAACATAGCACGCTACTGATTTTCAAAAAGCTCTCCCATAAGACGTGTACTGCATATTTTTATTGGACAGAGTATAGTATTGTAACTTGTAATGTATATGTATGGGTTTGTGGACTAAAGCTTACGAATTTTGTTGCAGCAACAAAATTGACGAAAGAATAAATTACATCAATCCATAACAATTAATTACTCTATAATACTATATAAATAATCTATTTCAAAATAATTAATACTTATAATATTTAAAAACTAAAAATATTGCACTTTTCCTTGAGATTTATAAAGCTTGTACCATATTTAAACTCAACTGATTACCTAAAAAGTCCAAGTTGAAAGCTTTCAGTTTCCTTTAAGTGTTGAGCTTTCGAAACTATTGGCCGCGTTCACTTCGTAGAGCGATAGGGTATCTAGGATACTTTAGTATCCGATACGTTGGCGAACGATCAAAACCAGATAGGTAACATTTACTGTCAAAGTCAAAAAAAACGACGTGAATCGTCCAGGGTTGGCCGATTCAACTACATGCCTAATTTACTACAATTTATTACGACTGCTACATAAGTAGGTAATTCATATAAAAAATAGAATAATGGAAACCAGACAATTTTGCACATTTATGATCTTATGAAGGTTTGTACAAAAACTGAAAATGTTTCATTTACCATAAGGATGAGGAATTGTAGGAATTATACATGATACTCGTAGATAGGAAGTTTATTTTTGGAGACAAATAATTTTCTTTGGCATAATCAAAGGATTTGGATTATATTTTTTAATGCTGAATTTATTGTACAAGGCGACGAGTTAGTTGCAGCAAGAGACCATTTGCTAATTCGCAAAACAAACAATTAATATTATACATACAATTAATATTATACATACAATTAATATTATACATACAATTAATATTATACATAACACATATTATGTGTTTATTATTTTTTTTTTTGTGTGATTTTAATTAGCGGTGATCTTTAAGCCGACAGAGTTAAGCTACGATTCCTTTTAGTGCTTGTTCGCATTTGGTGAGCAGACGCTGTCGTTTCAAGGTACGTACATATAAATATTACCAAAAAAAACTTTTTAAAAATAATAAAAACCAAGAACTGGTAATTATATTGAAACTGTTTATTTTTAAGAAGCGCAGCACACTTGTCGAAGAGAGCTCCAATACGATTATTTTCCATTTTAATTGAAGTAAATCCACCTTCAGCCCAATAATTATGTAGCTTTTTGACCAGCCATTTTCACTTCGCTTATTAAAAATGAATAAGTCCAACTAACATATTCTCCAGAACTAAAATCTTGAAATCTGACAAAAAAACTACCATTCAACTCTCTTATATCCTATTGTTATACCTAAGTATTAA
The DNA here is from genome assembly GCA_911387755.1 of Chrysotoxum bicinctum. Lineage (NCBI taxonomy): Eukaryota > Metazoa > Arthropoda > Insecta > Diptera > Syrphidae > Chrysotoxum > Chrysotoxum bicinctum. The sequence goes on from OU426987.1 coordinate 116,109,276, forward strand.
TATATTGCTATGAAACTGAACTGGGTCTCATAACATTTTTATTTTAAGAGGTAAACACTTTTGCAGCTTAAAACTACTTAAATCTAGTTAAATCTTATAGCTAAACTATTTTCTCTTCTTGCAATAATATTATATAAGCTTATAGTCTTATGAGAATCCTTTTCTGAAAACTCAGCTCTAAATATGTCCATATATGGTAATCACATAACAAGTCATGTTTAAGAGTTAAGATCATTTCGTCGTCGTTCTATGAAAACTCCCTAAGTCCATTTTTTGTTTTTTGAGATATTTGCATTTGAACTTGGAAATTAATATAAAAAAATCCAAAAATTATCAGAATAGCATGATCTCAGGCTTCAATTCAGTAAAATTTTTTGCAAATGGTTTATCCGAAATGAATTAAATAAGAATTGCATCACATTTTTTTTTTTAAATGGACTTAGGGAGTTTTCATAGAACGACGACGATTTCATATTTCTATTAAAACCCTAAAAGAATTTGAGTTTAATACCTCCTATATCAAGAAACAATCTGAAGTTCAAAGAATAAAAGCTTTGCAGTTGGATCCGAATGAGATCTTTAATGCAACAAACTTTACTTTTCTAAATTAGTAAATTAGTACTAGACGTAACAAATGTTAAAAAGTTACAGTTCGGCCAACCCTGTACTAGACACAAAAGAAAATAGATCAGCTGAAATGTCAGCTGTTCTTCAAAATTCCACTTGGATAGTTTAGTATACCAAAAATTTTTGGATAGCTTTAGATTTCTGCTTGACATCAGCTGTTTCGTTAATCAGTTGTTTTTTCCTATGGGATTACAACAACACCAACAAATCCAGATACCTTTGGATACGTACCCGAAGGTGCCGTGAAATAAGACCAACTTTCAAAAATTGGCCTTATTGCACTTTGATAAAGTGAAATAAGGCCAATTTTCAGTAGTTGGTCTTATTTCACTTTGACAAAGTGAAATAAGGCCAAATTATTTTGAGAAATAAGACCAAATTGGTCTTATTTCACTTTTTGAAAGCGTAATAAGAGCAACTGAATGTATTTAACGGTGCCGTGACATAAGGCCAAGTGGCATAAGGCCAAATTCGTTTGTGACTTAAGGCCAAACATAAAATGTTTTGTCTTGAGCAACAGTACCTTGGGTGGCCCGCTTCGCGGGTTTTCAGGATTTTAACTCCCTTTTCGGGGCTCGCACCCGCTCACGCAACTCCGTTGCTCCGCTTAGGGTATGTTAAGTCGCCAGGCAGGCGCCTGTAGCAACAGTTTTGTATTTAACATTAATTGGAGTAAACAACTAACTTCAATTAAAAAGTTCAAGTGACCTCAACTCCAATCACTCCACTTAAACAGAAATAATTTTCATTTCTCTATGTATTGTAAACAACTAACAGTTATGTACTGCTGCTCAAGAAAGCTGTTGCAACAGGCGCCTGTCTGGCGACTGAACATACCTTAAGCGGAGCAACGGAGTTGCGTGAGCGGATGTGAGCCCCGAAAAGGGAGTTAAAATCCTGAAAACCCGCGAAGCGGGCCACCCAAGATACTGCTACTCAAGAAAACCCAGAACATCGGCCCCTAATAAACAATAAATTATGTATTATACGAATAAATAATACTTATAAATGAAATGAATGAAATGAATGAAATGAATGAAATGAATGAAATGAAATAAGTATAAAAATGCAGTTCGGCCCTATTTTGCTTTGTCAAAGTGCAATAAAACCAACTGTTGAAAGTGAAATAAGACCAATTTGGCCTTACTTCGCTTTGTAAAAGTGCAATAAGACCAACTGCTGAAAATTGGCCTAATTTCACTTTGTAAAAGTGCAATAAGGCCAATTTTTGAAAGTTGGCCTTATTTCACTTGGCCTTATTTCACGGCACCGTACCCGAACGAATTCAAATAATAATTCATAGGATTTGTAATCCAGTATGTATAATATTAATTGTTTGTTTTGCGGATTAGCAAATGGTCTCTTGCTGCAACTAACTCGTCGCAACATACCTTGTACAATAGTGGTGGGTACCTCACAGGGATGGAAAATTCGGTACAATTGTACCGAATTCGATACAATTGAGATTGTACAAGTACAAAAGTACAATTTGTCTCAATTCAGTACAATTTCAAAATTTCCATATTTTAAATTTGCCAAAAAAAGAACAAAAGCACTTAAATGGGAATTGAATGTTGAATACATCATCCTGGCCTGAATGCATTCATTTTCATACCAGAACTTTAAATCTCAGCTGTAAACCCTTATAACTCTTAATTACAGTTCTCACTTCTTGGCATCTTGCTTAGAAGCTTAAGACCAACAAGGTTATCAAACTTTTTACAATTTACCTCACCAAATACTAAGAAGATGGGTTGCTACGATGCATGTGTCGAATCATCAACTTACTAAGTATGGGTGAGAAATGCTTTCACGATGACTGGAATATCAGCTCCATATGACATATTTATATTCTGCAAGAAATGCACACGTTAAATATTTTCCGACATACTGCGTCAGCTTCTTAAGCCGTAATGCAACACCAACATCAACTTTTTAACTTAGAGCCAGTAAGTTAGTTATAAGATGTTGATAAGTAAGCTAGTTTTTATGTCCACCTTTAAAAAAAATTAATTAGAAAAAAACATCAACTATAAATAAAATTTTCACACTGAAGTAGATCCTTAATAAGTTCAATGGCATTTACCATTTATTCTTTTTAGTTTTAAGTCATACATTGTCATACAATGATCTGACAATAAATTGTCAGGCAAGTTAATTGTTAGACTACACGGCTGTAAGACATTGTAAGCATTTTTTTTACTGACAGATCTGACAATATTGTAAGATCTACCAATCGTGTTCACTTAGGTTTACAAACAGCGGTGAATGCATCCCTTATATCGATTCTGTTGTCAAAGTTTCATTTTGTATATTAATTTACAACAGTTATGTATAATGTATATACTTTTAAACATGAAGATAGTATTTGTTTCTGTGAGTTATTGATTTTTTTCATACAAAATTCGTTTTCGGTACAATTGACATCATTTCAGTACAATTTTATTCTAGTTTTCAGTACAATTGAAAAATTTAATTTTCCATCCCTGGTACCTCATAAATGAGGCAATACAAAATGTCGCATACAACACTATGAAATGTCCCATGACCTCAAAGCAAAAAAATGTATTACCTCACACCTCACCATAAAGCAACACAAAATATTTCTCTTTACTCTTTCGTCTCAAGAAAAAAAACTATTCATACTTCTCAGTTCTCACTTGTTGCAGATGAACGATAGAGAGAAGAAAGAAGTTGATTGTATGAGGTTGAGGAAATGCCTCGCACTCACTGTCACTACATTAGGACTGTGTACATTCTCTTTGCTACCAAACCAATAGCAATAGGATGAGAAAGAGGACGATTGTCTTAACACCCCGACTCCACAGGAGATAAATTCTTTCAGGATGCTCATCATGATATGAAATCTCCAATGGAGACGCGATATTTCCTCTTATGATGTGATGTCAGCGATCTATATCAGCGGTTTTGTCTTGATATAAGATGTCTGATATGAAATTTGACAGATGGTTTTTTTTCGTACTTTTGTCTCATTATTTCGTGTCTTCTCATTTGGTTGGTTCTTGTCAAGTATTCCGTCGGCAAATATTTTTTTTTATTTTGTAAGTAAATACATTAAAGTGTCATGTTATTCATTTGTTCGTGCGTTAAGTTATGTTTGGTGTTATTTATTTATAATTTAGGTAGATGCGCATTCTTTTCTTTGCAAATATATATAATTTTTGTTAGTTTTACCTTTTGGTAATTTTTGTTGTCCGCCCAAAACGCATCCCGTGCAGTAGGGATAGAAATGAAAAATCATGACATAATTTGCCCAGCGAAGCAATAAGAAAATGTAGAGATAGAGATGTCAGACATTGAGTTGGAGAGACAGATATCATGTGGAGTCGGGGTGTAAAATGAAAAATGAATGAATGTGTGTTGTATGAAGCGTATTTACTCAAATGTCCGAATCGAACAAAATTCGTGACATTGTCCCAGGTTGTGACATTTGAGGTACGTTTGTTTGAGGAGAAATAATGAGGAGGACATACGAGGTACGAATGTTGCACTACAATGTAACAAACAATGAAGCTAGGTATGTATGTAAAATTGCAGATAAAAAGGATTGAAAATTGAAGGAGGTTTGTTATTGTTTGTTTGAACTTTGAAAGAGAAGGAGGTTTGTTATTGTTTGTTATTGTTTAATGAGTTATTTTTTGTTATACAACTGCAAGTGCATTCATTTTATTGTTTTTTTTTTTTTTTTTGTTAGAGATAAGAGATATGAGAAAAAAAAAATCATTTGTTCGGATTTCGGGTACGTGAAAAGTGTTCAGTCCAGTTTAGTTTATAGTTTACTAATGCCTGCTTTGCTTTACATAATCCGACTCCCACAACCCACTCTAGAGTCGACTTGTTCGTTGTTTTTTTATTAAATTAAATAGTGTTACGTGTAGTGACTTATCATTGTTTATTGTTATTACGTAGGTACCTACTTTGTAAATAAATTTGTGAATCGATAGTGAAAAGAGTTGATTTAACGGTATTTTTTTTTTTTTTGTAAAAGAGAATGTTTATTTATTTTCTAAGTGACTATTGTGTTAGTGTTTGTCTATTTGTGTAACGGGTGGTTTTTAAATTTCAGTCGCCTCTCATGTGTGTTGTCTCGCCTCTCCCCCGAGAAGAAGAATATGAGAAGAGAATAAGTATGTTTTTGTATATGTATCTAGGTAGTGTTGGGACTTCTGCCACTTAAGTGGTATTTCTACCACTTTTTGCTGTTCATGAAAACCTACCAACTAAAAATCTAATTCTACCACTTTTTTCAACTCACATTTCACCTACTCGTATATTTCTACTTTTCCATATATGTATGGCTCGAATCGGCTTGATTTATACATCAATGGAAAGGTCTATCAATTCTCTATGCAACAGTGAAGGTTTTAGCCGCGTACGAGCTTTGGTTGCGGAAATAATACGACCAAAATCACTCCTAAAATTTATCCCAAATATTAATCCTAATATCTTAACGATTGCATGTCATAATTTAAGTTTGTGCTCCGCTTATGCTGCTAAATGTATAACGTGGCAAACAGAAAAATCATTAAAGGAATATACATCATATAATAAAACGGCAAACATGTTTTTTGTGGTACACTTTTCTCCAAAAGTATTTAACCGATTTCGATAAATTTTATATGGTTGGAAAGCCACAGTTACGGAGATGTGCAGAATATACTTGAGACACGCATTTACACACTGTGGGTCATTTTTGTTTTTGCACTGTCGAACACTTTGCATATTACATAAAATAAAATTTAATTTAATAAATTTGCTTGAAAACACTGCCAAATATATAAATAAAAAATAATAAATAAATTGGCACTCGAATTTCGAGAGTTGGGTCGGCTAGTATATATAATTATGTATTTCTATTTTTGCAACAGCTCGAAAAAAAAGCACTAATGAGCATCAAATTTTAAAGGTTTGCCAAAATCGTTCGCTTAAAAAGAATCATAGAGCAGTGGAATCCCTTGTTTGATTTTTAAATATATACTGCACTCGTTTGAAGAACCTACTTCTAAGGCTTCACGAATTTCTCATTCTTTTTAAAATAAAGACAATTAAGTTTCTTGGAAATTTTTGTCAATAAATCTTAAAATTATAAATGAGTTGAGTTAAACAGAACATTTCAATCTGAGAACACAAAAATACAATTTTTGATCGAAAGTACGAATACTTAAAAAACTAAATATAAGGAAAAATTTGGTAAAGTCAGAAAATCTTAATATAAACACAAATGTAAGAAACCCTGAAAACTATTTACCATTTTCTCAAATGTATTTTGGCCTTTACTTTGAAAGGTACTCATTAGAAAATGACATTGATGAATAGAAACTAATGAAATTAAGAAAAGTGATCTGCAGCTATTATGTCGAATTATTTTTTTTTAATTATTAAAATACTAGCGTACCCGTGCGGGAACTCCCGCAAGCAAATTTTTTTTTTCAACTGAAGTTTTTCAAAATAAATCATGTGTCTAAAAGTTTCTGTAGATTCGCTCAGTTTTTCTTGCATTGGAAATCTTGTGTAAATGGGAATCTTGTGTGAAGTACGGAATGTTGTTTTTGTATTTTATTCAATTCTATACTATTTTGTATAGTTATGTATCAACTGTACTTATATCTATACATTTTTAAGAGAAGATTAGAAAATACCAAATAAAATACATCTGAATGTTTAAGTATTTACAATCTTCCATTAGGATAATAGGAAGGATGTAATCTTATAAAAAATATAATATGTACTTACTTTTTTTGGATAATAGCAGTGTTTCTTTAAATAATCTCAAATTGAAATGAGTTATATTATATATTAAATCTTAAAAAGCTTTTATAATACTATCAACTTTGATTTCAACAGAATGGCCGACGAAAGTAAAAAATCTGCAGCTTGGCAGTATTTTACTGATCTGCAAAATGAAGCCCATAAAGCTAAGTGTAATTTTTATGGAAAGATTTTATCCTACAAAGGTGGCGGCCCCTACAACCTTATAAGACATACAAAAGCACAGCACCCAACTATATACACAGCGATTCTAGAACGACGTCAACCTAGAACAGATGCGTCTACGTCGAGTGAAGACAACATAAACGTCCCGAATAAAATCATCGCCATCGAAGAGACAACACCACCAATATCGTCATCCTCAGCCTTACTCACGAATTCAGCTGCTTCTTTGGCAACAACAAGCCAAACTTCTTCAATAGTCATACTTAAAAACAAAAATTCACACAACACAAAAATTACTCAATACCTACATAAACCTGTTTCTGCCAAAAAAAAAAATGAACAATTAAATAGATATCTTATAGAACTCATAACAAAATAATTTTTACCCTTTCAAATTGTAGAATCCAAAGAAACAGTTTCTAGCAGAATTAAACCCAAACTATCAACTACCGTTTCGTAAGACTCTATCTAACGCTCTCTTAACTAATTACTATAATATAACAAAATCTAAGGTCGAAGTATTGCTAAAGCAAGCAAGCTACGTAAGTTTGACTACAGATTGTTGGACTTCGTCTTCTACAGAAAGCTACACCAGCTTGACGGCACATTTTTTAAACGAAAAAACAGAGTTGACAACATGCCTGTTAGAGTGTCACCAATTTTCAGAGAGGCACACTTCTGAAAATTTACACGAAATCCTAAAAAATATGTGCCTTGACTGGGGTATAGAAAATAAAGTTGTTTCAGTGACCACCGATAACGCTTATAATATTCAAGGGGCAATTAACTTGAGTACCTGGAACTGGAAGTCGATTCCGTGCATTGCACATACCCTCAATTTAGTCGTTCAAAAAGGACTTCAAGAAATAAAGCCCACTCAAACAAAGGTGAAAACAATTGTGGAGCTATTTCGAAGAAGCAAATTGGCAAGCGATCGACTGAAGGCAATGCAACTGCAATTGGGGGAAAAACAACTCAAACTAAAGCAGGATGTTGTGACTCGGTGGAACTCGACGTGTGATATGTTCGAAAGAGTGCTGGCCGTAAAAAAAAAGTCTGTTGTCAACACTGGCCGTCAACTACACCGACGTTCAAAGTCTCAGTACCACAGATTTTGATATTTTGACACTAAGTGTGAAATTTTTATCGATATTTAAAGAAGTAACTGAGGAATTAAGTTCGGAAAAACAAGTTACAATTTCTGAGGTGATCCTAATTTCGAATGGGCTAGTAAAGCATTGCGAAATTTATTTAACTCAGATCGAACAAGTACTCCCTGACAGTGTCCAAAATATGGTAAATTCAATTTTAACATCTTTAAAACAAAAATTTAAAGATGTTGAACTCAATGATGTTTCGGCAGAAAGTACGCTTCTAGATCCGCGTTTCAAAAAATACGGATTTACCAACGAAACAGCCTTTCAAAAAGTATGCACGCGTTTGAGAGCCAAAGTAAGTGCAATACAAAGAGCCCAACACACCGAGTCCATCGAAGTTCAAGAAATACAACCTTCTACTTCAAAAAAGGCTCTTTCCATCTGGGAAGACCTCAACAAAAAAGTTTCTGCGGAACTTAAAAATATAAACCCAACAGCTGTTGGCATTGTAGAAGTCGAGAAGTACCTGGGAGAAATAACCCTACCAAAAGATAAAGACCCTTTAAAATGGTGGCATCAAAAAAAAATATTTACCCCAGACTTTACGAAGTGGTAAAAAAAAAGGCTTTGTATAGTTGCGACCTCTGTTCCTTCCGAGCGAGTCTTTTCAAAGTCCGGACAGGTTTTGGCAGAAAGAAGGAATAAGCTGAGTGGGAAAAAAGTATCCCAGATTTTGTTTTTAAATGCAAACATGTAGTGTTTCATTTTTTTATGTACACAATCCTTATTTAATTAAATTGAATTTATTTATTTTTTTTTTAATGTGATTGAAAGTTTTGTTTCTTGTTTTATAGTATCTTCTTCTTCTTCCTTTGTTTCTTGTTTTATAGTATATTGTTGTTTTTACCTTTTTGTTAATTTTTTGCTTCAGTTATTAAAATATAATTTTAACTTTTTCATAATAAATAAATAAGTTAAAAAAAAATTATCTCAAACAACAAGAACAATTAATTTTTATATTTTATTGTGTTTAACTGTTTTTTTTTTAAAACCTTTTTATTTTAATTATGGTTTCCTTTTAAGTGAATTTAAAATCTTGTTTTTGTTAAATCAAATACTAATACTACCAACAAAAGTTTACTAATATGTTTTATTCAAATTTATTGATCATCAGTATTAAAGAGACGTCATTAAAAAATTGATTTTTTTTATTGATAATGTCCATTGAAATAGGTTTGTCCTATGGGACATTTGAGATGGGACAAAGTACCACCTCATTTCGAAAAATGAGTACCTCATACAAACTCATTTTAAATTCGTGTCCTAGTGATGGCACTATTGTACAATAAATTCAGCATTAAAAAATATCTTTGAGTTATTGTGTTCATAATCCAAATCCTGTGATTATGCCAAAGAAAATTGTTTGTCTCCAAAAGTAAACTTCCTATCTATCATGTATAATTCCTACAATTCCTCATCCTTATGGTAAATGAAACATTTTCAGTTTTTGTACAAACCTTCATAAGATCATAAATGTGCAAAATTGTCTGGTTTCCAGTATTCTATTTTTTTATGAATTAACTACGTACCATATGTAGCAGACGTAACAAATTGTAGTAAATTAGGCATGTAGATGAATCGGCCAACCCTGGACGATTCACGTCGTTTTTTTGACTTTGACAGTTAATGTTACCTATCCGGTTTTGGTCGTTCGCCAACGTATCGGATACTAAAGTATCTTAAGCTAAGTGTACACGATTGGTAGATCTTACAATATTGTAAGACCTGACAATGTCTAACAATTATCTACCAATGAGCTGACAATTAGGTTGTGTGTGTACACGGTTGGTAGAAAATCTACCAATCTCTTACAATTTATTGTCAGAAGTTGGCTGACAATTTATTTTCAGATAGCCGGCTTAATAACAACCAATTAATTGTAAGAGATTGGTAGACTTTCTACCAACCGTGTACACACACAATTAATTGTCAGTTTTTGTGCGGTTATGGAAACTGCTTCAATTGAACCTTGGCTGCAAATTGTCTGACAATGAAAAAATTGTATGATGCTAAAAAACGAACATCTTACAATTTCTTCATTGTCAGAAACGTCAAACAACGATAAAAATTGACAGGCCTGACAATAAATTGTGTGTGTACACGATTATCAAAAACCTTACAATTTTCCGTCTTACAATTAATTGTCAGATACATTTTCTGACAATTAATTGGAAGATTACACCATTGTCAGCTAGCGTACACATGATTAGTCAGAATTCTTACAATTAATTGTCAGACAATGATCTAACAATTAATTGTCAGACAAATTTTCTGACAATTAATTGTAAGACTACACGGTTGTAAGACATTGTAAGCATGTTTTTCACTGACAGATCTGACAATATTGTAAGATCTACCAATCGTGTACACTTAGCTTTAGATACCCTATCGGTCTACGAAGTGAACGCGGCCATTGATCGGCTACTTTACAGATGTTGTCGGTGTTGTTTTTTTTTTTAGGTTAGAAACTCCAAGTGTTAAACGAAATAATAACAGTCTTAAAACTCTTACAATTTTATATGGCTATAGTACATGAAGTGAAACGAACGGGAGCGAAGCCTGCAGAGCGGCTTTCAGAGTATTTCGGGTAGAGTTGTCCGAAAAATCATCATTTGATGATTAATGATTAATATGCAATGCAAAACAGAAGATAGGGCACAAGGAGACAACAACCAAAGTTATTTCGTATCTTCCTTTGATTCAATTTCTATACAAATGAGTACAATTTGGCTTTTGATTTTTATAAAGTTTAAAAAAATACAAAAATCTAAACAAATATTTATTTTTTTTATTTTTAAGATAGATTACAGCATAAATTTATTTTTGCTTAAGGAATTACTTAAAACTACAAAGGGAGATGTGTTAGAAATTTGGAAAAATAATTTCAAGCTTGTTTTGCATGCATTTTTCTCTAATAACATCCCTTTTTATATGGAACATTTTTAAAACTCCAACTTTTTTGGGGCATAAAATCAAGTTCTAGCGAGCTAGCAATACATTTCATTTATTTAAAAAGAGTGTTTATAAAACTTGCAATTTTGCCCAAAACTGATTGATAAATATGAACATACGTACCAACTAATGTTTTCCCTTCAATAGGAAAGTCTTATTTCATATTTTGTATTTGATATTTTTGAAGAAACGTTTTAATGTGTAAGTCAATAGATTTTTAAAATAAGCATATCAATTTAATTTTTTTTAAGTTATCCAATATACGCATAGAAACTTTTAATTTGTGCAAAAAGTTGTTTGATTTTTGTTTATAAGTTTTGATGTTTGTAAATGTCAGAGTTATACTCGTATGAAGTTAGCACGATACTAAGGTATTCTAGGTATCCGATGACTTTAACTTTAATAAAAGGGTGGAGAAAGTAATGATGCTATATTCGATTAAAAATTGCAAAATCGTCATTTTAACCAAGTTTCATACTAAAACAGCTTTAACATTGTACTAATTCAACTAAAATTTTACGCCAAGGTTTTTAAATTTTAAATTAAGTTCAAATTATTCTGCAATAGATTTTCTAACTCTGCATGTACATACATACATATGTCACTTTCATATGGATGTAGGTACAAATAAGTTTATTAATATGTAAAAATGTATGTAGGTACACATTTATTAAAGAAAAGATATGAAGGCATTTGGTACGAGTATTTATGGTACTTTAAATATCAATTAATATAGATCCAATGTAGGTACAAAAAATTCTCCAATAAAATCGAATATATTTGTTTGAAAAGTGTATAAAACGTCTTTGAAACAAGATGTCCTTGTCTCATAGCAACTGCACTTGTGTGCAACATGCGACGTTATCCACCATTTCCACCATTTCTTTTATAGAGTAATTTAGTGTAGTGGTAAAGGAATGTGAAATTGTTTTAAGCTACACACCTTCGCAAAATTGCGTTATAATGTCTTTGTCGAAGATAAAAGGCACAGAAAATCAAACTGACAAGTAAAAATCTTTTTACTAATATCATATTTATGTTTGTACTCTTCTAACTCATATCTTTTAATCATTTTCCTTGTTACATTCATTTTATGTATATAGCTTTTCTACTCATTATGTTTGGCAGTCTGATCTTGAATTTTAACACGAACGCATCGGCGGCGATGAAAGAAAAATAAATTTAAATACCTACCTAAAAAAGCTGTGTCGTCTTTCTTTTTTAATAAGCTAACTAAGTTTACGAAACGAATACAAAACATTTTTTGGTGCCTCCTGTGGTTGAATAAAAAACTACGAAACTTACGAAGTTCTACCTATATATCAAAATAAAAAAGCAATCGAATGTTGTGTAGGCGAACGGTTGCGCTCATACGGTTCATATGTACATATATACATAAACAGGCAACAAATACAGTGATCGATTCCTCTGCAGAATTAAATAACGGAGAACGATAGAAGTTTTTTTTTTCCATCAATCATACGAGAACAAGAAGTACATAAGGCAAACGGTTGTTTTTTAAGAACGCTCATAGAGGCGAGACAATAGTTGTTTCCTTGTTAGTTAGTTTATTATTTTTGGCTTCTCGACTTCAGTTTGCGAGCTGGCGTAAAGTTTAAACTTGAATAAATAAAAACTTAGATAATTTGAAGAGACTATGGCTGAATTAAATCTACGGATGAGTGCTGTGACGGCTATTTCGAAGTTGGCGATAAAACTGAAAGATGGACAATTGACTGAGCTAGACCTAGCTTTGAAACGTGCCACTTTGGACAATTTAGAAGGCCATTTCACACGGTTTATGGATGCGCACTTTATTTTGGTCGGTGGTGCGCAGGATAGCGAGATGGATGCACATACAACTTTGTTCGAAGATGTGGAGGAAAAATACACAAAGGTGAAGGCCATGCTTGCGGGTGCAATCGATTTGGCTATGCAGGAGCAGCAGGCATCGGATGTAAGTATGAGGCGACCAGCTCACGGTCAACAAAGCGATTTGAACGATTTACGTCTCGAGAAAATTGTTATTCCGGAGTTTCATGGAGAATTCAACAAATGGATTGCATTCCGTGATATGTATGAGGCAATGGTGCATTCCAAAGAGCATCTTTCAACAGCTGCCAAATACACCAGGCTTATGAGAGCACTGAAAGGCTCAGCTGCTCAGGTAGTAGCTGGCTTTCTACCAACCGATGATAATTACGAATCAGCATGGCAGACATTAAAAGCGAGATACGACAACGACCGTCTCATTGTGTCGGCCCATTTAAATATTTTCCTTAATATGGATTCTATTGAGAAGGAGACCAATACAGGCTTGCGTCGAGTAGTCGACATTACCAATGAAACTACACGCTCATTAGCGGCAATGAAACGACCAGTTGAGACGTGGGACGACATCCTTGTCCACATTTTGGTGTCAAAACTCCCAAGGACAACTATCATACATTGGGAAATGCAGTTGAAAGGAACAGAGCTCCCAAAATTGGCAGAATTACTAGCATTCATCGAGGGTAGAGCACGAGGTCTTGACCACATGGGAGGTGCGATGGCAGAAAGAATGAATAATGCAGGCTACAATAAACGATCTACATCTAATCCAAAGGCACATACGAGTACGAATGCAGGCACAACTCAGAGGCTGACACGATCCAACTTGCCGACAGCAGATCGTGGTCATTGTTATTACTGCAATGGTGACCACTACATTGGACGCTGTCCAGCTCTAGAATCATTAACCCCATCGGAGAGATTCGGTAAGATAAAAGATTCTAATTTATGCTATAATTGCCTGACTCCTGGTCACGCAACACGAGCTTGCTTATCAAAACGTAGATGTGGACAATGTCAAGGGATGCACCACACAATTTTATGTCGCACGAAGACGACAACATCTAATACGACAACGGCTGCTTCGGTGGCACCATCGCAACCACCGGCTTCAGCATGACTCAATAAGGCCCCAGCTGTGACATCATTCGTATACAATGGTCACACTACGTTGTTGGCAACCGCCACTACAATTTTACTCGATAGTCAAGGCAATCCCATTACGGCACGTGCGCTATGCGATACAGGCTCGCAAATCACTTTTATTACAGAACGATGTATGCAGCAGCTGCGAATCAAAAGGCAGAAATTTGACATGGTCATCGCTGGTGCAGGTGATGTAGAAGGGCCAACAACACGAGGTGTAGCAAAATTACAGCTACGATCTCGATATGAAGCAGATTTTTCGATTCAGGTAAATGCTTTCGTGTTGACTAAAATTACAGCAGATTTGCCTGCTTATCGTATATGCATGGATAAATGGCACCATTTACAAGGCTTACCTCTGGCCGACCCAAATTTCGGTAATCCAGGCGAAATAGATCTATTGATTGGATGCGATGTTTGGGGTCTAATTGTTAAAGACGGACTCATCAATGGTGAAGCAGGCCAACCCCATGCGCAGAATACACATCTGGGTTGGGTAGTATCAGGCCCAGTCAATTTGATACAGTGTAATTTGGCACAAAGTATGCACACACGAGGCAACGAAAATTTAGAGGAGGCTCTTATACGATTCTGGCAATTAGAAGAACCAACCTTTTCAGAAGTCAAGGGCCAGGCGATTGACGAATTTGAACAGCGATATAAAGAAACAGTGCAGCGACAAGAAAATGGCCGGTATGTGGTTAGCATACCCTTTTTAACAGAAGAACCGAAGCTTGGTGACTCACGTCGAATGGCAACGCAGCAGTTTTACAGAAACGAGAAGCGACTGCATTCTGATCCCGATCTATTGGCGAAATAAGTCGCATTTATGAAAGAGTACGAGGCATTAGGTCATATGATGTTATACGAAGAGGTGAGTAACGATGGCCAGGCCTACTACATTCCTCACCACGCAGTCACAACCAAATTTCGTGTTGTGTTCAACGCGTCAGCGAAGTCAGACAACGGTGTGTCACTCAACGACACACAACATATTGGTCCAGTAATACAGGACAAATTGGCGAATATTATTCTACGATTCAGGCTTTATCGTGTGGCAATTGTGGCGGACATTGAGAAAATGTTTCGCCAGGTACTGGTGAATCCAAATCATCAAAAGTGGCAGCTAATATTATGGCGAGAGAATCCTACCGATCAACTAAAAACTTATCGGCTAACAACGGTGACTTATGGCACACGTTCTGGGCCATACTTGGCAGTGCGCACACTTCATCAATGTGCTCGGGATAATTACACTATTATCAAACCGGAAATGGAGGCAATTGCGGCGAGGCGCAGCATCGAGAAAGATTTTTACGTTGATGACTACCTTTCCAGCGCTCCCACTCCAGAGATCGCCATCCGTCGATCGAAGAATGTTGATTGTATCTTACAGCAAGGTCATATGCATCTACGAAAGTGGCAATCTAACATCAAGGCAATTATACAAGCAATAAATGGCGAAAGCAATTCAGGTAAGCCCCCATTGCTAATAAACCCAAAAGAAACGTCTATTTTAGGCTTACAATGGGACAATGAGTTTGACATGCTGTCATTCGAAATCACCTTGGATGAGGCAATAACACGCACTAAACGTAAGTGTCTCAGCGACATTGCGAAACTTTACGATCCAACGGGACTGTTAGCACCAGTCGTCATTAAAGCAAAAATATTTATGCAGAGGCTGTGGTTGGCAGGCATTGGTTGGGATGAGGAAATACCAGATGATCTACTAAGCGAGTGGTTCACTTTTCGTCAAGGCTTGTTCCAACTATCAAACCTGGCGATACCAAGACATATTGGAATTCATCCAGGCCAGCAAACAACCCTACATGGTTTCTGCGATGCATCACTACACGCATATGCGGCCGTGATTTATGTTCGGACCATAGACGAGACAGGAATGGCAACCGTTCATTTGCTCACATCTAAGACCAGAGTAGCACCGGTGAAGACGGTCTCAATTCCAAGGCTCGAGCTTTGCGGAGCACAATTATTAGTGACTACAATGAACACGGTACGAGAGGCAATGGAGATGTTGAATCTGGAATATTTTCTGTGGACCGACTCAACAATAGTGCTAGCATGGCTACGGCAACTTCCTGTCAGGTTTAAGCCATACGTAGCGAACAGGGTGAGTTACGTTCAACAGCATAGTGAACCCTCAACATGGCATTATATTCCCACGAAACATAATCCAGCGGATTGCGCTAGTAGAGGGCTATCGCCTTCACAGCTACAGGCTCATACACTCTGGTGGACGGGCCCTGACTTTCTCCAACAAGGCGATCTATACAGTACGTCAGGCGAACCATTATGCTCACCAGATGATCTGCAACACTTACAAAAAGAAGAAAGGCTACCGGTTTAGACACATACACGCATAGAACGCACAGGCTTGCTCTTGACGAGACGACCAGATGGCAAGACGATTAATTTCCTGGATCGAACGAATTCCCTCACGAAGATAAAACGGATGATGGCTTATATTCTTTACGCTCTTTATGCTGGCAGTAAGAAGCGTATTACATATGGTTCCGACATATGCAGCGTGGAAAGATTACATCATGCAATGCAAGTATTGACACGTTTAGATCAAAGGCAATGCTACAGACGTGAAATCGAATTATGCAATCAGGCGAAGAACTTATCAGGCTACAGCACACTCAGTTCATTGAATCCATTTCTCGATGAAAATAACATTTTGCGAGTTGGTGGCCGAATCAAACGGGCAACATTGGACGCGAATCAAAAGTTTCCAATCATCTTATCGAAAGAAGGCAGACTAGCATCTATGATTGTTGCTGAAGTACATCGTGAAACTTTACATGGTGGTGTTCAATTGATGCTGCAGATCATTCGACAAACGCATTGGATAATAGGAGGCCGGGCACTTGTGAAATCATGCATACACAAATGTGTGCCATGTCGCTTACAACGAGGTACGGTAGCGAAGCAGCGAATGGGTGACTTACCAAAGCATCGTGTTACTCGACATCGTCCATTTCTCATAACAGGCGTAGATTATTGCGGTCCATTCCTGTTACGATTAGGAGCAAAACGATCGAAGACAACAACCAAGACCTATGCGGCCATTTTTGTATGCTTGGCGACAAAAGCGGTTCATATTTATCAACGGAAGCATTCCTAAACGCATTTGCACGATTCACCAGTAGAAGAGGACCGTGCGAGCAACTTCATTCAGATAACGGCACAAATTTCCAGGGTGCAAATCGTCGACTCCAAGAGGACCTAGAAGCATGGCAGAACGAGCACGTAAAGCAACAATTGGCGCATCGTGGAACAACATGGTGTTTTATACCGCCAGCAGCACCACATCAAGGTGGGATTTGGGAGGCTGCTGTCAAGTCAGTGAAGAGGCCCATCGTACGAGTGGTTGGAAATCAAACTATGAGTTACGAACAATTCAACACCTTGCTAATACGTATTGAGGCTTGCTTAAACTCCAGACCATTAATGGCTTTATATGACGATCCGGACGAAAAATTAGCATTGTCCCCAGCCGATTTTCTTACGGGTGGTCCCATCATTGCGCTACCTGAACCCACATACATGAATTTACCATTGAATCGCATCAAGGAATGGAATTTAGTGCGGCGGTGGACTGAAGAAATATGGCAACGTTGGCATCAGGAATACCTAACAACACTACAGCAAAGAAGTAAGTGGCGCAAGGCAGAAGAAAACGTCAAAGTTGGTGATATTGTGGCAATTAAACACGAAAATTTGCCACCGACACAGTGGTGTATTGGCCAGATAACTGCTGTCCATCCAGGCGAAGATGAACTGGTTCGAGTTGTTATGACGAAACACTATGATAAGGTAACAGGTCGAACATTTTCTCGACAGCGACCAATTCAGAAAATCTGCATCCTGCTCGCAGAAGATAATTCAGAAACGGGTGTTTCAGAGGAGGCCGGTATGTCGAAGATAAAAGGCACAGAAAATCAAACTGACAAGTAAAAATCTTTTTACTAATATCATATTTATGTTTGTACTCTTCTAACTCATATCTTTTAATCATTTTCCTTGTTACATTCATTTTATGTATATAGCTTTTCTACTCATTATGTTTGGCAGTCTGATCTTGAATTTTAACACGAACGCATCGGCGGCGATGAAAGAAAAATAAATTTAAATACCTACCTAAAAAAGCTGTGTCGTCTTTCTTTTTTAATAAGCTAACTAAGTTTACGAAACGAATACAAAACAGTCTTGTAAGTTAGTGTGTTAATGTAACTTTTTATTTTTTGCATTTTCAAATTAATTCATCGAGGTATTTCTCGACCAAGTTATAAAAGTCTTTTAAAACAATAAAAGGAACACATTTATTATTTATTAATTTTCGAAATGAAATATCGACTATTTCCTCAGTTAAATTAAAAAAAAATTCGAAAAAAAAAATTAAATTTTCTGTTAACTAGATATGCTTTTTTTTTAAACTCATATTTTATTTCATTTCAATTAAAACAATAGTATGAAGTAACACAACACTTTAATAAGAGGATTTTCTTTTCTGAAAAAGCGTATCTACATATATACATATGTACGTATGTACATGTTTGTATGTACATATAGTTTATTTGATATGAACGTATTTTAACCCTAGAAAGGTAATCATATTTTTTAGTACGTTAAAGGTAATCATTCGTCGAATCGACGAACTAAAATTTAAATGCAATTTTTTCGAAAAGTTATTAACAAATTCTTGTAGATGTTAATAATTTGTTTTTATCAAACATTTGTTTTAATAAAAACACACTTTTCATTTTATTTTTTTAGATTTGTGACTTTTTATTCTCCTTAAAGATCTATGAAGAATCTATGAGAAATTTTAAAAAGCAAAAATGAAGTTCGTCTAATCGACGAAGATTACCCTTCTAGGGTTAAGACTTGAAAAAACCGGGTTTTTTGTCCGGTTAAAACCGTCAGGTTAAATCGCGAGGGAAAATAACCGGAAAAACCGAAAACCGGTTAATTTTGAATAACCGCCATCCCTAGTTAGCAGGTTTACCGCCGCTAAACCAAGAATTTAAATAATTAAATACTATGATAAACATTTTATATTGAAAACGCAACTTTCAAATTCCTAAACACAACACAACACACAACTACCATACAAAAAGTATACCCTAGCGTTAAAATTTGCGATACCAAATTCGCTACAATATAGATAACAGCATTGACATAAATACAGAAAACTACTTAACATTCCTATTCTCAAATCATATTTTCCTAAACAAACGCAACACAAAACTCTCATACAGTCACCGACAATACCCCGAGCCGATAACATCGTTTCGATCGTTTTTTCTCTCTGCTCTTTCAAAAGTTGGTGTTTTTTTTTTCCTCTCACGTTCGCGTGTGTCACTTCTTTCCCCATTTCCTTTAATTGTCCGCCAAATATTGTGTGAAAACAATCGCATCAAGTGGTAATCAATTTAATAATTATGGCCTCTGTGCCAACCGTGCTGTCAGGCAATCGGTTTGATGAATTCAATCATCATTCCGATCGACCAGGTAAAAGAAAAAAAAATAATCTTACACCCATAGAAACTTCTTTTGATCTTCCCATTCCCTCTCACCTTAACTCCAAAAATCCCAAATTTATAACAATCTCTCCTACTGATCCTGCTAAGAACTCACTTCGTTCAGTGTTTTCCTGATGAAAAAAAGCGATAGATGGTATAAGTACATCTTATGAGTATATTAGCCAACTCCGAGATGGAAATATATTAATTCTTGTGAAATCACAACAAATCGGGAATATTTTCTTGGCAAAAAAACGCTTTCTAATCTTTGCCCAATTAAAGTGTCTCTTCATGACCAATTTAACTCATCAAAGGGTACCGTTTTCGCATCTGGCTTATTAAATGTAAGCGAAAAAGAAATTATTGAAGAAATGAAGTACCAAGGAGTCATAGATGCTTATAATTTTACGAGAAAAATTGAAAGTGTAGATTCAAATAAAAACTCAAATGAAAACGATAACGAAACTCTTAATAAAAAAGCAGCAACAGTTCCATCTGGGGTCATGCTATTTACTTTTGATCTCTTCAGACCGCCAACATCTATAAATGTTGGTTGGTATAACCTCAAAGTTCAAGAGTACTTCCCCAACCCGATGCGTTGCAAAAACTGCCAAATTCTCGGACATACTGCAAAAAGATGTACACGTAGTCCAACTTGCGTAACCTGCAACCTTCCCCCCCACGCTCAAACAAATTGTACCCGTACCTCCTGCGCCAACTGTGCAGAAGAACACCCTGCATCCTCCACACATTGCAAACGTTTTATACAAGCCAAAGAAACGCTTAAAATTAAAACAATAAAAAAATGTAGCATGGCAGAAGCAAAAAAAATCTACAATGAGCAAAATCCAATCCAATTATCCCCACATTCTTCTTATGCAGCTGTTGCTAGTAATGATATACAATCATTTCCACCTGTTCCTCCAAGAAATAGTAACCCCGCTCAACCTACAAATGATATCAATAACCCAACACAAACAGAATCTTCAATTTCTACTTCTAAATCATTAAAACCCGCTCTCTGCTTTCTCTCTCCCAAAAAATCATACAAAATCAGACGAAGCCTCGAACAACCCATCTATTCCAACTAAAATAGTTCCTAGCGAACATCTTAACATATCAACAACAATTATAAATGACACTTCAAACATCCAAGCCATCGATTCTTCTCTCGCAACCTCATATTATTTGTCAAATAACAATATCATCCGAGACTACCATTCCGTTAACTTGAATGCACAATCGCTCAACACATCTTATCTTCAAACAAATTTGTTTTAATGTATTAAAAATAAAATAAAGTTAAAAATAAAAAACTTTTAATTAATTAAAATTTTTCAACCGTGTGCTGTTGACATGTGTTTCTTCTGTTGTTCTTTCTTTCTGTGTGTCTCTCTCTGTTGTATTGTCTAAAGCCGATGGCCTCAGTTGCCAGTGCTTTTCAGTGTCTCTACTTCGTAGATTTATCTACGGAGTAGTGTAAAATGTAATGTAATGTAATGTTAATTAAAATTGAAGTTTTATTTAATTATTTATAGTTTAACCTTTTTATTATTTTATATTTTTATTTTATATTTATTCCTTCCCGTGAATTTGACCTTGACGCGGTGGGAAGGCTTACGTCCTGTTTTCTACCCCAGCAATCCAGCTGCGGTAGCAGAGACAACAAACAAAATTCAAAACAACTAATGAACCATGAATAAAGCTACAGAAAAAGAAAAAATTCGAACGGGGATATACGTTCAAATGTCGGCAGGAGTCGCGACTGCCGGCACGGGCTTGGCCTCTAACGAGGATAAGTCGCCAGCGACTATGACAGCTTTAGTAGGTGAAGCGGCTATCAAGCCTGACACAGTTTGCGGAACAACTGTTAAGACAGGGTCCGCGGGCTGTGGCGGGACTGATAAGCTACGGTCTATTGGTAGTGCTACCAACAAACCCAAACCCCACTTCAGTGGTAAGGCACCCTTGAGAAAAGGGTCTGCTGCAACCACTACGGCCAGGGACAGTACGTCCAGTAAGCCCCACTTCAGTGGTAAGGCGCCCTTGAGAAAAGGGTCTGCTGTAACCACTATGGTCAGTGGTAGTACTACCAATAAACCTCATTTCAGTGGTAAGGCGCCCTTGAAAAAAGGGTCTGCTATAACCACTACGAGACATCCCCTATCGCAAAGCGTTCGCGAATTGCGGAATGCTAAGAGGATCATCAAAAGACTAGGTGATAAACTAGAAACTAATGGTGACTCTAAGCAGGAAGCATCGCTAGCATGGGCCAAAAGCGTCATTGCTAGACAGCAAGATGCTGAGACCAGCGGTGACTCCACGTCAAAGCGACAAAGGTCCATTGAGGGAACCACTTCGGAACCCAAGCGCCCGAAAGTGCAGAAGACCAGCACGGCATCAACTGCGTTAAGGAAGGATCTTTCTTTTAGCGATGCGCTAAAATCAAATATAATAGTTGCAGTCATCGACAGAAGCGATATCGATGGCAAGATCTCAGTAGATCGCTGGGCAGTGGTAACAAGAGAGCTCTCGGTACGCTACCTGGACATCATGAAAGCCAATCCAGGACCACCCCCAGTTATTAGAGATAACGGCTGGCACCGAGGCCAAGTAAAGCTTATCTCTTGTGGAGATCAGAGATCTTGCGATCTATATAAGCTTGCTGTCAGCAAGTTAGGTGAGATCTGGACAGGCGCGAAGCTTGAGGTTGTTGCTAGAGAGCAAATCCCTACAAGGCCAAGGGCTCGCACCTGGATTCCAGAGGAACCTTCTCGACCGGATACAATCCTTAAAATCATACAAAGCAGTAATCCAGACCTGCCCACTCATAACTGGAAAGTTGCGAAAGTGGAGGAACCAAAGGGCGCTTCAAGATCTGCAATTATTGTAGTGAATAAAGAGTCCTTGGCTCCTCTACTGGCAACCAAAGGTGTGATTGGGTATGGATTTTCTTCGATTACTTTGAAAGTATATAAAAAAGACGAGGGTAACACCGTTCCTCCACAACAAATAGGTACTTCCACAGTCGAAGAATCTGCGGTAGACATCGACCCAGCAATGGAAATTGATGCTCCCAGCAGCTCTGAGACTGAAGTGAAGACCACAAACATCGCCGAAAAGGCTCCAGAAAATGTCGACAGTCTCTCCGAGAAGGAAGCTGAAGACTCCGTGAGGAAGGTCCATCTGAGTGAAGACGAACCCATTGGCTCGGACTCTGAAGCCGAGCTACTGGATTCGTCCTCTGAATCGGAAGACCTGAATCTAACCATGTTGGGGGTTGGTCTGGATGAGTGTAGCCAAAATGCTGCAACTACTTCAGATTAACCTTCAACATTCCATCAAGGCTTCGGCCTCACTTCTTCTCCGTCTGCACAAGAACCGAGAGGATATAGTCCTGATCCAAGAACCATGGATTGCCAAATCTGGAATTCAGGGACTCAGGACTCCTGGTTACTACTTGCTGTATGCATCGGACAAAGGTGAACCCAGATCCTGCATATTAGCTAAAAGTAGTTCTAATGTATATTTACTCCCTGATTTCAGCGATCGAGATATAACCGCCGCCAGAATGCACACCAATAATGGAACGTACTGGATAGTGTCGGCATATCTTGGCCACGACAACCCTGGCCCTCCTGGCGATACGCTCAAGAGGATCATCGCTGAGGCAAAAAGGCAAAATATCAGCCTCCTTATTGGGTGTGATGCTAATGCCCATCACACTGTTTGGGGAAGTACGGACATAAACGATAGAGGTGAGTCTCTTTTTGATTATATTCTTAGTACTAACCTTGTAGTCAGTAACATCGGTAATGAACCTACCTTTGTTACCAGAAACCGACAAGAAGTGCTAGACATCACTCTTGTCTCTGACACTATATATCAAATGATAACGAATTGGAAAGTATCAGAGGAACACTCATTCTCAGACCATAGATACATTCAATTCAGTTTAAATGATGTACCCACCAAACGGCCAGTTTTTCGTAATTATAGGAAAACAAACTGGCAAACGTATAGAGATATACTGGAAAGATCGCTTACAGCCGAATCTCTAGATATCCCCTCCAACACCTCAGATCTAGATAACAAAGTCAAGGATCTGACACTAATCCTGAACAATGCAATGAATATTTCTTGTCCTCTTCTTCAAGTTAGAGGAAAAAAGAAACCTTATTGGTGGAATTCAGGATTAGAACCGCTCAGGAAAAGTTGCAGAAAACTCTTCAATCGAGCTAAATACACAAAAGAATCCTCAGATTGGGACTTATATAAAGAATCCTTAAAGATTTATAAGAAACAATTGAGGACAAGCAAAAGATCTTCATGGCGGAACTTCTGCAATAAAATAGAAGATACTTCTGAAGCATCCAGATTGAGGAAAATCCTCTCAACAAATCCAGTCATGCCAAGCTCTTTGAAAATGTCAAATGGCTCCTGGACAAATTCATGTGAAGAATCACTCAATTTGCTACTTGACACTCACTTCCCAGGTAGCTCGCAAAACATTTGCAACATTAACTCATTAGAGTCAAATAACAAAGGTATAAAGATCCGAGGGTTAATAACAAGGGACAAACTAAAATGGGCAATTAACAGCTTCGATCCATATAAATCGGCAGGACCAGACGGCATAATACCAGCCGAACTGCAAGTTGCTTTAGACATTATCTTACCCACATTAGAGATAATAATGAACAGTTGTCTAAACCTGGTTCATATTCCCCGTATATGGAGAGAAGTCAAAGTAGTCTTTATACCCAAAGCTGGTAAATGCTCCCACGTTACGCCCAAGGACCTAAGACCTATCAGTCTATCGTCATTTCTTCTCAAGACACTGGAACGATTGATTGACATTCATCTGCGTATTGCTATAAAACCAAACCTTTTTTCTACAGCACAACACGCTTACTGCAAGGGAAAATCAGTAGAAACTGCGCTACACACCTTGGTACGCGCAATCGAATACTCCCTAGATCACAAAGAATACACTCTAGTTGCATTCCTAGATATAGAAGGCGCCTTCAACAATGTCGACAGCGCCGCAATAGCGAAGACACTGCAGAATCTCAATGTGGATAGCTCACTTGGTAACCTCATAAATTTCATGCTGAAAAGCAGAATTATAAATGCGGAACTAGGTAGCTTTACTACAAGAAGGTCAGTCAGTAGAGGAACCCCACAAGGTGGAGTCCTATCCCCACTTCTATGGAACATGGTAGTTAATGATCTGCTAATAGACCTAGAAGAAGAGGGATTCAAAGTGATTGCATACGCTGACGATATTGCCATTGCCGTATCAGGAAAGCACCCTCAAGTTTTAACAGAACTTATACAAACCGCTCTCAACAAGCTACTAAAATGGACAGATCGATGTGGCTTAGGTGTTAACCCCCACAAGACTGAACTAGTCCTCTTCACAAGGAAATACAAAATTCCTCAACTAGACCCTCCATCGATTAAAGGTGTTCCACTCACTTTCTCAGATCACGCTAAATACCTGGGTCTTATTTTAGACAAAAAGTTAAGTTGGAAACCTAATATACAGGAAAGAGTAAAGAAAGCCACGGTAGCTCTCTTTTCTTGCAAAAAAGCCTTAGGGAACAAGTGGGGCCTGTCTCCACAAATTACTCACTGGCTATACACTGCGGTCATCAGACCGATACTTACTTACGGGGTGACCGTATGGTGGACGGCCTTAGATAAAGCGACTAATCGCGATAAACTAAGCAGAGTTCAACGTTCAGCGTGTATGTGCATCAGCGGAGCTCTCCGTTCGACGCCTTCCGCTGCACTAGACATATTACTCAACCTGACACCCCTAGATATTTACAGTAAACATATAGCCGCGAGCACAGCCATACGTCTCAAAGCCATCTCTCAATGGACCAATAACTCTATTGGCCACACCACCATTCTGAATTTATTCGGAACTCTACCAAGTCACTCTGACTACATCACTCCCTCTTTGGTCTTCGATAAAAACTTTGAAGTCACCATTCCCTCAAGGTCAGCTTGGGAGGAAGGGACTTTGGCAGATAATAAATCAGTAAACTTTTTTACAGATGGATCGAAGACTGAAAACGGAGTGGGTGGTGGAGTGTACTCAGATGGACTAAATCTTAGTCTCTCCTTCCGCCTACCAAACCATTGTAGCGTATTCCAAGCGGAAATTCTGGCGATAAAGGAAGTATTGTCCTGGCTTAAAGAAAACGTGATATCTAACACGGATATCCGTATCTTCTCAGACAGTCAGGCTGCTTTGAAATCCCTAGCATCAGTCTCTGTAAACTCCATTACAGCCCAAGACTGTCGTTCGTCTCTAATGGAGATGGCCAAACAGTTTAACATTCACCTATTCTGGGTGCCGGGTCACAGGGACATTCCGGGGAATTGTAAAGCCGACGAACTCGCCAGAATTGGAACGGAAATGCCTATCTTACCCGAAAAGGCAAATATAGGTATGCCCATAGCTACAAGTAAACTTATGCTGAAACGAATCGCTCTGGAACAATCGAATACAAGATGGCTTAATAGTACCACTTGTATGGCGACCAAGCGGATCTGGCCTAAACTGGATCTGAAACGGTCAAAATGTCTATTGTCCCTCAGTAGATCTCAGATCAGCTCCGTCATAGGTGTCATAACTGGACACTGTCTCATAGGTAGACACGCCGCACGTCTCGGTGTGCTATCAAACGATTTCTGCAGGAGTTGCTTGGACGAAGAGGAAGAGGAGACAATCCCACACCTTCTTTGTACATGCCCTGCTCTCTCTTACAGACGCAAACTTCATCTAGGAGAACATTTCTATAATGAACCAAGCGATCTCATAGACAAAGACATTAAAAGTCTCCTTCGCTTCATCAGAAGCTCCAAATGGTTTTAACTAATAGGAAACCTTTTTTGTTCCCTATTAGATCGTGGTATCACAATGGACCTCCAATGGTCTAAGTGTGTCAGACGCTTTAATGACAGCCACTTTAACCTAACCTAACCTAACCTTTTTATTACAACATATAATTATTTTATTTTACAGCGACGCGTTTCGGATATAAATATCCATCTTCGGGCTTATGTTAGACTTTACTGGTGTTTGCCAATTAACTTATTTTATGTGGGTTCTGTTTTTGTTTTTGTAGTTATTCTATTGTGAATTGTTTTTTTATTGTTTGCTTATGTTTGTCTCCTTTACTGCCGCTGTCTTCTTTGGTGTCTTATCGCTGTGTTGTATAGTGTATTGTTTTTTATTGTTAATTTGTCGTTAAGTACTTTGTCCTGTGTTGTCAAATTCCAAAGAACCTCTCTTAAAAACATCAAACATAATTTCTCAAAAATACTCTCTTAACGAAAACACACAATCAAAATTAAAAGAAACTCTCTTCAAGCCTTTACCCACACCAATGACAATTGACAACGTTCCAACACAATACGATAAAATTTCCGAAAATGATGATGATGACGACATCTAATCCTACTATCGGAACTCCGAATAACGACTCTGTCGCTCAGAGCTCGAGTCATTCAAACTCCCCGTTGAGTTTGTGTGACTTGCATTCTGGGCGACAGAGTCAACTCAATCAACCAATAATCTCACACCCCCTGATTTTTCAGAGTATAACGTAAATTATACTGTTCAAAAATCTCACAAAACAACAAGCTCACTCCTTAGGGTTTTGCAATGGAACTTTAATGGATACCTTAACAATTATCACGAGCTTGAAATCCTAATTAAAGAAAACAACCCACACATAATTTCTCTTCAAGAAACTCATATCCCAATCAACACGACAGCCATAGCCCCAAAGCAATATGTACCATATTTTCACAACTTTAACACAACTTCTAAGCAAGGCACGATGGTTGTGTGCTCGCATGTCAACCTCAGTATCACAGGTTCGATCCCTGCCGTCGCCTATTTCGTTTTCATTCCATTAAAACCTTCTAAAAATTGTCATCAATGGGTTGCTGGCTTACTCATTACATGTTGTTCAGGCATAACACTAACAACATGTCAACATGTAATTGAGTTAAACTAGTATGCCCAACAAGGATGAACACGAATAAAATAATGTGAATTGTAAGCGACATAGAAATAAGACACGGCATTTCTCCGCTTTAGTTCAGCCACCATCCCTGGAGATAAAAATATCTGAGACAACCACCAACAGTCTCAGAACATCGTGCCACACATCTTTCCCATCCTTCTTTCTCTTCATTAACTTCACGCCCGCGCTGTGTTGAAACATTTAAAGGGTAATCATAATCCCTTGAGCGCGGGTAGATTATATATATAAAAAAAAAAAAGGCATATGCCTTTGGTCCATAAATCTATCCCACATAAAATCCTTCAAATAAATTCTAATATCTCTGCAATAGCCGTTGAAATTCAACTTAAAATAAAACTTACTATCGTTTCTCTCTACATCCATCCTACACAAGCATTCTCTGCAATAGATTTGGAAAATATAATAGGAACATTAAATTCACCTGATTGTAACAGGTGATTTTAACTCATGGAGTGCTCTGTGGGGCTCCCCTAAAATTAACACAAGAGGAAAAGAGGTGGAATCCTTTTTATCCAACACCGAGTTGTCCGTCTTAAATGATGGAAGCCCTACTCATTTCTCGACCCATCGTACCTTAACTCACGTTGACCTATCCCTCATCTCTCCCCAGTTGCTTCCTTCATCAAACTGGTATAGAATAGATTCACTTCACGGTGCTGATCACTTCCCCATCATAATTACTATCTGCCTCGGGCGCCAAAACAATTTCTCAACCCCAACCCCCAAATTCCAAACCGATCGCGCAGCTTGGAACCTTTTCCAAACAAAGACACTTGAATTTTTCAGTGAACATCCTCCAACTTTAAATGTTAATCAGGAAGCAGCAACAATAAGTAAAGGTTTTCGATTTGCCGCCAATCTATCTATTCCACAAACTAAACACAAACCTATAGTAACGATAGTGCCATGGTGGAGTCCCGAACTTGCAATCTTGCGTAAGAACAAACAAACCTTATGGAGAAAATTTTCAAAGTTTCCCAATGATTTCAATCTGATTAATTATCGGAAAGCTAACGCAGTGTTTCGTAGAAAAACTAAAGAATCTAAAAGAGAAAGCTTCCAAAATTTTACCTCAAATCTAAACCCTAACACGCCTACTAAAAAAATATGGTCTGATATTAAGACACTTACAGGCAATTACGCCCCTACAGCAATTAAAGTCATAATGACCGACTCTGAGCCGCTCACTAATTCAACAAAAATTGCTGAACACTTTGCAAAATGCTGGTCAACCTACTCTAGGGACACTAACTTTTCTTATGAATTCCGTGAAGCTAAACGGATAGCATTAAATAAAGACTACACAAGTTATGAATTATCTACATCTGCCAAATTCATAGATATGCCTATCAATTACTTGGAATTTGAAAGTTGCCTTAACTCTGTAAAAGGTAAAACACCGGGGTACGATCGGATATCGTATCCTATGCTGAAGTACGCACCCCACCAAATTAAAACGCGAATTATGGCACTGTTCAACCAAATCTTAGATCTGGGTATTATACCTCAGGCATGGAAAACTGCCACTACTATCCCAATTCCCAAACCAAGAAAACAATTAACCGACATCAACGGTTATAGACCCATCTCTTTACTACCTTGTACTAGCAAAGTCTTAGAAAAAATTATTTCTAAAAGATTATTATGGTATATCGAAAGACACAATCTCATAAATATAAATCAAGTCGCTTTCAAACCTGGTCGTAGCACCATCGACTCGCTGCTACAATTTGATGAGTTCATCTCATCAGCCCTTTCGTCTCATTAGTCTCGATTGACTTTGAGGAAGCTTTTGACCGCTTAGGCGTACACGTCATACTAAACACTTTATCCAAATGGAAAATCGGACCTAAAATGTATAATTTCTTAAATCGTTCCTAACAAGCAGAAAATTTAGGTCTAAAGTTAACAACACACTCTCAAATATTTATGATTTAAGCAACGGCATACCCCAAGGATCTCCTCTTTCGGCTGTCGTCTTTATCATAGCTTATAACGAGTTAAGTGAAATAATTATTAAATTTAAAAATATATATCATTTTCTATATGCAGATGACTTATATATATTTTCAAAATGTAACGATACAAACCGATGTGTTAATTTATTTAATGAAGTACTTAATGATATTAGTAGTTGGTGTATCCGGTCAGGAGCACTGATATCCTCTGACAAAAACAAACATCTGCATATATGTATGTAGAAAAATAAATTGCTCTGGACTTGACTTAGGATTAAGTAATATAAATATACCAAATTTGTATTTCCTTTATTTCATTTATTTCGTATTAAAGTTATTACATAGTACTTCAAGATAATGAATCTTATAATAAGTATCCAAATTTAAATTACAAATTGTTGTGTAAATAAATGGAAAATAATATTTAGTTACATAGTTTTTTATAAAATAATAGGTAGGTATAATTGTATTAGATAGAATGAATTAGACTATTAAATAAAAATAAAATGTTCATTTATCATTCGTAAGAAAAACTATTTTTTTATTGTTGTGACATGTGGTTGTGAAGATTCTTCCGAAATACCCCCGACGAAACTGTTCTTTGCAATCGATGTGGAAGATTATTCCACAGTCCAATGGCGTTTACAAAATAAGATCGCTCTCCTACTGTATATGCAAATCGTGGTATCAATAGCTTTAGACCTCTAGGCGTGGGTAAAACAGTTAAATATTGATACAAATACTCAGGACAATGATTATGAATTATGGAATGGAGTTTAAGAATTGATCTGAATTCGAAATATTCATCCAAGCTCATTCCTAACATTGTCATTTTATACCTAGAAACACTCATATGCCATGGTATGTTGTAAATGTACCTTAAGCAGTCATTAAATGCGACATTGATTTTGCGTTTACAATCAGAATCTAGACAGGGATAAACTAAACAATTATAAGAAAAAAATAGTAGTAACAAGGATTTAACAAGATGCAATTTCATATTCGGAAGCAATAAATTCGAAGATGACCTAAGACTTCGTAATCCACCATAGACTTTTCTTATGGTATCTGAAGTAGCATCACAACAACTCAATGTCCTATAAAACCTAGATATTTAACACTTTGTACATAGGGTAAAGTTATACCATTGAGATCAAGAGTAGGACACTCTAGTAAAGATATTTCACTTCTTGAGAGCACCATACCAAAAGATTTTAGTGGGTTTAGACGTATTTTGTTGATATCAGACCAATTCTGAATATGTAATAGGTCTTCATTAACTCTAGCTACACAGTTCTCAATTAACCCAGGCCTTCTAGACAAATAAATGATTACATCATCTGCGTAAATATGAACATTACTATTAATAACTATATCAGGCAGATCATTTACAAAGACGCAGAAAAGAAGGGGTCCCAAAACCGACCCTTGTCGAACACCTGAATTAACTAGAAACGGACTGGAGATTCCTTCCTCAGTTTCTACAGTTTGAAAACGGTTTCTTAAGTAACTGAAAACCGGTTCAAGAGCAGACCTGGAAAATTGAAAATTGGTTTTAAGTTTTTTTAATAATATTGAATGATCTATGCAGTCAAATGCCATCACACTGATTTCGTCACCATCTATAGCTGTCCTTAAGTCGTTGGTTACCTTTAATACTGCAGATTCACAGCTATGATTCCTTCGAAACCCCGATTGCCACTTTGAAAGCTTATTATATCTATCGAAGTCTTCTTGAATCTGTTGGGCGAGTAACTTTTCAAAAACTTTTGACAGAAATGGTAGTAAACTGATGGGCCTAAACTGCGAAGGATCTGTAGGATTTGATTTTTTCGGAATTGGAATAATTTTAGCATATTTCCATTTTTCGGGAAACTGACAACTGTATATACAATAAAATGCACGACTGGATCGCACGAACTTGCTCCTATGTAATCGACTAGGAATTTTAAAAACGAATGTTATTAGAGAAAACTGTTCATAAGGATAAAATTAATTTTTAAATTCTTTTAGTAGTAACAGAATGCTATGCAAATATGAATTTATGCAAGAACAAAAATTATAAGTCCTTGTAGTGGTTTCTTTAAAAGAAGCTTTTATATACAAACTTTTTAAAGGCTTTTTAAGAAAAAATTTTGGTACCCCAATTTAAAGTTTTTATTATTGTTCGAATAAAAATTAAATTTACGAAAAGAAATATTGACCCGTTTTGGAGATATCGAATTTTCAAAAAAAAAAGAAAAAAATATATTTTTTTTTTTCAAAAATTCAAAAAATATTTATTTTAAAGTTTTGAAATGCAATGTGTTTTAGACTTTTTAGAAGCTTCTCTATAAAAAATTTCATTAAGATCCGTTATGTGGATAATGAGAAATTCAAAATTCGAAAAAATGGTTCTATGGTAGGTACAAGCTGTAATATCTTAATTTCAAATGTTTTTTTACTAAATTAAAGATCGTAAAAATTAATTGAAAGAAAAAAAAATTTTATCAAAATTCTAGGTGCCGTTTTCGAGAAAAATACGATTTTTGAAAACCATTTTTTTTTAATTTTTTAGCATTTGTATGGTAGGTACCTTTATTTTTAGGTAAAATAAAAATTTTTTTCTCACATTTTGTATATTATATTGAGAAACTTTTATTTATCAAGTTTAAAAAAAATCTAGCATGGGGTTTTCGAAATATTGAGTTTTGAAAAATAATTTTTGAAGTTTTTTTTAAAAATACAAAAAAAAAATTTTTTGAAAATTTTATTACACAATTCTATTTATGTTTTTGGAGAGCTTTAGCAAAAAAAAAAAATGATCAAAATCGGTTGAACCGTTTTTGAGAAAATCAAAAACAAAAAATGGTTCCATGAGGGGTACCCTCAATAACCATTTTTCGGAAAATTTTTTTCAACCCTTACCTAGCTTTAATTAAATGAAATTGTATTTTTATTTTTTAAATCTGTCGAACAGTTTTTGAGAAAAAAAAATGATTATAAAATTTCGAAAAAAATTCGTATGGCAGGTACCGTTATTTTTGGTCTTAAAAAAAAAAAAAAAAAACGTGTCGGGGGAAAAAATTAAAAATGATATCTACCAAGTTTAAAGAAAATCGGACAGACAGACAGACAGAATTGCGAGACCCACTTTTTTAGTCTTCGCTATCACCGTAATGTCAACTTTGATCGAAATCTCGAGTTCGATTTTTTTTACGAATGCATAACTTGCCTTATAGTACCTATAAGTCGCAAGTAAAAATTGAAAATATGTACTAGACAGGGAAGAAGAACAGGAAGAATTAATTTAATGAACTTAGGTGATAGGTGATCAGGTCCAATAGCATTGGATTTAACCGAGCGAATCGCCAATTCTTTGGGAAACTTTGAGGCTTTACGATTTTTGTCACTACATGAACATAGGTTTGGTAAAGTTCATTGATTATGTCAGTTAAAACAGAGACTTTCATGTCAATATCTACAAAATTGCCGATATTCATGCTTATTTTGACATTCTCATGAATAGTCTATTCGTTAGAATGATTCTATTCCTTCGAATGAACTTTCTAAATTTTGAGATTCGAACGAAGAACATTCATTTGCGAAAGGTAGACTAAAATGAACTTCAAAAAATATTCATTTTCATTATCAGCTGTTTTACATTTACTATATTTCTATTTGAATAAGTATGACCGTTTTACATTTTTTTTTGTTTCTAAACATTTTATAGATGTTGGATAAAGAATCAAGAAACAAAGTAAATAATACACTTTTTCATTATAAAGTAAAGTTTAACCATAAAGAACTACATGTTCATTACATTTTGTGTGTCAACTCAGCTGTTTTGAAACTATTCTTAAAAAAATAAGTTGTTCATGACGCGTTCTAGTAACACTTGGTTACACTAAAATATCAAAAACAAAAGAAAAGTGTTTGGGAAATGTCAAAACCAAAACATGAAATCTTTGTTTATTTGTAATTGTTTTGTTTATTGTTTAATAATTTAAATTTCTTTGATAAAAACATAAAATAATAAATAAAAAATAAAAATATGGCATTTGAGTTGTTTATAAATGAAGATGGTGTTGAAGAAGTGCAGAGGAAAAGGATAGTGGATTCTTTTTTGATTTGAAATCAGACCAAACCTGCAAGAAATTTGTTTGGTTATTTTGAACAGTTTTTCAACTTTTTTTAAAATAATTTAAATTTAGTGTTAATAATTAAAAACTTACATGTTTTATTGCTTACTCGACAGAAAAATTCAAACGACACAAAAATGACATTTAATTCTATTCTTTCGAGTGACAAAATTGAATTAGCTTTCGCAAATGAATGAACTTTCTATGGATTGGGTGAACTTTCGATTTGTTCGATTAACATTCTAATCGCCGAGTCTCAAAATTAAGTTTCAACGAATTCTCACTTTCGAACGAAAGAGAATGTCAAAATAAGCACCATTACCTAACCCAATTCCCTCTATACTTTGTTGAATATTCAATAAGTCAAAATTGCGAAATGATCTAAAACTGAATGTTTTTACATGATCTCTTCTAATATTAAAGTTATATGAACAATAAATAAGATCGTGGATAAAATCCGATGTTAATCTCAACTGATCATTTCCGATTACTTGATCCATTGAGTTCGTTAGAAACATGTCGATTAATGACGGATTCCTTACTGATTGGAAACAAGTTGGCCATTGTTTGTTAACAACAAAGAGACCGAATTTGTCACAAAAATATTGAAACAGTTGAGTGGTTCCATTTTTCTCTAAGAAATTTACATTAAAGTCACCCCCAATTAAAATATTACTGTATATTGCACTAAGTCTAATTAATGTGTCTTCAAACTCTTTTAAATGTTCTTCTTTAAACTTACATGGTGGACAGTATACAGTGATCAATAGGTACTTTTCAAATTCATTTCTAACTTCAATACAAAGAAATTCTATAGCTGAGATTGTAGATGAAAATACATGCTTTATAAACAATGTGTCCTTGATAAACATACAGACACCCCCACCAATTCTATTTTTACGGTCGTTGCGATACAAAGAGAACCCGGGAAATGAAACAAGATTGGATGAAATATCAGGATTCAGCCAAGATTCCGAAACCATAACAACGTCCATTTTCGATGCACCAAACATTTGATAAAGCACAGTGTACTTTGAGTTAAGGCTTCCAGCGTTCAAGTGACAAATATTAAAACCGTTATAAAAATTGCACATAACATTGAGAACACATCGTATTTTGTCAGGATCTATTCCAAAAACCACACCACACATGTCAAAACAATTAAAGTTAAATAGGAGAAAAGGAAAAGAAATATCCAAAATAATATCATTATACTCATAAGTTAAATTCATTCTACTATGGGCAACGCAAGAAATTTAAAAACAAAATTATAAAAGATAAGTAAATTAAGTAAAATTTTACCAAGAAAAAATATTTTTTTTTCATACTAAAAATTAAATTGGCAACACTAATTAACAATTGTTAAAAGATGATATGAGATTGAGTAATATTAAGAAACACATACATACATAATGAGTACTTACAAAAATAAATAATAAAAGGGAAGTTAAAGATTTTTTGATAGCAAAATGCAAAAAAAAAGAAAAATATACTTAAATCAGCTTTCTAAAAGAGCATCAGGGCGGCAGCATCAGGTGATGGAGTTGTTGGGGTTATGTTTGGCGCTTCTATGACATTGCTACATACACGATTCAATGAAAGAGTATTATGGATGTATAGTGGTTGGTTTGTAGCGGTGACTTTAACAAATATTTTGCCATCTCTTGTGAATACGGAGTGTAATGATTTGTTTCTCCTGAGTTCATTTGCTTTTTTACTCTCATAGATTCTTACAAATTTATTGCTGGCGTATCCAAGATCATCAAGAGAAACAGATCTCCCGTTTGTTTTGAAAAAATCTGCAACAGCAATCAGTAATTGTTTTTTACCATTGCATGGGGTAGCCTCACAATTATGGGACCATTCGCCGATTTATTTGCAGGTGTTGTGCAGAAAATATGCAGAGGTGTTGATATTGTCTGTTTAAGTGTTGTGCTTAGTTTTTAAAAAAATATCGGAAAGATTTTCATTATTTTGAATGGGATACCATGAACTACCAAGTCCCCAGCTATATTGCGCCTGGCCAATGCATCAACTTTTCCTCTTAAGAGAACATTGTCATTTGCTTGATGTTGTAATTGTAATTGGAGAGCATTGATGTTGTTGCACTGAGTTTCAAACTGAGTGAGTCGATCATTGCATGCATGAAGAGCATTATCGATGAAATTATACCGCTCATTGCATTTTTGTTCCAAATCTTTAATTTTTGCATTAAATTCACTCTCAAGAGACATTATGCGCTGCGATAGGCTTTTATTTAATAAATCTATTGAGTCTTTTATTTGCTTTACAATAGAATCACTTATGTTATTAGTTAAAATATCAAGTCGCTTTTCTATTCGATCCCATAATTTGGTTGTTAACATTGGTGTCATGGGTGAATGAGAAGGAGATGGGAAGGAGGAAAATCCTTTCTCGGATCTCAGCTTTCTCTGGCGCTCTTGAGTATTTGCACTTGACATATTTGATACTTTATATATATTATTTGGGCAAAAAAAGAAAAGTAATTTTTTTGTTTTAATATATTTCAGGGGTATTTCTCAAATTCAGTTTAGTATGTGATGCACAATTTTAATAGTTTTAGTTCTTATATTTTAAGAAGCACTTTTCTTTTAACTAAGACTTATTTACACTTAAATTTTTGCGGAGCTCAAACAAGAGACGTCTAGTTCGTACCCATTTACTAATACAAGTTTTAATAATTTAATTTAAATTTAGTGTTAATAATTTGAGCATACTAGGTGTTATACTCGTATTTGATGGTAAATTTACCTTTAAGTATCATTGTTTAGAACTTAAAAGGAATCTAGTTTCCAGACTAAACATTCTAAGATATTTATCATCCAAAAATAGCTATGTTCACATAAACACACTTATAAATATCACCAAAACTATTCTTTTGTCAAAGATTGATTACGGACTAGTTATATATGGCAAGTGCCCGAAATCAAACTTGAAGATACTTAAGTCTCCATACCACGCAGCTATAAGGACATCTTTAAAAGCTTTTAGGACATCTCCAATAAAAATCATGCTTGCCGAAGGAGGCTTCTCAAGCATTGAAGAGCGAATTGACTATCTAACATCCCGACTTATCGCTAAAATCTCCGAATCATACTGCTCCCCAATTCTCACAGACTCGTCAAAAATTTTGAAACGGAAAAAGGTGCCAAAACAACCTTCAACCTTATTATTATTATTCCAAGCTTTATTCACTCATTGATACTTTAAAATTTACATAATTTTATAATAACATTTGATTGAATATATTTACGTTACATTTAAACAAGTATGTGTACGTAAAATTAATTAAATTACAAGAAACAAATATTTCAATCAAGGTTTTAAACTAATTTAAATATATACATTATTTGAAAAAAGAGAGGTATAATTTTAGGTTATCTGAGCATAAGCCTCCCCCAGACTTCTCCATCTTCTTCTATCTAGTGCTTCTCTCCAATAAAGTGGGCATATTTTTCGGATGTCATCCTTCCAGCGTTTATGTTGTCCACCTACGCTTCTTTTGTTTTCTAAGGGTATCCATTCGGTTACTAATTTTGTCCATCGATTATCAGGTGTACGTATTACATGTCCTGCCCATTCCCATTTGAGTTTCTTAAGCCTGTGTCTAACGTCTTCAAAATTAGTTTGACTTCTTATATTCTGATGGTTAATTTGCTGGGCAATATGAACGTTCATAATAGCTCTCTCCATTGCTCTCTGACATGATTGGAGTTTCATTTCAGTGTTTTTCGTGACTTGCCAAGTTTGGCACCCATAGGTGAGGACTGGAAGAACTGTTGAGTCAAACATATATTTCCTTGTTTTATTCGAAATATTCAATGTAAGAAGATGCTTAACGTTCCAGAACTGCCTCCAAGCGTTCGTCATTCGCTGCTCTATATCCTTTTTTTCTTTGTCTTTGAATGAGATAATCTGGCCAAGGTATGTGTAGTCTTCAACGTATTCTAATATATTGTTATTAACACTAACTGGGTCTGAAGCACCATTTGTCATAATTTTAGTTTTCTGTTGATTTGTTGACAACCCAATATTTCCGCATTCCGAGCACAGTTCGTTCAGCATCGTTTGAAGTTCTTCACTGTTGTTTGCGATAATTATAATGTCATCGGCAAATCGGAGGTTTGAGAGACATTTGCCATTTATCTTCAATCCTTTGTCTTCCCAGTCTAGCTTTCTAAATACTCCTTCTAAGGCTGCGGAAAAGAGTGCTGGTGAAATTGGATCTCCTTGCCTTACACCTCGCGATATTTTAAAATCTGGTCCGACGCATTCTGTTTTTATGTGGGATGTGCTCCTGTCATACATTTTCTTTAGGATTCGAACTATTTTTTCGTCTACACCTTGATTGAGAAGCGCCTTCCAAATAGATCTCTGCTCTACTGTGTCAAACGCTTTTGCAAAATCGATGAAGGCAAAGTATATTGTGATGTTATACTCTTTGCATTTTTCTATTATTTGATTAACGGTTTGTAGATGATCTATTGTCGAAAACCCTGATCTAAAACCGGCTTGTTCAAAAGGTTGATTTAAATTAAGAGTGGTTTTCATTCTCTCAAATAAACACTTCGCAAAAACCTTGTATATCGATGATATTATGCTTATCGGGCGATAATTGTTGATATCGTCCCTGTTCCCTTTTTTATGTATGAGAATTATTTCCGATTTCGTCCATTGGTCTGGGACTTCCTCGGTGACCAAAACCTGATTGAAAATAGTAGTCAACCAGTTGGCCAGTGAAAAGTTGCCGAACTTTAGGTATTCAGCTAATATCCCATCGTTTCCTTTGCTTTTTTCATTCTTTAAACTATTTATTGCTCGCTCTATTTCACTTTTAAGAAATGGTGGAAAATCTTCTTCCTGGTTTTGTCGTTCTAGAAATGTATCATTAGTGTCTACTTTGCGTGTTTTGTATAGATCAATGTAGAACTTTGTAGCTATTTGGTTAATATTCTTCCTTTCGTGAATTCTTTTACCATTATCCGCCATTGCTATTATCCACTCTTTATAATCTTGGATTGCATTCTTTGCCTTTTTTATTGATCTCGTTTCTTCGATCACTGTCTTTAAGAGGTTGTCATTGAATTTTTGGATGTCTTCTTGACAACGTTTCTTGATGTTCTTCCGTATATTTTTCAGATCCTGTTTTTCTTGGGCATTCAGATTGGTCTTTTTTCGAATACTATCACGAAGTGTTATCATATTTAGAGTTTCACTCGATAGTTTTTGCGGTTTTTGAGATACAGCAGTAAGAATATACCTGTCTGCAGATTCTTTTATAGTTTTTTCCATTTTGTTATATGCTATTTGAGTGGGTTCATTTAACCTTGATATAATGTTATATCGTTGTTGAAGATCAGCATTATAACTTTTGATGATATCTGTACTTATCGATTTTGTTAATACTTTTCTTGTAGTTTTATGAAGTTGTCTGGTTTTATGGTTGATTAACAACTCCGCGCGTACTATCCGATGATCTGATTCGAATTGAAAGTTATTAAGTACGGACACATCTTTAAGGATTGATCTTTTATTGCAAAGAATAAAATCTATTTGGTTTTTGTACTTTTGGCCTGGTGAATTCCAGGTCCATTGATTTTGCGGTTTCTTTTTAAATAACGAGTTTCCAACTATAAGTTTTTGTTGCCAAATATATTGGATAAGACGACTACCTCTTTCATTTCGATTACCGTATCCATATTCTCCCATAATGGTTTCTTCGCTATTTTTTCTGAAACCTAATTTAGCATTGAAATCACCGATTATCAGTAAAATCTCTGTTTTAAAGTGTGCTGTCGCTATTTCCAGTGTCTTGTAAAAGCGATTCATCTCGTCATCAGTTGCTTTCTCAGTTGGTGCATAGACTTGTATGATGGATATGTTACAATTCTCTACTTTGATTTTCATTCCTATTATCCTATCGTTAAATCCTTTAATTTCTTGAATATTCTTTTTTAACTCTTTGTTTATAAGGAAACCGACGCCATAAAGACCTTGTTTAGTTCCGAAGTAAGCAAATATATTTCCGTTGTTGAGTTCTTTTATGCTTTCGCCTTGACGCCTTACTTCTGCTAAACCGATTATATCCCAGTGTATCTTATTGAGCGCGTTTTCTAGTTCAACAAATTTTTCTTTTGATTGGAGAGTTAGTGTGTTTAGAGTTGCTACGTATAAGGGTTTCGTACCTGTATTGCTTTTATTAGTATAGTAGTTTTTGTTTGTATGTTTTTTGTTTAGTGATATGCTTTCCGCAAATTTATAAAAGGGGGGGTGTTGGCCGAAATCCTCCACGGTGGCCGACCGGGTTGGAGGTTTATTCTTCAGTTTGTCCATTATAAAATTGTTTTCGTTATTAATAATTGGTTCGCTGGGGTTGACTTTTGGCATTTGTTGTGGTGGATTGTTCGTTAGTTGTTATTGATTTGTTGTTTTTTCGAAGTTATCTACAGCGAATTGGTTACCATTTTTAGCGTCGGCACTTTGACCCATAGTGACGGTTTTCTTGAGGACATATTTCATCAGGGGGGATGATGACGACGATGGTGATGACGATGAGAAAATTTTATTTTTTGTTTGTGGTCTACTGTTCTTTTTGCACGAACTCCTCGCTGTATCTGAATCTTTTTCAAAGTCATCATCAGAGAGCTTTCTTTTGTTTTGCTTAGGGTGCGTCTTTATATTGATAATTTCTTCTGCTGTTAATGTTTTACCATCGACAATCAGCCTGTTGTTTTTGACTTTTACTTCTGCGTTGCTATTCATGTTTCTTACGGTATTCGCTTTTTCAAGTAAATTTTTCCGCTTTTCTAATACATCTTTCGGTAAGTCATCATGAAGAATTAAGTTTGTATTATTTTTTGTGTTATATGCTTTTAGTTTTATTTTATCATCCATGATCAGGCATTTTGTTCTATATGCCAAGAATCCAATTTTGATAGGTCGAGTTTTATTTTTGTTTTGAACTCCAAGACGATAGACAAAGTCAAGATCTTTCAATGAAACTTCAATTTTGAAGACTTCACTTAGAATTTGTAGCGCTATTTGCTCGAGTTCAGTTGTTGATTTTTCAATTTCTTCAACATTGAGGAGAATAACGTTCTTTCTTCGTAGTTGGCATTCCAAAATACTAATTTTTTCTTCATGTTTACTAACTTTTTCTTCTATTTCGTAAACTTTTTCATTGATTTTATCAATCTTTGATCCAACTTCAGCGACGTTAGTTCCCACTTCTTTAATTTCAGATCTTATATCTTTCTTTGAATCTTCGACACTTCTATAGATGAGAGCTATCATGTCTTTAAGCTCAGAATTGCTTACTTCTTCTTTTGTAGTGTTGTTTTCTGGCGCAGACATTTTTGTATTTAATACAGTTGAAGTTCGGAAGAAAATTATGTGAATTATTAATGAACGTTAATATTCCCTTATATTTATTTTTTTTTGTGGTTCGTGTCTTTGCTTATTTATGGCCAAATTGAAATGGAGGTGTCGCTAGTGGTTTTATTTGTTGAATAAATATCGTTATATATTTTTGGGGGATAATATGATAAGTTTTGTAATCTATCTATATTTATATTTATGTTTATTTTGTATAGTGAAAGCTTTATTCTTTGTTCTATTGACGTTTCACTTTGAGAATTATATTGCATTTGGAATTTTCACACTAAAAACTTGGTTTTTTAGGTTTATAAATACCTGAAGTTCTTATATTTTTATTCTCAATATTGGAGAGAGTTCTTATGCTTCAAAATATTCACTTCTCAAGAATTTCCGTAATTTATTTGTATTTTAATTTCTTTATTTTTCCACCACTCACAAACTTTGCCAACTATCACTAAATACAGCGTTGCCGCAACCTTATATAAGGCATTAAATTTTGCCAATACTATTGGCATTGTACCAATCGTGAAGAGCTCGGACGTCGAAAAATATCCTCCTTGGTTGCTTCTGAAAGAAGCTATTAACATCAGCCTATCCAAGCTCAACAAAAACACCACTCCTAAGGAAATATTCATTCAACTCTTCCATGGGCTCATAAACAGATTCCCCACGAACATCTGGAATATTTTGTATACTAATGGCTCTAAAAATGACCTGGGCACAGGTATGGCAATTGTCAACATAAACGGCGAACTTCACACTGCAGAAAGACTCCCGACTTACTTTTCCATATTCTCAGTCGAAGCTTTAGCTATTGTTAAAGCAACACAAATTGCAATAAAAAAAATCAGAGAACTGGGTGATTCTACAAACGATGGAATTTTCGGCGGCCCAAGAAATATTTTGAAATCCGTTCAATTATTTAATCTGATTTTTTTTTATAAAATTAAATCTGACTGATATCTACCTGGCCTAACAATATTATTAGGGTGACCTTATTTTATATTGCTCAAAAAATTCCTCAAAGTGTCCGATTCTCAGTCCCCTGACGTGTTCCCAGTGCGTTTTCGCAAAGAAAAATTATTACCGTTCTCTTATTTCAGGTCTCATACTAAAATTAATTCCACCGAAATTACGCCAAATAATACATCTTTGCTACGAAATAGATAAATATTTTTTAGTAATTGATTTTATTACAAAAAAAACTAAATTAAACTTTGTCCCCCGTATTTCATATCAGTCTCCTGGAATATTGAAACAGTCGAAAATATCAATAACTAGGATGTCGATCGGATTTCCAGCACTGGCAATTTGAAGTACAAAGTCTCCTTATAATAAAATCATGGTGCAACTTGATTCTGTTTCTTATGTTAGTATTGTGAAAAAGACATTTGTGCATGAAGTCGTGGATTGTCCGTTTAGTTTATCAGTCCTCTGGTGAGTTTTTACGAAACAAATTTGTATGTAAGTAGTCATCTTTTTTAGCAGTATAGTATAGGTTTGATAAAACTGTAATAATATATATATTTTTTTGATTTTTTAAGTAAAACCTTAATATCTTTTTTGCGCAAAAACCATGAAAAACCTCAGTCCCCTGGTCTCAGTCCCCTGGCTAATAAATAAACAAATGATATTTTATTCAGAAACCTGAGAATTTTTAAGTTATGTTGAACTTCGAACTTCATTGCGAAATATTTTTAAAATTTTTAAAAAGAATATTATTTATTTTAAATTGATTCTAAGTAGAAAAAAAAAATTATTATAATATATTATTTTCTTTTAATAAAATGCTAATTTATTATGTATTAACCATGAATTTGTATGTTTATGAAGGCTAATTAAATTTAATTTTGTGTACCCAAGAGAAAATACAAAAAAACTAAAGATTTATTCAGTCCCCTTGGAAAAAAACTCAGTCCCCTGAACATCCTTTTTCAAAAAATGTCCTTAAAATCGTCATTTTTAATTTTTTTTACTGGCCGCTTTCAACAACGCGCCACTAACAATGTTAAACACCATGCCTCAGTCATAAACCAAATTCGTGACAACATTATATCGCTTGGAACGAAAATAAAAATTTTATGGGTGCCGGCGCACATTGGTATAAGAGGAAATGAATCTGCAGATCTAAATGCCAAGCTAATAGCTACGGATTTAAACGCTGAAATTATTTCTTATCGACCCAGCAAAAACGATTTAAAGAAATTAATTCAAACTCACTGGGATCAAAAAAAGTCTCAAATATGGAACGAATATGTCCATCATTACAAAACCATCAATCCTAATGCAACACAAGTTTCATATAAGATCCTCACCACAACTCTAACGAATAAATGCTTCCTGCGACTCCGATTTGGACACACCCGTTTAACCCACAGCTACTTACTCAATAAAGAACCCCCTCCGACTTGCCATCTTTGCCTAACAAACGTAACACTTACAACCAAACACTTAACTACTGAATGCAGTAAAATAAACAATCTTTGCATTAAACTATTCAATTTTAATAATCTTTCAAATATTCTTTCAGTTCCTTCTGAACTAAACATAAAAAATTTATACAAAATATTACAAAAGCTGGAACTAGATAGTCAAATCTAAATGTAACTATATATCTATCCGTTTGGGGCGATCGGTGGTGTTCAAATCGAGAGTTATGTTACTCTTGCTTTGATCACCCCCGACCGCCCCAGGAATTTATTACTTTATCATTATATTATTTAACTTCTATTGTATCCGTCCCAGCCGAAAGCCCTGTATGCTAGCGCTGTAGTTTTAAGATTATTAATTTATACATTTATGTAAGATTAATAAAATAAAATTATTTTCACTACTTTTCTTGGATCAAATAATTATCTTAAATGTTTATTAAACAAGTTACTCGTATCTTTGAATTAAGATTATTTCTAGATTAATTGAATTAACTTGAGTTCAAAATGAATAAAGAAAGGGCATGTTATGATACTAAAGAATGTCTCATGTAAAGTTTAAGTAATATCTTAAAATATCTAAGTGAAGTATTCTTAATAGAAATAAATTTCATTCTTTCTCTAACGCTTAAGCTGTGTGTTTCAATTCATGAACCCTAAGCATTGGTATTCTTTTACCGTCTCGATTAAGTCTACTCCATAGTACCATTTCTCATTTGCAGCCAAACGTCCTGTTCCTCTGCGAAAGACCTTTGTTTTTGATTTGCTTAGATTGACAATAAGGTTCCACTTTAGACAGTATTCAAGTAATTTGTTTATCATCAACTGAAGGGACTCGGGTGATTCAGCTAGAAGAACTAGATCATCTGCGTATAGGATTACTTTGATTAGGAACCCATCGATTGTAATACCACATGGCAAATCTTATATTAAATCTTGAATATAAAGGCAAAAAGCCGTCCCATACTGCATACATTGTTTTGTTATAGATGTCCTCTATCATATTTCCAAATTTAACAGATTTGAAGATTAACGCTTTTCTGTCAATTGGATATATGTATGTCTGCTATGTTCGTCCGACTAAATATATGGTCTTTTTCCAGGGATGACGGCTGAGCGGAGAAATGCCGTGTCTTATTTCTATGTCGCTTA
Source organism: Chrysotoxum bicinctum (assembly GCA_911387755.1). Lineage (NCBI taxonomy): Eukaryota > Metazoa > Arthropoda > Insecta > Diptera > Syrphidae > Chrysotoxum > Chrysotoxum bicinctum. The sequence goes on from OU426987.1 coordinate 116,153,625, forward strand.
TAATTCACATTATTTTTATTCGTGTTCATCCTTGTTGGGCATACTAGTTTAACTCAATTACATGTTGTTAGTGTTATGCCTGAACAACATGTAATGAGTAAACCAGCAACCCATTGATGACAATTTTTAGAAGGTTTTTAATGGAATTAAAGCGACATAGACGACGGCAGGGATCGAACCTGTCATCATGAGGTTGACAGGCGAGCACACATCCATCGCGCCACGGCCACCCCCACAGTTGAATATCCCTTTCTGAATCCTATTTGAAATTCGCTGAGAAGGTATTTACTTTCAATCCATTCTGTAAGGCGCCGTCTTAAGATTTCCATAAAAATTTTAAGCGTTGTGTTGAGGAAAGAAATACCTCGGTAATTTGATGGATCCATCTTATCTCCTTTTTTAAAAATGGGATGTATAATTGAAAATATCATTATATACAGTGCCGCACTTAATTATTGGCACACCAAGCTTTTTACACTTAATGTCTGTTTTCAAGCCTTACAAACATTCTGTTTCGTTCAATTTTGTTTCCCCTTTGGTAGGTGCATTTACTTACTATCAAATGCAAGAAATTTTGTTCAATAATATTTTACCAATTTTAAAGAAAAACAAAATTTAACAAAAAACTGTCTTATTTGATCGCACAAAATTATTGGCACACTTTAACTCAAGTCGGGAACAAAGAATGGTACAACGAAAATTAATATTTTTTAGGCAAGCCATTTTGTTTTATAACGGCCTCTAAATGTTTTAAGAATGGAATGTACCAAAGTTTTGGTCGTTTCCTATCCAATGTTTTGCCATTCTTCCAACAACGCCTGTCTTAGTTAATTTTTATTAGAGATTGCCCTCTTTTTCACCCGCCTATTCAATTCTTCTCACAAATGCTAGATTGGATTGAGATTCGGAGATTGTAGTGAGTGTGGAGGGATATGCAGAGTGTTATATGCTAACCATATACGGACGTCATGAGCAGTATTTTTTGGGTCGGTATATTAATAAACTTGATAAGTTCGATTTTTCGGCTCTTTTTCTCAGATTTTCTTTCAAATATCCCTAAAAATCCGTTTGTCCATAATGCCGTTGATGAAAACCAGTTCACCCACACCTTCAGCAGACATGCATCCCCACACGATCACTCCGCAGTCACAGTAAAACTACTTCAGGTGCTAGGTTTATTTTTCTTAATGCTGTATTGGACTTTCTCCACACGGCCATCAGATTGACAAATGTTAAGCTTATTCTCATTAAAAAAAGAGTACTTTGTCCCAAAAACTATTTATCTTTCTTCTATCTAATTGCATATTCGAAACGCTTCTTCTGGTTGATTAAATAAATCATTTGCTTACGTCTAGCATTGCATTCGGCCTCGTGAAGTTCTCTTCTTACCGTCGTGGGGTGAACTTTCTTTCCCAAGTCTTGGTTTACTTCTGCAGCAATATGGGTTGTTGTGATTTTGGGGTTTACTTTGACTTTTGGTAAAATCTGGTTGCATTCACGAGGACTCAAAATCCGGGGACGACCTTTATGCTTAGCACTTTCAAAGTCTGATTGTCCTTTAAAACGATACACGACCAACACTGCAAATAGTGTATCGGCTTTTGTCCATTATTTTTATTTATATTTTTCCAATCTCTGCATATGATTGACCTTGATTATGCATTTAAAGAATTATTTTTCGTTCGGATTCAGATTCTTTTTGTTTTGAACTTATTTTTTTAATTTTTAACAATAATTCTAACTTTTTTTCCAAATAACTGTCTGTTAAACTCACAAACAATATTAGTTTTGAATAACTGTAATTAAAATTATTCATTTTTACTGGCAGAATTGCCAGATGGCAGGAAATTTAAGAAATTGAATGCATAATTAGCTAGATGTGCCAATAATTTTGTGATGTCTTGCATTTGATAGTTAATAAATGTGTCTATCAAAGGGGAGACAAAACTGAACTAAACAGAATGTTTGTAAGGCTTAAAAGCAACTAATAAGGGTAAAAAGCTTGGTGTGCCAATAATTATCTGCGGCACTGTATGTTTGTAAGATGTTTCAGGAATTTCTCTGTTTCGAATTTAAAAAATTCATTTGGGATCCGATCGACTCCTGGGGCTTTATTTTCTTTTAATTTCAATACAACTGATATAACTTCTGAAAGTATTATATCGCTATCTAAAATTTGATTTTTACTATTCGGTCTGGCGTATTGGATTGGTTGAGCAAAAATTTCCGGATTTAATTGCCTTTCAAAGCGATCTTTTAATGTTGACGCAGGTAAAGGTGGTTTTGTTGCAAACGTTTTTCCTTTTATGTTTTGTATAGCTTTCCAAAAATCTGAGGAATTTGTACAGAAAGTTAAGCTCTCCGCCTGTTTTTTTAGAGAAGTTTGCTTTTTTTGATCATTACATAAAGCCCTGTAGACTCGGTTTGCTTCAAGGTAATCCTCTTTTAAAGAACGAGCATTGAATTGTTGATATAAATGTAATAGAGCAAACGATCTTTTTCGAGCGGACTCGCACTCCATATCATACCAGGCCGATCTAATTTTGCAAGTCACATGTTTTGCATGATGTGAAACCGCTGCAGTTTTTATAGCTTTCTGCAAAGTTTCTATAGTTGGTTCGTTTTCGTTGAAAATTTGTGCTGTCATATTGCGGTCTAACTTCTTTTGATATGCTTCCACTCGATTTTTCTGGTCAGAATATATCTGACTATCGACTTCGAAATCAAATAAAATATCAACTATATCAGTGGACATGAAGAGATAATCGATAACGCAGTGGCCAGGATTACGTATAAAAGTGAGATTACCATCTTCATCGCTTTTGTGTGTGCCGTTCATTATCATTAAATCGAATGAGCTTGCCATTTCCAATATCATTTTTCCTCTTGCGTTGATTTCGGTATCTTTAGATTTTCTTGGAAATGAGCTGCTTGCACTAGATAGGCTTTGTTCAACTCCAGTTCGAGCATTAAAATCGCCAATAAGTATGCAATTTTTTTCTCCCAGAGTTTGCATAGAATCAATTAGAGCAGCAAAGTCAGATTGCCAATGCGAACAGTTTAAATAAACTGGTACTAAATTTATAATTTTATTTACTACGTTTATATGAGGTATTGAAGCGAGCTTGAAGCTCGCTTCGACCCTTTATAAACGGGTATTGAGTTGAAATGAGCTTCGTTGGACTCGATCTCACTCGCTCAGCGGTGTCGAGTCGAAATATGAGACGAAAAACCTGGGTCGAGGAGTTGGCTTAACAAAATGTTTCAGAATGTTTCGAAAATCCGACCCTAATCCAACTCGATCTTTCGATACTGCATATAAACGTAGTAATTATCTCTCAAGATCTCCAGATATTTAAATTCTTCTATTTCCCGCGCTGTGTTCAAACATTTAAAGGGTAATCATAATCCCTTGAGCGCGTGTAGATTATAAAAAAAAAAAAAAAAAAAAAAAAAAAAAAAAAAAAAAATATATAGTGCTCCATCAGATGCTCCTCCTCTCGTAGCTCTACTCCTTTTTACAGCTCCTACCCAATGCAGTCCATAATCGGTGAAAAAGTTCTCGAAGTATTTCTCGAAGTATTTTTGGGTTTTGTTGTATATTTCAAAGCTATTAACATAGTGAAAGAAATCCAAATACATTTGTTTGTTAGCTAATCCGTTAATATTATAACTTAAAATTTTTATATTCTTAAAACTAATTACATTTTTGATATTCTGGCTGACTGCAATAACCTATTGTGAACCACCCCCAACATGCCCTTCATTACCGACATGATCTAAGATCTGTATACTAGTTGAGAAGTAGGTGGCGGTAGATAATTATTTGCTGATGACGTTTGTGTGACATTAGTCAATGACATTTGTTCGTTATTGTTTTGGTTTGTTAAATTTTCTCGCTGCAAATTAATTTTATATTTTTACGAAAGTTAGCACTTTGAAAGGGATTGCAAAGGTCGCATGATTTTAAAGAATTTTTAAAAAGAAAAATATCATCGTTAGCTATGACCTTGTGGTGCCTTAGTTCACGACTTGTCAATGTATTCTACTCTTATACCGATAGAATTCTACAATATTTTGAAAGTATATGTATATAAAATGATGAAAAAAATACATGGGAAAGCAATGATCGAATGGCTGCATCGATTGACTGTAAATTCCTAAAAAGCTTTGAAACAGTTTTTCTTTTGAATTAGTTTTTAAAACTTTTTTTCACACTCAGGCATGCCTGCTTTTTAATACACTTTAAAAAGCCAATTTAGCCATTATATTTTCTAAAAGCCAAATAAAAAAGCTAAATGAATTTCTTAAATTTCAAAGAAACGAAGGGTTCCAGGAAATTTGGAAATCAACCTTGCAGGCTGTTTAACATATGCTGAAAAATGAAAAGCTCGAAATTATCAATTTAATATAAATGAAAAAAAAATACAAGAGATTATTCTTTGAAATAGTTCACAATTTAAGCATGCAAATATCAAAAAGGTTTGCATCCTTTGAAAAACTGAAATAGTTCGATTTATTGAACGGGAACAAATTTATTAAATATCGCCAAAAAAAAAAAACAATTTTCCTGAAGAAGTAATTAAAAATCTAATAACAAGCTGACCAAACGCTATACAGCGTTTCTTTTCTGCATTGAAGAGGATAAAAATGTGCCTTCGAAGTACTCAAGGTGTCTATCGAAAATGCTCTTTTGAAAGAATTAAAAGAAAGTGACGAATTTTATAATCAAGTCATCGAAAATTTCGGTACCGTTGAACGACCAACCGAATTTATGTATCGATACATTTTTAAATCTTTTATCTGATGTTATTAATTTATGAAATATTCACCCCTATTATGGTTGTCAATTATCAATTGATATTTGATAAAAATTGAAATTTTGTACTTTTAAACTCAATTTTATTTAAGAAATTATCAACTATCTGACAATATTAGTCAATTTTCTTTCTGTTCACAACGGTAATCATCATTATCAATGACCAAAACTTTTTTTAATTGAGTTATAAGATATCGAATTTCAATTTTTATCAATTATCAATTGATAATTGACAACCATAATAGGTGTGATTGTTTGTGTTTTTTGTCCCTATCAATAAAATTTCTCATACCACGGAACTAACCCAATACTAAATATCAGTAATCGCCACTGACCTATACCAATTTAAGAAATGTTTTAATATCTTACACATAAAAACTACTTATAAATAAAAATCAAACAACTTTTTGCACAAATAAAAAGTTTTTATGCGTATATTGGACAACTTAGTAAAAATTAAATTTGATATGCCACTCCTGTATTAAAAATTTAATTGAAGCCCATGCAGCCTATAATGAGAAAGTCTAAGAAAATAAAAAAAATATATACCTATGTTACATCGAATGAAAAACATTCAAACCTTATTCAAACAATATCACTGTTTTTTTTTCTATGCATGAAGAAAAAAAGCCAAATTTTACTCATTTGTATAGAAATGGAATCAAAGGAAAATACGAAATAACTTTGGTTGTTATCTCCTTGTGCTCTATCTTCTGTTTTACATTGCATATTAATCATTAGCATTATTTAATGTTGATTTTTCGGACAACTCTACCCGAAATACTCTGAAAGCCGCTCTGTAGGCTTCGCCCCCGTTCGTTTCACTTCATGTACTATAGCCGATTCTACGTTCTTGAAATGTGCCCTCCCTCAACTTAATCATTTTAGGATGTCGGCAAATTTATGAAATTGTAAGAGTTTTAAGACTGTTATTATTTCGTTTTACACTTGGAGTTTCTAAAGTAAAAAAAACAACAAATTTTAGTAGGGACAACTAACAAACAACAACTATTTGGTGATTCAAATATAACCTCATAAACATGTATTTGACACAATAAAAAAGCGTTTACTATTTAGGAACAAACACTGCTCTGATTGGCCCTCATTCGCTAATATATTTATTTACGTTGCTTTTATTTAGTCATGATGCAAGGCAAAAAGAAAATTTATTAATAAAATCAATAACATCATGATGACCATTTAAAAGCTCGCCAGTTGATGAATAAATAGTTTTATTCCTGAAAATATTTTAGCAGATGTAAGCGCTTACGTTTGTATTTACAAAACATTATTTATGTATAAAATTTAAATAAAGTGACGAAATCAATTAATATATATATCTGTGGTGTTTGGTACAAACATGATAAGTCCATAAAATAATTTCCGTTTTCACGTTCACTTTACATGAAGCTAGAGCTGAAACTTGTTGACTGATTTTCTTCAAATTTGGAAAACTTTTGAAAATATTCTTTGAAAAATTATGTTCCAAATTTTAAGAAAATCGGTTTACCCGTTTAGGTTCGAGCTCGATATAAAGTGAATGTAAGGATGCAAATTATTTTATGGAGTTATCATGTTTCTATCAAATACCACAGATATAAATTGCTGTTCGTTTGTCTCGCTAAAACTCGGGAATGGCTGGACCGATTTAGCTAATTTTGATCTTGAAATATTTGTGGAAGTTCAAAAAAGGTTTAAAACTTGAGAAACATAAATAATAAGTAACGGAAAATACTAAAAATGACAATTTAATTTTCCAATATAAAATGTTACTAACTGTGAAAGTACTTGCCTGAGACGCTCTAGGTCGCATTTGCACAGTACATCAAAATAACGATGAATATTCAATTGTTGTTGGTGAATGTTCGAGGTCCAACATCGTTTCAACAACTGAGAACAGTTGATGGGTATTTGTATGCGACTTTCCTTAAGGCGTGTGAACTAGTACAGTTGCTCGAGAACGATTCACATTAGGATAATATGCCTTAGGATTCCGTCATATCTTCATCGCCTTATCAAATTCGCACATTGTTTGCGATTATAATATCTAGATATTTCCCCTTGAATCCGGAAGATTTGTGGATGAAATATAGGGATGACATATGTATGTATAGTTGTGTTCATAAAAATAGCAGTGCTGGTCACACTTTATTGATTAGTCAATAATTTTAAAGACGCAGATTCTTACAAAAAAAAATTAACCTGTTATTTGCATCTAACGGTCTTTCATTTTTATATTTGAGGCTTTAAGTTTGTAATTGAACCTTACTTTTTTCGTTGTAGACGCATTTGTTCAAGCTCTCTGAATATAGCGTGTTCATAAAAATAGCAGTGTCTTGCATTTAAAGTTAAAAATTGTTAAACATTCTCTTTTTTTTTTATTTTTCGGTAAGTAAAAATTTTACTATTTGTAGTTTTTAGTATTCTCAAGATAATATTATAGAAAAAAATTATAAAATATTAGCTCAAAAATAAACAATGGGTCGGTCAAAACATTGCAACGAAGAAACTCGAAGTTTAATAAGAAAACTACGTTTGGAGGGGAAATCCTAGTATGTTCAGCAAAAAAGATAAGTAACGCTATAAAATTGCAGAATAAACCGGAATCACGCGGCCTAAAAAGGATGACGAGTGTCAGAACTGACAGAAAAATTATTCAGTTAGCTAAGCAGAAGCCTTCCATAAGCTCCAGAGAAATTAAAGATAAGCTTCAACTGTCTGCAAGCGCTGTAACCGTACGAAGACGTCTTTTGGATGCCAAATTACCAGCCCGAAGTCCACGTAAGGTATCATTGTTGACAAAAAAGCATGTGGCAAAGAGAATGGAGTTTGCCAAAGGGCATCGAGATTGGTCACGAGAGAAATGGAGGACTATTCTGTGGAGCGATGAAAGCAAAGTCGTTCTTTTTGGATCCAAGGGTCGTCGGGAGTATGTGAGAAGACCACAAAATGCAGCAAACGATGCCCGATACACTGTGAAAACAGTGAAGCATGGCCCAAAGCACACTTCAAAAAAGGCAAAATCATGGTTTCAGGAGAACAAGTTATGCGTTATGGAGTGGCCCGCTCAATCCCCTGACCTTAACCCCATTGAACATTTATGGGGGATGTTAAGAATGCGGTTCATGAAGCGAAACCGAAAAATTCGAAATAATTGTGGGAAGTAGTGCGAGATTCGTGGAACGCAATACCAGTCGAGAGGTGTCAAATTTTAGTGGACTCCATGCCACGCAGATGCATTTCCGTTATAAAAAACAATGGTTATGCTACGAAGTATTAATGGTAAGCTAAAATATCAATATAGTTTCATATAACTTTTTACAGTTTTTCTAACTTTTTGCGCTATAAATTCAGAACATTCAGATGCACTGCTATTTTTGTGAACAGCCATAAATTTAAAAAACGCTTCTTACTGTGATAAAAGTAACGTTAAAAAATCAATCTTAATTTTTTCTGTTAATATAAATGAAATACCTTAAATTGTTATTAGAAGTTAAGTGAAATATATTATAACGTTAATAATGAAAGCCTTTTTGTTTTATTTGGGGAGCACTGCTATTTTTATGAACACAACTGTATGTCTGAGGATGTGTTGCATCGTGTGTGTTGTCAAACTTTAAATAATAAACTACAAACAACTGTAGAAATTTACAATGCGATCATGATAAAAAGTAAACAAGCCAACCCTAATGAAACAGCACAACCTTGCAGCGGCTCTTCTCCCTGCTCTAGATAGCCTGGCTATTGACGGTAGGGAGACCTCGAACAGACCTCTTTCTATAGGAAGTCGAACCGAGGACGAGTTGCTGGAAGACTCGAGTCAAGAAGACACTATGCTGAAGTCAACTGCACCGCCCAATGCTTCGAGGCAACGCAGTAACTACAGATCCTCTAAAAGATTCGTGAGTGTTACGGAGAAAAAGGACCCAACTACTCTCAGTTCAAGAGACAGGGCCCTTCTAAAGAAACATAGGAAATTGATAAAGAACTATGAAAGTCAGTTGGCAAAGACTACCACTGTACCCATAGCTTCCTCCCAACAACAGAAAGATAAGAAACCAGTCAGCGAAAGAGTAGTTGCTTCCACATCGAAGTCGAAGAACGACAAAGCAAAGGTAGGCAACTCTTCTGGGACAAAGTCAGTTTCGTCCAAGAGGGCAAGATCGGAGGAGACAGCCAAGGCTTACGGTTCTAAAAAGTTTAAAACCAACAGCTTTGACAACACCCCGATCGATCTGCAGGTGGCCATTATTAGTCGAGAGGATCCGGATGGGAAAATCACGGCCAAGAATTAGTTACTTGTGGAAAATTAAATCCTTAAAGCCATGATGACGACATCTGAAGACGATAGTTCTGAGGACTACATCTTCGACGGAGCTGGTTGGTGCAAAGGAGTAAAAGTGGTTTGCTGTAAAGACCAGAAATTCTTGGAGTTCCTCACTCACACAATCGCCAATATTGGTGAATTGTTGAAGGGTGCATCTCTCGGGGTTCTTCCTGTCACGGCTCTACCACTTCGTCAGCAGGTTAGGATATGGATTCCTCCTCCTGCCACGCATGAGGACTCATTCATTATTAAACTGATGGCAAAACAAAATAAGGAGCTCCCATAATGGAATGGAAGCTCTTGAATTCCAGAAAGAGTCTCAACGGGGAAGGTAAGGACCTCTTGTTTGCTATCGACAAAAAATCTGGGGTGCCAGCACGTAACTTGATACAATCGAGTCTCTTCGATGTAATCGAGTATAGGGAGTTCCTTATTTGATTCAATCGAATCGGAAACAATCGGCTTATCATAAGAAAGAACTGCCTGTTCTCGATTGTATTGACCTAACTCGATCGTATCAAGTTACGTGCTAGGGCCCCTGACCTCCTCCTGAAAGAAAAAGCGGACGTTATGAGATATGGTCTCGGAACCGTAAAGGTAAAGAGGCATGAAGGCAAAGGGGAGTCAAAAGCTGCTGGTGGCGCAAATTAATTTGCAGCACACTAAACCAGCAACACACGACCTAATGCTCTACATGTCTCAGGAGAACGTGGATGTGGCCTTAATTCAAGAACCTTGGATTTGTAAGAACCAGGTACGAGGGTTGAGGTAAAAAAACTACAACCTTTTCCACTCCACGTCAGAAGGTGATATTAAAAGTTGTATTCTAGCCAAAAAAAATCAATTAATGCTTTCTTTTTATCTAGGTACAGCAACAGGAATAACGTGGCAATCAACGTTGAATCCAAGGAAGGCAACTTCGTCTTGGCGTCAACGTACATACCGGGAGACAAAGAAAATGCTCCATCAAAAACGGTCCGCGATCTTGTGGATTACACCACAGCAAGAGGGACACCTTTGGTGATAGGATGCGAAGTCAACGCCCATCATACACAATGGGGCGGCAAAGATATCAACAAAAGGGGTAAGTCAATTTTTGAATACATTCTCTGTTCTAATCTTATGCTATGTAATAGGGGCAATAACCCAACATTTCGTAATAAAAACAGGGAAGAAATTCTAGACCTCACTCTTATGAGTAATAATGATAAGATATCTGTAGGGAATTGGAGTCTCTCCTGAGAAATCCTTTTCGGATCACTTAAGGATACTCTTTACCTTAGATAGGAAAATAAATGAGATAAAACTTTTTAGGAACCCAACTAGAACAAATTGGACAAAGTACTCAAAATGGTTGAATGAACAAATCGATCCTCCAGAGGAAGAAACGCTTTCGACAACCTCAACCATTGATAATGCTGTTCAAAATCTTACTAGTAAAATGAAAAAGGCCTAGAAAAGCACAGGGGTCAGAAAACTTTTCAACAAAGCCAGACTGAGTAAATCGGAGGAAGATTGGAATTCATATAGAACCGAACTTAACTCATACACCAAAGAGTTAAGAAGGGCCAAAAAGGATTCATGCGCTAGGCACTGTGAATCTATTGAGAACACAAGTGAGGCGGCGAGACTTCGAAAGATCCTAACATACAATCCCACGAGTCCGCGATACATTAAGCATACCGATGGATTGTGGTCGAACTCAAGCCAAGAAACACTTGAACTCTTTATGGAAACGCATTTCCCGGGCTGTAAGAATCATCAAGGACCAGGTTTTACACAACCACACACCATAGATATCTTACAATCAGAATTGGAACAGGTTATCACAGAGCAAAAGATTATATGGGCAATAAACTCGTTCAAACCCTACAAATCAGCCGGACCAGATGAGATTATTCCGCCATTTCTTTAACATGCTCTACAGATAATCACCCCATGACTTAGGGTAATCTTCAAAAGTTGTATCAAATGGAGATACGTCCCTATCAGTTGGAGGAAAGTTAAAGTGGTCTTTATTCCAAAAGCTGGAAAACCGACACACTCGACTGCAGAGAAATCAGTTACAAGAGGCACTCCACAAAGAGGAGTAATTTCACCTCTCCTCTGGGTCCTGGTTGTTAACAAAATTCTCACAAGATTTAAGAATCAGGGCATTAAAATAGTAGCCTGTTTAGGAATAACGGGGGCACAGAGTTCTACGCCACAGGCAGGGCTGGAAATCATTTTAAGTCTTCGGCTTAAAGAAATGGGCTCTTGGAAGCACAGCAGTTATGGTCATGGGTCTATCCTGCAAAGGTATGACAAAGTGGCAGGGTTTAATGTGACAACTGACTACTTACCACCCAGAATAGATTTCAACAAACACTTCTCCACTACAATACCCGAAAGACAGGAATGGGAATCCAACTCACTAATTAGTGAACAAGGTATTTCATTCTACACCGATGGGTCAAAAATGGAAGAAGGAACAGGAGCTAGGGTGTTCTGTGAATCTCTCAATATTAAAGAATCATTCAAACTCTCAGATGAGTGTAGTGTCTTTCAGACTGAGATCTACGCTATTGAAAAGGCGGCAGAATTGGTACGCACGAAAAAATTGAACTCGTCGGAAATCACATTTTTCGTGGACAGCCAAGCTGCCATCAAAGCTTTAGCCAGTGAGACTATAAGATCCAAGACCGCAACAAAATGCCGAGACATGCTGAACAATATTTGCAACACTAACCAAGTCAATCTCTGCTGAGTTCCTGGACATAGTAATATAGAAGAGAATGAAATAGCAGATGAACTGGCAAGGAAAGGGTCAGTATCAAATAAAAACAGCAGTAGCCATTTAAATTTGGGACCAAAAATCCCGATTGGCGTGATTAAAAGGAAAATAGACCTAATAACGAAAGAACGAATCAATAACTCCTGGTCCTCCAGGGACGACTGCGTTATCAAAGGGCACGGTAGTGCTCAGCCAAGTTCTGGCACTACACCCTTTTTTACAGGAACAAACTCAGGCGATTTTTGACCCCTCCCTATCTTCAGTACCACTAAAGTCAGAAACTTCAAATTCCGAATATTTGCTAAGCTAGTCAGGCACAGGCGCCTCACCAAATTTCAATTTTCTAGCACAGGCGGTTCCTGAGATATAAGGCCTCAAAAATCACAAAAACCGTAACTGACTGACTGACTGACTGACTTGTCAGTAAAATTATGGAGCACTTCCCGACATCGTAGAATCTTGTAATTTTGCACAACGGTAGGTCTTGTCATGCAAGCTAAGGAAAAAATCGAAAATTTGAGGTTATCCATTCAGGGGGCGTGGTATCCGCCCACTTTCTCCATATTGGGTGTTGGTTGAATGGAGCACTTCCAAGTGCTGTAAAACGATGAAATTTGGTAAAGTGGTAGAAATTAAATTGCATGCAAAGAAAAAAATATAAAATTTGAAGTTCTCCATTCAGGGGCGTGGTATCCGCCCACTTCCTCAGAACTGATGTAAATTATACATGGCGCACTTCCGATTGCAGTAGAACAATGAAATTTGGTAGAACGGTAGGGCTCAAATTGCATATAAAGGACCAAGAATAAAAATCGAGGTTTTCCATTCAGGGGGCGTGGTATCCGCCCACTTTCTCCGAATTGGTGTTGGTTGAATAGAGCACTTCCGACTGCTGTAAAACGATGAAATTCGGTAAAGTGGTAGGACTTAAATTGCATACGAAGAAAAAAATATAAAATTTGAAATTTTCCATTCAGGGGCGTGGTATCCGCCCACTTCCTCAGAACTGATGTAAATTATACATGGCACACTTCCGATTGCAGTAGAACAATGAAATTTGGTAGAACAGTAGGGCTCAAATTGCATATAAAGGACCAAAAATAAAAATTGGGGTTTTCTATTCGGGGGGCGTGGTATCCACCCACTTTCTGAGAAAATGTTTATTTTTTTTGGAGCACTTCTGATTGCCGTAATTAAGGTAGGTATGTTAGTGTTAGGTATCTTGCCAGGACAAGAAGAAATAATTGAAGCGCAAATAAAAACAACCAATAACAAAAAGAAAATATACCAAAAGAAATAGGAAGCTTTAAACTAAGTTGAGTACATCCTTCTATCTTTCCGTATCTTTCGAGATTTTGACATTGCAAAATATTAAAATCTTTGCAAAAAGGAGTGAGATCAGACCAAAAACATAAATGTTAAAAAAAAGAGCCAAGTTCTTCTATACAAAAACCTTTGTGTAACAAGTCAGCCGTGAAAAGTACTGAGATCTAAAAGTACGCCAAGTTCTTACCTCATGAAGGTTTAATACCGAATATTTAAAGTAGAATAATATTGAAACAGAAGCAATGTAATAGAGAAATTTTATTATTTAATGATTACTGACTAAAATTTGATGGGCTTACTTGGCAAGTTTTTTTTTATGCCCAAATTCGAAAGGTTTTAAAAACTTGACAAATGAACCCATCAAATTTTAGTCAGTAATCATTAAATAATAAAATTTCACTATTACATTGCAGCTGTTTCAATATTATTCTACTTTAAATATTCGGTATTAAACCTTCATGAGGTAAGAACTTGGCGTACTTTTAGATCTCAGTACTTTTCACGGCTGACTTGTTACACAAAGGTTTTTGTATAGAAGAACTTGGCTCTTTTTTTTAACATTTATGTTTTTGGTCTGATCTCTAGAAGTTTATGGCCTAGAATTAATGAAAAGGAAACTCGATATATCTTATCGCTGAGTAAGAAAACATCAGAATCCTGATAGGTGTACTAACGGATCACTGCGCCATTGCAATGGCGCATTGGTACAATGGCCACTAGAATGGGTGCATTTGCACCCGAATTCTGTAGGAGCTGTCAAGATGTCGAGGAGATTGAAAACATTAAACACCTGCTGTGTGACTGTCCGAACCTCCAAACAAATCGCCTCCGCTACTTTGGAAACAGGTTTGTTGGAGAACTAGACGATCTAACACCCCGACTCCACAGGAGATAAATTCTCTCAGGATGCTCATCATGATATGAAATCTCCAATGGAGACGCGATATTTCCTCTTATGATGGGATGTCAGCGATCTATATCAGCGGTTTTGTCTTGATATAGATGTCTGATATGAAATTTGACAGATGGTTTTTTTTCGTACTTTTGTCTCATTATTTCGTGTCTTCTCATTTGGTTGGTTCTTGTCAAGTACTCCGTCGGCAAATATTTTTTTTTTTATTTTGTAAGTAAATACATTAATGTGTCATATTATTCATTTGTTCGTGCGTTAAGTTATGTTTGGTGTTATTTATTTATACTTTAGGTAGATGCGCATTCTTTTCTTTGCAAATATATATAATTTTTATTAGTTTTACGTTTTGCTAATTTCTGTTGTCCGCACAAAACACATCCCGTGCAGTAGGGATGTAAATGAAAAATCATGACATAATTTGCCCAGCGAAGCAATAAGAAAATGTAGAGATAGAGATATCAGACATTGAGTTGGAGAGACAGATATCTTGTGGAGTCGGGGTGTAACGGAGGTCTCAATGGCAAATATGACAACATTCATTGTAAGCCAGGCTGGTTCGAAAGTCTACCAGTCTACATAAGACATTAGTTAGGAGAATCTCTGCTTTTATTAATAGGGGATCATAATGGACCAATAGGCCCCCGTGTACGCAACAGCCTATGTGCTGTGCACGCCCCTCCTAACCTAACCTAACCTAACCTAACCTATCATAATAGAAGATATTATATTTCTTGATGGTAAATAAAGTATTGTCGTGTTTGGGCATGACACCAACCAATCGTCCTATGCGCGATGGATTTAACCACGAGTTACAAAGAGAACAACAATACGATACTGAAGTATTGGACGAAACACTTCTTTCACTCCCCACTTTGCCAATGTAACCTGGGTCAAGTCTTACTTTAAGCGTCGATTCTCCATCACTGTCTCTGAATGTCATCGGATGTCGTCCAGATGTTATAAAATCCAGTTTTCCTCAAAGTACGCCTGGATATTTCACCACCCTAGTGGATCGCTTCGCCTAGAGAACATGATGCTGTCCAAATGGAAGACCGGAATTTCAACTTTTAAACATAAAAATCCTAGTTCTAAGAAACATGTTTCATCTAACCTATCCATACCAGACCCCACCTCTGTACCAAAGCAACGTCAAAACCCTTTTCGTAAGCCACATCAACCGTCGACATCCAGAAATAAACAAAACCCTAATAACTGGTCCTTCAAAATGGGCATCATACCTAACTTCTCTCGTTCCCTATTCCAGAACTCATCTCTATCCGGTAATCCATCTAAACCTAAAGGTCAAAGGGTTTCCTTTAACCTAACTCCTTCAACTCATCTCTTACCCCCAACAAATTCTAATTCAAAGTTCAACCTCAATTCTGGAGCCAAATATTCTAATTTTCGCAGATCTCATATTCTTAACCCCTCGCCAACTTCTAAAACACCTAACCACACATCCTCTTCTACACCAAACCCACCAATCCCCGTCTCTTATTCTTCAGTCCACTCTACCTCTCCCCCGACATCAATTACACCTCCCTTAATCACCACTCAGTCTTTTACAACTTTCCCAACGGCAATCTCACCTTCATCTTCCTTTATTGACCCCCTTCCACCCCCTACAGTCAAATGCACCCAACAATCTAGTCAATCCACTGAATGCCGCTATGCTCTCTCTAGGCTTAGAGATAAAAAAACCTACGAAAACATTCGTCTGTTTTTGGCATATCTGCACAATAAACCGGACTCCGTCTGCTTTGAAGGTAAAACGAAAACAAGTGTAATATTTTCGATTCAACAAGAAGGTCTCCCCACCGATGTCCCCAGTCTTAGGAACCTCTTCATGAAATACCATGATTTTCTTAATTTGTCTCCCCAAAAATTTCCGAATGACTTTGAGGCCTTGGGACAATATATTCACTCAAAGCGGATCTCGCACCTTCAACGTAGCAGAGCTGACCATGATAAGTTTTTTCGCTTCTAATATTTTCCCAACCTCCGCTTCTCCTTCTTCCAAAAATCTCCCTTTTTCTTTCTACTATCAAAATGTAAGAGGCCTTCGTTCCAAAACTCAGTCAGTTTTGCAACAAACTCATGCCTTACCCTTCGATTTATACGCACTAACTGAAACGAACCTTATCCCCAGCATCAAAAATCAAGAATTGTTCCCTTCTACTTTTAACGTTTATCGCGATGACGATCTTAACCGACCCACCAATGATTACCCTAACCGTGGTGTCCTTCTTGCTGTAAAAAATACTATTGACTCTTCCCTCATTGCCATATCTTCTTCCCCTATACTTGATTATGTGTCAATTAAGATTTCACTACCCCGAAAGTCACTTTACGTTGTCTGTTGTTACATCTTACCTTCACAAACCATCGAATCCTATGAACTTGTAATTAAAACGATTGATCACATCACCGATTTGTGTGACCCCCATGATGAGATCATTCTTTTCGGTGACTTCAACCTTCCTAATTTAAAATGGTCTCCATCAGACGATCTTTCGTTTTATATTGCTTCCAATCCCACATCTGCCAAAGAATGTCTTTTCTTAGATAGCCTCGCTGATTCAAGCCTCTGCCAAATTAGTGGCATCTCAAATTTCATGGGTAGGCAACTAGACCTTATTTTCACAACAGACCCCATTAACTCATCTGTCTCACCTAGTCCCCTTTTTCTATCAACCATCGACAACTTCCACCCTCCCCTTCTTGTCTCATTTTTTCACGATTCTCCACTACAGTCCACCCCTCCTACGGATCTGTCTTCTTACGACTTCCATAAAGCAAACTATCGTCTAATAAATGAATACCTCAACAAAGTCTCCTTCAATTTTGACAACTTAACCGTAAATGATGCCATAACCTTATTCTACAGAGAAATATTTAACTCTATTTCTCTTTGTTCCTTTTTCCCGCCACAAAACCTCGTCTACTTCTCCACCCTGGTATAATCGCAAACTTCGTTCTCTGCGAAATAAAAGAAATAAGTTGTGGGAAACTTACCTCCGTTCTCGTTCTCCTACTGACTACTCTAACTATCTGGGTTCTTATCTCCATTTCACCGAGCTATACAATTCCCTTTACCAGCGTTATCTAATGGAAACGCAATCCAACCTTATCAAAGACCCTAAGTCATTTTTTCAGTTTGTTAACTACAAAAGAAAATCCGATGGCTACCCAACCACTCTCTCTTTCAATAACGAAACATCAAACGATCCTAACACTATCGCCAACCTTTTTGCTACATTCTTCAAACAATCTTTTGCTGATGACTGCTTTGTTCCTGATTCAGCCTATTTCAATTATCTACAAAATTTTTCTGTTGGACCGCTTCTCCCTCGTTCCGTCGATCCCCATCTCATCGAATATAAATTGAATCAACTTAACGATGAATTCAATCCTGGTCCAGATGGTCTCCCTGCCATACTTCTAAAAAAATGCTCTTCCATCCTTTCTCTCCCTCTCTCAAAAATTTTCAGCCTTTCCCTAAATAAAGGAGAGTTTCCTGAGATATGGAAATTATCTTTCATAACCCCTATTCACAAAAAGGGTCCGAAGAGCGATGTTAATAATTATCGTCCCATTGCCAAACTTTCACACATACCCAAACTCTTTGAAAGTATTTTGTATGAAACCTTAAGTTTCCACTGCAAATCTCTCATCTCCCCCTCACAACATGGCTTTCTCAAATGCCGGTCTACAACCACTAACCTTGTTGAATTTGTATCCGTCACCCTTTCAGCCTTAGAAAAAGGCTACGAAGTCGATGTAATCTCAACCGATTTCAGCAAGGCCTTCGACAAAATTTCCCATAAGCTTATTCTTTTCAAATTGTCCACTCTCGGCTTTGAACCCTCTTTGTTACAGTGGATCTCTTCTTACCTTGAAAACCGTTATTACAGCGTTCGATTTAGATCTGCCACCTCATGCCCTTTCTTAGCTACCTCCGGTGTCCCCCAAGGCAGCCACCTCGGCCCACTTTTGTTTATTCTTGCTATTAATGATATTGATAGGGTCATCAAACATTCTTCTGTCTCTCTGTACGCTGATGATACCAAGTTTTTCAAGACCATTTCCTCAACACATGACTCTTCGCTTATTCAAAAGGATCTAGACAGTTTTTCAGTTTAGTGTCTAAAAAATTGCATGGAGCTTAATGTCGTCAAATGCCAACCAATTACTTTTTCACGCAAACGTAACAAATCTCCTCCCCGTCTCTACCTGCTCCATAATCAACCCATACCCACAGTTGATAATATTCGTGACCTTGGCATTATATGTGACCCAGAGCTTAATTTTCTCACTCACATAGACGATATCATTCTCAAAGCAAACTCAGTGTTCGGTTTCGTCAAAAGATGGTCCAAAGAATTCTCCAACCCCTATGTAACCCGGTCCTTATACATATCGTTTGTTCGTCCACTGCTAGAATACGCCTCTCAAGTTTGGAGCCCTTACCAAATTACTCATATTTCCAGAATCGAAAGCATCCAACGTCGATTCCTACGCTTTGCTCTTCGAGGTCTATCATGGAACAATCCTCTGATTCTGCCTCCCTATCTAGATCGACTTAAACTAATCAATCTGAATTCGTTGGAAGAACGAAGAGAGATATCAGACATTCTCTTCATTCATCAACTACTCTCCGGTTCCGTTGACTGCATGTCGCTCTCTCAATACTAATCCCCGTAATACACGAAACCCTCGTCTCTTTTATATACCCACCCACCGAACCTCTTACAGCTCCAACGAACCTGTCTCTCGCATGCTACGGGCTGTTAATTTAAACATATGCTTCTTCGACTTTAACCTGAGCACTCCTTCCTTAAAACTCCTGCTTCTGAACCGTCCTCCCCCTCACTAACCTTAGCTTAAGTTCTTAGTTTTTAAGTTAGATTAAGAATTAGCTTGTATTAAGCCGAATAAATGGGGGTTTTGCCCCCACCAAAATTAAAATTTCAAATGATCTGCAATTGAATGAACAACACAGAATTGCGTATGATACTTCCATGAAAGCTGTGAACAGTTGATCTGGTGGAATCAACTTCCTTGATGCTCCCGGGGGGACTGGAAAAACATTCCTAATTCATTGCTGTTGGCAAAGATCAGATCGTCCTAGCATTGGCTTCATCTGGAATAGCTGCAACATTGTTAGAAGGTGGACGAAATGCACATTCTGCCTTGAAATTACCACTAAACATGCAAATCAATGAAACACCAGTTTACAAGATCGCCAAAAACAGGGCTATGGCGAAGATTCTACAGATATACAAATTGATCGTTTGGGATGAATGTACGATGGCCCACAAGAGGTCACTGGACAGAACGTTAAAAGATCTTCGTGACAACCAAATTTGTTTGGTGGAGCCATGATTCTGTTGTCAGGTGATTTTCGTCAGACTCTTCCAATTATTCTCCGATCAACTGTTGCTGACGAACTAAACGCATACTTAAAATCATGTAATTTGTGGCGGCATGTAAAGACATTCCAATTAATAACTAACTAACAAGATCAAACTGCGATTATGTTTTCGAAGCAGTTATTAGATATTGGAAATTGTAAGGTCGCTGCTGACACCTCGACTGGATTAATGTAACTACTTACGGATTTTTGTCACTTCGTGGACTCAAAAGAGGAGCTTATTCATGGTGCTTTTACGGAGATAGAACAACAGTACAGAAACCATAATTGGCTGAGTGAATGAGCAATGTTGGCGGCCAAAAACAAAGGTGTCGATGATCTCAATGCAACCATTCAGAATTTTCTTCCCGGAGAGTTGTTGGCTTACAAATCAGTTGACACAGTTACAAACCAGGATGATGTAGTCAACTATCCCACAGAGTTTTTAAATTTCCTGGATTTGCCTAGACTACCACCTCAGAATTTACGATTAAAAGTAGGATCAGTTGTGATTATGCTGTGTAACATTAATTTACCTCGACTGTGCAATGGAATGAGACTGGCTGTAAAAAAAGCTTATGAATAAGGTCATCGAGGCCAAGATCATCAATGGAAAATACAAAGGAAAGTACATATGTCTTAATCCTGCGTATACCGATGATTTCAACGGATTTGCCATTCGATTTTAAGCGTCTGCAATTTCCAGTCCGTCATAAATAAATCGCAAGGCCAGTCGTTTAAAGTTTGCAGAATCAACCAACTTGGAGTTTTCCTGTTTCGCGCGTGGCTTATTTTACGTCGCGTGTTCGCGAGTCGGAAAACCATCATATATTTACGCACCGCAAAAAAAAGACAAAAAATAAAGTACATCAGAAAGCCTTAAATTAATTAAGTGTATAACTGTGTTGCATTTAATGTAGATACAAATTTTGTGTTAAGTTTTGCCCATATTTTTTTCAAAAATATATGTAGATGATACGAATTTCACCGGGTCATCTAGTATTTAATATTTATTTATTTATTTATTTATTTATCAATGGATTATTAGATCTGCTGATTACATTAATATTCTTAAGAAATACATATATACAAAATTGAACTACATCAAATTAATTTACTTTTTATAATATACATATACAAATTATTTTACCCTAATAACTGTAAAATATTTTTTTTTTAAATTGATTTCTATTATTTATAATATCGATTTCATTGCACACCGAGTTAAACAATGATAATGAACGCGAAATGGGTTCATTAAGTCCATAGTTAGTTCTGTGGGTTGAAACATAAAAAAGGACACTTCTGTCCCGTAATATTCTTTCTGCGACATAGAATTTTATAAGATTCAGTAGTTCTATACAATTAATTCGGTATGATATTATATCTCTTACGAAAATTATGCATTGAGCATTTCTTCTGGCTTCGAGCGTTTTCATATCAATCAGGGCGCATCTTGAACGATAATTTGGCATACCATCTAACCAATTCAATTTGCGGAGTGCAAATCGCGTGAATCTCTTTTGAATTTGCTCGATTCTTAGTATTCCATTCGCATAGAATGATCAGCAAATTAAAGAACAATATTCAAGATAGGGAAGTATTAATGAGTTATATAATGTTTTAAGTGTATAGACATCTTTAAATTCTGATGAGTTACGTTTTAAAAATCCAAGCAATGAATTTCCTTTGGAAACTATGAAATCGATATGAGCATTAAAGTTCAATTTAGAATCAACGAGGACACCGAGATCTTTTACCAACTCGACTCTTAAAAGTTCATCGTTGTCAATTTTATAAATAAATTTTATGACGTTATGTGATCTAGTAGCACTGAATATCTTACATTTGGAAAAATTTAATTCAAGGTGATTGTATTTGCACCATTCAAGAAATAAGTCTATATCCATTTCAAGTCGAGAACAGTCGAAACTCGATTTAATAGTATAGAAGATTTTAATGTCATCGGCAAACATTAGACAATGGGCGTTTTTGAAAACTAATGGCAAATCATTTATAAATAAAAGGAAGAGCAATGGCCCCAAGTGTCTACCTTGAGGTAGACCTGAGTCCACAACAATAGGACTTGAATAATGTCCATTTATCACAACAATTTGCTTTCTGTTACAAAGACACGATTTTAACCAACTGATAAAAGAACTAGTAAAACCCATCTTAAATAACTTTTGTACAAGCAAACCATGATGAACTCGGTCGAAGGCTTTTACAAAGTCTGTGTAGAGAACATCGACTTAGTAACCTTTTGGTTCAAGCAATAATTTGTAAAAAGGCAGAGATTTGTAGCTGTTGAGCGACCCTTAACAAATCCATGTTGACTTGGCGATATTGACTCTCTTACAGAAAAATACAAATTTTTTGTTATAATCTTTTCAAAAAGCTTTGGTATAGCCGATAGCTTTGAAATGGGCCTATAGTTTTTAATTAAATTCTTGGAACCACTTTTATAAATTGGATTAAGGTATGATGTTTTCTATTTCTCAACAAACTGACCGGATGAGAGAGATTTATTAAAAAGGAGAGTTAGGGCATGGCAAATAGTGGAAGAGCATTTTGATAAAAGAAGAGGGGGAATTTTGTCATAGCCTTCTTTTTTGGAAATGTCAATTTCGCATAAGGCAATAAAAACTTCCTCCACGGTTAATTGCGAGGCCACAAAACTGATGGGCGAATCGATATTCGAATACATATTACTAACATCATGAATAAAATCGATATTATAAGATGATTTAAAAAATTTTGCAAAAAGTTCACAAGATGACTGGATGTCATTAGAATGTTCATTATCATATTCCATTGACTGAGGAAAAGAGGAGGTACTGTTACGCTTCGAATTAATAAAAATCCAGAATGATTTACTATTTTTTTTATGTTTAACACCGTTGTATGAATATATTGATTGTATAAGAAACGATTTAGAAAATCAAACTCTCTTCTGAATTGAAGAAACCGATTACGATCTTCATTACACCCTGTTAATTTAAAGCGCTTGAAAGCTTTATTTTTAACATTTTCTAAGTTTTTTAATCTTTTATTTTGCCATGGAAGTTTGTTTGGTTTTTTCTTTCGAAAAATTGGTACAAAAAGTTCTATGCCTTCAAAAAGAATGTTTTTGAAACACGTATACATTTCAGAAAGGGATTTGTTACGAAATATTTTTTCCCATTCAAATGTCATATAAAAATTATTCAAAGCAATGAAATCCGCATTTACAAAATTATAGTTACTTTCCTCAATGGGTACATTACTTGCATATTCATAATAATCTAAATTTACTTGTAAAGCAATATGGTGAAAAGAGTTATTTAATAGTGGAAAGTCAATAGCATCTACATTATATTTCAATACATTATTAATGAAAACAAGATCAAGAATTCTTCCTAAGCTATTTTTAATATAATTTATTTGAATAAGATCAAGAGAAGATAGTGAATCGACAACTAAGCTTTCGATTTCTCTATTTGCGTTAAATGGAACTAAAATTTGTTCATCTTCCATAAAGCACCAGTCAATTTCACCGAGGTTGAAATCACCTAGTACACAAGAATACTGATTAATTGTCAATCCACTAACTATATTATTAATATTAGATATATGCATAGAATATAATTCGTAACTACTACGTGGTCTAACATAGCTAGCAATAAGAAACAGATCTTTTAAAAAACAAGAATTTAAACTAATACAAACACAAAGCTGTTCGACGTCATCATTGAGCAAGTTGCATTGTTTACTAATGAATTTAGTTCTTACTGCAATCAACACACCTCCTCCGCGCTCCATATCAGTTGTTGGTGGCCTGTCACGTCGATATACTTGAAAAGAATTATCGAAGAGCTCGGCTGAGTGAAAGTTGGTATTTAACCAAGTCTCAACGATGACGATGACATCATACTCATGAAGCGAAGATGACATAAAAAGCTGGTTAGTTTTAGTGCGTATCCCACCAGCGTTTTGGAAGTACACTCGAAGTTGTGACGAAGATAACGATGATGGCATATTTCTATTTACGTTGGGGCACTTTGTTGTGAGTGCAATCTGTTTTTTGAACGACTTACAAATTGCTTAACTTGTACCCCAATAGGCCAGATAGATGTTCTAAGAGCGGCATTAAATGATTCAGTAGGGACACCCAGTTTAAAATTTATAAAACGGAGAGATGAAATATCTGTTTCCTTTTTAATTAATTTTGAGCACACCAAGCTTGTTATTGGCAAATTACGTTTGCGTGCAATAAATTTTTTAACATCATCTTCCGTGACTGTATTACTTAGTTTAGAAATGGGAATAAATCGTAGCCGTGGTACAGACGGAAGGGCAGTGGCAGCATCAGCATCAGCATCAATGCCAAACAGTTCTTTTTGTTTTGCTTTTTTGTTGTGAACACCAGGCCGAAAAAATTTATTATTGTTGATACCATTATCCAAAGCATCATATTGGGTTCCGACTGTTGCCAGATCATGACAAAGAGTGGAGGTAAAACAACCAACATTACGTGAACTGTTTTCATCAATAGCAACAGAAGTTTCGGCAACATTACCAACAACAACAGCAGCAAAGGAGTCGGCAACATCATCAGTGGTAATGACAGCAGCACTACCGGTATCACCCATTCCTACATCATTATCACTAATGTGCTGAGAAACAGAATCGACAGCTCCAGCAACAACACCAGCATCATGAGTTGTAACCACAACAACAGCATTTGAACTAAGATCATTTTTGACGTTGGCCACATTGTTCCCATCTTTGTTAATTCTCTTTCTTTTATCAGAGAGGGCATTAATGGAAAGATTAAGGCATGACGATGACGATGGGAGATCTTTGTTTTCCTTATTAACTTTCCTTCCACCAACACCCGCGGGATGAGCAAGAGAAGAAACATTGGGGGGGGGGGGCAAGTGACTTTAAGATGAGAACTTGCAGGTGAACTGTTTTTATTTTTCACAGAGACGATCCAAATTTGGAGACGAGGTAGCAAGTTTTTTAGTATTTGATTGTTTAACAAGTTCAATAGCCTTAGGAACTCTTTGCTCGCGCGTACTTTCGCGAATAGAACGACTTTTGTTTAATGCATTTGACGGCACTTTTGTCGAGATTGAACCCCCCTCACTGGTTCAAGAGGCGGTATTATTCAAAAGAGTACTCATATTCTCTTGCATAAAAGCAAAGAGATCAGATATTTTATTTGCAAAAATAGACGTGGAATTGAAATTACATTTGTCACACTTGTAAAAAATGTTAGCATTGTTATTAATATAATTAATAACATTGCTTTTAAATTTTGAACATTCACCATGCAGTTTCAAACCACAGATGGCACACGATAAAAAAATCGGAATTTGATATCGCGTTTAAACATATTGAACACGATGAATTCATTACTGAGAGAAGAATAACAATTGTGCGTGTGTCAGAGATAAAGAACTGAACTGAACTGAAATTTCAAATAATATTATGTGACGTACATATCTTAATTACAAAAATACTGAATCGACGTACTTTGTAAAATAAATCAATATCTTAAAAAGTCTTCGTTTTAATTTTATTGCCGGTATTAAAAAATAATATTGCCCTTTTTAATAACAACCATAATTTGTTTCTACTTGATAAATTATTATACTTGATATTATTATTTATAATGTGAATATTTACAATATTTGTTGGTTTAAACTTTTTTCGACACTGAACTAAATTGAGTACCTACCTATGTATCTTCAAAATTAAATTTTTTAAAACACTTGGACAAATAATGATTTCACGATACTGGTTAGAAAATGTTTAAAATGAAGAAAGAGTTATTAATCTGCTTAAAAGTTATGAAATTGTTACTTAGTATCATACTAATTCTAAGTTCTTTAAAATGTTGTACCAATTTAGTATGGACTAACTAGTGTAGTGTTAAGGCTATTTTTTTAATGAATTTCTTCTGAACACACCTAAAGTAATGGCAGTAAGTCATATGAAGTTAGTACGATAATAAAAAAATACAATAGGTATTCAATGATTTTAATCTTAATAAAAGGCTAGAGAAAGTATGCTATATTCGATTAAAAATTTCAAAATAAACGTCTTAACCTAGTTTCATAATAAAACAACTTTAACATCGTACTAATTAAACTTAAATTTTTGCGCAAATTTAACTATAGTTTCAATATTGTTTTCCTTTAAGGAAGGTCATTTCGACTTCTGTACGTTTTTCAAAAAGTAATCAGAACATGGAACAGTCCTCATAAAGACAACATTTTCTTTGTATTTTATTAATGAAATGTTTTTGTTCCTTACGAAGATCTTGTCTGATGTCAATTTTATTGTTTTGGAAGATTCTAGTTCTACTCATAGCCTCCAAATTTAAGTCGATGCTTAATAATGGTGAACAGATGAAAAAATGAGGAAACAAGCTGATTATCTGCCCCTATTAGTTTCTCTGAGTCCACTCGAGGTATATTACATAGCTGATCTTGGGCGTTTAATAAATACTTATTAATAAATACTTACCACTTTAAACATGAAATATATTTTTGGCATAATTTCTTATAAGAGAAATCAGTAATGCCCCCAAATGTATGAACTAAAGTTTCAATAAATGAATACTTAACGCAACCAAATAATAATAAAAGAGGAATTAAAGTACTAAGACTTACATTTATGTACAATGTCCGTTTCATATCACGAAATTAATCAATTTTTGCAAACAAACCATACAAAATAAATATGTTGATTTTAAAGTTAAAAAAAATAGTGTCCAGAGAAGGTTTAAGCTAGAATGCATATTATTTTATCATATTTTTTTATTATGTATTTACCTGATTTTGAAAATTTATCAAAAGTTGGCTTTGTACATTTGATAACACGGCACATAGAATAAAAACACCAAGTACAAGGTATTTATTTTTATCCGTATTTATATTTAACATTGCGGCAAGTATTTATAATTATGTTCAACCAATCGCTGAATTAATGTTTTTATTGGAAAAAACATTACAAAGATATTAAAAGTTTTTCTTTTGTATTTGACTTCTTATTCAACATTTGATATAAAATAAAAAGAAATATATTATTGTGACAGCACATATCAATTTTAGGATATTTGTATCAGTTAGAGCCGATTACACTATTTCCTTTTTCGTTCTCTTCGTCATTCGATTTTTGACAGCTGTGTAGTAGTTAAAAGTGCGTTCTTTTTCGCAAAAATGTTAACCATTCACACATGGAGTCTCTGACCGGACACTGACCAAGCGTTGCTGAGAAGGAAAAAGCAGAAAGGGCCATTTCGAAATTTTTTGAGGGCCATTCGACAAAAGTGGGGGCCAAATATTTTACTCACAAACCCGCCCTTAAAACATTAAACTACAATTTATTAATATTTGTTTACTTTACTTTTACTTTTTTATTTACTATGCATTTCTTAAATCTATTTAGTACCGGCGTATACTTAGCAGCGACATATCACCGATTTCAAAAATTTTGGTTCCTATAATTAGGTGAACATTTGGTGAATCAATATTAGAATTTGTTGAATCATAGTTTAAAAGTTATTAACAGTTTAAGGTTTCACGTATAGTTAGCAGGTGATGAAAATAAAAGTAGTTTTTATTGGTATCTATCGATGGGGAATGGTGTTTCGAATTTAATGAGCCAACTCTCGAATTTAGTGAACAAGTATTTCAACAAATAATTAACAAAATGTTAAAACTATGACAGTTCTATAAACAATTGCAATTCGTAACGTAACGTGGTAAAAACAGCCATATAAGAACACAAAACTAGCACATGTGTAATCAAAATTATGTCCCAATTATGTCAGCTGTCAAAAATGTCAGCTGGTGCTGTTAATCTCTATTTATCGAATTTGTTCTTTCGTTAAGTAGAGTACACAAGCTTTGAATTTCGCGTAGCGTGTTGCTTAATCGATTTTGTCAATATTAGGTGTGTTTTTTTTGCAAGTCCATATAGAATTGTAAAAAAAAAACGACATCGGGATTTAGGAGTTTTTTTTCACATAGCTGGAAGCACTGTGTACGCTATGACATTTGTCAGCTTATTGACGACTAGCATCAACCAATCCAAAAACTTCACTTTTGACGTCTCTGAGCAAATTATCGATAACATATAGATAATACTATTTTGGCATCACCATTTTTATCGGGTCTCAGATTAACTCTCGATAATTATCTGGT
Source organism: Chrysotoxum bicinctum (assembly GCA_911387755.1). Taxonomy (NCBI): domain Eukaryota; kingdom Metazoa; phylum Arthropoda; class Insecta; order Diptera; family Syrphidae; genus Chrysotoxum; species Chrysotoxum bicinctum. The sequence goes on from OU426987.1 coordinate 116,181,394, forward strand.
CTTAGCTAACTCTGTATAGATTTAAGTAGTTGTTGCATTTGCATGTAAAGCGCTTAGTCCCGATGTCGTTTTTTTTTACAATTCTATATGGACTTGCAAAAAAAACACACCTATTAATCACTGATCTGTATAATACACTGGATAGCGCACTCCCTACATTGTATAAAAGATTTTTTGACTCATGACAGATGGTGGGCAGCTTCATAATTTGACGTCTTCTTTTCACAAAAAAAAATATTTTGACATGACAAAGAGGAAAACAAATGTGACTGCTTATGCGAGAAACAGAATGACACAGAAACTTCAACAGCAACTTTAAGGCTAGGCACACATTCAATTTTTAATTTCGCAACTGCTTGGACCGAGCAACTAAAAAGTTTGTGTTTTGACACAAACTAAACGATTGCCTAAAATGAGTTCGCTATTTTGTGTAACATCTAATTATATGCACCTGCGCGGACATTCAACCAAATAGTTCATCAGTTTTCTATAAGCAACCAAACAGTTGTGCAACTAAAAATTTAATGTGCGCGTCTAGTCTAGCAGCAACGAAAAACCATTGTATTAATAAACTATAGTACTCTCATGAAGAGGAACGAACGATGCGGCACCATACGAGCGTATTCCATAACTTTTTACGTAGAGTTGTGGAGAGTAAGGACAGACGATAATCAGGAAGGGGTGATAATATTTTCGGTAAAAGCAAACCGAAGGTGCAGAACAAAGCGACGACAATAAAGCTATTTTCTGTTTTCTTTTTATCAATTTTCTATACAAATAAGTATGAGGTGGCATTTTTTTCTTCACGCATAGAGAAAAAACGGTATATTGTTTGGTTTGATTTTTTTCGTTCGCTGTTTGAATGTATATTGGAGCAAATGTAGGATTTATATTCAAATAGACGAATTTTTAAACGGTTACCACTCAGAACAATTATTTTGTATAGATAGATAATTATTTTTGTATGCAGATTTTTCAAATGCAGAATTTTGAGAATTGGAGTCTTGAGTATTATTCTGAAATACGGAAAAATTATATTGAAAGCTAAAATTTTGAAGAGTAGAATTTTGGAATGCAGAATTTTTGGAAATAAAATTTTGAAATGCATAAAAATTAATAAGTAAAATTTTGAAAAGCAGAAGTTTGAAAAAGGGATTTTGAAATGCAGAAAGCTTAGTAAGTAAAATTTTGAAAAGCAAAACTTTGAAATGCAGAAAGCTTAGTAAGTAAAATTTTGAAAAGCAAAATTTTGAAATGCAGAATTTTAGGAAATAAAATTTTGAAATGCAGAGAACTTAGTAAGTAAAATTTTGAAAAGCAAAATTTTGAAATGCAGAATTTTGAAATCCAGAATTTTAGGAAAGAAAATTTTGAAATGCAGAAAACTTAGTAAGTAAAATTCTGAAAAAGGTATTTTGACAAGTAGAATTCTGAAATGCAGAAAACTTAATAGGTACAATTTGAAAAGCAGAATTTTGAGAAGTAGAATTTTGAAATGCCAAATTTTGGGAAATAATATTTTAAAATGCACAAAACTTAGTAAGTAAAATTTGGAAATGCAGAATTTTGAGATGTAGAATTTTGAAATGCCAAATTTTGGGAAATAATATTTTAAAATGCACAAAACTTAGTAAGTAAAATTTGGAAATGCAGAATTTTGAGAAGTAGAATTTCGAAATGCAGAATTTTGAAAACTTTAATTTTGACAAGTAGTATATTGAAAACTAAAATTTTATCAATTAGAATCTTGAAATTCAAAATTTTGAGAAGTAGAATTTCAAAATGTAGAATTTTGAAATACAAAATAACAAAAAAAATCATGTGATACATCACTCCCTACATCACGAGTATGCAATTTTTAACTCGCTAAAATGCCTAATTTAGCCAGAAATCACGTTTGAAAATGTCAACTTTGGGGGGTCTACGGAGCTCCGTTTAGCCGCAAATCGCATTTAAAGATAAAAATTTGTTTTTCGAAAAAAAAATTATTTTCACATTTTTTACTTTTAATGGAAGAAAAATATATGTATTAAATGTATTTGTTCTGGTTAATTTGTAATAAACTTTAACTACTAAATCAGAAAAAAACAATTTCTGCTAAAATAATTAACATAGCGATTTTTAAATGTGGCAACCATGTCTTATTTTTCCATATTTCAACCGTTTTTTTTAGAGGCATATACATATGTATAGGTGTTTGAGCATTATACATTCATTGCCAATAAATTTTCGCGTTTTTTCTCATAATCATTGTCTGTGCGATTGGCAGTGGTTATTTATTTTGATATTGATTCTGATTTTCGCATTTATATTTGAAAATATTCGAATTATTGTTAAGTAATAAGTAATAATAATAATAAGATAACATAAAATAGTTAATTTATAATTTTTAAGTTTTTTAAAATTGTGAAAACATTTTACTATTATTTACTATTATTTTACCAAAAAGTTTAAAAAACATTGCATCTCAAAACTTTGAAAAAAATATTTTTTTATTTTTTTTCTTGGAAAATTCGATATCTCAAAAACGGCTCAATATTTTATTTCGAAACCTAATTTCCATTCGTACAATAATAAAAACTTACAAAATTATGTAATTGCAAGTTTTGCATGTGGAAAAAATTTAACTCGAGATTTTGATCAAAGTTGACTTTACGATGATAGAGAACACGAAAAAATATTTTTTTATCTAAGAAAATTGTTTTTGAAAAATCAATGTCTTGAAAAAGTTTGAGCGACTAATTTTTGAAAATATTTCCTAGAATCTTTATTTTTAAATACCTACTTAAATTAATATCCCAATTTTTTTTTCTAGAACAATTTTAAAGAAATTTCTTATATTCAAAATTAGTTCAATAATAAAAGGTTTTTTAAACTTTGTTTGCATAAATTCGTACTTTTTATATTTATATTAACAAAATACAAAAAAAATTATTTTAATAAATTAATAATTTCCAAATTTGATAACTTATGATTTTTTTTCACAATTTCTTTATGTGAATATTTATACATTTCTGAATTTGTTTATATACACATAAAAAGTATTAAAAATTTTCTATATTTTTTACAAACAAAGTTTATATGAATAAATTTTAAAAACTGTTCAATACCTTTTTTATATTTTTAATTATATAAATACGTATTAATGAATACAAATATTTTTTTTGTAATCAAAATTATTTTCTACCATAACATATTTTATACAGTTATGTACATAATGTAAAAGCTATTTTCTTTAATAAAATTATAGGTATACGTACCTATTAGATTTGCTTAAAGAAACAGTTTTATACCTATATATGTACATAATTATATTAATTGCAAAAAAAAAAAAAAACAATTTCCACTACCTAACCACCCACTGCATCTAATGTAGGCAGTTAAAATAGTTGATTGCAATTATTATTTTTGTTTTTCAAAATTACACCAATTATTATACTTTTGAATAACAAAAATAATAATAATTGCAATCAACATAGGTAAGTTACCTAATATATTAAGATAAAGTTCCTATGTAGATATACTAAAATTCAAAAAAGCCTAATCCTATCAAGAATCAATTTTCAAAATTATTCCTACTTAAATCTATTTAAATAGGTATGTGTGTCCATACAAAAAAAACGCAACGTTGTATTTTGGTTAGATATGCCGAAATTGAACAACGTTGCTTTGTTGCGTATGAAATAGCAAAAACAAAACAAATATTCTTGACAAAAAAATATAACAACAAAACACACAGAAGATCCCTCAAAAGGAAAATGCTACAAAACAAATTTCATTTTCTCATTCTCGTCTTTCTCATTGCCAGAACTGATAAAATTTTCTCGCTCTTCCTCAATTACTACCCCACCCTAAATCAAAAGTCTCCACGACAATATTTTCCTACGACAGCGCCCTCGGTAGAGTGTATTCCATACCACTTTTTTCTGTTCCGTGAGAGTACTATAGTTTATATATACAATGGAAAATCTTCTACAAAAGTAAGCAATCTCTTTTTTATATTCTGTGGCTACCTAAATTGATTGTCAATTGCTTGTGTCTGACTGTGGACATTTCTATTTCTTATTCCTTCGCTAAACCACCTACTTCGGTGGTTTAACTTTATCATAATTAGTAAACGTCACTTAACAGAAAATTTGTTTTATTAATGAAATTTCGCACTTAGTCCAGGACTTAACGATAAACCTCCACTAAACCATCTTTATTAATATGGGTGTTAAACTTTTTCAAGCTAAATATTTCAACAAATTTATTTTTTAAAATCAAACTGAAACTCATTACACCTGGAGTTCGTCTTCGAATTTGGTTTTTTGGTTCGAATTGTGCCAGTTTCTCAATCCTTACCTCATTAAAAAGGTGACACAAACCACTTGCAGGGAATGGATCGCTGATGTCGGAAAAATCATTCTGCTGTTCATCTCTCTTAGTCGAGGCTCAATTACTGCAGTCCAGTTGTTGATTGATCTCCCGATTGTAGTCGCCATCCTTGTAGTTGTTAAAGAAATCATCAAACTACTTGTTTCAAAATACTGTACACAAACATCATCAACTTAGCTTTTGTTCACTTGTTTATATTTTAAGTTTTCCTTTAAATTATTTATGTTGATTCAATAAAAGTTATTTCATTAGCTCGGAACTAGTTGTTCTTATATTTCCTAATGCCCACTGCAATAGGTTATAGGCCCAGAGCAGAATGGATTTTCTGAAGTCGTCTTTTACGAAGCTTAATGGTGAAAACTACCATTTATGGAAATATAAGATTGAACTTATATTGAAGAGGCAAGGAGCATGGGAATGTGTTTCTGAACCGCCACCGACTGAAACAGACGCAGCTTGGAAGAAACTTAATGATGAACCATGAACCGACTATTATCATTGGATTGTCCGTAGAAGATAGTCAACTTATGCTTATCAAGAAATTCAGAACAGCGCGTGAGTCTTGGGAAGCACTACGCAGTCATCACGAGAAGAATACGTTGCGAAGCAGCGTAAGTCTTATAAGGAGGATTTGTGGAATGAAATTTTCCGTGGATTGCTGTATATCAGAGCACATTATGGAAATGAAACTGTTGTTCGAGAAGTTGGAAGCTATAGGTGAGCAATTTTCTGAGCGTTGGCTCGTGGCTATGTTACTAAGCAGTCTTCCATCTTCTTTTGATACGTTGGTGACCGCCCTGGAAGCTCGTAAGGTTGAGGAATTGACACTTAAATTTGTCGAAGCTAGCCTGATTGATGAGCACCGGCGCCAATCCAAACAATTTTCAGCAAACAATTCCGCTTTGAAATCATCTGCAAATTCAGAAGAACGCAGCAAAAAGGTTTGTCACCATTGCAAAGCTAAAGGACACAATAAGAAGGATTGCTGGAAGCTGAAGAAGTTGAGGCAAAATAGTAAAGTTAATGAAGTTCGAGAAAACAATGGAAAGCTAAATGATAACTATTGTTTTTCAATGACTAACGACAAGAGCATTTGGGTCGTTGATTCTGGAGCCACCTGTCATATCAGCGCACGTGAGTCAGATTTTGTCACAATAAATAAGTCCATTAAGGAAAAAGTTATTGTGGCAAATGGACAATCTGTTGTTTTCAGTGGAAAAGGCTTTGTCGTGTTACTCTTCTCAACAGCAAAGGCGACATCAGTTGCAGCATACAGACCATGACCGGAAAAGAAATCGGAGTTTCTGATGCATCCAGTGGGCTATTTCGACTACGCCAACCTTCCGAACAAAAGGCCCTGATTGTGGATTGTAAGTTACAGAACTGTCAGCACTATTGGCACAAAATTTTTGGACACCGGGACATTGATGCTGTGAAGATGATGCAACATGGAAAGACGGTAAGAGATTTTAATATTACTGATTGTGGTGTACGAAAGAATTGTGAGATTTGTATTCAGTGCAAAATGACTAGGCTACCATTTAGCAAACAGTGTAAATCAAAATTCAAGCGTGTATTAGATTTGGTCCACACGGACGCTTGTGGTCCCATGCAAACCATGACACCAGGTAAAAAGCGATACTTCGTAACCTTCATTGATGACTATAGCCGTTTCACAGTATTGTACCTTCTTCAGGATAAATCTGAAGTTTTCGATAAAGGGGTGGCCGTGGCGCGATGAATGTTTGCTCGCCTGTGAACCTCATGATCACAGGTTCGATCCCTGCCATCGTCTATGTCGTTTTAATTCCATTAAAAACCTTCTAAAATTGTCATCAATGGGTTGCTGGTTTACTCATTACATGTTGTTCAGGCATAACACTAACAACATGTAATTGAGTTAAACTAGTATGCCCAACAAGGATGAACACGAATAAAATAATGTGAATTATAAGCGACATAGAAATAAGACACGGCATTCTTCGCTTTAGTTCAGCCGCCATCCCTGGAGATAAAATATCTGAGACAACAACCTTCAGTCTCAGAACATCGTGCCACACATCTTTCCTATCCTGCTTTATCTTCCTTAACTTCACGCCCGCGCTGTGTTCGAACAGTTAAAGGGTAATCATATTCCCTTGAGCGCGTGTAGATTATAAAAAAAAAAAACTCAAATCCTATCTCGAACTTATGGAAAACAAGTTACATATATAGATATCCTACCACTATTCACTCAGATAATGGAGGTGAATATACCTCAAACAATTTCAAGCGTTATCTTGAGAACAAAGGCATTCGTGATCAATATACAGTACCCTATTCTCCACAACAAAACGCTGTCGCTGAGAGGAATAATAGGTCCCTTGTGGAAATGGCTCGTTGTTTGTTGGCTGAAGCAAAATTGTCAAATATATTTTGGGGAGAAGCGCTTATAACAGCGAATTATTTACAAAATTATTTGGTATCAAGTTCGATTCCCTCTACTCCATTTGAACTTTGGGGGGGTAGAAAACCAAACATAAGTCATCTTCAAGTTTTCGGCTCAAAAGCTTATTGTTTGATTCGCAAAGAGAAGCGTAGAAAGCTAGATTCAAGAGCCCAAGTTCTAACTTTTGTTGGGTATGATGAGAATTCAAAGGGATATCGTTTAGTTGTCATACAAACCAAGAAAATCACAATAAGCAGAGACGTTAAATTTGTCACGGAAAATAAAGTTAATAAAAAGGTTGAGCCAGAGACAAATCAGCCCTCAGAGATAGAATTTGAATTTCTTCGTAGTCAAGAGTGCTTAGATAGACGTGACGTTAACGACCTTGACAACCAAGACCAGGAATTGATCTTAGAAGATGAAACATCGTTCCAAAGCCTAGATCCTGACACAGACTCTGTAAGCTCCGAGACCATTAATGAGACAATACCAAATGTAGAAGATGAGGGTCGTGTTCGTCGGTCAGAAAGGTCAACTAAGGGCCAGCCTACAGATCGATTAGGTTTTAAGGCCTTCAACATTAGATTCATCGAAAGTAGAACTAGAACCCAAATCTTACAATGAAGCCATTGTATGCAAACAACGAAGTGAGTGGGAAATCGCTATGAAGGAGGAAATCAGTGCTATGAAGAAGAATGGTACTTGGGATTTGGTAATTGCTCCAGAAGGCGTAAATATCGTGGGTTGTAAGTGGACTTACAAAATCAAGCGTGATGTAAAAGGTCTTGTCCAAAAATATAAAGCTCGTTTAGTAGCTCGTGGGTTTAACCAAAAATATGGATATGACTACGATGAGGTATTCGCTCCTGTTGTTCGACAAACCACTCTCCGAACATTGCTATCCGTAGCGGGTTCTAAGGGCATGAAATTTGTTCATATGGATATAAAGTCAGCCTTTCTTAACTCTGATCTAGATGAAATCATATATATGAAGCAACCCCCTGGCTTTGAGGAAGGGAATGCCAATTACGTTTGTAAACTTAGAAAAAGCTTGTATGGTTTAAAACAGGCTGCTCATGAATGGAATAAAACAATACATACTGTGCTTGTAAATGGAGGATTTATTTAAAGTACAACATAGCCTTGCCTTTACGTAAAATGTTCCAACGAAAACATATGTATTAATTTACGTCGATGACATTTTAGTAGCAAGTTCTAACCAAATTCATATTCAAGAAGTTGAGAGTTTACTCAAAAACAAGTTTGAAGTAAGCAACCTTGGAAATGTTCACTGTTATTTTGGAATGGAAGTTTTTAAAGATCAAAATTTTAATTTTAACATTCGACAAAGTCAATATATTAAAAATTTACTTAAAGATTTCGGACTTGAAAATTCAAAGGCATCTAAATACCCTCTTGACCCTGGATATGGAAAAACTCAGTCAGAAAACCTTTTAAATAATACAAATTATCAAAAATTAATAGGTTCTCTTTTATATTTGAGTGTGAATTCCAGACCCGACATTGCTGCTTCCGTTTCTATTTTGGCAAGAAAAGTAAGCTGTCCTAACCAAGAAGATTGAACCGAAATTAAACGTGTTTTTAAGTACTTAAAAAGCACAATAAATTTTTATCTTAAGTTAAGTAATTTACCAACTAAAAACAAAAACCTACTTATAGGCTACGCAGATGCAAACTGGGCGGAAGATAGACTTGATCGAAAATCTAATTCTGGTTATATCTCTCAGATAAATGGTGGAACAATAAGTTGGAGCTGCAAAAAGCAATCTTGTGTCTCGCTTTCATCCACAGAAGCCGAATTCATTGCATTATCCGAGGCTTGCAAAGAATCTATCTGGACTCGTCAGCTGCTCAAGGATATGAAAATTGCTACGACGGAGTTCACATGATAGCTGTTGTAAGGACCTTGCTTGGCATGCTTGTAGTAGCGCGGCTAGGTGCGCCGGATTGGGGTGGTCCTTGTCCTCACACAGCCAGTCGTATAGTGCAGATCGAAAAATATATTTCATGCCAAGTCTAAAAGTTACAAACGGACGGACTAAATACCTCATCCTACCAAGCTGAAGTGACAGATGGGAATTCATTTGAGCGCCTTTTTTCTCTCCCTGTATCGCCTTTCGGCAACGCCTTGACAGCTCACGCACTCTTGGTTTTTTTTTACGAACTGTCCCTGGTCCAAAGTTCTGGTTTGATCACACTAAATCATAAATACAAGCACCGACATCTTGCACACTCACCCCCATACTTATACTATTCAAAATTCCATATTAATTCTCACATATTATTTATTAAACAAAATTAGAATATATAATCAATAATAAATCCATTACTCAATTAATTTAGGTACTCTCATATAATGATCGTTATAATGGTAACTAATATAATGTTTGTTTACTTTGTTTCGTTTTCTTCCTAACTTTATCTTGAAGATTTTTTGTTTCTCAATATAAGTATATTTAGTTGTTTTTGTTTTTGCCAAATAATTATTCTTATTTTTCTTTTAATTTAATTTGCAAGTGCATGAATAGGCAATAGACCTTTTACTTCAGTTAAGTTAATTCAATTCTGTTTTTTTTTTTTTTTCTTTTCTCAAATTTATCAACGTGTAAAAAGAGCAAAGCTATAGTAGCAATAGTTTGGCCTGTTATGAGAGAATATAACCGTTATGAATTATATTGGGAGACTTACCGCTTATGTTGAGTTTGTGCACAAAATCCAAAGGGGTGATATAAAGATGCTCCTTGTTGACGTAGACAAGCCGCAGCCAAACTATCACACATTCACTTTTAACAATTTTAATTGGGCTCTTATCTCCCTTTTTTTTTTATTTTACCCAATTTACCTTGCGCTTTATTCTAATAGTTTTTTTTTTTTTTTTTTTTACTGATTTCCTAATTCAAATAACATTAATTCCTTTTTTTTTTCACTTGTTTTAACTTTTTAATCAATTCAAATTTTCTGTTCCTTTTTTTTTTATATTTAATTCACTTTCCTATATTCTTTTTTTCCTTTTTCTTCACTTCTTCTATTAGCTATTAGAGATGGTCTATCCCCCCTCTCCCCACTAGTACACTATTTTTCCACCTTAAGCAGGTCACTAGGCGATCTAGGCAGTGGCTAAAGCGAACCGATCCGACTTCCGAGCTCAACTAGACTGAGCTTGAGCAGTAGTCTGTGTTTTTTTTTTTTTCCTTAAACAACAATTCAATAGAAGGCTCTCTTTAACTTTTGGAATGGTGCCGCTAGTTTTCCCGCTAGAGTTTTGATGTGGTTTCTGCTCCCGTCTCCTGGGAAGGTAGATAACGTCTTAGGAGAAGAATTTTTCTGCCCCTCCTCTGAGCGCTTATTTTCCTTCTTCTTAAATAAATTTGTTGGAAAAAGAGGAGACGTTCACCCTCGTTCACGTGGGAGAAATGTCAAAATCGATGATTTTTTTTCTATAGTAAAATCAGAAAAACCTATTTAATTACGCCTGGAAGGATTTTAAGGCCGGTATTCACCGAGCGCTCATAACTTAAGAAGCTCATAAACGTATTCACCAAGCAATATTAGTGAAGATCTACGAGCGCTCTTAAAAGTTAGGAGTGGTCCCGACCACTCCTAACTTACGAGCGCTCTCTTCGAAAATTTGTTCGCTTGTGCGTGTGCCACGCACGCATTTGACTCGAATCCATGTGAGCAATGCCAAGTAGAAGAGTATCCATTTGCTGTCAAGACCAACATTACACAACATTTCACAGTTTGGGTATGCCTGAACAAGAGAGAGTGGCTCTCATTTTCGAACTTCGAAAAACACTTGCGAGTGGTTGGTGAATACCGCACAGAAATTTCAAGTTAAGAGCCTCGTAAAGTTAAGAGTCGTTTAGGAGCGCTCGGTGAATACGAACCTAAGTGTGTAAAGAAATTTACCTCTTCTTATCGGAAGTTTCTCTAATTATCACATTAATTTATAAATATGCTTGCTCGTCCTAATTTCCTCTGGATGACCCCGTTTTTTTTTTTTTCTTTTCCTCTCTTAAGGAATGCCCTTTTGTATGGGAAAATTTTGGATTGCAAGGAGAAGTTAACAACAATTAGCTAATCTTAAGGAATAAAACTACTACCAAAAGTTATAAAGAAACTTACTCAGATTTCTCTCTATTTGCTCCTTAAAAAAAATCCCCTTTTGGAGGAGAGATCTACACGAGTTGGTGGTCAGAACGGAAAAGACTGATTCAACCCACTTGTTGGCAAGCCTAGTTTTTGCTAAGACAAATAAGTTGTCACTCCTGCTTCCTGCTCGAACAAATCGAACGAAACCGAAACTTGGCAATTCTTAGCAAGAATTTCGAATTCCATTCGCGTGACAGGGTGCTTCATTATTTTAGCATGTTTATCATACTTTTATTTGGTTTGGCGGTAATTTAACTACTTAAGGATTGTAGTAGTTTAGATTTAGAGAACTTAATTGTTCACCAAGGCGTATACGTACTTTTTTTATAGATTTTTTTTTTTTTTTTTTTTGATTCGTAACAAACGTTTTCGTTTCCAGGTCTCTCCAAAGAAACGAAAAGGAAAACGAATCCCCTTTTGTCCTCTTTTTATTGTTTAATATCCTTTGCGTGAAATCTGCCTATCAATTTCCCTTGTAGATCTTCCAGGTCGTATAAACAGTTTCCTAACTTTTTCCTTACCCTACACTTGAGAAATTTGGGCTTGAATTTAGCAGTTTCCTGCTTTGAAGAAGAACTGTGACCAAAATTCCTACGAAAAACTTCCTGTCCTTCTGAAAAGTGAATATTTTTCGCCCTAAGTTTGTAAGTCTTCTAGGCCTTATTATGAGACTTATCCAAGTTTTCTCGGACGCGCTTTCTCATTAGACACATTCTATCACCTTTCGGAATGGTTTTCGCGTTAGGGTCGCTCAAGGACTTTAACCGTCTTAAAACTGGATACTCACATCCACTCAGAATCATATTTTGCCCAAATAAAGCATAGTAGGGTGAACTTCCAATTGACGAGTGATAATCACTACGAAGAGTTGCGGCTATAGTCGAAATGTACTTGTCCCAATATTGATGTTTTTCTCCTACAAAAATCCTTATTTTAGAAATTATCTCTCGATTTGCTCGTTCAGAGCAGTTTGCTTGTGGAGAATATAAACCTGTTTTTACATGCTTAATTTTATAATTTTCTAGATGTTTCGAAAACTCTTGGGACACAAACTGCTTCCCGTTGTCGCTATGGATGTATTCAGGTGCTCCGAATACGTGGTAAACGTTCTCCTCCAGAAAATTACAAATCGAACTAGAGGTTGCCTTACGCAAGGCTTTTAAAAATGTGTACTACGGAAAGTGATCCATCGCTATGAAAAGAGAGACATTGCCAGCCTTTGTGCGAGGATAAGGTCCGAGCTGATCGATATATAATCTTTGCATGGGCCTTTCTGTAATAACTTGCATACCCATTTTTGGTCGAAGGATGGCATTTGCAGGTTTTACACCTTTACAGACGTCACAATTGTCAATGAAATTTTTAACCTGTTTAGTCATATTTGGCCAAAAATATTTCTGCCTTATGCGAAATAAAGTTTTCACGAGACCGCCGTGGGTACCAGGTGCCGCACAATGTTCATTGGCGATGGCTTCGTTGGTAAGCTCATCTGGCAACCATAAACGCCAAAGGGTTTCTTCTTCGTCTGGGGAACCTGTTCTAAAATCAACTCGCTTATACACATAATTGTCGGAAATGCATACATCTGGCAAGTGATCTTGGTTATCTTCTATATTTTTCTTGAGTTGCTTGTACTCATTTGAATAAAAAAATGATGATTTAAGATCAATCTCACGTTGCCTTACGCTCGGTGTCAATTCACACATATCCAGACGAGATAGAGCATCTGGGACGATATTTAAGGAGCCTTTTCTATGTTTCATCTCGAAATCAAATGATTGTAGTTTAATGCTCCACCTGGCTAAACGCCCACTCAACTCTTTTTGGGACAATAGCCACTTTAGACTTGAGTGGTCGGTCACAATTTTAAACCGAAACCCTTCAATATAAGGCCTGAATTTATTAACGCACACAATAGCAGCTAAGCATTCCTGCTCGGAAACAGTATAGTTCCTCTGTGCTTTATTCAATTTTTGAGAAACGTAAGCAATTGGATGTTCTTGCCCTTCCTTGTCTAATTGGTAAAGAACCCCACCTACGCCTAAGCTAGATGCGTCACATTGCACTACAAACGGCTTCGTAAAGTCAGGCTCTGCCAACACTGGCGTTGTTGTGAGAGCTTCCTTCAATTTTTCAAATGACTCTTCGGCTTGTTTGGTTAGTAAGAACTCTTTCCTTTTTCGTAGACAATCTGTAAGCGGAGCAGACAGAGCAGCAAAATTAGGAATGAATTGACGGTACGATCCCGTCATCCCAATAAAACGACGAATCTGGCGTGCAGTTTTAGGCAGTGGAAATTCGGTGATGGCTACTAATTTTTCAGGGTCGGTTTTTAGACATCCCTGTCCTACGATATACCCTAGGTACTGAATTTCCTTCTGACAGAACTTGCTTTTTTCCATATTGATGGTGAGGTTGGCATTTGAAAGACATTTGGCTAAATCAAGTAAAATAGCAATGTGCTCCTCAAAGGTTTTTGTGCAGACTAACAAATCGTCTAGATAGACGAATACATTGTCCCGAAACCCAGTTGGTATGACTTTATCTAGAAGACGCACTAGCCTTTGAGAAGCATTGCAGAGCCCGAATGGCATCACTGTGAATTCTAACAGTGGCATGCCGGGTACTGCAAATGCTGTCTTCTCTCTAGAGGTTTTTTCCAAAGGAATTAGGTGGAAAGCTTGCTGAAGATCTATCTTGCTAATATAATGTGTGTTCTTTACCCTGCTTAACAATCCTCCAATGTGCTGGAGAGGATATGCGTCTTTCTTCGCGCCAATCCAAACAATTTTCAGCAAACAATTCCGCTTTGAAATCATCTGCAAATTCAGAAGAACGCAGCAAAAAGGTTTGTCACCATTGCAAAGCTAAAGGACACAATAAGAAGGATTGCTGGAAGCTGAAGAAGTTGAGGCAAAATAGTAAAGTTAATGAAGTTCGAGAAAACAATGGAAAGCTAAATGATAACTATTGTTTTTCAATGACTAACGACAAGAGCATTTGGGTCGTTGATTCTGGAGCCACCTGTCATATCAGCGCACGTGAGTCAGATTTTGTCACAATAAATAAGTCCATTAAGGAAAAAGTTATTGTGGCAAATGGACAATCTGTTGTTTTCAGTGGAAAAGGCTTTGTCGTGTTACTCTTCTCAACAGCAAAGGCGACATCAGTTGCAGCATACAGACCATGACCGGAAAAGAAATCGGAGTTTCTGATGCATCCAGTGGGCTATTTCGACTACGCCAACCTTCCGAACAAAAGGCCCTGATTGTGGATTGTAAGTTACAGAACTGTCAGCACTATTGGCACAAAATTTTTGGACACCGGGACATTGATGCTGTGAAGATGATGCAACATGGAAAGACGGTAAGAGATTTTAATATTACTGATTGTGGTGTACGAAAGAATTGTGAGATTTGTATTCAGTGCAAAATGACTAGGCTACCATTTAGCAAACAGTGTAAATCAAAATTCAAGCGTGTATTAGATTTGGTCCACACGGACGCTTGTGGTCCCATGCAAACCATGACACCAGGTAAAAAGCGATACTTCGTAACCTTCATTGATGACTATAGCCGTTTCACAGTATTGTACCTTCTTCAGGATAAATCTGAAGTTTTCGATAAAGGGGTGGCCGTGGCGCGATGAATGTTTGCTCGCCTGTGAACCTCATGATCACAGGTTCGATCCCTGCCATCGTCTATGTCGTTTTAATTCCATTAAAAACCTTCTAAAATTGTCATCAATGGGTTGCTGGTTTACTCATTACATGTTGTTCAGGCATAACACTAACAACATGTAATTGAGTTAAACTAGTATGCCCAACAAGGATGAACACGAATAAAATAATGTGAATTATAAGCGACATAGAAATAAGACACGGCATTCTTCGCTTTAGTTCAGCCGCCATCCCTGGAGATAAAATATCTGAGACAACAACCTTCAGTCTCAGAACATCGTGCCACACATCTTTCCTATCCTGCTTTATCTTCCTTAACTTCACGCCCGCGCTGTGTTCGAACAGTTAAAGGGTAATCATATTCCCTTGAGCGCGTGTAGATTATAAAAAAAAAAAACTCAAATCCTATCTCGAACTTATGGAAAACAAGTTACATATATAGATATCCTACCACTATTCACTCAGATAATGGAGGTGAATATACCTCAAACAATTTCAAGCGTTATCTTGAGAACAAAGGCATTCGTGATCAATATACAGTACCCTATTCTCCACAACAAAACGCTGTCGCTGAGAGGAATAATAGGTCCCTTGTGGAAATGGCTCGTTGTTTGTTGGCTGAAGCAAAATTGTCAAATATATTTTGGGGAGAAGCGCTTATAACAGCGAATTATTTACAAAATTATTTGGTATCAAGTTCGATTCCCTCTACTCCATTTGAACTTTGGGGGGGTAGAAAACCAAACATAAGTCATCTTCAAGTTTTCGGCTCAAAAGCTTATTGTTTGATTCGCAAAGAGAAGCGTAGAAAGCTAGATTCAAGAGCCCAAGTTCTAACTTTTGTTGGGTATGATGAGAATTCAAAGGGATATCGTTTAGTTGTCATACAAACCAAGAAAATCACAATAAGCAGAGACGTTAAATTTGTCACGGAAAATAAAGTTAATAAAAAGGTTGAGCCAGAGACAAATCAGCCCTCAGAGATAGAATTTGAATTTCTTCGTAGTCAAGAGTGCTTAGATAGACGTGACGTTAACGACCTTGACAACCAAGACCAGGAATTGATCTTAGAAGATGAAACATCGTTCCAAAGCCTAGATCCTGACACAGACTCTGTAAGCTCCGAGACCATTAATGAGACAATACCAAATGTAGAAGATGAGGGTCGTGTTCGTCGGTCAGAAAGGTCAACTAAGGGCCAGCCTACAGATCGATTAGGTTTTAAGGCCTTCAACATTAGATTCATCGAAAGTAGAACTAGAACCCAAATCTTACAATGAAGCCATTGTATGCAAACAACGAAGTGAGTGGGAAATTGCTATGAAGGAGGAAATCAGTGCTATGAAGAAGAATGGTACTTGGGATTTGGTAATTGCTCCAGAAGGCGTAAATATCGTGGGTTGTAAGTGGACTTACAAAATCAAGCGTGATGTAAAAGGTCTTGTCCAAAAATATAAAGCTCGTCTAGTAGCTCGTGGGTTTAACCAAAAATATGGATATGACTACGATGAGGTATTCGCTCCTGTTGTTCGACAAACCACTCTCCGAACATTGCTATCCGTAGCGGGTTCTAAGGGCATGAAATTTGTTCATATGGATATAAAGTCAGCCTTTCTTAACTCTGATCTAGATGAAATCATATATATGAAGCAACCCCCTGGCTTTGAGGAAGGGAATGCCAATTACGTTTGTAAACTTAGAAAAAGCTTGTATGGTTTAAAACAGGCTGCTCATGAATGGAATAAAACAATACATACTGTGCTTGTAAATGGAGGATTTATTTAAAGTACAACATAGCCTTGCCTTTACGTAAAATGTTCCAACGAAAACATATGTATTAATTTACGTCGATGACATTTTAGTAGCAAGTTCTAACCAAATTCATATTCAAGAAGTTGAGAGTTTACTCAAAAACAAGTTTGAAGTAAGCAACCTTGGAAATGTTCACTGTTATTTTGGAATGGAAGTTTTTAAAGATCAAAATTTTAATTTTAACATTCGACAAAGTCAATATATTAAAAATTTACTTAAAGATTTCGGACTTGAAAATTCAAAGGCATCTAAATACCCTCTTGACCCTGGATATGGAAAAACTCAGTCAGAAAACCTTTTAAATAATACAAATTATCAAAAATTAATAGGTTCTCTTTTATATTTGAGTGTGAATTCCAGACCCGACATTGCTGCTTCCGTTTCTATTTTAGCAAGAAAAGTAAGCTGTCCTAACCAAGAAGATTGAACCGAAATTAAACGTGTTTTTAAGTACTTAAAAAGCACAATAAATTTTTATCTTAAGTTAAGTAATTTACCAACTAAAAACAAAAACCTACTTATAGGCTACGCAGATGCAAACTGGGCGGAAGATAGACTTGATCGAAAATCTAATTCTGGTTATATCTTTCAGATAAATGGTGGAACAATAAGTTGGAGCTGCAAAAAGCAATCTTGTGTCTCGCTTTCATCCACAGAAGCCGAATTCATTGCATTATCCGAGGCTTGCAAAGAATCTATCTGGACTCGTCAGCTGCTCAAGGATATGAAAATTGCTACGACGGAGTTCACATGATAGCTGTTGTAAGGACCTTGCTTGGCATGCTTGTAGTAGCGCGGCTAGGTTCGCCGGATTGGGGTGGTCCTTGTCCTCACACAGCCAGTCGTATAGTGCAGATCGAAAAATATATTTCATGCCAAGTCTAAAAGTAACAAACGGACGGACTAAATACCTCATCCTACCAAGCTGAAGTGACAGATGGGAATTCACTTGAGCGCCTTTTTTCTCTCCCTGTATCGCCTTTCGGCAACGCCTTGACAGCTCACGCACTCTTGGTTTTTTTTTACGAACTGTCCCTGGTCCAAAGTTCTGGTTTGATCACACTAAATCATAAATACAAGCACCGACATCTTGCACACTCACCCCCATACTTATACTATTCAAAATTCCATATTAATTCTCACATATTATTTATTAAACAAAATTAGAATATATAATCAATAATAAATCCATTACTCAATTAATTTAGGTACTCTCATATAATGATCGTTATAATGGTAACTAATATAATGTTTGTTTACTTTGTTTCGTTTTCTTCCTAACTTTATCTTGAAGATTTTTTGTTTCTCAATATAAGTATATTTAGTTGTTTTTGTTTTTGCCAAATAATTATTCTTATTTTTCTTTTAATTTAATTTGCAAGTGCATGAATAGGCAATAGACCTTTTACTTCAGTTAAGTTAATTCAATTCTGTTTTTTTTTTTTTCTTTTCTCAAATTTATCAACGTGTAAAAAGAGCAAAGCTATAGTAGCAATAGTTTGGCCTGTTATGAGAGAATATAACCGTTATGAATTATATTGGGAGACTTACCGCTTATGTTGAGTTTGTGCACAAAATCCAACGGGGTGATATAAAGATGCTCCTTGTTGACGTAGACAAGCCGCAGCCAAACTATCACACATTCACTTTTAACAATTTTAATTGGGCTCTTATCTCCCTTTTTTTTTTATTTTACCCAATTTACCTTGCGCTTTATTCTAATAGTTTTTTTTTTTTTTTTTTTTACTGATTTCCTAATTCAAATAACATTAATTCCTTTTTTTTTTCACTTGTTTTAACTTTTTAATCAATTCAAATTTTCTGTTCCTTTTTTTTTTATATTTAATTCACTTTCCTATATTCTTTTTTTCCTTTTTCTTCACTTCTTCTATTAGCTATTAGAGATGGTCTATCCCCCCTCTCCCCACTAGTACACTATTTTTCCACCTTAAGCAGGTCACTAGGCGATCTAGGCAGTGGCTAAAGCGAACCGATCCGACTTCCGAGCTCAACTAGACTGAGCTTGAGCAGTAGTCTGTGTTTTTTTTTTTTCCTTAAACAACAATTCAATAGAAGGCTCTCTTTAACTTTTGGAATGGTGCCGCTAGTTTTCCCGCTAGAGTTTTGATGTGGTTTCTGCTCCCGTCTCCTGGGAAGGTAGATAACGTCTTAGGAGAAGAATTTTTCTGCCCCTCCTCTGAGCGCTTATTTTCCTTCTTCTTAAATAAATTTGTTGGAAAAAGAGGAGACGTTCACCCTCGTTCACGTGGGAGAAATGTCAAAATTGATGATTTTTTTTCTATAGTAAAATCAGAAAAACCTATTTAATTACGCCTGGAAGGATTTTAAGGCCGGTATTCACCGAGCGCTCATAACTTAAGAAGCTCATAAACGTATTCACCAAGCAATATTAGTGAAGATCTACGAGCGCTCTTAAAAGTTAGGAGTGGTCCCGACCACTCCTAACTTACGAGCGCTCTCTTCGAAAATTTGTTCGCTTGTGCGTGTGCCACGTACGCATTTGACTCGAATCCATGTGAGCAATGCCAAGTAGAAGAGTATCCATTTGCTGTCAAGACCAACATTACACAACATTTCACAGTTTGGGTATGCCTGAACAAGAGAGAGTGGCTCTCATTTTCGAACTTCGAAAAACACTTGCGAGTGGTTGGTGAATACCGCACAGAAATTTCAAGTTAAGAGCCTCGTAAAGTTAAGAGTCGTTTAGGAGCGCTCGGTGAATACGAACCTAAGTGTGTAAAGAAATTTACCTCTTCTTATCGGAAGTTTCTCTAATTATCACATTAATTTATAAATATGCTTGCTCGTCCTAATTTCCTCTGGATGACCCCGTTTTTTTTTTTTCTTTTCCTCTCTTAAGGAATGCCCTTTTGTATGGGAAAATTTTGGATTGCAAGGAGAAGTTAAAAACAATTAATCTTAAGGAATAAAACTACTACCAAAAGTTATAAAGAAACTTACTCAGATTTCTCTCTATTTGCTCCTTAAAAAAAATCCCCTTTTGGAGGAGAGATCTACACGAGTTGGTGGTCAGAACGGAAAAGACTGATTCAACCCACTTGTTGGCAAGCCTAGTTTTTGCTAAGACAAATAAGTTGTCACTCCTGCTTCCTGCTCGAACAAATCGAACGAAACCGAAACTTGGCAATTCTTAGCAAGAATTTCGAATTCCATTCGCGTGACAGGGTGCTTCATTATTTTAGCATGTTTATCATACTTTTATTTGGTTTGGCGGTAATTTAACTACTTAAGGATTGTAGTAGTTTAGATTTAGAGAACTTAATTGTTCACCAAGGCGTATACGTACTTTTTTTATAGATTTTTTTTTTTTTTTTTTGATTCGTAACAAACGTTTTCGTTTCCAGGTCTCTCCAAAGAAACGAAAAGGAAAACGAATCCCCTTTTGTCCTCTTTTTATTGTTTAATATCCTTTGCGTGAAATCTGCCTATCAATTTCCCTTGTAGATCTTCCAGGTCGTATAAACAGTTTCCTAATTTTTTCCTTACCCTACACTTGAGAAATTTGGGCTTGAATTTAGCAGTTTCCTGCTTTGAAGAAGAACTGTGACCAAAATTCCTACGAAAAACTTCCTGTCCTTCTGAAAAGTGAATATTTTTCGCCCTAAGGTTGTAAGTCTTCTCGGCCTTATTATGAGACTTATCCAAGTTTTCTCGGACGCGCTTTCTCATTAGACACATTCTATCACCTTTCGGAATGGTTTTCGCGTTAGGGTCGCTCAAGGACTTTAACCGTCTTAAAACTGGATACTCACATCCACTCAGAATCATATTTTGCCCAAATAAAGCATAGTAGGGTGAACTTCCAATTGACGAGTGATAATCACTACGAAGAGTTGCGGCTATAGTCGAAATGTACTTGTCCCAATCTTGATGTTTTTCTCCTACAAAAATCCTTATTTTAGAAATTATCTCTCGATTTGCTCGTTCAGAGCAGTTTGCTTGTGGAGAATATAAACCTGTTTTTACATGCTTAATTTTATAATTTTCTAGATGTTTCGAAAACTCTTGGGACACAAACTGCTTCCCGTTGTCGCTATGGATGTATTCAGGTGCTCCGAATACGTGGTAAACGTTCTCCTCCAGAAAATTACAAATCGAACTAGAGGTTGCCTTACGCAAGGCTTTTAAAAATGTGTACTTCGGAAAGTGATCCATCGCTATGAAAAGAGAGACATTGCCAGCCTTTGTGCGAGGATAAGGTCCGAGCTGATCGATATATAATCTTTGCATGGGCCTTTCTGTAATAACTTGCATACCCATTTTTGGTCGAAGGATGGCATTTGCAGGTTTTACACCTTTACAGACGTCACAATTGTCAATGAAATTTTTAACCTGTTTAGTCATATTTGGCCAAAAATATTTCTGCCTTATGCGAAATAAAGTTTTCACGAGACCGCCGTGGGTACCAGGTGCCGCACAATGTTCATTGGCGATGGCTTCGTTGGTAAGCTCATCTGGCAACCATAAACGCCAAAGGGTTTCTTCTTCGTCTGGGGAACCTGTTCTAAAATCAACTCGCTTATACACATAATTGTCGGAAATGCATACATCTGGCAAGTGATCTTGGTTATCTTCTATATTTTTCTTGAGTTGCTTGTACTCATTTGAATAAAAAAATGATGATTTAAGATCAATCTCACGTTGCCTTACGCTCGGTGTCAATTCACACATATCCAGACGAGATAGAGCGTCTGGGACGATATTTAAGGAGCCTTTTCTATGTTTCATCTCGAAATCAAATGATTGTAGTTTAATGCTCCACCTGGCTAAACGCCCACTCAACTCTTTTTGGGACAATAGCCACTTTAGACTTGAGTGGTCGGTCACAATTTTAAACCGAAACCCTTCAATATAAGGCCTGAATTTATTAACGCACACAATAGCAGCTAAGCATTCCTGCTCGGAAACAGTATATTTCCTCTGTGCTTTATTCAATTTTTGAGAAACGTAAGCAATTGGATGTTCTTGCCCTTCCTTGTCTAATTGGTAAAGAACCCCACCTACGCCTAAGCTAGATGCGTCACATTGCACTACAAACGGCTTCGTAAAGTCAGGCTCTGCCAACACTGGCGTTGTTGTGAGAGCTTCCTTCAATTTTTCAAATGACTCTTCGGCTTGTTTGGTTAGTAAGAACTCTTTCCCTTTTCGTAGACAATCTGTAAGCGGAGCAGACAGAGCAGCAAAATTAGGAATGAATTGACGGTACCATCCCGTCATCCCAATAAAACGACGAATCTGGCGTGCAGTTTTAGGCAGTGGAAATTCGGTGATGGCTACTAATTTTTCAGGGTCGGTTTTTAGACATCCCTGTCCTACGATATACCCTAGGTACTGAATTTCCTTCTGACAGAACTTGCTTTTTTCCATATTGATGGTGAGGTTGGCATTTGAAAGACATTTGGCTAAATCAAGTAAAATAGCAATGTGCTCCTCAAAGGTTTTTGTGCAGACTAACAAATCGTCTAGATAGACGAATACATTGTCCCGAAACCCAGTTGGTATGACTTTATCTAGAAGACGCACTAGCCTTTGAGAAGCATTGCAGAGCCCGAATGGCATCACTGTGAATTCTAACAGTGGCATGCCGGGTACTGCAAATGCTGTCTTCTCTCTAGAGGTTTTTTCCAAAGGAATTTGGTGGAAAGCTTGCTGAAGATCTATCTTGCTAATATAATGTGTGTTCTTTACCCTGCTTAACAATCCTCCAATGTGCTGGAGAGGATATGCGTCTTTCTTCGTTACATTATTTAATTTTCTGAAGTCTATGCACAACCGTATTTTCCCATCAGGTTTTCGAACTATCACTATGGGTGAGCTCCATGGACTCTGGCTTTTGACTACTATTCCTAGCTTACGCAATCTTTCAATCTCACCATATACTTCCGCCTCGCGTGGAGGTGATAAAGGATAATATTTGGACTTAATTGGAACAGCATCACCAGTGTCTATGACATGCTCTTCCGTATGAGTTTTTCCTAGCCCAGATTTAGCAAATGATGGGAATGCTTCGATTGCTTTCGAAAGTTCAAAGCCCTGTTCATTCGTCAATTCTATAGCATTTGGGTCTTTCCTGCTTTGATCAATTGAGGAAATTTCAGGGACCTTTATTTGAGGAACAGTATTGAATTCCTTCCAGAAGTCAATTCCTAAATAGGCTTGTTGTTGTAGCGTTGGAACGATGTAAAAACCAATAAGCCTCACAGAATTGTTAAAATTAACTGGCACTCGACAATAGCTATGAATTTTCTGCTTGGTGCCATCTGCTGTGCTAATTGTGGACGAGAACGGTTTGCTAGAAATGGAATTTCTCTTTAGAAAATCTAAACTATCCTTTCCTAACACACTAACGGAGGCTCCAGAATCCAAGAGTCCAAAGATTGTTTCATTACCAATCTTGATTTTCAGAAAGGGTCTTCCATCCTCATTACCATAATCTATAACAGTCGACTCTAAAGCTATCCTGCGAGCTTTCCTGTAAGTATATCGTTCCCTACATTTTTTTATTTTTTTGGGAAGGGTTGCTTTGGTGGAATTTCCAAATATTCTGTTTCTTGGATCGCGGTATCTCATTATTCTTTGGTGGAGAGAAAGTGTTGAAAAATGACTGGGACTATTTTCATTCGCGGAACCTTTATGTTCTGATTTTTGTAAACTGAGACTTGTACCAACTTCGTCTTTTTTTGTTCTAGTTTCCTTAGATTGCCTATGGCTCTCTAAGGGATTTCCGATAATATTTATTGGCTCGGGGATAGAGGTGTTGAACGAGATTCCCCGGCTAGCATCTCGCTCACCTTCTTGTTTAACGAATGTTTCTTGCAGCTTGGTGTGGTAACATTTTTCTCACCACATCGAAAACAAAACAAATTCCGTTTATCTAACGGACAGTCGTAAAAGGAATGACCTATTTGGTGACAATTCCAACATTTGAAATTTGTCGTATCTAAAGGCTGTCGAGTTTGCCCGAATCTATTTGAAAAGGCTGCAACCTCTGATTCTTCTAACGTATCGGAGCTTTCTCCCAGAACGTTTCCTTCGACTTCATTTACTTTCCTAAAGTGACTCTGGTATCTTTGGGCTGCCTGATGTGCAAGGAATTTCTCTGCTCGTCTGGCAACATCACGTAATTGCTCCAAATTACTGACCTGATGTGAAAACAAAAGTGAACCTAAACTTTCTTTGGAATTCTTTTTAATAAGATCTGTCAACTTAAGATCGCTAAGAGGTTCCTTCATTCTAGCATTTAATTTAAAGAGATCCGTATAAAAGTCATCAAACGTTTCCTTAGGGTTTTGTCTGCGAGAAAGCATTTTAAGAAGTTTGTCGTGGTCATTTTCAACTTTGCTATATTCCCTAATTATAGCTTGCTTAAGATTTTCGTAGGTAGCAGTGGGATTTTTCTTTAAGTACAACCAAAAGAAAGTTTCAGCCTTACCTTCCAAAAGGACATGAAAATAAGCCATGAGGTGACCCCAACTACAACGCGAGCGTTCTTTGAGTGTTTCCACCTTAAACAAAAAATCGTGAATATTGGTGGTACCATCATAAGAAATCTTCCATTTCTCAATTTTACATGTAGAATCTGGTGTGGAGGTATTAGATGGAGAAGAAGTATTATTGGTTGGAGGTAAGCCTCTATTTTGAGTTGAAAAGGACGCGTTGTTCAAAAATTGTTCAAACGCACTAGATGGGCGTACCTGACTTTCCCTTGATTCTGATTGACCTGCCTGCGGATTGTTTATGTGATCTAAACGCTCTGCTAAACAGTCTTTAATTTCTTTCATTTCTTTTATAAAATCTTTTTGATTTGCTTCTAATATTATTTTGAATGCATTGGTAAGTGCTTCAATTCCTACAGTGCTTGCTTGCACCACCGGTCTTGCGACGTTTTCAGCCTGTGCTGGTGGTCCCCCAGTCGGTCTCTCATCTGCGATTGCCCCCTCCTGATTCATATCTGCAGCTTGATTGATCTCGATATTTTGTAAGGGTGCGTCTACTATATTTGGAGATTCTTGAGGACCATTGACCTGATCACCGTTTAAGTTATTGCCTACTCCAGGTGGTGGTGTTCTAGCTACTAAGGGTCTTTGACCTAAATCTTCCTGATTTCTATTTTGATTTTGAAAGTTATTCCAGTTCCTATTGCTAACTGAAGAAGCCCCGCGACCTCTTGAATTGTTAAGCCTTCCCCTATTTCGTGTATTGTGTGTATTTGTGCTACTCATTATATTTTTTTTTTTTTTGTTATTTGTAATCTTATCAAATGTTTAAAGTTTTTTTTTTCATAAATTTGTATGGGGTAAGTGTGGTCGATGATATGTGCCTTAGCTGTTACTTTCTCTTCGGGAATGAAGATTAAATTAAAGATTGGATTGATTAGTGTTAATTTAATCGGACGGACTGTGCTTAGCACAACTATAAAAGCTTTAATATGTAAGGTAAGTTGTTGGAGTAGCAACATGAACCGTTGTTTGCGAACAGTCAATGGATCTTACTCCAAATAAAATTTTGATTTATAATTAAACTTCACACGCAATGACTTTCCTTTCGGAAAAGATCAGACAATGTAAATACAAAAATTTTAGATCAATTTCTCCATATCTCTATTGGTCGCACGCGGCCAGGACTTAACCTGTAATCCGGGACAATACCAATCTGAATACAGATCAGTTGAACTAAAATAAGGCTTCCTAAAAGAAGGCCTCTAGGTTGGGCGCCATTTCTCTGCTACGACGGAGTTCACATGATAGCTGTTGTAAGGACCTTGCTTGGCATGCTTGTAGTAGCGCGGCTTGGTGCGCCGGATTGGGGTGGTCCTTGTCCTCACACAGCCAGTCGTATAGTGCAGATCGAAAAATATATTTCATGCCAAGTCTAAAAGTTACAAACGGACGGACTAAATACCTCATCCTACCAAGCTGAAGTGACAGATGGGAATTCATTTGAGCGCCTTTTTTCTCTCCCTGTATCGCCTTTCGGCAACGCCTTGACAGCTCACGCACTCTTGGTTTTTTTTTACGAACTGTCCCTGGTCCAAAGTTCTGGTTTGATCATACTAAATCATAAATACAAGCACCGACATCTTGCACACTCACCTCCATACTTATACTATTCAAAATTCCATATTAATTCTCACATATTATTTATTAAACAAAATTAGAATATATAATCAATAATAAATCCATTACTCAATTAATTTAGGTACTCTCATATAATGACCGTTATAATGGTAACTAATATAATGTTTGTTTACTTTGTTTCGTTTTCTTCCTAACTTTATCTTGAAGATTTTTTGTTTCTCAATATAAGTATATTTAGTTGTTTTTGTTTTTGCCAAATAATTATTCTTATTTTTCTTTTAATTTAATTTGCAAGTGCATGAATAGGCAATAGACCTTTTACTTCAGTTAAGTTAATTCAATTCTGTTTTTTTTTTTTTTTTCTTTTCTCAAATTTATCAACGTGTAAAAAGAGCAAAGCTATAGTAGCAATAGTTTGGCCTGTTATGAGAGAATATAACCGTTATGAATTATATTGGGAGACTTACCGCTTATGTTGAGTTTGTGCACAAAATCCAACGGGGTGATATAAAGATGCTCCTTGTTGACGTAGACAAGCCGCAGCCAAACTATCACACATTCACTTTTAACAATTTTAATTGGGCTCTTATCTCCCTTTTTTTTTTATTTTACCCAATTTACCTTGCGCTTTATTCTAATAGTTTTTTTTTTTTTTTTTTTTTTTACTGATTTCCTAATTCAAATAACATTAATTCCTTTTTTTTTTCACTTGTTTTAACTTTTTAATCAATTCTAATTTTCTGTTCCTTTTTTTTTTATATTTAATTCACTTTCCTATATTCTTTTTTTCCTTTTTCTTCACTTCTTCTATTAGCTATTAGAGATGGTCTATCCCCCCTCTCCCCACTAGTACACTATTTTTCCACCTTAAGCAGGTCACTAGGCGATCTAGGCAGTGGCTAAAGCGAACCGATCCGACTTCCGAGCTCAACTAGACTGAGCTTGAGCAGTAGTCTGTTTTTTTTTTTTCCTTAAACAACAATTCAATAGAAGGCTCTCTTTAACTTTTGGAATGGTGCCGTTAGTTTTCCCGCTAGAGTTTCGATGTGGTTTCTGCTCCCGTCTCCTGAGAAGGTAGAGAACGTCTTAGGAGAAGAATTTTTCTGCCCCTCCTCTGAGCGCTTATTTTCCTTCTTCTTAAATAAATTTGTTGGAAAAAAAGGAGACGTTCACCCTCGTTCACGTGGGAGAAATGTCAAAATTGATGATTTTTTTTCTATAGTAAAATCAGAAAAACCTATTTAATTACGCCTGGAAGGATTTTAAGTGTGTAAAGAAATTTACCTCTTCTTATCGGAAGTTTCTCTAATTATCACATTAATTTATAAATATGCTTGCTCATCCTAATTTCCTCTGGATGACCCCGTTTTTTTTTTTTCTTTTCCTCTCTTAAGGAATGCCCTTTTGTATGGGAAAATTTTGGATTGCAAGGAGAAGTTAAAAACAATTAATCTTAAGGAATAAAACTACTACTAAAAGTTATAAAGAAACTTACTCAGATTTCTCTCTATTTGCCCCTTAAAAAAAATCCCCTTTTGGAGGAGAGGTCTACACGAGTTGGTGGTCAGAACGGAAAAGACTGATTCAACCCACTTGTTGGCAAGCCTAGTTTTTGCTAAGACAAATAAGTTGTCACTTCTGCTTCCTGCTCGAACAAATCGAACGAAACCGAAACTTGGCAATTCTTAGCAAGAATTTCGAATTCCATTCGCGTGACAGGGTGCTTCATTATTTTAGCATGTTTATCATACTTTTATTTGGTTTGGCGGTAATTTAACTACTTAAGGATTGTAGTAGTTTAGATTTAGAGAACTTAATTGTTCACCAAGGCGTATACGTACTTTTTTTATAGATTTTTTTTTTTTTTTTTTTTGATTCGTAACAAAATTCACAAACTTCACCAACTGTAATCTTCGAAGATAATCAGAGCTGGTTTTGATTAAGGAGCAGAAGCTGAGCAACAGGACTAAGCACATCGATACTAGAGTTCACTTCGTCAAACCATTTGGTGCCATCATCAGCAACGTTGTCGATTGAAGCTATGTGAAACCACTGACGCGGAGATGTTGAATCGAGGATCTCACCCACACGAACTGCAACAAAGGAGGGAAATTTATATTTAGTTGAGTTGATCCAACAGAGAACAGTCTTAGAATCAGACAAAAGCAGCAATTCGTCAATCCGTATGGAATGTGATTCCCTGATTGTGGATGCCAAACGAACACCAAGCACCGCAGCTTGCAATTCTAAACGAGGAATTGACAATTGTTTACCAGGTGCAACCTTTGCTTTTGCCATGACTTGTGCTACCTCTACTTTATCCTTCCACTCGAAACGTAAATAAGCCACTGCTGCGAATGCCTTCTCGGAAGCATCAACAAACACTATTAAGCTTACTTTGGAGTCGTCAGGGTTCCGTGAGACATAATGGCGAGGAATTCTGATGTTTTCAATTTGCTTCAGCTCTCTGATGAAGTTCATCCACGCCATACATAAATCGGATGAAACTGCCTCATCCCAATCGAATCCCTCTCTCCACACTTCTTGAAGTATGATGCGACCTCGAATGACGAACAATGAAATAATTCCCAGAGG
This sequence comes from Chrysotoxum bicinctum, assembly GCA_911387755.1. Lineage (NCBI taxonomy): Eukaryota > Metazoa > Arthropoda > Insecta > Diptera > Syrphidae > Chrysotoxum > Chrysotoxum bicinctum. Next base: position 116,209,577 of record OU426987.1, read on the forward strand.
ATCGAAAATTTTCATAATGGTTTTGAGCATTTGACGTTTTGTAATTACCGCATCCGACGCTAACATTGCCTTCATGCCTTCATCATCCGAAAGCTTATATGAGAAGTGATCTGATGTCGGATGCCAATACATTCCTAAGACCTTAGATACCAAACTATCACATTCATTGGCATCGGTGCTTACCAGTTTGCTGTTGATATAACCCTCGGGCATCTCCTGCAAAATTTCACGTCTATTCGATTGAATGCCTACAAGATCGAAGTTCATAGAGTGACAAATACGAATAGCATCTTTTGTGATAGATATAGCCTTATCAACAGTATCATGACTATTAAAATAGTCGTCAACGTAGGTTCGTTTTATCAATCCGTCAACCGCTTCGGGGCATTCATTTCTAAATAGGTTGGCATGGTGATTTTTTACGAACTGCGCGCAAGTAGGAGAACATCTGGGACCAAACATCATTACCTCCATTATATATACAGTTGGTTCGCGTGAGCTGACGCCATCTCTCCATAAAATGCGTTGGCACTGTTGGTCTTCCTCCTTTATCCGAATCCTGTGAAACATCTCTCGTACATCCGCATTTACAGCTACTTTCCGCTCCCGGAATTTAAATAGGCCAGCATGTAATGGTACAAGGTTATCTGGGCCTTTCATCAAGTAAGTATTTAATGAAATTCCGTTTACCTTCGCCGCCACGTCAGCAACACATCTGGGTTTTGGAGGAACTTTGTTAGGATTCACAATGACAAATGTTGGGGCATACCAAACCCGCGGCCACTTTCTATTCAGCTCCTCCTGCGAAGCGATCCTAGCGTAACCCTTAGAGAGTAAATCACGAATATAATTATTATGCCACTCTAATAAATGAGGTTTCTTTCTTAACGTCTTCTCCAAACCAATAAGACGTTTAAGCGCCATCGGATAACTGTCAGGAAGCGTAACATCATCGGAGCTCCAGAGTAGTCCAATCTCATACCGTCTACCAACCAACTTCAACGAACGCTCCATGATATCAATTGAACGGCTGACTTCACGACTGAGCAACTCACCCCTTGGAGGCATGACACCAAACTCTTCAGTGCTGAAATGACGCTTGACCAGTTCATGTAGATCATCTTCTTTCCTAATAGCGTCGTGGAACATAAAGTGCATAGTAGGTTTCGATACCTGATGCAAGCAGGATACATGTAAAGAAGGAGCAGCTCTGCCGTAAACAATCCAGCCTAGAAGCGTTTTTATAGCATAAGGTTGTTGTTCATCCTTTCCGTGGCGCTGACCATGACCCAACAGGAATTTTGCCTGATCTAAACCAAGCAGAATCTTAGGACGAGCATCCACCAGATCTGAAATTGGAAGTCCCCGAAGATGCGGGTACATAGTTTTCAAACCAGTAACATCAACTGATTGACTAGCTAACCCCAAGTCCTTAACAGTGTAAACATTCTTCAAAACATACTGTTTACGACTATTTACAGCTGACACTGTCAAAGAAGTTCGCCTAGAATCCTCGTGACGAGATACCCCCTTTGTCCACTGCAATGTAAGTTGCTCAGGATGTCCGTCCAACCCAAGTTCAATGAAAAGATCTTCTTCAAGCATCGACAACGAGGAACCATCATCCAAAAAAGCAAAAGTATCCACAAACATGTCATCACTTCCATAAACACGAATCGGAACTACCTTGAACATGATGGCGGCATTTGTCCCAACATGTGAGGAATGAACATGTGGTTGTGGAACAAAAGGAACAGCTGATGTATTCCACTTGGAGTCGCTACCGCTTGAGCTCGGATGCAACAAAGGATGGTGACGGCGGTTGCATCCATTTGTCCCACACGATCTTTTTTTTGAACACGCTTTCCACTGATGTCTTGATGGATCCAGACACGTGAAACAAATCGAGTTATCTTTCGCAAACGTCTGTCTTTGATCTGGGGTCAAAGCTAAAAACTCTTCGCATTGGTTCAATGCATGTTGTTTTTTGTTGCATTTACAACATAACCCATCTGACGTGGTTGATGAAACTGGGTGATGCATCAGCACTCGAGAAGATTTAATTTTGCTATCCGACTGTATTTTCTTATTGTCGGCTATTCCTCCTGGTTTCTTCAGCTCAGGTGGCAAATCAGTTACCTTCTCCGTCAGGAACTCTGCAAAATGTCGAATATTGACACGTGGGAAACTTAATTTTCTCTTCTGCCACTCTTGGTACAACCCGGCACCTAACCTGGAGGCGAGGTTGGTTAGAACATACCCATTCGATAGATCCTCTTCCTTATTCATCGACTTGACATCAGCCACGAATCCATTTAACTTCACTGCCCAAATACGAAGTTTTGGATCACACTTGGTATTCAGCTTTGGAAGATTCAATAAATCAGAAGTTAAGTCGTGAACAAGAACGTCATAACGGCCAAGCATTGTACGAAGTGAGTCCATTATCGCATCGGCATCGGAAGAGTACTTAAGACGATCGCTTACCAGCTGATACGCCTCCCCCTTTAAAGCTTTCCGCAAACGTGAGACATTCTCCTTGTCACTGTACCTTCCTTCAACAGTAGTAGATTTGAAGACTTCCTCAAAATAAGGCCACTCTCTAATATTCTCACCAGAAAATGTCGGCAGCTCCTGAACATTGTTGCGATTCAGAATCGTAAGAAGATTAGCCATATCTGTGTCTCTAAAAGAAGTATCAGTGTTGGTTTTCTGACGCTCCGGCATGTTACGTAAGGGAGTAGACTGATGACCAGGCGGAACCGAACTATTCAACAACGCCTTATGATTAGCTTGGATAGTCTTTAAGGGTATTCATGTAACGAGATAATTTTCCGCTTTGTAGAAAGATATAACTTTCCGCAGCATGTTTTCATGAACACCCCCTAAGAAATACTTGCGTAAATGTGGGAAACATTTTGTGAAATGTCAAATTAAAAGTCAGAATCCATACTTCTTTAGTTTACGAGGTTTATTTCTGCACTTTCCGCAGCAAATTTGTGAGATAATTTTATGCGATTTGCAGAAACTTTTTCCCATACAAATTTTGACAGCTCGTTTCTGCGGGGATAAAATTATCTGGTTTACGAGGTTTACGAGGGTTTTCCGCGCTTACATGAATACCCCTTTTATTATCTCCCACTTCTCCGCAGATTTTGAAATGACACTACTTTTAGAAATGCTGCAAGTGGCAACCCAAGCAACACATAAACTCTTGGAGAGTACTTCAATAAATGTATCAGCTCTTTACAAGCTGTTAGTTCAATCTTTTTAATACCATTTCACTTTATGACCTCCTAATTTGCTCTTTAAAATGTTCTTTTTGTTATAGTATAATTAAATGCTCTTCAAAACATCTTAGAGATAATCATGATAAATGTCACCATATTGACTCTCTATGTACCCTCTATAAAACTTCTTTAAAAGGAGTAGTTTTAAAATGCTGAAAGAGATTTTCATTTTAATCTTTCGAATACATCTTGAAGATATTCTGTGGAAGTTTTCACTAAAACGTATTTATGAAAGCTAAACATCAAGAATTACTACTTTCTAACAATTGTGAATTGTGAAACCGAGCGAAAATCTTTTTTCCTCTCTTCTGTTTAAAGAAAACAACTCAACTATTTAGTTGAATGTGCGCGCCATTGCATATGATTATGTTTAACAAAAAACAAGCAAAACTGCACAACTGTTTGGTTGCTTATAGAAAACAGATGAACTATTTGGTTGAATGTTCGCGCAGGTGCGTATAATTATATATTACACAAAATAGCGAACTCATTTTAGGCAATCGTTTAATTTGTGTCAAAACACAAACTTTTTAGTTGCTCGTAACAAACAGTTGCAAAACTAAAAATTGAATATGCGCGCCTTGCCTAATTGTTGTGAATTTGTTATCTTTTTCTTTTACTCTTTGCTTACACTTTGTTTGCTCTTTTTTTCTTTGAATTTGACTGATTGTAAACAGCTATATTCTTCCTTTACTCTTTGTATACACTTTTTTCACTCTTTGCTTTGAATTTAAATTCCGATATCTTAGACTGCTTTTACACGAAAGCGATTTTTAATCTTTGATTCTCTTTTGACTTCCCTTCGATTGCATGAATGCTTTTAAACACAGCGATTTTTAATGAAAGTTAACTTTTCTTCATTGAAAAGGAGTCATCTCTCCGCACTCTTTACTCTAGTGAGTAGATCGAAGTTCACTGAGCGAACGCCAAATAGAAATGAAACATACCTGACAAGTAAAGAAAACCACAAAGAAGAAAGAACGATAACTCTGCAATTTTTCCAACCCTAGCAATTTTGTGTACCCCCGCCACCACACACGTCTCTCTCCCACGGGCTTAAAAATCGCAAGGTAATATTGCTTCGTTTAAAAGCAGTCTTATTGTGAAGTGCTTAAGATATTTTAAAGAGTTCTTAACAAATGGATGGCGTATCTGTATAAAATACATATATTTTGTAAAGGGTGACATTGTTAAACGTATATTGAAGATAAAATTATTATTTACTAGGTTTTTATGTTTTATCGTTTACTATACGAAGTCATCAGTTTCTACGGATGTAAGTAAATGAAAGAAGGAAATGTTGTTATTTGAAGAACTTTGGCACAATATAAAAGAAATGTTGAAATAAAATTCAAATTCAAATAAAATTGATAATGGGTAACATTTTGATTATATATAATATCAAATTTTCTGAATTTTCAGTGATTCTTTAGTCGGTTGACAGTTGAACTCAATGTTTTTTATCTTGATAGAATGTTGACGCAACAATAAAATGTCAAGTTAGCATATCTTTCTAACAGATTTTTAATCCAGGGATTTTAACACTTTGTGAAATAAAAATTAAGGAATGACATATATTTTCACTTACTTATTATTATTATTATTATTATTATTGTCTTTTGTATCTTTTCTCTGTAAGATGTATAAAACCTGTCAACTTACATTTAAATTTTGAAAAAAAATGCAATAAAAATCCGGAATCATTCTTCAAACAATTATTATGTTTCTTCGTGTTTTGTAGTATAAAGGAGATCTTAGCATCACCATATACAATAAAAAAGTTGATTTAATTTTATTTCATACAAAATTCTAAAGAAGTAAGTGCTAATATGTCGCTCAGTTTGTAAACCTTTTGAGTTGTATTTATTTGCTGAAATTATTTTACATTTTAAAATTATTCAGATCGAACAAAAAAAGACCTTTCATAAAATAAAGCACCCTGTAGATAGGAATACCTTCGATACATACACATACATGAATCGGCCATATCTATTGCATACTTAAACGTCATTTCTTTTTTTATTCTGAGGGCATTTTATTATTATAGCATTATTTTTCTGAATATTATTTTGTAAATACTATTCTATTTGAAGGCGCGTTAATTTCAAGTAGGGTAGAGTATGCGGTTTCAAATTAAATCTTCTCTCGCAAATCAAAACACGCAATCATAAAAAGGGTATACAATGAATATCGTAAATCCAGTAATAAATTATTGAAGGAAAGAATTCGCCATGTTTGTGTATATATATTAGTCAATCCATTTTATTTGAATTGCATTAAATTTGTATTTGCGTGAAAGAGAAAGACATTTTTTATACATTTTTCTTCTTCGCAGTTCAATCTTTCTACTCAAAAATATAAACATCTTGAAAACCACTTGAAAGTATCTTTATAGATTAATCAAAAAATGATCTTTATGAAGTCTTACAAATACTTTACTTAGAACTCTTTGTTCAATACAATAGACTCCTCCCATTTAGGCCTTTTTGTGTATTACAGACCTCTTTAAGATTGTTCAAAAAGTTGAAAACACTTGGAAAATAACTTTTCAAGATATCTATAAGAGGCAATTGTGTTGCTTGGGAACTGGCTGATCTTTGACGATGGAAACTTTGGACAGCTTTAATTTCATCACCTCAAATTCAGCTCTCAATTCGGACAATTCCTTGTCGCGTTGAGCGACTGCGGCTTGCGCCACTGCAGCAGCTTCTATAATCAAGTCCACGTGATCTTCTATTTTATTTTCTGCTGGGGCAGCTGGGATGGAAATATTGCCGGTGTGACCAGACTCCGAATCCTCTTCGTCTCTTAAAACACAATCAGACTCATTACAAAACCAAGGGGTCACTGTATCATACTGGTTAGGATCGAAATCATGACAGTCATAGTGCCACCACTGCTTGCATTTGTCACAAGAAACCATGGACTCATCATCTGCTCGCACACAAGTCGAGGACCTGCAACTATGTGCCACCTTCTCCATCTTAATATTCCACCGAAAACTGTAGTGGGGATTTACACTAAGAAAATGGAGTTGCAGTCCAAATGAAATCAAATTAAAATAAAATAATGTTGTTTCACAAAACAAACTGAAAAAACTATAGGTATCAATTCAACCAAGAATAAATATTGAATACCCAAATGATAGAGAATCCAACGACGATGGTTTAACAATATTAAACAAAACCAAAGCACTTCTCCTCCACAGTACAAATTCAATTTTATTTTCTGTAATATATATAAATAGATTAGAAACCCTAAATAAAGAAAGTTTTAAGTAAGAGTAACTTACAATTTGGTATCTGAATATTAATTTTTGATTTCAATTTGCTTTGAGCAACTTAAAAAATATCCTTTTTTACAAAATCTCTGATCAGAACGAATGACTTTTTTTTTTTAACCTTTGTGTGCATATCATAGAGGTCAAAAGACGTGGATTTCATAATTTAACTATTATATAATTTTCTGTCTCTTTCATGTGTAAGAAAGAGATGAAATTATTTAAGTTATTAACTAAATAAGTAACAAATAAAACTTTAGTGTTGCCATTGAATAAAATTTTAAATAGCACTAAAATTTTACTGAATTATATTTTTATTGACTCGATGGCAGTCTTTGTAGGTGCACTTACTGTCTGATAAGACTACTCGCTGTTGGTTATTTGCGTTTTGCGCATTTTGTTGAACTAATTCTAATTTAAGTTATTAACATAAGCCTAAGTATAAAAACAATTAATGTTTATCACGAATATTTACAATCAAGGTCTACTTACAAGTCTAAAATATTTGTTTTGAGAACTGTCATTTTGATATTCACAAAAAAAAAATCAAATTTTGAGCTACTGACTTCATTTTGTATTTTAATCCACCATTCACACGTATTCATACATAGGGAATTTAAGAAAGTTTTCTCTTACTCGCCTCAAAAAAAATTTGAGGGTGTTTCAGGCAAGAGGGGTACCGGTCGTGACTCTAGGTAATATATTTCCTCTATGCTTCATCCTTGGTAAATCCATTGTGTTGGTCACATTATGGGGAAGCTATTCGCCTCCAAGTAGGGAACTTTAATATTTTGATTACAAAACCAGCAATTAACAGTCACTTTAAAGTTTGATCTTATTTTTACGTATAATTTGTAAATAATTAAAACAGTCACAAAGCTTATTGATATGCGGTTTTTTCGGTTTTTTTGTAAACAAGACTGAAAATTTACCGAGTGCTTCATATCACATGCGACCGAGAACGATGTGCTAGGAGAAGGTAAACACAAATTGACAGCATACATCCTTAACTTACAGAAAGTGAGACAGCGACCCCTATCACAACTACAAGTACTACAATGCATTAGGGATAGGAACGAGCCCTCCAATATATATATACTCAAAGTTTGAAAGATACTTTTCGCACAATTAGGATACAAAAAATCACAGCTGTGGAGTTTGAGGTTTAGATATATGAATCTGTGGGTGCTTCTGGTTTCGATTCTGATTTCAAATCCATAAGCAAATTTCTCTTCTTTTCAGAATCAGAACTGTCATTTTTTACTTGTCGAAATACACCTTAAATCTTAAATTAAAAAAATTAAATCGAAATCCACCTTAAGAGGCCTCCGTCCAAAATGTCGAACTCAGATTCGAAGATTGGAACTTCGAATTAAAATAATCACTCCGCATTTGTACATTCAACATGTTTGATCTTCGAAAGTTGCATTTGGGTTGCAGAGAAGTTACAGCCTACACACAACCTTCTTTCATTTGCTTGTTTTATTTTTGTGTCTTCTGCTCTGTTTGATCTGTTTGTTGAAAAGGGTAGAGTAAAGATGTATAGACGGGTAAGTGTAGGTTCAACCTTTCCGTTGTGTTAAGTATTAGGCGATGGAACATTTGAGCAAGAAAAAAATATTATTTGTATCTACCTAGAATCTCCAATATGTCTAGTAAAATGAAGTTACATACATATCTGTGCATTCATGTATGTAGGTATAGACCTATATCATAAAATGGAAAATTGGTGATGTTGACCTTGATCTTGAAATAATTCAGAGTTATTATGTAAGATTTTGTACCTATATTACAGATGTATTTTTTCGACCTACCTAAACGTTGTCATGTACATTATTTATTTGTAATTGCAGGTTTCGATAAAATGAAAAAGAAAGACTTGCATGAATTAGAAAGGTTTTTTTATTTTAAATTCTGAATACGAATTTTGCTCTCTTAAAAATAATTTTGATGGTGATCGAGTTTTTGCTAAATTTACATTTATATTTATTCTTAGTAGGCACCTAGTTACCAATTTGATAAAAAAAAGTAAAAACGGATTAAGAAAAGGCTAAACAACCAAAAAAGGGAAAATTAATACGTAATTATGTGAGTACTCGTATTTAGCAATGTATTTATTTATTTATTTATTTACATAACTAAATTGCTAGCTTTACAAAAAAAGAAAAATTTCTTACAAATTTGTACATTAAGATTCTTAAACAATTTCATGGAAAAATGTTGTTTTAAATTGACATGAATTAATTATTGTTTTATCAAACAAATTGTTATATTTAAGATTGTAAATATTAAATAGTTTAAACATTTTATTTAATGGAGAAAATTTTTCATAATTGGTACGATAGTTTGAAATAAGTATACTCTCCGGTATGATCCTCAAAGTTCTTTGAGGAATATTAAAATTAACACGAGACAGAAGGTGCAAACAGTCTATGTTACCGTTGATTAATTTTACAATGAAAACGAAACATAAATAGGAACGTCTATTCTCGAGACTAGGTAAATCAATAAGTCTAAGCCTGTTATTATAAGGTGGAAGATCATAAGGATTATCCCAGCCAAGTCCCCTGAGGGCAAACCTAATGAATCTTTTTTGCACCTGTTCTAGTCTATTTTTATGACATTCGTAATGAGGTGACCAAACCTGACAAGCGTATTCTAGAATGGGTCGAACAAAAGATATAAAAAGCTGCTTTGTCACGAAAGGGTCGGAAAATTGTTTCGACTCTCTTTTTATCCAACTAAGAATTGAATTAGCTTTGTTTGAAATGGAGTTTATATGTTGTATGAATTCGAATTTGCGATCAAATGTGACGCCAAGAATAGATATAACTGTTTCACGGGATATTGATATGCCATTAAACAAATAGTTGAACGAAATAAAAGAAAACTTTCTTGTAAAACACATAGTTTTACACTTATCGATATTAAGAAACAAACAATTACGAGTACACCAGTCAAAAAACGAATTAAGATCACATTGCAATTCTTCACAATCACGAGTGTTTGTAATAGTTTTAAAGATTGTTACATCATCGGCGTAAATGAGGCACTTGGAGTATCTTAACACAGATGGTAATTCGTTTATAAATAAAATAAAAAGGATAGGGCCTAAATGACTACCCTGTGGAATTCCTGAGTTGATTTTAAACTTATTTGATTCGCAACCGTTAAATAGCACTGAATAAGATCTGTCTAATAAATAAGATTGAAGCCATTTTATAAAATTTTCGCTAAAACCTAATTTTCTTAACTTAAAAAGCAAAACACGATGTGATAGCTTGTCAAAAGCTTTACTGAAATCAGTTAGTACACAATCTACTTGTTTACTGTTTTTAAATGAATCAATACAATTTTCAACTAATTCTATAAGAAAAGTAACAGTAGAACGTCCTTTTATAAAACCATGCTGATTAGGAACAATGAATGACTTGACATAAAAACATAAAGCTTCACAAATAATAGCCTCAAAAAGTTTAGGAATCACAGATAATTTGGCAATAGGCCTGTAGTTTTTCACTTCGTCTTTTTTCCCTTTTTTATGTAGAGGGATAATGAATGAACTTTTCCAAATAGATGGGAATGAACATGTTGACATTGAAAGATTAAATAGAATAGACAAGGGTAATGACAAGTGACGTACACAGTTTTTCAAAATAGTAGAGGGTATACCATCAGGACCTGGTATACAGCTGTCGTCAAGGTTAGATATAAACTTTACAATGTTGTCGATATCAATGTTAAAGTTCATATCAGTCAAGTAAGTAAAAGATTTCAAATGGTCAAAGCTTTGAGCCATTTCGTCAGATATATCACAGATTGAGGAATCACAGTTCATACAGTACATATTTACATATGTATGTACATGTTCATGCATAATTTTTTTGTTCACTTTTAACTACAAAGCTATTTTTAATTGTGACTTATAGGTACTATAAGGCCAGTTATGCATTCGTTAAAAAAAATCTAACTCGAAATTTTGATCAAAGTTGACATTACGATGATAGCGAAGACGAAAAAGGTGAGTCTCGAAATTCTGTCTGTTCGACTTCTGCCTAAACGACTCGCCCAATTTTCGTTAAACTTGGTACATACCTATATGAGGCTGTCAGTGCAATAGTGGCATAACCCATAAAATTCACTTTAGAGCTACGAGAGATTAAAGAAACAGGTTTTTTTTAAACATTTTTTGTATTTTTCCTTTGACATTTTTGATTTATCTAAAAACGTGGAATAGTTTGAAAAAAGGCATATTTTGTAGGGCAAGCTTTTTTTTTAAATTCAACTTTATTTTGGAAAAAAAGTGGGTTACGCCACTATTGCATTCATGGTTTTCTGTAAAAAAAAAAAAAATGTTACGCTAAACCTATTATTGATTTTACTCCTCGTCTGATAAATCGTCAAATATTTCGATTGGAACACTTTTTGACGTTTTTAAATTATTATAAAAAAAGTGATGGATTGGTGGTATAAATTGAAGCAGTTCAATTAAGTCTTTCTTCTTTTTTATCGTTTAGTTGCTTGAACAACAAGCTGGTTGAGTTTTTAATATTAACTGATTGTCTCTTTTTTAAATTTACCTCTTGGAGTAAAAGATCAATTTCATTAGAATATTTATAAAAAATTGAAATTGGTTTACTTTTTCAAAATGTAACCACTGAATCTTAAGCCATTCAACCTTGGAATTTGAAATGGACAGTTTGCGATATTTTCTTCAAGAGATTTCGTGGAAAAAAAAATCAGATGAAGTCATTTTCACAATTTCAAATGGGTTTCTCTTTCTGACCGAGGAAATGACGTTAACCCAATCATCTGTGACCAAGATATCCTTATAATTTTTTTATTCTTTTCTATTTTACCAAAATCTCGGTCACGCGGCAAATAGGAATGGCCACTAACTAAAAATTTATGGTCGATTTCTTCAAGCATAAAATCGGAATGGGATACCAAAAATTAGCACAACAGTGAAAGTTTTATATTTCTATATTGGCCCCCATATTGGTCAGAATACATAATAATTATCTTAGACTGCCCTACGTTCTTAAAATAATGCATAAGACAAGATCCAATTTCTTGAGGACCTCTTGACGCTGTGGACTCATCCCAAACATACAAACATGTGAACTTTTTCAGTACCCTTATTATTTATGCCGAAGCGAAAGGTCCAAAGCTATCTTTTGTAATATATAACCCCTGTTATTAGTGCTGGAGTTGGAAGGGTTTTCATGAGATCAAAAGTTATTACCGAAGTATCGATAGATACTTTAGCCATTTCCGAATCTTGCCTCAGCCACTGCCTAGCGCGTAGAGCAGTCACAATCTAAACAGTTTCTAAGAGATGTGTGAAGGTTACGCCACTATCGCACTCAAACTATGATAAAATTATAAAATGCAATAACACCTTTTTGAGTGCCATCTACTTTTGAGTGTAGATAGCTGCATAAAACTATTTTTGTATTAAAATAGATATATTAAGAGACCCATTTTTATGAAAAACTCATTTTTAAAAAAAAGTGGGTTACGCCACTATTGCACTCATAGCCTCATACAATCATTTAAAATGTTTAAATAAGTGAAAAGAAGTTACATAAGTACATTTAAGAACATACTTTTCAAAAAGATTAAAACTTGCATAGAAAGCCAAGTGCCCACCCAATAAAGTTTCTGTATGAATAAAGAATTTATTTAAAATAGAGATAAATGACGAACAAAAATCTGCAACAATTCTTAATATCACGCCAATGGAATTGGCGTATTGTGAACTTAAGAAATCAAATTCGGTAAAAGCTAATTGTATAGTTTTGAGGAGTGAAAGTCATAATTTTACATTTTTTGGTTTTCAAGGGAAGGGAATTTGAATCACACCATAAAGAGATAAATAGTTATACCTTAATCCTTATCTATCAAATTGGTAAGTTATATTATGGTTAAATATTTGGAAAATGTTTTTATAGTTTAATTTTAAAGATATTGGCGGAAAATTTTAAACGACTTTGTCTAACTTTTTCATAATTTACGATATGTTGGACAATTCTTTTTTTTTTAGATATCTATTGTAAATATAGTAATAACTTTGTAATAATTAAACAAATCAATTCATAATTTTGCTTTGTATAAATGTATTTGCAAACAGTAACTTAAATCCAACAAACTAACTAATGTTTTTATTTTAAATTAATTATTTTGTAACGCTATAGTTTCAACTCAGTAATGAATCAATGTATAAGAATACACGTCAATTATTTCGACAGACGGCATATTATGTCATTGTTCTATTTTCTTTTATATACTTCTTATAATATTCTTGTGTTGTCTAAATAAAGAATTTTATAATTATAATAGATAATAACAGATTTATTTATCCATCGCCCGCTGCAATATTGGAAAATTTAAGATCGAAGGGCACTTTTGAACAATTGTTTCGCATTTCTAATATTCTATCTACTTACAAAGCACATCTTTTAAAAAAATCAACTCCAATTTGTTTTGGTATGAAATGGCCATTGTTAATCTGGATATAGTATACTTTTAAAAGATAAAGTAGCTACATACATATTTGCTACTGTTAAAGTTAGACGAGCTCTTTATAGTTAAAGTATAGTTTTGCGTTTAAGATTAACAAAAAGTCGTTTCTCGTTTTATAAACGATATTTACAGTCAAACCCCATACTAAAATTGATTTAGAGTAGGTTTTAAATGTTGAAAATCTTGCGCCATTTTGTTTATGAAAATCATGTTTGTGGATTAAATTTTGAGTTGTAACGTTTCAGCTGATATCACACCTTCCTTCCAACCTATTCATGAACAAAATTTTAATTAGAAACATTTAAGTATACAATAAATATCTACATACAATAATAAAATAAAAAAAAAGATTGTAGATACTTACAATAATTATTGTAATTGCAATAATTCAGAATGTATACCAATTTTTTCTTATTTATTGGAGCGTTTTTTGTATTCGTGTCTTGGGTGTAATCACACCCGAAACGTTACAACTCAAAAAAATAAACAAAATCTATAATTGACCTTGCACCCACTCTAGGACAAACATCATTTTTATGAATAAGAAAGATAATTTAATATTTTATTTTCTGAGAATATTGTATTCTGCTTAAAAAAAGTCATTTTACTAAAAAGGGGTTGGGTAATGTCCTAAAAACTCTAATATCTCTTCTCAAAATTTCAAAAACTAATAGGTACCTGCCTTGAAATGAAAAAGTTGAAAATTTTAGCTCAACAATGAAAAATTTCAAGATTTTTCAATTAGAATGAATAATTCCCTCAAAATCCAATATTTGTCCAAATTATTAAAAAAACGAATACCTATTCGAAAAAAGGATATTCACCTCGTCGTTCGTCGCAATACAAAATAAGATACAAACCGATTTCTTATCATAACAAACATACCGAGCTTCATAATAATACATTCAATACTTTTCGCATACCAAACAATGTACATATGCAGTTACTTTTCTTCCTAAAAACACACAAAACAATCCAACAAGTTAAATCTCTACTCCTTTGCTTCATTTTACATTCACACCATACTCCATTGTATATAATATATATTATAAACTCACATCCATTTCTTCCCCTTCTACACCACCCCTTTACTGAACTTCTCCTATACCCAAAAGCCTACTCGCCTTTCATGTTCGTCATACTTCTTTTTGCTTCAGTTCCAACAAAAACTAGCTATCTTCGAAAAAAACCACGTTGTGGCAAATAGATGAACTAAAAACAGCCAGTAAACAAAAGTAACGACTTTTGTGCAAACAAAATGACGTTTGTAAAATGTGTTATTTTGCAATAAAAAGTTACTTTTTGATTACTTTTTTTTAATATAAATAATTTTAGAAAGCATGATGTCATTTTAGAAAAGTTATGATGATCTTTTCACATAACTACGCATTCAAAAATGCATTGTAAAATGAGCAATTTTAATGTTTTTCAAAAGATGATTATTCAAAAACAGAGCCCAAAATTAAAAATCCGCTCCGACGCTCTTCTAAAGGACTATTCATATGAGAGCGACCAACGACCGACGAATGAACGAACATTCGCCCATTTTGACATTGCATTCACATGCATATTTTGTTTTTATTCGTCGCGAATGGCGTTTACTTAGACAATTAGAATGATTTTGAGGTTAGCCGCGCGCGAACAATTCATTCGTTGCAGTGTGGATGGTATGTGGGACGCGAATAGTGTTTGACAGTTCGTAGCAATCATATTGCAATTCGCGACGACTAATTTATTTTCTCAAATTTCTCTCTTTTTAGCAATTACAACGCAAATTTTAATAAATTAACATTAAATTAAACTAGATTGCTACTCTTTTGTAAAGTTTTTGTAAAGAATTTAGGCTTATGTTTTAAATCCCATTTGTTTTTTTATTCGTTGGTCGTTGGTCGCTCTCATGTGAATAGTCTTTAAGTCTCTTCATTACCTTTAAAATGACGTAAAAATATTATAAGTTTTCCACTTCAATTTCTCACAAACCTTGCACAACTTTAGCAGTTTTATTAAATTTAACGAAAGAAGCAACCGGAATATTAAAATTAAATAAGAAAAATATAAAAAAATTAAAAAAGTGGCTCGACGTTTTTCAAGATAAAATGTAATTCTTTCATATGCAATTTATTTTATTTCAATACGTCTTGCATTGACTTCACAAACCTTGCACGAATTTGCCCAATTTCAGGTTTTTTTTCAATATTTTGGGCGGAGGCCTCTTAAATCCTTTCGTATTTGTTATTTTTTTAAACTGCTTGGCTTTCAAAGCAAATTGAATTGACAAATCGTGAAGACACGCACTTCGCACTTTGGTTTAATTTTTTTGATAAAACAAACCAAGGTTGACAATTTTATTTCTTATTCCTTCGCTAAACTACCTATGTCGGTGGTTTAGCTTAATCATAGTTAGTAAACGGCACTTAGCAGAAAATTTGTTTTATTAATGAAATTTCCCACTAGTCCAGGACTTAACGATAAACCTCCACTAAACCATCTTTATTAATATGGGTGTATATGAATAACAAATACAACATCCGCAGTAGGATCACTGCCGATAAAAGGAGAAGTGAAATCCTGCTGCGGATAGAGATTTGACGTTTATTCGAGTATCGGCAGTGATCCTACTGCGGATGTTGTATTTGTTATTCATATAAAATCCTACTGTACTACGGATAACTTTTCCAAAAACACGGCTAATGTATACGACTTGTGCAATTTGTCGTACTAATTAATTTGTTTTTAGCAATTCTTCCATTGTCAAAACAAAAAAAAAATAGACTAATCAAAAAGATGGTTGTTACATTTTCATTTAAGTGTTGATAATACTGACAAATTTCGCCTCAAAAATAGTTGGTAGCATTTGCACAGCGACATCGAATTTAGGGTTAAGGTCTAACGTTAATATCAAAGTTGCTGTCAATGTAATCAAAGCAATTTAAAACAGTGGTCCTAAAAAGAGTGACGTGGTTTTTAGAGTTGCTGTGCTAATCTGTTTCTCGCATTATTTGTAAATTTTACATATTTATTATTAAAATTAAAATAATAAATTGAAAATTGGACGAAAATCATTTGCTTTGATTGACAATTTAATAAAATTGAAGGAATGTCGTTTCAGTTGTCTGTTTTTTAGGCAAAAGACTGGCAATCACAGTAATTTTTTCATTTATTCAGCGATTTTTTAACACTCACGATAGTTTTTAATTCTTTATTACTTTTTGGTCACTTAATTTTGCAATTTTAGTTTATCAAAAAATATTTATTGTTTTTTATTCACACGATAATTGCAACCAAAATAAAAAAGTAGCAAAATGAAAAAAATATTTTGAGTTCTATTTTGTTTTGCATTGTGGTGCCACTAAATATTGCAGTGGGAAAGTTGACAACACTGCACCAGCAACAGCAAGTTTTGGCCTAACGAAATGCATTGGTTCTAAATTAATGGCAGCCGCTGTTGCTGTTGACGGTGCTGTTGCTGGTTCAATCTGTTCCGCGCATTATGATGCTGTTTTAGATGTTATACAGATATACTGTTATACGGCAGCGTCGTCGCCTTCAAATTATAACAAGTATTACAGATATCAGTGATATTAATGTTATACACGCTCCTTATTGAACGAATTTGTTTAAATTTTTGAGATTCTCCAACACAGAAGTTGGTGACAAGTTGATAAGATTTTATAAAAATTAGTTTGAAATTTCGTGCAATAAACAAGGACCAATTTTAACTTAAGATAACATATTAATTCTATTTAATTTGCTTTATCGTATTTATTATTGAAAATACTGTTGAAGATGTTGTTTTTACATACTTATTGTAACAATAATTGTATGTTTGAGAGTTTTTTTGAGTTGATTTACCCTTTCTTGTGCTAAAACCAAAAACAACAGCTAATAGTTAGAAAATTGTCTTTTAGGTTTGTTTAATATTTTTCATTTGGTAACATTTATATCCAAAACAAAACAAAAAATTTTAATTAATTTAAACTGATTCGGTAAATAAATCAAGGTGATATTTTTCTTCTGAAAGTAATGAAAGGATTACAATATTAAATCGATTTGAAATCGCATTCCGTTTGAATGAAATAAAAATCAATTTTGGCTCAAAATCTGAACTCGCAAAGGAAAATCCTAGAAGTTTTTGAACATTCGATGGTATTAGTTTGAAGGGGGAAAAATATACTATGCAATTTTGCAAATTTTTTGCATTTGAAAATCATATATAATCATAATAAGGATTAAGTTGGACTCAGTGTAAATTTTAACTTGCGTCATGCAGGTAGACAAGTTATGCAATCGTTAAAAAAAAGATCGAACTCGAGATTTTGATCAGACTTGACATTAGGTACGATGAAAATTTTACTCGGAAACTTTTTCCTTTTTTTAAGGTACTAGTACGGTCTAGAAATCGCAAAAAACGTATGATTTTTGGGAATTTTTTTCTCGGAAACTTTATAAGATAATAACATATTTTTTTTTTAAATAATGAATACATGTGTCAAGAGTACAATAATTTGTTTGTCGAATTTTGGCCGAATTATAGAGGGCGTCAACGTCGACTCATCAAATAACACTCTTTCCCATGGCGGACAGTTAATCTCCGGATCTACTGAACCGATTTTCAAAAAAACTTGTTGCAACTAGATTGTTTTTATGTTTTCTAAGACAATTTACCACAATTTGACCAAAAAGTTATGAATTAAGAAAATAACGATCCAAAAATTGCCAAAAATTTTTTTTTTTTCAAAGCTCGAGATTTTTTTTTTCGTTTTGACTTTTTAAACAAATTGTGGTGAATTGTCTCGTAAGAAACTTTTCTTTAAATAACCTACTTTGGGTTTTTTGTTTCAGTCCAGCCAATCCTGAGATTAACTGTCCGCCATGGGACAGTGTATTTTTTGATGAGTCGACGTTGGGCCTTCTATAAGATTCGGCCAAAATTCTCAAATTTAAAAAAATTTTTTTTTGGACTCTTGACGCATGTATTCATTATTATTTAAAAAAAAATTACGTTATTACCTAATAAGGTTTCTGAGAAAAAAATTCCCAAAAATCGTGCGTTTTTTGGCGTTCTAGACCATACTAGTACTTTAAGCTTAGGCTAGGCGCCAACATTCAATTTTTAGTTTCGCAACTGCTTGGTTCGAGCAACTAAAAAGTTTGTGTTTTGACACAAACTATACGATTGCCTAAAATGAGTTCGCTATTTTGTGTAACATATATGCACCTGCGCGGATATTCAACCAAATAGTTTATCTGTTTTCTATAAGCAACCAAACAGTTGTGCAACTAAAATTTGAATGTGCGCGCCTAACCTTAGTATTGTGTAGGTATTCAAATTTAAAAAAATATGTTTTTTTTTTCAAAACCTAATATTTCGAAAACCACACGCTAATTTTTTTTTAAACTTGACAATTGTAAATTTTTCAACAAAAAAAAAATTTAGAAAACAAAAATTTTGTTTATCTAAAAACATGGGTACCCACCATTCAAATGTTAAATAATGGTTTTCGAAAATCGGACACGGCACCTAGAATTTTGCTATTTTTTTATTAATGTACGATCTCTAATTCAATTAAAACGTTTTTTTGAAATAAGATATTACTGACAGTACCTACCATAGAACCAAGTTTTCGAATTTCTCATTATTGGCATAACGGATTTTCAAGAAATTTTTTATAGAGAAGCTTATAAAAAGTTTGAAAAACATTGTATTTCAAAACTAAAAGAAATATTTTTTGAATTTTTGAAAAAACATTATTTTTTTTTGTGAAAATTCGATATTTCAAAACAAAGTCAAAATTTTATCTTAAAATTTTATTTTTATTGGTGCGCTAATAAAAATTTAATGTTGGTGTTCCGAAATTTTCCTTAAAGTTGTTTTAAAAATTTTTGTATGTAAAAGCTTATTTAAAAGAATAGCTACAAAGATTTATAATTTTTGTTCATGATCACTTTTGTTTGATGTTCATTAAAAAAGTAAAACTTAAAGGCTGTAAGATAATTATTTGAAGCAGTTTTTTTTTTAATTTTTATTTATTTTTTAAACTTAACAAAAATCTTTTTTACTAAACAATTTTAAATTTGTATGGTATGGGTTGGTCTAGAAGTCGGAACACAAGCTTTCAAGAATACAAAAACCAAAGCGGTATTCCAATATAACCATTGTTGGTTTAATGCTGGATTGTCTTCTCAATTTCAAAAAGATTTGGATTGTTAAAACGGAAAGCTTTGTGAACATCCGAATCACAAAGATGTTAGATGATTTCTGCAGAAAGAAAGAAATAAAAACATTCAGTTAGTTAAAGTGCATAATGTTTGTTAAAGAATAATTTTGTTTACAAATTGGGAATTTTGTTAATTTTGTTGTTGAAAATTCATGATCAAAAATTTTTGAAATTTACAAATTTTGTTTAGCTGTCCTGTCAACGAGCGAAGTATAACTGTAGTAGAATACACATATAAACTGTTGCTAGCAAAACTTGACCAGGAAACTGTCTATGAATAGCAGCCGTGTTCATTTAACAGACTAGACTAAAGCTATCGATTAAGAAGTCATGACTTTACTAAATGTTTATGAATATGCCCCATTCTCTCCAAGAAGGTTAAGTGAAGCTGTTCTTTCTATTGCTTTGGCAATGGTGTGCGAAAGCAGCTTAGTTGCAAGCTTCACTTTTTGCCTTTCTGCACGCTTGACATTTATGTGATATTCGCTTATCTTGCGTGTTATAGTAAGCTGTGATGTAGTACAGGATAAAGCTTCGTGATAATGTCCTTTTTGACCTCATTTCCGTTTATGAGTCACAAATCCTTAAATTAATATTAGCTTAGATTAGAACTCTTATTTAATTTTTCTGTGTAATTACCCATTTCGTGCTGGAGGTTCCTTTCGAAGTGATCAAATCCGAAATGCTCTCTGCAAATCCTACCCGTCTTCGTGTTGATTTGGTCTTTTCGTTTACAAAAATGAATCCAACTTCTTAGTAAGCGAGAATCTTTTGGAAACGTAAAGAACGATACATTTTCTTTATTATATTTGTCATTTTTACTTGCCACTTAAGGTACTATTAGACAAGTTATGCATTCGAAAAAAAGATCGAATTCGAGATTTTGATCAAAGTTGACATTACGATGATAGCGAAGACTAAAAAAGTGGGTCTCGCAATTCTGTCTTAAAAAAATAAATATTTTTTGAATTTTTGAAAATATATTTGGGGTTTATTTTTTAAACTAATTACAATATCTAACGTTCATCGCCTGCAGTAAACTTTTTTGGTCTTCAAGATTTTTGTAAATTTCCAACAGATTTTGTTGTTTTGAATCTTTTTATGATGTCTTCTACCGTAGACTTGCTTCTTTTTACAATTTCTGCAATAGCACGTACAGAGTTACCTATTTAAAAATGTTTTATCACTATTTTTCGCAGTTCTATCGTTGTATATCAACATTGCTCTTCCATTTTGACCTTATTAACACTGAGCCTCCACTTGAAATAAATGATTGCAAGAAATGTGTCATGTAGCCAATATTTCTAATAGAGCCCACTTATGTCTCAATTTTTGTTATTTTTAGACATAATTTTTTCTATTTATTTCTTGTCTTCGTAGAAGAAATAAATGCAGATATAAATTTTGACGTTTCGTGACTTGTGACTTCACACAAATTTCTCACAAGACGTCGAGTCTTGACACCAATTCTCACATTTTCATGTAACATTCCTTCATTTCATTGACAAACTCATGTTATGTTTTCACTTCGTATAGAAATTATGTGCTGTGAAGCCAAGAGGTAATTTTTCTACCATTTACTGTCTGTTGAACTACATATATAATCTTGTTTGGTTGTGTGCAGGCCAAAATTAACATTAAAAGAATTAAACATTGAAGATAGTAAGTATTTTGATTAATTTTTTAAATATTAGTTAGGGCATTCAGAGACTTTTCATGCTTGTGGGACTACTCCATTATGTCTTGGAGCAAATGTTCGTCAAGGTCGTGCAAATCTCTTTTGCTCAAAAATGGATTGACCCAAAACCTGTGCTTCCTTTTGTATTCTTCCCGTTTTGCCTCTTCCAGTTTTTCCACTGCGTTTATCGCTAAAATCAAACGCCGTGATTTACCTAGCGAGATTATAGCGAGGAATGAATAATCACGACATAATTTGCCCACAGAGTTATTGAAATATAAACTTCAGATATAGTGTCTGATATAATGTCAGAAATAAATAATAATAACACATAAAATTCAAATCGAATAAACATCTGACATATGTAACGGAATTTTAAAAACCTAAAAGTGTTATATTTGTCCCGTTAAAAACAAAGAAATGAGTATACCTACCAGGGAGTGTCCGATTTCTTTTTTGATATTAAATCTGCGATTATTTTCTTTTAAATTAAATTTCGATGACAATTTGTTAATAAAACTGTAATGTTTGCTAAATATCCAGAGTTTATAGTAAAAACTATGTATAAACGCAGAAATACGCTATTTTCAAACCTTCATCAATTTTATTTTGTGATTTAAAGAGACAAAACTTTAATGTCCGATATCTTTTTTGATCCACTGTAGCTGTTCAAGACATGATAAGAGGATTTCATGGAGGATTCTCTATTGATTGACAGCAACACAGATTCTTACGAAGTAGAACTCCTTCAAGAAGCTATGCCGTCATTTCAAAACCACTATTTAGAAGTAAAAGATTGTCATTTTGATCCAGTCGTGGTGGAAAACAGTATCGACGATTGCAAGGAATATACTCCTATCCAAAAACTTAAAAATTTAAAGAAAAAAAATTACCCAAAGCCAGTCGATATTCTGCAGCAACGCTGCAAGCAAATTGTGTGTCAAAGTAGCCAAGAACAAGAACTTCATGATCTTAAATTGGAATAGCTCAAAAATAAAATAAAATATGAAAAAAATCTATTCGAAAAGGAGCTTGAAATAAAAAACATAATTTTAGAACGGGAGAAGCTGACCTTGGAAAACGCAAGGAAATAAAACTAATTTAGTGATTACACTCTAAAATACCTAGTTTTAAGTTTTAATTTTTTTTGTACCTACATTGTTTGTGCTTACCAATGGACTGATTATTTTTATTGTTTGTTATTTTTTGTTACAAATGAATTAAATTTTTTTTTAATTATAAGGTTTTTTTTATTATTAATATGAATTAATATTGTTTGTTGAAGTTTTTAGGTTTAAAAAAATTGAATAAATGAATAATAATAATTTTTTCTTATTTAATTTATGTTATGTTGTTTTCTTTTCATACGAAATTGTTATTTATAAAATTCTGTCGAAAAATTCTAGCCGGTATATCCCTTCTTTCGGAAAAATTTTCGGCTTCTATATCACTAGAAAATTGAATATCCTCGTTGAGAACTGTAATAAATAACGATTTCATTCGAAATCTAAATGCTAGTATACTTTGTAGGTATACTTACAAGACAAATTTCTTTCCTTAGCTATGTTATGCAAAACAGCGACAGCTACAACAACATTTTTTGCAGTGTCTAGATCAACTCTCAGTCTCTCGAGAATAGAACGAAATTTGGATTTAATCTGTCAATTTAAACACTCAATTTTGTTTCTAGTTGCGATGTGACATTTGTTGTATTTCTCTTCCTGTAGAGTCTGCGGATTCCTGACGGGAGCAAAAAATAGTATTTGAGACAAAGGATACCCTGCGTCTCCAAGTAAAATCCCATTATGCGCATTTCTGGTATGTTCAAGTCGACTTTTCAAACTGCATGAGCTCCAAATACGTGAATCATGTCTCGAACCTCTAGATCGTGCTACGATGTCTGTGATTTTGCATTGTGCATCACATCTTCAGACATGTATAAAGGAATGACAACATTTTCATTACACAAAAATAAATAATAATATAGCACAGGTACATACTTGAACGTTGACTGAATAGTACCCTTTTCTATTCAGAAAATGTCCAGCGAAACTTTCTCCTACGATTTTAGCAGGGCACTTTATTCGGACGTGTGTACAATCGATCGTCCCGATAACGCTCGTAAACTGCAATGTGAAAAAAATCCGATTTTACCTTTTGAAACTCTCGAGTTGTTGATGGGAATTTGACAAAATTTGGAAGCTGCAGTGCGATTTTTTTTAGAAATTTTCGCAATAATTCTGCTAACAGTTGGTTGCGAAATACCATGAAGGTCAGCTTATCATCAAAAAAGAAATATAATGTTAAAAGGAAGCTCTGGATCTTTGGAATTCTTTTAATACCTTCCTACCTATATCACTCTGGTGAACATTTCTGCCAAAAAATCGTAGCGCCGCCGTCAGAACTTGCAAACTTCCAGAAATTGGTAGACCTCTTTGACTGGGTAGTTCCTCGAGATTAAGCAAATTTATTTGTCATTTCTTTATCGAATCGATATCTTTCACAGAAATCT
Source organism: Chrysotoxum bicinctum (assembly GCA_911387755.1). Lineage (NCBI taxonomy): Eukaryota > Metazoa > Arthropoda > Insecta > Diptera > Syrphidae > Chrysotoxum > Chrysotoxum bicinctum. The sequence goes on from OU426987.1 coordinate 116,233,080, forward strand.
TTATCGCTTAATACGGATAAAAACGTGCCTTGTATGTTTTGCGTTTCCTTTGAAAGTTTTCAACTTCACTCCATATATCCATATCCTCTAATATATAAAAATCTTCCAATGTATAATTATCTTCCATAGATATATTTTTCTAAAAATAAATAAGAAACTTAATTTTCATAAAACAATATTTAATAACTTACTATTACGTCTGTCTTGAAGAAAGAAAAATCTGTTTTTGACAATTTGACATGTTAAAAACAGCTTAAACATATCATTACCTATGTTTAATGTTAGACCACAGGTTTTGTCCTAAGCAAAGGTTTAAATTCATTTATGAATATCTTAAACTGTGGATTAGCTTAGCTTCTACTTGCCAAGAGTTTAGTAAACATCTATGAATATAACACAATGTTATCTTCTGTTCAAGCTAGTAAGAATCTTTGAAATAATTATGTAACACTGATAAACATTTTTTGTTTTCCTCTTATAAAGATCGATAAATGGTTTGATGTCATAAATGTTCGAGTACCCAAAGCTGATACAAGGGAAAGAGTTCATATTCTCGACACCATGTCCGAAACAATGAAAAATATGAGAGTAATCGGCAAAAACACTATTGCTGAAGCCAATGGAAGATTGTTGGATCCTTATAATAAAAATATATTTCTCGTTACCTTGCAATGGAATATTCAAGGTTTCTTTAACAATTACGACGAACTAAACATTTTGATTTCCAAACACAACCCTAGTATAATTAAATTACAAGAAACTCATTGGCCTTTCAACTCAACTCCTATAATCCCCAAATCATACCAAGTATATTTTTATAATCTTCCTTCTAACACAACATCCAAACAAGGAATTGCAATTTTGATTAAAAAAAGTATTCCACATCAACAGATCCCGCTAACCTCAAACCTATTAGTTCTAGCAGTTCAAATTCAACTTAATTTTAAAATTACATACATAAACCTACATATATCTCCCCCCTAAACAAAACAGCACTCGAGCTGACTTAGAAAACATCTTAGCGCAAGCCCAAGGACTAGTAGTACTCGGAGGATATGTCAATACCTGGTGTGTACTTTGGGGTTCTCCCAGCACAAACAATAGAGGATCTATTATAGAAAACCTTATAATTAATTCAAATGGCTCCCCAACCCATTTCTCCACACACAATACTTTCACCCACATTGACATCTCCTGATGCTCCCCTGAACTCTTCCCGAAAATACACTGGAAAACTTGAGAAGATCTCCATAATAGTGATCACTTCCCTATACGTTAACATTATTCACAAAAAATAACCCTTCTTTTTGGATTTAAGTATAAGTGAAAGGATAAATTGTGGGAAAAATATTTGATTGATTTGAATACGAGTATATCTGAAGTCACAAACTAATACGATTGCATTGTATGTTTGATAAATACGTTCGATAACAAAAAATCGAAACTCGGACGAACGTTGATGTTTACACATCTTAACCGTGAGTCCCGGCACTCACCCTTTTTTTGAATACACGGTGTCCGCTTATTCGTGTGCTATACTTTGTGATATGATTCTTGGTCATATTCTACGAAAAAAATTGTTCTACTGTAAAGTCTGATTTTCAACTTTGACATCACTTTTTGACAATGTAAAGAAAGGCTAACTGTGTACCCTGACCCATGTTAAGGTCAATTTCTCTGTCAGTACTAATAGTAGGGACTCATTTTAGATTTTATTTTGAGTAGAAATACTAGCCTTTGAAACTACGTTTAAATTGAGCTGATAGGGTAAGACACCCAGTGACCGACACCTTTAAGAGAAATTTTGAGTTTGCAAATTCATAACTTTTCTTTCGCTGGATCGATTTTAATGATTTTTGTGTATTATTATAACTGTTAATAATTTTTTTTACAATATTAAAGAAATAAATATATACGAAACTCCAAAAATAAATAAAACACAAAATCGTAATAGCTTACCAGTTTTTTAGTTACGGACACCTTTTTTTCAGTAACCGACACCCGTCAAATACTAGTTATGGACACCCTTTTTCTGTAGCTTTTCACACTAAACTGTAAGAGGAGTTTTCGGCAACAAGTTTACATAAGCTCGTCAAACGTTTAAACCGAATAATTAAAACTTTTAATTCGACATTTCAATTAGCAATTGGGAATATCATGAATCCTGATTCATTTTATTAAACTCATTTCGAAGCGCGGCGCGGCGCCTTGCTTAGTAGTATAGGGATAATCAATCCCGCGTCGCTTACCTTGTATTCCAGCAGTAAAATTTATTTCGCTTACCAGCATTCCGTCAGCTATTCTTTTATCGTTTTACTGAACGCTGATTGTTTCAAAGTGGTATTTGTTTTTTCATCTTTTAATTTGAACTTAATTTTGATAGGTTTTATCAAAATTTGTGGTTTATAAAAACTTGTGGTTCGTCAACAATGTTTGCGAAAACTTCTGTTTTAAATTTGTTTTTCACCAAAACCGATATTTCACCAAAACCGATACCGAAATAAAAACAGAATATATTTAACTTGGAAGGTTTTTAAAATACTATAATTTTTGTCTAATATATAAGATAAATGAATATTAATACGCACAAAAACAAAAAGATACATCTACGTATGTATACAAGAAATACATTTAATTACAAACCCTTAATTCGGGGATATTATACAAATACATATATAAAATCTTTTTATGCTAGCTACTAGGTACTTATAAAGTTATGAATAAAATGAAGATAAATTATTATTTAAACAAAAACAAGCAAACAAAAATGTATAGGCACCTAAACAGTTTTCAACAAATAATATTGCGAAAAAAAATTAATATAATTTGAATGTTAGTTATAGTTAGTTACTGAATTAAAAATATTTATATAAATATTGTAATTAATCAATACGTTAATATCACTAGTAAAGTAACCTATTTTAAAGATGGGCAAAGAAAAGTGCTAACATATTTTTCTGTTTTTGCACATGTATTATGGAAGTTTCTGAAAGTAAACGTTTTTTAACTGTATTTTACAAATCTTTCTCTTAAACTTATTTTGCTCAGGCATTTTGTAATAAATTCATGAAAAATGTGGTTTTATAGCAATATAAAAAGCGGTTTGTAAATAATGAAAGGAAAAAAGAAAGACAAAAACGATGGTGTCCATAACTAACATCCTCAAAAACCTCTAATCGCGCCAGTAATAGACACCCCTGTCGTTCACTGAATTTATTGAACATTACATTTTAGTTATGAACACCCCACGTTAAATAAGGTTATTTTATTATTTTGATAAAAAAAAAGTTAAAAAATAGATCCACTAATTATTGTTTTGAAATAATATGCATTGTCCCATATATAAGAAACACGGATAAATTAATAAAATACCAAATTATACTCAAGTGTTTCTTAAGGAATTCACAAGCTTTCTTTGATTTACAGAGGTTCTCAACTTACATCTTTTATTACACGTCAACGACTGACTACAAAATATCAATTGAAGTCTTTTGTTATGACATTTGCACGTCTAAACACGTTAAAAATAGCCTCGGAAGTATCCAGCAACAGGAAACCTTAGTAAAATGAAAAAAACAGTGATAGGTGACCATTACTGAAAGGGGGTCGGTCACTAGGTAGTTTACCCTATGTTTTAGGCTTGCCAGATATTCAATGTCAAATGGTGTTCAATTTTTCTTGCCCGAGCAAAATTTTGACTTTGAGGTAAAAACATAAAGTTTTCTTATTTTTACCTGATGAAGAAAAAAATAATACAACAAAAATTATAAATAAGTGCATCCAAAACCCAAACATTTTATGAGACTTGGGAAGATCTAAGACAGGTAAAAAATCGAATTTTGTGTTTTGTACCTAATTTTATTGCTAATCTTTGCAATTGGTGTGGTTTTCCAAAAATTGATAGTTTTTAGGTAATTTTTAAGACTGTGTACTCATACAAAGGGTAAAAAGTGTACTTATGCCTATTTGACTTGCTGTCAAAATCCTAATCACCTTAACCCTTCACAGGGAAAGTTAAATTTTGGGAATGACTGTTTAATGGGTAAATCTATACTATTATATAAAAGCGAAACCATTTTAAGGTTTGTAACGCACGATCTCAGAAAGTAGTCAACCGATTTATTTGAAATAAATTTTATTATTTTCTATATTGTTATAAGAGTGTTTATGGCTATAATTTTTTTTCATTAATAATTTGTCAAACTTAAATATTATTAATTTTACATTTTTTATCCATTTTTTTTCATTAGTTGACTTATACAACCACTCATATCTTAAAATCTATACATTAATCGACAAAGATTAGCATTGCTTCATAAAGTCAATATTGTTGCGCAAATTTTAAGCCCAAAATCACTTCTTAGTTACACATACAACCTGAGAAATAAATAAAAACAAATTATAAAATTATAAACTTTTTGATTTTATTTTATCCAGGAATTAGATTTCATGTCATTATCATTCCTACATTTTTAATTTTCTTTTCTTCCCGTTCCCATACTCTCTCTCTCTCTCTTAATATCTGTTCCATTCAATAGTTACGTTTTCTCTCTTACCTACCTACCTACATATTCAATTGTTCTGTATTGTATTGTTTATCTAACTAACCGAAACACACACATTTTTTTCGTTTCTCTAATTCTATCGTCCCAACGCTGAGAAATGTGGGGGTGGGCTCTTTTTACTTGCGATATAGGTAATAGGTACTAACTATAGGGCAAGTTCTGTATTTGAAAAAAAAAAAACGAACTCGAGATTTTGTCTGTATACCTGTATGTCCGTATGTCTGTATGTCTGTACCTCGATATAGAGCCAAGCTACTGGAGCTATTTTCTTCAAACTCGGTACTTAAGGCTTAAGGGTCTTCTTCGGTGATTCCCTAGAGGAGAAATTGAAATTTTTTTTTAGCTCTAAAACCCGTAATGCATAGTCTTATTTATCTAGAAAACGGCTCTAACGATATTAAAAAAAAAATAGGTGTGATATTATGGACACGGAATACATTTTGGTAGAAAAATGTTTGGGGGAAATGTAATTAACGGTACCTGTCATAGAACGGTTTTTTTGATTTACGAATTTCTCATCAACAGCTCTAACGATTTTAACCAAAATTTTTATGCGTGAAGTTCTATACACTCGAAAAAATAAAATCTAAAAATTTTTTTCGAAAAAATAGTTTTTTGATTTTTAAAAAACTAATATAATTTTTTTTGTTTTGAAAATTCAATATCTAGAAAACGGATACACGAATAAATTTTTAAATTACGTTATAAAATGTATTTTATTGAATACTAATAACTAACATATCAATTTTGTTTATAAAAATTTTAAGGACAATTTAGTACACAAAAAACATGTTTCAGTGCGTCTGTATGTCTGAACCTCTCTCTACAGCCTTACCCACTAGACCTATGTTCTTCAATCTCGGTAGTTAAGGGTCTTCGGTGATTCCCTAGAGGAGAAATTGAAATTTTTTCTTAGCTCCAAAACTAACGGTACCCCCCATACACCCGTAATGCATAATCATATTTATATCGAAACTGTGTGATATTATGGACATTGAACATGTACTACATTTTTGTCAAAAAAAATTTTGGGGCAAAATGTTATTATCGGTACCTGTCATAGAACCTTTTTTGATTTTTTGATTTTCTCATCAACAGCTCTAACGATTTTAACCAAAAATTTTCAACAGGAGCCCCTTAAGGTTAAAATAATATTGTATATAAAAATAAATAAATTCTATACTACCTAATACTTAAAATTTAGCATCCCAAATTTTGTTCTCGAAAAATTTTAAGGAAATTTGTTATATAAGAAATTACTTAAATATTAAAAAGATTAATCAGTCGGCAATTCCATCCATTTGAACATTTTTATCTCATTAAATATTTATAAAATGTATTTTAAATTCCAAGGTACTTTTACATAAGAGCAAGTTTGTGCGATCCAGTCGTGCATTTTATTTTTTAAGTTACTTGAATACACTCAATAGCATTTTGGGTGACAAAAATGGACATTCAATTGACTACAGTGCCATGCACATGAACTATTCTTTAAAAGCGAAACCAGTTTGGGTTGAGTGATCTCAGAAAGTAGTCAACCCGTTTATTTGAAATAAATTTTATTATTTTCTATATTGTTATATTTATAATAATATGCACAAACATGAACAAGCTCTTTTTTTTTCAAGTGTGAATGAGAATCTAATTCGATACGGTATGTTATACATATAAACTAAAATTAATATTATTGTAGCAAATATGCTCAGTCCCATTGAGAAATGTTTTCATATGCTAATATTAATATTAAGAAAATATTCGTAATTACAATTTACGAAGCAACGCGAGTACGGGTCGGCTAGTTATCTAAATAAGTAGTATAAAAGAATAGAAAAACTCAAAACTTATTCATCAGATTGTCAAGTTTGATAAGAGCGCTTTTGGAAATGCCTTTACTTACGAGAGAAGAATACGCAGACATTTTATTCGTTTATGAGTTGTGCAATGGAAATTCAAGAAGAGCACAAGGAAGATACCAGAAACTTTAACCTAATAGACAACTTCCTCCACGAAATGTTTTTGGAAATATCTTTGGAAGGCTTTGAGAAACTGGATCAGTTTCAACTGCAAGACCTAACGCGGGAGCTGCAAGCACAAGAAGGTTTCAGTGATACACTTCATCTGTTCTGGGTTAAGGCTCAGTCAAACAGAACGCGTTTTTACGCCGCGTTTCACGGCCGTGTTCAAAAGAAGCGTTGTATTACATTGCAATACATCACCATGGCGTTGCAACGCGGCGGTGAAACGCGACGTTGTGTGAAATTACAGATTATTTCTAACGCTGCGGCAGTCAAAGGAATTTTAATTTTTTTCAAGATGGAAAAATTAATTAAAATGGTAAGAAATTACACGAGTCTATAAGATATGGGTGATAAATCGTATAATAACATTGTCTTACATACATATTTAATTATTATTATTGAAATATGAGACAAATTTGTCACTCATCATAAATGCCGCATTGATAGGTCTTCTGTTTGTTAGCCTTCGAGATGTGCGACTCTAGCTCCAGGCACAGCCGGTGATATTCGCCAATTTCTTCTCTTTTTTTGTTAATTGGCATGTACCCAAATTCTTTTTCTTTTACGCTAATTTCGTAAAATAGCAAATAGAAGCAATAATTCCTCCTCTAAATCTGAGCTGCTTGAAATTATTTTTGTTAAGGAATTATTGTTTTGTTTGTTCATTGCTTGAAAGCTATCTGTTTGACGTCCTCTGACGCGGCGGTTGCAACGTCGCATCAAAATAATGTCGGGTTAAAAAATCTTAATGCGGCGTTGAAAACGCGTTCTGTTTCACCGAGCCTTAAGTTATTTTCACCCTGAAGGGCCAATTTATTCACACTCAATTAAAAACAGTATTTTGTCAAGTTAGCTAAATAAGCTTTAAGGTATTAGCGCAATTAAGTATTCTCCATTTAAATTTTCTATTTATTCACTCCTCTTTAGTTAAATACTTGTTTTTAATAAGACATTTAAATTTAAATGTTTGTTATAAAAAATCCCAAGGATTTTTACGTTTTTGTTAATAGACAACCGCCAACAGTTTGAATATTTATAATAATTTCAAATTGATATATTATTAAAATGTCGACAATACCCGAAAGGACCTCAAATTTTACAGAATTGGAAAAAAATATTCTCCTTGAATCCATCTTACGACGGTCTAAAGTAATAGAAAATAAAAAAACCGACGCATGCACCCTGAAAGAAAAGCAGCGCGTTTGGGAGGAAATTGTATTTAGAACTTCTCGCTAGCTTTTGTCATTTCTAACATAGTTTCAGGCATCCGAATGAATCTCGATCGATTTTAAGCGATTGTTCTGTTACTTTTGGCAATAAAATGCAAATGCAAACGGAGGAGATGAATGATGAATGAATAAATTGGGGTATAAAAACACTGCGACCTAAAGATCTATTGTGTCCCCCATCTAGAACTGGATGAGGTTGGCTCATTATTACAGTTCTTCCTCCAAATCTGCTCCTCTGAGGAATCGAAGTATTTGGAGTATTTTAAGGGATGATAATTCGCTCTCCTTTATGTGGTGCTTGCCCAGATAGCTGTGCCTTTGATGCACGAGTGCATCACATTTCCCCAGTATGTGGTCAGGTGTCTCTTCGTGAGTGTTGCAGAATCTGCAAGTCGCGTTGCTCACCAAGCCAAGGATGTTGAGGTGTCTTCTCAACCTACAGTGGCCAGTGAGAAGCCCCGTGATTTTCCTGAGGTTGTTCCTACTTAAGCTAATGCAGGTTAGAAAACGCTCTCGGTTGTAGTCCCCGAGTAGGAGTTTTGCCTGTCTTAGCTTAGGGAGTTCCTTCCAGATCTTTGATTTTTTTTGTCTCCTCTTCTGTTTTGATTTTGTTTTTAATCACGTTTTCTCCTATTCCGCAGTAGGGCTCTGGCCCTGTAAGGGGTGTCGATGCACCTATTTTTGCTAAGGAGTCTGCCACTTCGTTGCCCTGGACACCAACGTGGCCTGGTACCCAATGAAGAGTGACAGTGTTATTCTTGCCCAGTTTATTAAGCTTAATCACGCTTTCCCAAACAAGTTTGGAGCTGATGGTGTAGGAGCTTAGTGCTTTTAGTGCAGCCTGACTGTCTGACATGATGGCAATGTTTTGGTTTTTATATTTGCTATCGAGGTTTCTTCCAGCACATATGCCTATGGCATTTACTTCTGCCTGGAATATGCTAGTGGACTGTCCCATCGGTAAGGAGAGTTTAGTTCTAGGCCCAAAAACTCCAGCACCAGTCCCTTCAGCTGTCCTCGATCCATCTGTGTACCATTTGATGGTATTTTCTTTAAGACTATAGTTTATTGTTTCGCCTAGCCAGTCTTTTTTGCAACTTAACTCCGTTTTGAAATGTTTTTCGAAGTTATATCTTTTGATCATACCATCTCTTGGGATGTCAATGAGGTTTGTTACTGAGGACCGGATTATCGAATCTTTTTCCCTGTTTCCAATAATTTTACCCGTCCCAGTACCCTCCTTGGCAAATCTCATTATGGCTCCCTTAGCAGCATTTTCAATGACCACGTGTAGTGGCGTCAGATGAAGGATGGTTTCCATCGCTGCTGTAGGGCATGTTCTCATTGCTCCTGTTATGCATATACATGCCAGCCTTTGCAATTTGTCTAGTGATTTCCTAGTTGTGTTTAGTTCGGTTCTTTTATGCCATGCAATCGCCCCATAGGTAATGATGGGTCTTACCATCATGGTGTACATCCATCTTATGATGTTTGGTTTGCAGCCCCATGATTTACCTGCAAGTCTCTTGCATATCATAAGGGACTTTGTGGCTTTCCCGACAGTTATTTCGACATGCTTGTTCCAGAGGAGTTTGCTATCTAGTGTAACTCCTAAATATTTGACCTCCCTCTGGGTGTCGATTACATCTCCCGCCAACCGAATGGGTTTCATGCGAGGTAAAAGTCTTTTCCTGGTAAATGGTACTATCGTTGTTTTGGTAGGGTTGATGTTAAGTCCCACAGATATACACCATTTCTTGGTTATAGACAGCCCTCTCTGGACTATATCACAGAGAGTTTCTTCGTACTTCCCCAGTGCCGTTATAACGATGTCATCAGCAAAGCCAGTACATCGAATCCCTTGGGAGGTTAGACTTTCTAGTAATTCGTCAACTACAAGACTCCACAGCAAGGGTGATAATACCCCTCCCTGCGGACAGCCTCTTGTTGTGATGACTTTCTGGACGTTTAGTCCTGCGTATGCTTCCGCCGTTCTTGTACTAAGCATATTACTTATCCATCTGACTATAGTACTAGGAACTCTCTTCCTTTCTAGAGCCGAATGAACTGCTTCGTGAGAGGTGTTGTCGAAGGCCCCCTCAATATCAAGGAAGGCGCATAATGCCGTTTCTTTAATATCTAAAGCTCTCTGTATTATATTAGTTAGTTCATACAGAGCGGTTTCTGTGGATCTACCCGCTCTGTAAGCATGCTGACGGTGATTTAGGGGCATGTTTACTAATACTTCCGATCTAATGAAGTTATCAATTACCTTTTCCAAAGTTTTCAGTAAGAAGGATGTTAGGCTTATTGGCCTGAATGACTTTGGATGTGTGGTATCTTTTTTCCCCACTTTGGGGATGAAAATTACCTTTGCTCTTCTCCATAGACTCGGTATGTACCCAAGTGCAATACTACTTCGAAGCAGTCTAATAAGATAGGGCATCAGTTCCTCTTTACCTTTCTGCAAGAGCGCAGGAAAGATGCCATCTACGCCCGGTGATTTGAAAGGTTGAAAGGTACTTAACGCCCATTCAATCCTATTGCCTGAACAGATAGTCGAAGCTATCTTCCAGTCTTCCCGGTTAGGCCTTAGAGGTATTCTCTCTATCATATTTCCTACCATTGGAGAGCTGCCTGGAAAATGAGTATTTAGCAGTAGGGTTGACCTTTGCTCCTCGTTTTCAGTGAAGCTACCATCGGTAACGAAGTGCCAAAGAGGTTAATGTGTTATCTTTGGCTAGAGCCTTGTGTAATCTTGCTGCTGCAGGTGTCGACGAAATGCCCTCACAGAAATTCGCAAAACTATTTCTCTTAGCTCTCCTTATTTCCCCATTATATTTGGTCAACTCTGCAGAGTAGTTATGCCACTCTCCAGTACTCTTTGCTTTATTGAAGAGCTTTCTTACCTTGGATCTTAGTTTTGACAGATTATTGTTCCACCAAGGAGCATCCTTCTGCCTTTTAATGGGTTTAAGGGGACAACTGAGTTCATAAGCCTCATTTATGGCCCCGCTAAATTCATTAACTAAGTGTTCTAACTCAAGGTTACTATTTGTCGTTTCTTGTGGACCTATTCGTTCAAGACTAGTCTTTAGGACGCTTTTGTACAGGTTCCAGTTTGTTTTCTTAGGATTCCTGCCAGAGGTGTTCTCTGTCAACAGGTTTTCTAAAGTAAACACTATAATTCTATGATCAGACATAGAAGGTTCGTTGGAGACTCTCCAGTCTCTAACTAATCGACTTAAGTTCGGGGTTCCAAACGTTAAGTCCAGAACTTCCTTCCTTACTCTAGTTACAAATGTAGGTGTGTTCCCTACGTTAAATATATCTAGATTTTTCTCGATAATAAAGTCTAAAAGGTACTCACCCCTTTGATTAGTATCGGTACTACCCCACGTTGTATGGTGGGCGTTTGCGTCACATCCAACCATCAGTGGTAGTCCTTTGCTGATGCAGTAGTCCACTAGCTTCTTGACTTCGACTGGTGGTATGTTGGCTGATGCTACAACCATCGTGCAGAGGTTGCCCTCGATGTCGATTTGGGCTTGTATTGGTACCAAGTCCCGCGTCATAAATTCTGAAAGACATATAAAATTTATGTTATTTCTTATCTTTATGCATGCTCTGGGCGAGTCAATCCTCGTATCCCATATTAACTTAGAGTCCTTACATGTTAGGCCCCTAACTTGGCCCCCGTAAATCCAGGGTTCTTGGATCAGAACTAGCCCTAGGTTGTCCGCTGTGAATTTTCTTGCTATGACAGCTGATGCTGCCTTAGCGTGGTGGACATTCACCTGAGCTAGCCTGGTTCTGATCCCGCGTCCAGACATTTGTTTTATTGGGTAGGGGCGAATGCCCCTTCATCTGCAAGCAGATCATCCTCCTCGTCCATGGGAAGCGACTCGTTCAAATCGAATGGGCTAGGAGAGAGGTCAATGCCCTCCATCTCTTCGCTCATCCGACTTGCTTCGTTAGTTGCCAGTGTTTCTACCTGGCTTTGGATGACTGCTATGGTGTGGGTGTGGTTGTGGGTTGGTTCAGGGGTCTGGGAGGGCTTTGGAGTATAGGAAGTTGAGTGGATTTGTGAAGGTTGGGAGGATTGGACGGGTTGGGAAGTTTGGATGGATTGGGAGGTTTGGGAGGGTAGGGTTGTGGTTGTGGTGGAAGTTAATAAGGAGGGGAGGGGGGTGTTGGTAGGCAAGCTGGATTGGGGTTGGGTTGTGGGTGTGGTGGGAGCTAATGATGGGGGGAGGGGGGTGTTGGTAGGCAAACTGGATTTGGGTTGGGTTGTGGTTGTTGATGTGGTGGGAGCTATTGAGGGAGGGAGGGAAGTGTTGGCAGGCAAACTGGATACGGCCGTGGTAGGGATGGTGTTGGCTCCTCTACCTGCTAATTCCATACAGCTCGTCTTACTGTTTTTACGTAGGCCAGTAACGGGGATCTTCCCGAATTTGTAATGCAGTTGATGTCCTGCCTTACTTATGGCCTCCGCTGACTGACCGTCAATGCTTATTACCAGGAGCTGTCCTTTGCCTTCGACCTTGCTCGACAGGATTTTCCATGCATTGACAATCATTCCCTCATTCTGGGCCTGGATGAGCGCGAGCGATTTTTTGTCGTCTTGCCCGGTGCTTTTTGGCAGAAACAGCGTGATGTTGTGCATTTTGGGGATGTCATCACCCATACATGCCATCAATTCGCTGCCCTTCCAAGTACTCAGCTTGGAGGCTTTTTCTTTGAGCCAATCTGCCGTCTCCTTCCCAGCGCAGTCGACTAACAACAGTCCCGCCCTGAAGTGCACGCCATTAAATTTCAGTTTATGCGTCCAACCAAGGGAGACTTCCTCAATAATGGCATCCTCCAATACTGAAAATTCGTCAGCACTGAGGGAGACCTGAGGGTACTCCTTTGGCAGAACCGCAATCCTCAATGTACTGGCCGCGCTCGCGCACGAGAGCTGTTGTACGTCGGCTCCGATTTTAGCGGTGCTTGTTCCCGCTGTGGTTGCTGGCGACGTTCTGGCTTTTTTGACGTCTTGCCTTAGGGGAGGAGTTATAAGGTGGCTCTTCCTCTTACCCTGTTCTTGGCGTTGTGCAGGTTCCTTATTTGCATCCGCCTTTCTCTCGTCTACTTTCTTCCGGGCATCCTGCGGGGACATGCCCTCGGCGAGGAACCGGAGGTACCATCTTGCACCTGCACCGCTGAGTCCTTTCCTATTTGGGTCATCCCGGCCACCTGGCTCGCCCATTTTCGGAAGTGGGCCGTTCTTTTTTCTGATTTGGCCTCTGTCTTTTTCTCGGTGCATCATTCTCGTAGACTCAGAGACAGCTTTTGATGGTGTCATTTTCCCATCACTGATTGCTTTGACAGCATCCTTCGCCGGCTTGGGAGGTATTCTCCTCATGCTAGCTTCAGATGTGCCAGGAGTATCATCTGTAACTCGCCTGGGTGGCATTTTCCCCTGACTCGTTGTAGACGATTCTCCTTGAGCTGCCCGATTTTGCACTTGCCCATGAGGCTTTCTCTTGAAGAAGTGACTGATGTTCGGTCTCGAATCGTCTCCACGGAGGTTAGACTCCATACGATCCGCATACTCATTCGCGGTGACATCCCACGGAATGTTAAATTTAATGTGGTTTGAGTTGTTTTTTTGTTTTTTGTTTTTTGGCATATTGTTCCCACGAGTAGCTAGAGAAGGGTAGGTCCGCCATATCAGAGCTCCGCATGATATGGTAAGGTCATGGTTACTCTTCGATTCGACCTGGTGTCGAAGAGGTACCGTTAGAATACAGCCGGTATACCCCCTGGCTGCAAACCATCCAATAGGCACGGTTCACGTAACACCCTGGATTAGGGGGGGCAGTTCTTAGTTCGTAACTCCTCAAAATCACTACCGGATTGGGGCTTCCCAAACCTGTAGGTCAGATGAATCTTTGAAACTTAAGCCTCCGCACCGCGGCAAGGTGACTACCACGCGAAGGAAACGGAGGAGATGCTTACACCCGCAAAATTAGCAATAGAGATTTGCATTGATCCAAGTACAAAAAAACGTAATGTAATCAACAGTTGTGCGATTGCAGAAGTATACCGTGAAACAAAACAAATTTTACTGAAATGCTATCTTAATTTAACATTTTTAACATTGTCCACCTTTGAAGAGAGTACTCTACATATGGTCGAAAAATTTCAAGGACCTTAACCACTGTTTGGTTGGTAAGAAGAAACCTTTGGAAGAAATCTTCATCATCCCATTTTCCCATGTTAATTCTATCAGTTATTCTATACTGCCATCGTTCGGGTGCAAGCAAATTTTCGTCGTTCTCATCACTTATATCCAACAAATATTCTAGATTATTATCCATTTTGCAATTGTTTTAATTAAACACCGATGACAATTTATTTTCGCACAAAATAAAAAAAACCTGATTGTCAGAGCTAATTGAGAATGAATAAATAGAAACACTTCAGTTAAATCCTATTAGCGCTCAAAATCGTTCTTAGAAGGTGTATTTTGTCGTTTTAGTAAAACACGTATTTAGATTAAATGTATAATTAGTTAATGAAGGAAACGTCAATTTAAACCGTTAAATGTGGTGAATAAATTATATTTTTTTAAATCGATGAATTTCCCATTCTTAATGATAGAATTAAATTTAATTGAGATTCAATAAATTGGCCCTAAATAAAACAAATATAATAAAAATTACAAATTACACAATACTAACATGTGAAACTTACATCTTTATCCAATTTCGACAATGAGTTGTTTGAAAATTTGTATTCGACAAAAATAGCGTTCTGAGAGTCGTAGAAGGCGAGTAAAACGATAGTTATAATACAGATGAGTGACATTTCTCATACGAAAACTTACTTCCCACTCAGAGTATGGCGTTACGATTCGAAAAATAACGATAAACGACTCTAAAACGCCATTCATAATAGAAATTTTTGAAAATGACATTTGTCGTTCAAGCGAAACGCCTGCTACAATAAGGGTGAATATAACACATTTTGAGTTCAACAAATAGAGAAAATGGATATACCTTGATTTTCTTTTTTTTTAAATTAATGTTGAAGATTCTAATATAGATAGATAGATAGATAGATGGATATTTTTCTTTATTTCTTATAAAAAGTGATACAATTTTTTTAATGATATAGAATACGGACGTGGCAATTTTGCCGTCTGCCAGATATGACATTTTGTCATAGTGTGTAATAGTTATAAATTAATTAGTTAAAACTGTATAGACACAAAAAAAATATTTTATCAAAGTTTAGGAAAAAGACGATAGTAAAGCTAATAATTTTAAATAAAATGGTTAAGCGGATGGATTGAATAATTATAATTCATTGCGACATAGGTATTAATTTTGGATGATTTAAAACATAAAAAGAAACAATTTTAGATGATTTGAAACATAAAAAGGTGATATTAACGCAATAACTTGCAGAAATTCTGACGGCTGATTAGAAGCTATTTCGGTATGCCATTGCATGGTTGCAAAATTTGTATAAATTCAGCCAGCCCCACTGGCCGGACTTCATAAAGGTTATTTAATGATAACGTACTTTCTTGGAAGTACAATCTCCTTAACTCTTGTAAGATAGGGCAAACGGCAATAAAATGATAAACATCTTCGTGTTCTCTTCTATTACAAAGATTTCAAGTTATCGGTAAGTCTGGTCTGTGAGGTATGTAATTGAGATTCAAAATTTCAACCCTTGCTCTGAATATAGTGCTTATAGCCTCAGCAGAATATTGAGTATTGAAATAATTTTCTTCTGTACACAATTGGTGGTTTAGGTTTTTATAGAATATCCTGGAACTTGACGTTAAAGCCTTTGTTAAATGTTGATCGTATATTTTTTCATCGACTTTGGAGATAATCCTTGCAAATATATCCTTCCAATCATTTACATTTGTTTCTAAAAGCCTTTCAGAAATATCGTGAGATGAGGCCAACTGGTTCCACTCTCTGAAGGGATAAGAATTATTATTCAATAACCGAACCATAATTGATTTATGTAGGCTGTTGTCACTTTTTTTCATAACTCTAAGTAAATAATCAGAATGCGATTTCAAGTTTTGTATGTAGATAGGAGGCAGACCAGACTCCACATGAATAGCATATGTCGGTGTTGAGTTGGGTAATCGGAATAGTCGCTTAAAGAAATACCTTTGAACCGCTTCAAATTCATCGAAAGGGCCAACTCCAAATGCTTGCACTCCATAACAAAGACAGGTATTGACAGTAGCATTGAAAACTGTGTACTTAGATCTGAGGTCAATATTTTGATTGGCGAAGAATTTTGGCCACATCATGTTGAGAGCCAACTTAGCTTCGCTGCACTTTTCTTTAGCATGCTTGTTGAAGCTCAAGTTAGATGACAATAATACACCCAGATACTTAAAGTCACGCACCACTTCAATCCGCATGTTATTCAGACGCCAGCATTCTTCCGGTAGCCTTCTCCTCTGTCGCTTCTCAAAGATCATAATCTTCGTTTTGCTTATGTTAATAGTAAGATCCCAGGAGTTACAATAAGCCTGTAACTTATTGATCTGCAATTGAAGTGTGAGAAGATTATCCGCAAGCAAAACTAAATCATCGGCGTAGAGAAGGACCTTGATGAGCTTCCCAGCAAACGATATTCCTCCAGGTAGAATTTCGCATACATCATCGATGAATAAAGCAAATGGAATCGGACTTAAAATGCATCCTTGTGGTACTCCTGCAGATGTTTCAAACCAACCGGACAATTTTATTCCATCCCAAACCGTGGCTCTCGTTGACGCCAGAAAATTTTGACAAAGTTGAAGAAATTTTCTAGATACTCCGATCGAAGCTAATTTATAAATCAGAGCTTGTCTATTTACCTTATCGAAAGCAGCTTTGAAATCCACATAACACACATACAACCTTTTGTTAAGATCGATGAATCTTCTGGCGATGCTCGTGAGTGCAAAGATATGGTCTGTCGTTGAAAAGCCTGAACGAAAACCCGCTTGAAATATGTTGAGACGATTATGGACATGTATCCATTTTGTAATTCTTGCGTAGCGAATTGTAGCGAATATTTTTCTTAGAGAAGTAAGAATAGAAATCCCTCTATAGTTATCTGGACAACTAGAGTCTCGCAAAAATTAGAGATTTGGAGAAACTAGAAGGTATGCAGTTAGTGTTATAAATAATGTTAAAGAACTCTACGATATAATTTTTGAATTGAACAGTACCATTTTTATAGAACTCCACTGGGATGCCATCACTTCCTGGAGCTTTGTTATTCTTCAAGTTTAATAATGAAGCTTCGAGTTCACTCAGTGATATAACGGAGTCCAGTTCCGGTACACAAACGTCTTCCATTGCGTAACTAAAGCTTTTAATATTCTCCTCCGCTGACAGTAACGTTTTAAAATGAGTCGCTAAAGCCTCGGCATCAAGAGAAATCTTTGTACTACGGTGTTGTCCACCCAATTCCCGTACACTGTTCCAAAATTCCTTAGAGTTCTTACAATCCAGTAGCTTAATGGCAGAATTTTTAAGATATAGAACCTTTTTGATGGCACATAGTTCTTTAAAGTTTCTGATTGCCTTGAGATACAAATTTTTGAAAGTCGTGGAATTAGTCGATCGGAATAGCTTCAGGTATTTGAAGGAAAGTTTGCGAAGATTGATACAATCCAGATCAAACCATTTGTTTTTTGGTGAGAACGAAATTTTGTTGTTCGTGGACAGTCCAGAGGCGTAAATAATTCTTGTTATACTTTCTTCAATCTGTTCAACACTACATGATGATTGGATCGGTAGTAGATTACAATGGTGATTTAACCGTGTTTTGTATTGCCAAATTTTACTTTCAGACCACTTTAATTTACGGATAGCTTCTGAGTTGCTTTGCTGCTCTTCCACAGCAAAGTTATCTTTTACTAAAATGGGAAAGTGAGCTGAAAAACTAGCTGTGAGCACCTGAAAATCATCTACTGAGTTAAACCATTAGTAATTGAACATATGTCAATGATAGACTGCCCCTGACCGGAAATGAATGTAAGCTCTCCTTCTTGTCGCCTTTAGTAACTCCGTTTAGAACAAACAGCCCAAAGTCTTCAAAAAATTCAATCAATATTCTACCATTCCTGTTAGTTGTTAGATCTTTAGACATTCTTATATTCTCAAAAAGTAAGCACTCTTGAAAACTGTGGGCAGAAGGGTTTTGATAATCACCAATTCTCGCGTTAAGATCACCAATAACCATTACATTTTCCAACGAAGAATTTTTGATAAAGGTAGATAAATTTTCGAAGTCATTCTGCCAGTTATTGCAATTAAGATACACCGGAATAATAAAAAATTTTGACTTATCTCTGCTTATTTGTACAACCAACCTATCCATAATTGAAATAAATTTAACAAAATTAACAAATTCATTCTTAATGCCGCATAAAATCCCACCACTCGCTCTTCCATGTACATTTGTTCTTATTTCTGGAATAAATTTCAGTTTATAGTTCTTAAAAAATTTTAAATAATCACTTTCAGAGTTTTCTTCTATGAAAGTTTCTAATAATATAATAATATCAAAACCTGATTTGTAATTCAAAAAGTCAGTTTGAAGACTTTTGCTTTTTAAACCTGTTATATTAAATGCTAAAATTGATTAGTTTAAAAAATTATTTATTTTTTGGCAGACGGCAGCGTTACCCTATTGCTGATGATGATTGGTATAGGCCTGACTTCTAGGTGGCGCTGATGAAGGTTGAGAGCCTGATGGTACCTCCCTTTGATTTAGAATCGGTGCCAACTTCACTCCCTCGCTGCAGTCAAAAAAGTCCGAAGACCTGTCACCAAACATTTTGTTTATAAAATCACTTCTGCCGCCGATTTGACAACAAGACCACGAGAGTATTTATAAACAAACTTGAAGTTATTAATTTGTAGTTTATCGTCTTTTACAAATATTTTAGCGTCGGGGTTAATTTCCAGAAGTTTAAGCTTGAGTTCATTCAGCGTTTGCCTTTTTTTCTACACATGAGTGATTGCTCTCGAAAGATGCTTATACCAGTTCCTTTTAGTACACCCACCGTCGACATTATTTTATCCGCGGTATCAGGAGACCGTAGCTCCTCTTTGCAATCGCATGTTGATAACCTATCGTGCCTTTTTCACATGAATTTCATCGCCTTCCTTTAATTTGAGAAGCCCCTCGCAAGTTTGTTTTGCAAGATCAACTGCATTGGTTTCTCCACCTAGAGGAAGGTGTACCACCAAACAACCTTCGTTGGATTTGCGAGAAACGATTTCAAGCTGGGACTCGAGAAGCTCACACCGTTCCGTCATAGCGGATAGTTTTTCGGTTAACTGCCTTTAGAGCATCCAATTCAAGAGCCAGAGAAGCGATATCGAATTTAGTTGCTAAATCTTTAATTTGTTCCGAGATCGTGTCGTTAAGAAGATTTTTTAGCTGAGAAATTGACATCTTTCCTACTTCCATTTTGTAAAAATTTGTAATTGGATTGTGTTTTTTATATGTGTAGTTTGGTTTTGGTGAAGTGTCCGTTAAGCTTCTTTTGTTGCCGCTCATAGGGAAAATCCGTTGTGCCACAAGATGAATTTTTGTGAAATTAAAACTTAAACTAGTTCGTACCTTAGTTTAATAGTTGATGATTTGTTTTTAAATATTATTAAAGGAATCGCTTTTAAGTGCGATAAAGTGCAAAATAAATAATTAATACACAAATTACTAAAATTTTTGGTAAAATTCGAGTTATAGGGATTTATTTATTGATTTTCAAAACAAAATATTTGTCTACATTTGATTCCTTAAAATAGTAGATAAGTTTTATAACGCAAAAAAATGATGCGAGAATCACAGTTAGAGTATGCAATTGTGTATGCTTGATGTTTGTATAATATTTTGAGCTTACGAGGTTATTTTTTTCTCAAAACACACACAGCAAAGTAAAACTCCAAAATAAGTAAAACTCCAAAAAAAAAAAACTTTTTTTTTATTTTTTACATATGTATTTCCAAGAATTTATTTTTTGACATAAATTTACACACCTTACACAACTGAATGTATTTATTTTTATTTTTTCTTTCTTTCTGCAGCAACTATCCAAAAATCCTTTGTGAGAAAATAATTAACTGATCGAGAGGCAGTTACAATTCAATTTAAATTTTGATGATATTTTTACCATAGGGTCCACTTACCTTCCACTCTGGTAGGGTTTAGGAATATGCTAGTTTACTGTCCCAAAAATGAACCGGTTCAGTTGGAGTAGTCGTTAAAGTTTAAATGTCTAGCGTACCTCCTTTGTATATACAAAGATACGTTTAAAAATATTTGCAATAATGACAGGTTTAACTCTAAAACTAGATTGAGGATTTAATTAATTAATTAAGATATTTGTATTTAATATATAAAAAAAAAATAATAATAAGGTAAATATATGGAAAACAATATTAAATAAAATAGAAAAAAAAATGTAAGGTAGGGCGATTTGAACCGAGGACTTCCAACCAACAAGATGCGTAGGATTGATCCTCTTGACCATCCAGCTACGCAGTGTTTGAATGATGGTTGGGCAAGTTTGGTAGTTAAAAGCGGTAAAGAGGCGTGGTTGAAGTGGTTGCTCATGGATAAGTGAGGATCGTCACCTACGACTAACGAACGGATCGGTGTGAGTTAATCCTTGAAAGGAAGTTGGAGTGTTTCCGAAGGATTTTGACTAGAAGTATTCAATTTTGGTACACCTATGTATTTTCGAAAAATTCAGATTTGAATTTTGGTGCCAAAATTGGATTTTTCTGGTCAAAATCCAGCTCAAAAACGGCGAAAAAACAGTGTCCGGAAACACTTCCATGATGGAAAAACCGGACGAAACCAATGCCGCAAGACGAGAAATGAAGTAGGTGATTCCAAAAACGCATTAGTTGGATTTTGGAAAAGTGGCGTGTCAAGTCGCGTGCGGTCGTGTAGTTAAATCGGAAGAACAATATAACAAAACATAAATTTTTACTTAAAATGTTTAGTATAAAAGTTTAAAACAAGACAAATAAAACAAGTATATAAAACCAAGAAGAAAAATAATATTATTAAAACAATAGAACTAAACAGTGAAATAAGAAGAACACTATAACAAAACATATAAATTTCAACAAAGAAGAAAAATAACATTATTAAAAGAAAAGAATTGATCAGGTAATTAAAAACAAAAATATACGTTTGCTATATATGTACATAAGTACATATGTATATAAGAACAAAAACACGTGAGCTACCAGGGCACGAAAGACATAACATCATACCTATCGTATTTTTTTTTATATTTTTCATAGTGAAGTAATATCAAAAAGAGCGGAATTCGCATTCGACTCCATAGAGCCGATGGGTTAAGGCACGCCCAGAGAGCCAAAGCCAACGACCAGAAATAAATCTTGGTTCTGAAGTGCACTCAGCCCGCCTAGTGCACAAACCAAAACGACCAACAAAAATAAATCGTGGTTCTGAAGTACACCCAAGAACCGAGCACACCATCAGAGACCATCACTAGAAAAGTCGCTTTCCGACTCCCTACAACCATTTGACGTCTACGTCAACAAAAGACTGGAACACATAAGAAGACAACATACATATACCTGAAACATCGACGTCGGCTGAGAGGAGCGGTACCTACAACCTCAATCACGTAATTAAGGCCAAAGGAATTCAACATTGAACACGTACAATACCAGCAAACTATACACGCACATCGCCGACACCATGAGAAAATGGCCTACGAATTAATAGAACATCACCTATGAACACAAACCACATCAGCGATAGACCACGAGAACAAAACAACAATTACTTCATCTATAGACTACAAGCAAATACCACCAACTTATAAGGACCAGCATTGACTACAAGCAACGGTAACAGCACCTATAGACAACTGGGACATACAACACAACCAGCAACAGGATACAGCCAGTACACTCAACCACAGCATCTATTACAAACAACAATAACAGCACCTATAGACAACTGGGACATACAACACAACCAGCAACAGGATACAGCTAGTACACACAACCACAGCATCAACAAATAAAATAATAACGACGAGAACGTGCGACATCTATGCACAAAATCCTAAAAGCTAAGTCCTACCTCTATCCCAATATCCGATTTCCTCAAATTTATTTCAATTACATTTTTTTTTTATCATATTTTTAAATTTTGAAAACAAAATCTTAGTAAAAGAAAATCGTAAATATAAAAAAAAAAAAGGAACTAACTAAGAATCAAATTACTAAAAATGCAGACAAATTAAATGTAAATCAAAACAACGTAAAAGTAAATGAAAATATTCAAGTTATTGCAAGGAAGATTATTGCTTTTGGTTAGTCCCCTATTACACGTTGCCTCATGAGACATGTCTCATTTTTAACTTTCCTTTTAAATTTGTATCCCGTGAGGCAAAAGCTATTACACGTTGACTTATGGCTCATGAAACTCATGTCTCAAATTTGACTGTTGTTCGTATTTTTTAATGCACAACACAACATAAAACGAATATGAGAAAAGGAAACGTCAAAATGAGACTACTAAAAGTCAGCCCGGTGGCCGGTACTCACCGGGAATATTTTTTTGCATCTCATTTCGCCCTTACGTGAGTCTCGTCTCGTGAGACATCGTGTAATAGGGGACTTAGGGATTATAACACGCCGTCTCCACTAGCGATAAATCCATCGCAATCGCAATAGCCAACGCAGAAAGCAGAAAGCAGAGAGCAGAAGAACTGTCAGATTTTTGTGGCTGGGCATTTCATCGCATACTTTTTTAGTATAATGAATAATTTTAATGGATATAAATGAGTTCTATGGACAATTTCAAATCAGATTTTTTTTTAATTTTGTTAGAAAAACGTAAACCCCAAGCAAAAGCTTTCTTCGCACGCAAAACTCAAACTCAGTTAAATTAAATTTAGGTACGCCAGAACAATATGACAGTTCTCCTTGCGATAAAGCAAGCGATGGATGGTATGCGATGAGAGCATACTTTCTATCGCAAGCGATGAAAATATAGCTGCGATGGCGGTCTCTACTAGCGATAATGAACGCATGCTTTAAAGCATGCTCTGGATTCATCGCTAGTGGAGACCGCATGTAATGAAATGTATGTAAAGCGAAACGATATAAATACTTTCAAATTTAATTTTCTTATACAGGTACAGACAACTACACATAATACAATAAACATAACAACATAACAACGCGAAAAAGCCAACCCAATTGAAGCGGTGCACCTCATCATTGGTCTTCGGCAGTCTAATATGTAAAATAACAATTCATGATCAATTAAAATAAGATTATTTTATTAAAAGCTTGTGGTAAGTCATTATTTTTGTGAAATTTTATTGAAAATTTGAAATTTTATAACGAATTCGCTGCGAGCTTTTATTCGCCTTAAAAAAAAATATATATAAAAAAACATTTGTAAGCATACAAAATAAAAAGTATGCCATAATAAAATAAACAATAAGATCTTTGCGTACATTTAGGCGCCAAAATCATCAAATATTTTCAAAGAATTTAATACGAGTAGCTAAGTCCCCTATTACACGATGTCTCACGAGACGAGGCTCACGTAAGTGCGAAAAAGAAAGCAGATATGAGGAAATGAGATGCAAAAAAATATTCCCGGTGAGTACCGGGCTGATTTTTAGTAGTCTCATTTTGACGTTTCTTTTTCTCAAATTCGTTTTATGTTGTGTTGTGCATTAAAAAATACGAACAACAGTCAAATTTGAGTCATGAGTCTCATGAGACATGAGTCAACGTGTAATAGCTCTTGTCTCACGGGATACAAATTTAAAAGGAAAGTCAAAAATGAGACATGTCTCATGAGGCAAGGTGTAATAGGGGACTTAACTAAACGAACATACATACCCATACCTAAAAGAAAGAAAACGTAACATTACGATGATGTGGAAATCTGTAAAAGAAAATATAACTTAATCGATGCGAGATCCTTAAGAAGTTTTAGACGTGCTTTCTTCCTTGATGTTTTTTGTTCCTTTCTAATTTGATTATTATACATATCACATATTAAAATTTTGTTTTGAATATCCTATTAGGGCTTCGACTTGAAAGCTTAGTTTAGAAGTTTCCTTAGTTTTATAGGGTAAATTTGTTTTAGTTTTGATATTGAAATTAATTTTTTTTGTTTCGTTGAATAAAAGAATTTTATAATTTTTTCCAATAAGGTTAAAGATAACGTGTTTTTGATTATTATCAATTTTGCTTTTTATTTTTGGATAAGTTTTATGGGAAGTGGTTCCACTAATTATTTCAGGTTTTGGGGATTTAATTCCTGACATGGATTGTTGAATTCCATTTTAAAGGGTAGATGTGGCGGGGTGAAGAAAACTCCTAAAAGCAGATGGTAAGATGGTAAGCAAGTAGTTTTGAGAAGGATTTTACTTAGGGGGCCACTGCAAAATAATCTACGACGAGGCGGCAGTAGCCATGGACGTATCATAGAGGTGATGCGGGGGTGGGTTAAAGCCTCAAGGGCAAACAACATCGAGTCCTTCCCTCTTCCAGGGTTGCCACGTCATTCTTATTTTTTTTCGCTAAATCTCTCGGATTTGTTAAAACACAAATATTTTTTTTTTTTTTTTATTTTTCTTTACGATCGGGACAACATTCGGTCTCAAGATTTTTTTTTCTTGAACCATTTTACGAGTTACATTTAATACATAAATTTCGGCATGATTTAACGACGTAACAATCGTTCTGACGACTATGGCAAGATCCCACCGTTCCGACGAGCGTAGCCTTGGCTTAAGCAAGCATGCCGAGCCGTTAGAAGTAAGAACACCCTCTGCTTCGGTTGCCAGGATCGGCCCATGGATTCCTGTAAGCCATAGGTCATAATGGTGGCATAGGGAGTGGAGGTCCCAACTAACATTTCAGTTTGTATTACCTTAGAAATATGGACATGCTGGAAGTTTCAATTTATACAGGGTGATTTGCATAAGGTGTGACAAAAAGCTAGGGCGTGTAGGTTGGACTTAGACAAGAAAAAAATCGTATGCGAGGGAGGGGTCTATTTCCCCCCGTTTAGGCGGGAGGGGCAATTTAAGAAAAAAATCACTTAAAACAGAAAAAAAAATATTCAAAAATAACGGTGATACCTAGAGAGTAATGCTATAGCATTTTGAAAAGCCATAAATACATTCTTTAATTTTGTTTTTAAATAAAGTTGTTCGAGTGAATAGTTTTTGAAAAATTAATTTTCAAAATTAAAATTTTGAAAAAAAAAATGAAAATTTTTTTTTAAACAAATTTTTTTCAAAATTTTACGTAATTAAGTATTATTCTTTTATTCAATATTCAATGCTCATATTAATTTTTGATCAAACACAAAAAACCGGATGTCAAAATGTCTTGTAGTTTTTGAGAAAATCAAAAATAACAAAAACTACTTTTGTTCTAAGAAAAGCCTTTTATTTTAGTTTTTACGTTTTTGGATTCTTAGGTGAATTTACGATTGAAAGGATTAACTTTCTTTTTACTATTTTTTGAATTATCGTCATATAAGCATACAATAATGTGACAAAGTACTGGATTAACCATATTTAACACATTTTTTCATTGAGAACACCTGCGTGAGAGCATTGGATTAATATTGACCTGCGAATGTTTTTTAAATAATGCAACGTTACACGCCCTAACTAGTGACAGAAAAATGCAATTGCGAAATAAGAACAAAAATGTTCCTGAATCTTGAAATCAATTAAAATAAGAAATACATGCATATTTAGATAAAAAACGTAATTACTGTTTATTTAAATTTTTAACTATTTTTTAACTAAAGCTTATTACAAAAAAATTTTCGATATGATCCCCATTTCGTAGTTACTACGAGACCTTCTGCTCGATTTGAATGACAACGTTCCCTTGGACATAGCAGACAATTTAATCTACCAGCAAGATGGAGTTTCAGCACACTACAGCCGCACTGTAAGGAACTGGCTTGATGAACATTTTAGTGACCATTGGATTGGAAGAGGAGGTCCAATAGAATGGTCGCCTAGATCGCCAGATTTAACTCCGTTAGATTTTTATGCTTGAGGATTCATGAAGAACTACCTATGTGTACGAAGTGGAAATAGAATCTTTGGAACAACTGAAATAACGGATTGAAGTGGCTGGAGTCAAATTACAGGAAAATTTATCAAGTATAAATTTATGTGCAGCAATAAGAAGGCGCTATAATCTTTGCCTTCTGCAAAATGGGGATCATATCGAAAATTGTTTGTTATAAGCTTTAGTTAAAAATTTAAATAAACAGCAATTATGTATTTTATCTAAATATGCATGTATTTCTTATTTTAATTGATTTCAAGATTCAGGAACATTTTTCTTCTTATTTCGCAATTGCATTTTTCTGTCACTAGTTAGGGCGTGTAACGTTGCATTATTTAAAAAACATTCACAGGTCAAAATTAATCCAATGCTCTCACGCAGGTGTTTTCAATGAAAAAATGTGTGAAATATGGTTACTTCAGTACTTTGTCACATTATTGTATGCTTATAAGACCGATAATTAAAAAAATAGTAAAAAGAAAGTAAATCCTTTCAATCGTAAATTCACCTAAGAATCCAAAAACGTAAAAACTAAAATAAAAGGCTTTTCTTAGAACAAAAGTAGTTTTTGTTATTTTTGATTTTCTCAAAAACTACAAAACATTTTGACATCCGGTTTCTTGTGTTTGATCAAAAATTAATATGAGCATTGAATATTGAATAAAAAAATAATACTTAATAACGTAAAATTTTGAAAAAAAATTTGTTTAAAAAAAAATTTTCATTTTTTTTTTTTCAAAATTTTGATTTTGAAAATTAATTTTTAAAAAACTATTCACTCGAACAACTTTAAAAAACAAAATTAAAGAATGTATTTCTGGCTTTTCAAAATGCTATAGCAATACTCTCTAGGTGTCACCGTTATTTTTTAATAATTTTTTTTCAGTTTTAAGTGATTTTTTTCTTAAATTGCCCCTCCCGCCTAAACGGGGGGAAATAGACCCCCCCCCCTCGCATACTATTTTTTTCTTGTCTAAGTCCAACCTACACGCCCTAGCTTTTTGTCACACCTTATGCAAATCACCCTGTATAATGCTTCTAAAGAGCCTTCTTCAAAAATAATTTTCCTATAGAAGTCACGGTTTCAATATCATCTTCTTTTAAACCTTTTGCAATTAAGACGCAAAGTTTTTCAGAGACTAGAACCAATTTTTCGGATATGGTTTTATAAATGAAAATAGAGAAGCTGGAACTTGGTATAAAGATTGCAATGTGATATGATATAGAAGTTTACATCAGTAAGTTTTCAAAAGGTTTCTATAACAATTTCCTAAGAGCTATATAGAATACGTCTCTTAAGCCTAGCAGACTTTAACAAAAAGTCTTTAAAGAAAATGTCAATGTTCAAACTTCTAAGAACTCTACAAATGAATCTTAACAGAAACTAATACATTTAATCTTAATCAAAGTTAGGAATATTAAATTGATGCATGTTAACTAATTATTTGTACACATTTATTGTAATCCCTCTATGTACTTTTTAGATATTGAGCGCGGGTAGATTATAAAAAAAAAAAAAAAAAAATAGTACAGTAGGATTTTATATGAATAACAAATACAACATCCGCAGTAGGATCACTGCCGATACTCGAATAAACCTCCAATCTCTATCCGCAGCAGGATTTCACTTCTCCTTTTATCGGCAGTGATTCTACTGCGGATATTGTATTTGTTATTCATATAAAATCCTACTGTACTATTTTTTTTTTTTTTTTTATAATCTACCCGCGCTCAAGGGATTATGATTACCCTTTAAATGTTTCAACACAGCGCGGGCGTGAAGTTAATGAAGAGAAAGAAGGATAGGAAAGATTTTTAGCACGATGTTCTGAGACTGTTGGTGGTTGTCTCAGATATTTTTATTTACAGGGATGGCGGCTGAGCTAAAGCGGAGAAATGCCGTGTCTTTTTTCTATGTCGCTTATAATTTACATTATTTTATTCGTGTTCATCCTTGTTGGGCATGTTAACTCAATTACATGTTGTTAGTGTTATGCCTGAACAACATGTAATGAGTAAACCAGCAACCCATTGATGACAATTTTTAGAAAGGTTTTAATGGAATAGAAACAACATAGACGACGGCAGGGATCGAACCTGTGATCATGAGGTTGAAAGGCGAGCACACAACCATCGTGCCACGATCACCCCCTATGGATAACTTTTCCAAAAAAACACGGCTAATGTGTCAGTTATTTAAAAAGCTACATACACTGAATCCCTTCCAAGCCCGGTCTAATTATACAAGATTTTATTTATTCGCGATGAAATTTTCTCCCGTATTGCCGAAAAAAATTGTAACAGGCCTTGCAGTAATTTTCGTTTTTTTTTTTTTTGAATTCTAAGTGCGCATCAGAATTGTCATTTAATTTTTTTCAACTGAGAGTAAGTACTTATTTAAAAATTAGTGTTATGTTGTTTACGAGTATTATGGACAAGTTTCTCAAAAGACCGTTGCAGCCTTGCACATCCGGTGCAATTGGAAGCGGAGGAAGCAACGAACAAAAATAGACTTTATGACGTAAAATATCTTAAATATGGTTTCACAGCTTTAAATAATAAGCCTCAATGTGTTCTTTGTTGTGAAGTTTTTTCTGCCGAAAGTTTATGCGACATCTCTTAACTAAACATTTTAAAGAAGCAGATAAGCCGTTAGAATTTTCGAACGAAAATTTATTTTGCCTGCGGCCTTTGATATGGTTGAAATTTTTTTGGGTAAAGAGGAGGCAGATAAACTTAAAAATATACCAGTTTCTGACATAACAATTGAGCGGAGAATAACTGACATGACCGTTGACATTCAAGAACAATGAATTAAAAAATTAAAGAAGCGTCCACATTTTGCCTTGCAACTGGGTGAATCTACTGTTTCAGACTGTGCACAGTTTGTGGTATTTGTTCGTTTTGAAGCAGAGGAAAATATTGAAGAAGAAATTTTATTTTGCAAAGCTCTTCCTGCTAATACTACTGGCTAGTGTTTGTACGACTTGTTTTTAGAAAGCTCTTGCGACTACGAGATTAATTGGACAAAATTTTTTGCTATTTGTAGTGATGGTGCTAAAGCTTTGACGGTCAACAAAAGTGGACTCATTGAAAAATTAATAATGCCAAACGTTTCATGGACACACGCTTTCTTCATCGACAAGTTCTGGCATCCAAGGTGTTACCTTCTGAATTAAATGATGTGCTTAAAGATGTGATTAGAGTTGTGAACTCTTTTAAACGCAAGGCCTTGCAAAGTCGGTTGTTTACGATCATATGTGATGAAATGGGTTCACTCAATCAAAATCTCCTTTTTCACACAGAGGTCAGATGGCTGTGAAAAGGAAAGGCATTGACACGAGTTCTGGAATTGAAAGCCGAATTATTGATGTTCTTACAGGATTCAAAATCTGAAACTTCGTATCATTTTTCTGATTCCACCTGGCTATTAAAATAATCATTTCTTGCTGATCTTTTCAACCACTTAAACTTATTGAATAAGAGCCTCCAAGGAGAGAAGAAAGCATTATAACTACAAAAGATAAAATCAGAGGATTCCTCGCAAAACTTAATCTCATAGTACAGAGTTTGCATAATTTAGAGAAGAAACTATTAAGTTACTTTCCGGAACTGGATTCTGAAAATGGAAATGGAAAAAGATGTGTATTGTATCGTTTTTTGAATATATCAGTCAAACTCGCCAATCTACCATCCGTAAAGATGAAAGAAAATCTTATAGATTTAGCTGCAGATGGCAGTTTCTGGATAAAGAGAAGAGGAGAGTATCCTGAGCTGGCAAACGAGGCTTTGAAGTTGTTACTGCCATTCGCCACTTCATACCTGTGTGAAGTCACATTCTTTTCAATGTTTGACATTAAAACTAAAAAAAGAAACATACTAAATTTGGAAATTGATTTAATGTTACTGAACGTCGTATTCCCGAATTCCAAATCCAATACGAAAAACTGAACTGGATAAGATTCCGTTCAGAAGTTGAAGAACGCCTACCAGAAGTCTCCAGCGTCAACAATCTCAACAACAATGAGATCGATAACACCATTGCTCAATTTGAAACAGTTGTCAACAATGCTTTGGACAGGCAGAAAACACCCCGCACCAGCAGAGATAAATATGCAAACTTACCCCAACATATACAATTAATATATGCTCACCGGCAAAGACTCCGCAAAAGCCTCCAAAGAATATTCCACAGGACCTTTAACAGGGAAAGTGTCGAATACCGTCGGCTACACTCAGAACTTCAGTGCACTAACACAATGTTCAACCAGGCAATAAAACATCATCAGGAAAGGGATTTCAGGAAGAGACTCGAAGATATCAAACCTGGACCCGACACGTTTAAAAAGATCAATCTGATTGTTGGAAAAGCGAACTCAATTCCAGACACCATCCTTCACGGACAAGAAGTTTCAACAACTTCTGCAGAGAAAGCTGAAGCGTTTGCAAATCACTTTCATGATAGTTTCAAAGATCGCCCTCCCGTGCACCTTCCTGACTTTATCGAAGATGTAGAAACTCGCTTTCAAGAGATATCAGCAAACACCGAAACCGTGACCCTGTTCAATGAGGAAAACCCATCATCGGAGCCGACGCTGACAGATGTTTTCACTTCTCCTGAAGAAGTAGCTGACATTATCTTCACTGGAAACTCCAAAAAATCAGCAGGAAGCGACAAGATTTCTAATTACGTGCTTAAAAAGTTACCAAATCTTGCTGTTCTCCTGTTGACTATAATCTTCAATAACTGCCTGAACAACAGCTATTTCCCTGCAGCCTGGAAAACCGCAAAAGTGGTCCCTGTCCCGAAGAAGAACAACCGCGCAAATGTGGAAGGATATCGGCCAATTTCTTTGCTCAGCTGCATGAGTAAGATACTGGAGGCATTGATATTTAAGAAACTCAACGTTTTCTGCAGAGAAAGAGATGTCATACCGGAGTTTCAGTATGGCTTTCGAAATAAACATTCTACCATACATCCATTACTGGGACTCCATTCTGATGTTACAATTGGACTCAACAAAAAGGAAACCACTGTAGCGTGTTTGCTGGACATCGAAAAAGCTTTCGACAGCGTTTGGATAAAAGGATTACTATTCAAACTCTCGGAACTTGGACTTGCTAATTACCTGGTAAGAATAATCAAAAATTTCCTAACCCATAGACTTTTTTATGTACAGGTAGAAAAACATGTGTCATCAACCAAAGGAATTAACGCTGGAGTTCCTCAAGGATCAAAACTTGGACCACTGCTGTTCAACATTTACACTGCTGATCAACCAGCCAACATATCAGGTACAAAGACGAAGCTTTATGCAGACGACTCAATCACATACGCCACCGCTTTTTCACCAGAAATTGCTGCCAGGAGAGTGCAAGAGCACATTAAAAACCTATGGGAATACTATGTCAAATGGGGACTGAGGATAAACAGCGAAAAGACTGAACTCATCTGCTTCCGAACACCAGTGACTGTCATTCGAAGACGAGCGTTTGCAACACGCTGTGATGCAATCAAAATAAAGCTTCCAGACAACACTGAAGTGACAGTCAAATCATCAACGAAGTACTTAGGAATCAACTTTTCCAATAAATTCAAATTCAAAAGGCATGCAGACTTGATGTTGAAGAGAGCCAACTATTCTCTGCACTTGGTCCATCCGCTTCTCAGGAGGCGAAGTGGACTAAGTAAGAAAACCAAGCTGCTTGTGTACAAACAACTTATCCGACCCGTTCTGACCTACGCCTTTCCCATCTGGTTTACTATTTCACCTACAGCAATGAAAAAGATGAAGCTTTTTGAAAGAAAGATGCTCCGCATTTGCACTGGACTGTATCGTAACACACTGACGAAGAAATATATACCAACAAGGAATCTGTATAAAGAAGCAAAATTAATACCATTGGACAAGTATTTACTGCAGCTCTCCGGAAAAATCATCAGGAACCTGGAAGATCATCCCAACACAGAAGTGCAACAACTTCTCCAGCATGAACTGGAGCCTCGTGACAAGTATCTATACACCCGAGCCATCACTGACGATCAATTTGAAGACATCATCCATAACGACAACGCACCCTTTTACGAGAAGAACAACAATCAATACTACAGGGGATAAAACGCCCACTCATCAAAAATTATTATTTAGTAAATATTAAAAAAATCATGAATTAGATTAAGAAAACATTAATATGATATTGTAAGCAAATACCATTATGTAAAGCCAAATGAAGAACGTTGGGCCCCTATTGTTGAGCCAACATGATTTAATTTAGTAATAAGTTAGTTTTAAGTCAAATTGTATATAAAACAAATTGAAAAATAAAATTCTTAATCTAAAATCTAAAATTGATTTAATGTTGAAAGTGTCAAAAATTAATACAAAATTTCAACGTTTATTAAATAATAAACAGGTCGCACTAAAAATTTTTTTCTTTTATTTAATTTTTTTAGCATAGGACTTTTGTTTATTAATCTTACCGGCTTGCGACCACGACCTCCCAAAGATCTCTTCGCGACCCACAGTTTGAAAAACACTGATATATAGCATAGACAATTAGTTCGATTGTTTGCCTTGTTAACCTTGATGCATATAATTATATGTTACACAAAACAGCGAACTCATTTTAGGCAATCGTTTAGTTTATGTCAAAACGCAAACTTTTTAGTTGCTCGAACCAAGCAGTTGCGAAACTAAAAATTGAATGTGCGCGCCTACCCTAAAATTCTAGCGAAAATGAAGTTGAAGTGACGAATAACCAAAATTTAAGAAAAAATACCTTCGAAAGCAGGCAGCTGAATTTCAGATCAACCATTCGGCTCTTAAAAGTTGAATTGCAATTATAAACGAGCGTTTCGAAACAGGTGCGAAGTTATAACCTGAATATCCGAGAACTTTTTTGTTTTCAAACATATAATGTAGCTGCATTTATATGATTATCTTCATTTTGATCTTCTATGCCCATATATTAGATATAAATGTGAATTTCTTTGGAAGAGGCACATATCGTCGTCGTTCTATGAAAACTCCCTAAGTCCATTTAAAAAAAAAATGTGATTCAATTCTTATTTAATTAATTTCGGATAAACCATTTGCAAAAAATTTTATTGCACAATGGCAATACCAAAACAATTCTACAATTGAAGCCTGAGATCGTGCTATTCGGATAATTTTTGGATTTTTTTATATTAATTTCCAAGTTTAAAAGCAAATATCTCAAAACACAAAAAATGGACTTAGGGAGTTTTCATAGAACGACGACGATATGTAAATCCAGCATGATATCTCTATATATCCCTCAAAGTGGAAATGCATAAAACTATAGATGGGTGAACTGACCAAAATGTTTGATGGTTTTATTTCAAATAATATAAATAAATATTACATGAAAATAATTCACGATATTGAAGAAAGTCATAATGTATACTTAACATAACAAATGTCAAACTAAACGGAATACAAACATTTTACATATGTATATGCATAATTGAATCGTTTTTAAGGACACAAATCAAAACAAAGAAAGAGTTAAGTAAAACATCAAGCAAATCACTACGGTCAGCAATTTAAAGATATTTTGTGCGCTCTCATTAGGAATGAAGATTAGGGCTCAATACTGAAAATTAAATTAACATTTTGTAGGTAAACCCAACAAAGCAAACTAAAGACATTTGTTTAAGTTTTGTTTTTCTTGTGTGAACGTGGCCTTGGCAAAATTGTATATCGCAGTCTTGTGTTAATTTTGAAGTTTGAGAAAGAAATAGGCTGATTAAGTTTTTGCATCTTCCAAATAATATTCAATATGGCCAGTGCGTAGAGAGATGGACCCAGTCGATCTTTGACTTTCGCTCAGGAAAGACTTCAGTGTGCCAAGTATTATTTAAAAGTGTAAGAAATAAAAAGTTATCAGTCAACTTATTAGTTTGTCAGCGATTTTACCAAGTGTGCGATAGCGCAGAGGTAGTGGCGTCGGCTGGTGGATCCGAGGGTCGTGGGTTCAAATCCCAGACGGAGCAAAATAAATTCATTGAAGCTTTTTTTCACAACAACGAAGTAAGTGGACTTATTTATTGGGAAAATAAGCAGATGGAGAAGGAGAGAAGGGCGGGGGGATCGAAAGATTCCTCCGCAAAATCGGATGATGTTGCAGTTGTGGCGGCAGCATCGGTACATCCGAACACTAAAGCAATAGCCACCCAGCCTACGAAGAAGCGCAGGAGGACGTTGAGACCACAACCAAATCTCAATGCACCGAGAGCCACCCCAGGTAAGCTGCGAGCTGGGGTGGGATGCAAGGAGCAGGCAGCAACATCAAATGCAGCTGGCAAGGTACAGCAAATTGGTGACACAGACGAGTACAGTGACTCGGCTGGCACCGAATACTTGTCTAAGGAAGGAGAGGGGCGCTACAGGTCTCCTGGAAATAATAAATTTGCCCTATTGTCGGAACCAGAGCCGTCTACCGACAGGGAGTTGGAGGGGGCACAAAACCCCCAAGAATAAATTCTGGTAAGCGAGTTGGAGGAGGCCTTCCAGGCAAAGAAAGCTAAGGTCGACAGGTACCAGCAGCACCTAGATAAGCTGAAGGAGGAAATGGAGCCCCTTCTCAGCCAGATCCGAAAAAAAATGGAAGGGCTCTGCCAAAAAGAGGCAAACGAGAAGCAGGCCCAGAAGCAGCTGCAAGCTAAGAAAGCAGCAGAGAGGCAGCAACAACAACAGCAGCAAAAAGTCCAACAAACAACGGACCAGCAGGCGGTGCAGGGTACAAAAAAACACCGCAACAACCACAGCGGCAACAAGCGCAACAACAACAGCAACCAAAGCCCGCAAGGAAAAATACAGAAGCGGAGCAAGGCGCCCAAAAACTAACGAAAGCAGCAGGCCCATATACTGAGGGCCCAACAACGTCAGCAGCAGCAAGACAACAACAGCAACAGCAACAGCAACAGCAACAGCAACAGCAACAGCAACAGCAACAGCAACAGCAACAGCAACAGCAACAGCAACAGCAACAGCAACAGCAACAGCAACAGCAACAGCAACAGCAACAGCAACAGCAACAGCAACAGCAACAGCAACAGCAACAGCAACAGCAACAGCAACAGCAACAGCAACAGCAACAGCAACAGCAACAGCAACAGCAACAGCAACAGCAACAGCAACAGCAACAGCAACAGCAACAGCAACAGCAACAGCAACAGCAACAGCAACAGCAACAGCAACAGCAACAGCAACAGCAACAGCAACAGCAACAGCAACAGCAACAGTACAGCAACAGCAATAGCAACAGCAATAGCAACAGCAACAGCAACAGCAACAGCAACAGCAACAGCAACAGCAACAGCAACAGCAACAGCAACAGCAACAGCAACAGCAACAGCAACAGCAACAGCAACAGCAACTGCAACAGCAACAGCAACAGCAACAGCAACTGCAACAGCAACAGCAACAGCAACAGCAACAGCAACAGCAACAGCAACAGCAACAGCAACAGCAACAGCAACAGCAACAGCAACAGCAACAGCAACAGCAACAGCAACAGCAACAGCAACAGCAACAGCAACAGCAACAGCAACAGCAACAGCAACAGCAACAGCAACAGCAACAGCAACAGCAACAGCAACAGCAACAGCAACAGCAACAGCAACAGCAACAGCAACAGCAACAGCAACAGCAACAGCAACAGCAACAGCAACAGCAACAGCAACAGCAACAGCAACAGCAACAGCAACAGCAACAGCAACAGCAACAGCAACAGCAACAGCAACAGCAACAGCAACAGCAACAGCAACAGCAACAGCAACAGCAACAGCAACAGCAACAGCAACAGCAACAGCAACAGCAACAGCAACAGCAACTGCAACAGCAACAGCAACAGCAACAGCAACAGCAACAGCAACAGCAACAGCAACAGCAGCAGCCATAACAACGACAGATGCAGCAGCAACACCAGAAGCAGCCACAGCCGAAAACGGAGAAAGTGCCACCAATTAGGACATTCAAGCTCGACCTAAAGGACATAAAACAGGTATGTAAGCGGGCCACAAACGGCCACTTTCTTATTAAAATTATTAATGAAAAAGAAAAAAGGTACTCGGTTCAGTGCTTTTCACTGGCCGAATATA
Source organism: Chrysotoxum bicinctum (assembly GCA_911387755.1). Classification (NCBI taxonomy): domain Eukaryota; kingdom Metazoa; phylum Arthropoda; class Insecta; order Diptera; family Syrphidae; genus Chrysotoxum; species Chrysotoxum bicinctum. The sequence continues at coordinate 116,269,161 of OU426987.1, forward strand.
AAACAACTAAAGAGCTACTGAGGGAAGTTACAGCTGAGTTCTTCAGCTTCACGCCTAAAAGCGAAAAAATTAAAACGGTCCTCCTGAAGGGCATAAGTTCCTGCACGGAACCGGAGGCGCCCTTAGATGAGCTCCGTCAGAAAGCCAGCGACGATCTCACCACGGTGAAGTCAAGACGGGGGGGTTACGGGTTGCCAATGTTCCTCGTAACATTATCGCCCCACAGTAAGTTTGAAAGTCTGAGGAATATTTCCCGCCTCGACTTCCAGGCTGTACGTTGGGAAACATTAAAGAGACACAACGACATGCTTCAGTGCATGCGGTGCCAGAGGTTCGGCCATGTCGCAGCCAACTGCGATATGCGGATGCGCTGTGTCAAGTGCGCAGAAACCCCCATAAGGGGGGAATGTCAGTTAGGGATTGAGAGGGTGGAAGATTTAACCCAGCTTAAGTGTGTCATATGTGGAAACGAGGGGCACCCCGCTAAATATAGGGGCTGCCCTAAGGTTCAGCAAATAAAACAACAACAGGCCAGTCAAAAAGCCGAAGTTCGACAGGCTCCAACAACAAGATCCGTGGACCCTAACTTTTCTTACGCCCAAATGGCGTCAAGAAATAGGAATACGAGACAGGCCCCACCAACGGTTGCCCCACTGGCCCCAGTGCCTAAGGCGCCAGAGATGCAGGCCGACATTGTAGCCTTGTTACTGAGCATTCAAGGCCAGCTAGCAGGACTGCAAAGTCAGTTAAAGGAGCAAGGCAAAAGGGTAGACCATCTCTACTCTTTTTTGCCTGGCCTAGTGCAATATAGACCATAATGGGCGCGTTACCGGAGACGCGCTTAAAAATCCTGGCTGTGAATGTAAATTCACTGATTAGGATTGAACGTAGAGCTAATTTGTTCCAATTGTTGAAAGATCTCAGTCCAGATGTGGTTTTGGCTAGCGAAACCAAGCTAAACCTGAAACATAAATTGACTCATAAAAATTACAATATCGTAAGAAGAGATCGACCCGACTCTACTCGAGGAGGCGGTGTCGCCATCTTCATACGAAAAGGCATCAATTATAAAGTCATGTACAACAATGATCTTCGAAAGCTCCAGACGCTAGAGGTTTGCGTCATATGCATCTCTCTCACTCAAGGGAAGCGGATGTATGTGATTGCGGCCTATGCGGCTGAAGCTCCGCAGGCTACTACTTTTGATTCAGAGCTCGAGACTCTTTTTAGAACACTTAAACTGAGCTTGGAAGAAAACTACTTTATTATGGCCGGTGATTTGAACGCGAAACATGAAGATTGGGTAAATCGAACAAATAATCTTAGAGGTAATCATCTTTTTAATTTGATGAATCTTTACAGCGTTGAATATGGTATTGACCTGCTGGCTACTGAAAGGCCGTCGTATCCAAGGGGCGGTTCCTTTCTGGACCTTTTGCTGTACGATACCAGACTGACAATTACAGACAAAGTGGGTAATCACCCTCGAAACTGCTTACGACAGAGATCACTGCGGACTGGCTGCTGTAATTCAGATTCCGAACGAACGCGTGGAGTTGGAGGAATACGTTGCAACGCTTTCTTACAATTACAGTAAGATGCGCTGGCCTCGTTTCACCAACGCCTTAGCGAGAGAAATTCGTTCGAGTGACATAGCCCCACCAAATAACAGAAACCTTACAAATACAGAAATCGACCAACATCTACAACAGATGGACGAAACGATTAAACAAACAATGGAACGAACAATACCCAAGTACAAAGAACGCGACCAAATGGACGTCTACAGAAACGCGACCATAGACTCACTACATAGACATAAGAGTGGCTTACTGACAAGACTTAAAAACTTATACAGACGATTCACAGACCCGCACGACCTGGAGGTTAGGACATTGAAGTCGTCAATAAAGAATGTCAATTAATTGATTAAGGATAACTACAGGTTATCTATCAACAAGTTTTGGGACAACAGGATTCGTTCTGTAAAGTCCAACGACCCAAGTATGTTTCCTGAAATCAAAAAGATATTTAGGAAAAATAATCAAAACGACATTCCGTGTCTTAAGCTCCAGAGAACAGTAGAAAACACAGACGTACTCCTGACAGCGCAAATAGATCCAGAGGAAGCCGTCTTGGACGATGACTTCTATATAGTTGAAGATCCGAGGGAGAAGGTGGAGGCGGTAGGGGCTGCGTTTCAGCAAGTGTACAAGGTGAATGCTTGCATTCGCCCGAACCACGACCTGGAAAACAGAGCACTACTGCATCACTTCCATATTCGAAATGAAATAACGCAATGGCGATCTGAGAACCCGGGTTTCTTGAGGTTCAATGACGATCTTTTGGCAAATGCTACAATCGCCGAGCGAATAGGGACAAGTTCCTTGTTAGTGACGAAGATGGATCTCCAGCTCATCTTCAGTTCTATTAAGAATAAGAAGTCAGCGGGTGTTGATGGTATATCTAACGTTGTACTAAGACATTTACCGAATGAGGCAATTGACATTTATGCCACACTCTTTAACAATGCGCTGAATAATGCATATTATCCAGTGCATTGGAAGACAGCGGTGGTACATCCTCTCCCGAAAAAGGGAAAGGACAACTCCAATCCGTCCAATCTTCGGTCGATAAGTCTTCTTCCGAGCATCAGTAAGCTTTCGAAAAGATCATTAATAGGGCTTTGATTAAGTGGGCTGCGGACAACCAGTTCGGGTTCAAGGCGGGACATGACACAATTCATGCCGCGGCTAAGCTCGTTTCTGATATCCAATGGAATAAGTCAAAACAACAATGCACGGGTGCTGTTTTGGTGGATTTAGAAAAGGCCTTCGACACCGTATGGTTAGAGGGTCTTTATCTGAAACTGAACAGACTTGGCATTAGCAAACCATTGATGTATATGCTTTATGATATGCTTAACGGTAGAAAGTTTGTTGTCAAAAGTGGCAATGTAACTTCTACCACAACTTTTGAAATTAAAAATGGTCTACAACAGGGAGCGGTTAATTCGCCAATTCTCTTCAGCATTCACACCAGTGATCTGATAGGTAGCCTTCGGGATTCAATAGCGTATGCCGACGATCTAATTGCGTACAGAACGGCCCGAAAGGTTGAGGTTATTAGAATTCTCTTGCAGTGTGACTTTGAGAAGATTCAGCGATATTGCGATGACTGGAAACTGAAAATAAATGTCCAGAAATCGGAAACAATTTTGTTCCGGACTCCGTTGGCTAGAGCCCCGCGGGATACGCGCAAGAATTGGCGCAAGATGGTCATCGTTGATCCTCACGGGCGACGATTAGCGAGCAAAAGTGTAGTGAAGTATCTCGGTATTTGGTTGAATCAGTATCTGTATTTCGACAGACATATAGATGCTGCGCTGACCAGGGCCAGAGGAGCCTTCGGTCTGACGAAACGACTGTTTTACAGCAGTCGGCTTGACCCCAGAGTGAAGGTCATTTGCTACATGGCCCTCATACGGCCGATGATCGTTTATGGTTGTCCAGTGTGGTTCAACGTTGCTCCATCTCAGATGGAGAGAATTCGGGTGTTCGAGCGGCAGTGTCTTCGACGCTGTACTGGTTTGCATCGGACACCCGAATCTTCTTATGTTCACTATTATCCGAACGAGGCTCTATACAACGGGGCTCGGATCAACAGAGTTGACAATTTCGTGATAAAACTTACTGGGGGTCACATTGCACGCTTAAGTGGCTTCATTCCTCCGGAGGCATTCCTCTATTTAGATAGATGCGGTCTGATACAGGATAGATTGGCAGTACCGCTAATCTACCACGTCAGACGAAGAACCGTGGACCGGCGGCTTCTGTACACTCGGGACGTCGTGGCACAAGACGGAGAAGAGCTCCTTCGGTTCAGTAGGGCTATGTCCGAACGGGACAAAACGGATAGGGTGAAGCAGGAGAACCAGTTTTGGTATACCTGTTTTTTCCTCACAGGTAAAAAAAAAAAAAAAAAAACAAAAACTTACATTCTTCAAATGTACAAAGTACAAAAAAAAAAAAAAAAAAAAAAAACTCCGCTGTGGTTGTTCTAGTTTTTAGTTTAGTTTTAGTTTAGTTTATTTAAAGTAGTTTAAGTGGGTTTAGGTAGTTTTAATTAGTTTAGTTTGTAAGTTTTATATAAAAATGTAAAAATGATAAAGAATCCGAGGTTTTTAAATTTTCTCGAGAAAACAAAAAAAATATAGATATAGTTTTTGAATTCAAAATAGTTTTTTAGGCCGAAAGGCAGTAGTTATAAGGATATAGTTTTACTTAGAGTACCCGCATGGGGCCAGTAAGTTAGTTTCAAATTATTGATAAGTAGGATAGTTTTACGAATTTTTGTCTAGCATTAAGATAGTTATAAGATTGAATTGAATAAAAATGAATTATAAAAAAAAAAAAAGAGATGGACTATTACACAAGAGATGCCGAGTTCGATCCCCAAATAAGGTATAATGTCATTCATGTTTTAATATTATTCCAAATACATTAATTAATAACAATTCCAATGTGATAAATAGTTTCAGGTTTAAAATTGATTAAATGTCGGAAAAACGTCTTCAAAGAAATATAAATTTACTTTTATTTTCGTATTTTACAGGCTCGGTAAAAGTTCTAGTGTAAGCTTGTAATAGACATAAAAAGCCGTGCGTTTGTAATTTTTGCGAAGCTTTATTGAAGCCATCTGTCAAAACTTGATTTTCAGTTCAATTTCGAATAGGACTCTGTTAAACTTCTAATAGTTCATACACGAAGCTGGCACCTTTAAAAGATCTGTGCATGGTACTTCTAAGAGGATTTTCAGAATCACTTATAGAAGTACATAAAAGGTTTTGTGAGCTTGTGTAATATTCTCCTTTTTGTTCTTAAACAACCTTTACAAATGTATTAACGAACTTCGAAAATATATTTAGTTAGACCGAATCGAAGCTGAAATGTTAGTTGGGGTTAGCGAGGACACAAAAGGAAAATTTGTTTTAAGTGCTTTTTCGTTGTTGTTTCGAGGGTTTTAGCACCTCCCCTTTAGGAACTTTAACTACTCTTCGTTAATTTTTCTTGAGTGTCCTTGTTTGAACACCAGGTTCCGTTACAGGTGGCGCCCAACGTGGGGCCGAAATAGTCCTTTTCAGTAAGGGAAAGAACATGCCAAAAACAGAAAAAAAAAATTTTTTTAACTTTGTTTTTTTTTCTATAGTTTTTTATTGGCAACTTTTGTGGTAAATGAACTCGAAGAAGCTCAAGTTTATTCGTACAGTGGATGGGTGATAGAGTCCCTGTTCAGGCTGTGGCGATGCGCTTAAGCTTTTAGGAAGTTCAAGAATTTTTTTCTCTGATTTAAAATTTCATTTTTAATCCGGTTTTTTTTGAATTTTTTTTTATTCGAAACTTGTTGTTGAACCAGAAGTTTTGAAACAAAGAAACAAATTGTAAAATTTTTCTGTTTTTAGGTGAGTATTGGTGTTTTGAGAATTGAGAGAGGGAGTGAGAGAAGGAGAAGAAGTTTGTGTAAAAGAATTACTTACCAGCCTTATCATATCTGATTGTGAGTTAGGGACTCTTATTTTCTTTTCTTTTCTTTTCTTTTCTTTCTTTTCCTATTTTTTTTTGAGTTTAGTTTGTCAACTTTTAAGTTGATTCAGTTATATTTAGTTTGGATATAGTCGTTTGGTATTTTATATTTTTTTTTGAGGTATTGAGGTAGTATTTTTTTTTTTTGTTTTTCTTTTTAGATTTTAAAATAATTTTTATTCTTATTCTCGGGAAGCATCGAAATAAGCAAAAGTTAAAACTTATTTTGAATATTTTTTTTATTTGTTTGAAATACCTTTTAGGGGTTTGATTTAAACAAGAATCTAAAATCTTGTTGGAATAATTATTTTGATTTTGGTTTTTAAAAATTTCTATTTACTTTTTTTGGATTAAGGAGTTTCTTTTAGGATACAATTTTTTTTTGAGATTTGTTTTGTTTTTTTTTCTTGGGTATTAGAGTCCTTTTTACTTGCGATATAAGTAGGTACTATAGGGCAAGTTCTGCATTTGGAAAAAAAAATCGAACTCGAGATTTTGATCAAAGTTGACATTACGATGATAGCGAAGACGAAAAAAGTGGGTCCGACAATTCCGTCTGTCTGTCTGTATGTCTGTATGTCTGTACCTCGAACTACAGCCTAAACTACCGGAGGTATTTTCTTCAAACTCGGTAGTTAAGGGTCTTCGGTGATTCCCTAGAGGAGAAATTGAATTTTTTTTTAGCTCTTAAACTAACGGTACCCCCAATACACCCGTAATGCAAAATCTTATTTATCTCGAAAACGGCTCTAACGATTTTGATAAAAAAATTAGGTGTAATATTATGGACATGGACTATATTTTGGTTAAAAAAAAATTTGGGAAAAAATGTTATTAGGGGTACCTGTCATAGAACGGTTTTTTTGATTTTCGAATTTCTCACGAACGGCTCGAACGATTTTAACCAAAATTTTTATGCAGGAGCTGCTTTGCATTTGAAAAAATATAAACTAAATTTTTTTTCGAAAAAATAGTTTTTGAATTTTTAAAAAAATAACACAATTTGTTTTTTGAAAATTCAATTTCTTGAAAACGGATACACGATTAAATTTTTTAATTACATTTTAAAATGTATATTATTAAATACTAACAAATTGCATATCAATTTTTTTTTATAAAAATTTTAAGGAAAATTTAGTACACAAAAAACATGTTTCAGTGTGTCTGTATGTCTGTACCTCTCACTACAGCCTAAACCACTGGACCTATTTTTTTCAATCTCGGTGGTTAAGTGTCTTCGGTGATTCCCTAGAGGAGAAATTGAATTTTTTTTTTAGCTCCAAAACTAACGGTACCCCCCAAACACCCGCAATGCAAAATCTTATTTATCTCGAAAACGGCTCTAACGATTTTGATAAAAATAAAAATTAGGTGCAATATTATGGACATGGACTATATTTTGGTTAAAAAAAATTTGGAGGGAAATGTTATTAGGGGTACCTGTCATAGAACGGTTTTATTGATTTTCGAATTTCTCACCAACGGCTCTAATGATTTTAACTAAAATTTTTATGCAGGAGCTTGTTTGCATTTGAAAAAATATAAACTAAAAATTTTTTCGAAAAAATAGTTTTTGGATTTTTAAAAAGATAATACAATAAAATAATACATGTTTCAGTGTGTCTGTATGTCTGTACCTCTCACTACAGCCTAAACCACTGGACCTATTTCATTCAATCTCGGTGGTTAAGGGTCTTCGGTGATTCCCTAGAGGAGAAATTGAAATTTTTTTTTTAGCTCCAAAACTAACGGTACCCCCCATAAGCCCGTAATGCAAAATCTTGTTTATCTCGAAAACGGCTCTAACGATTTTGATAAAAAAATTAGGTGTGATACGAGTACTATGAACATAAGCTACATTTTGGTCAAACAAAATTTTGGGGCAAAATGTTATTAGGGGTACCTGCCATAGACCGGTTTTTTTTTATTTTCGACTTTCTCATTAACGGCCCTAAGGATTTTAACCCAAAATTTTCAGCAGGAGTCCCCAATCCCGGCAATTTTATGCATTTGAACATTATTAACTTCCCATAGGGAGTTATTGTAATCGGTTCGATTTGTCAAATTGGAATTTTTGACATTTCTCGACGTTTCAAGGTCCCTAGAGCCTATATCAATCATTTTTAGAGAGATGTCTGTGTGTGTGTGTGTACGTACGTTCGTACGTTCGTACGTGCGTACGTTCGTACGTCCGTACGTTCTCGTACCATTTTTCGTCGTCGATATCTCAAGAACGATTAAAGATATCGACTTCAAATAAGTTTTGTTTAATAGATAATAACTTCGAAAGAGGCTGAAAGGGCGTTTATTAAAATTCAGTGAGTAGTTTTTTCACTATAACGGTTTATAAAAAAAGTAAAAATTTTGGTTAGTTTCAAATATCTCACGAAAAAACAATGCTGTTGATTTCAAATAAAATTTATTGTACTCATTATAAGGACATACAGATTTGGTATGAATTTGGAAAAAAATGAACATACCGTTATTTTTTTAAATAAAAAAAACTGAAAAAAAAATTTCATAACCCAGATATTCTAAGAACGGAAAACAATTTGAAACTCAAAATAATTTTATTTTACGAAAAATGATGTGTTTGACAACTGGTGAAAATTTCAAAAAAAAATAAGTTTACAGTTTTTTTACAAAAAATAAAAAACTATATAAAATTTTATTGAAAATTGGTAAAAATTGTTTTTCGACGCAAGTTTCTCGAGAACTAGTAGTGATATTGACTTCTAATTTAGTTTATTTTATACATAGTATAATTTTGTGCAATTGGTAAAATGTTGACAAATATTGAATTAATAGTTTTTTTTTTTTTTAAATAAAAAAACTATTAAAAATTCTAGTGAAAACTAGTTAAAATTGTATTTCAACACCGACAGTGCCTTCTAAAGTATGTTGTTTTATACATCGATACTTTCCCGTAAGAATGTATATGTATACTAAGCGACATTTCTAAAATTGTTCAGGAAACGAAAAAAACGAAGAAAGTTCGTTGGCGAAACCCAGGCCAAAACGTGGCCCTTAACATATGTATATTATATTTCCTCATCAAAAAGTCATTTTCGAAAAAAGTGCCGCTTATTACATTCTTACGGGAAGGTATCGACATAATACAATTATTAACATATGGTTAAATTTTGACAAGTATCGAATTGACAGTTTTAACAAAAATATAAAAAAAATCTGCTAAAAAGTGGTAATATTTGTTTTTCGACTAGAATATCTTGAGAACGAGCAATGATATTGACTTTGCCATTATTTAATTTTATACATAATACCATTTCTAACAAATGGTTTATATTTGACATATATCTAGTTTTAGAGCGGATATATTTTGTAAGTATACCCTACCCTTCCATCAATAACCAAACCATATCTTTTATATTTGAATATTTCGTTTTTAAATTTTTTTCAATTAAAATGTTTGGAACCGAAATAATAAAGTAATTTCTATAATATAATATTAAAAAACACGGAAATCTATAATTCAGTATATAATAAGTACCTACCAACCTTCGTAATTATTACAAGTTTTCAAGACCACAAATGGGAAGTTATCAGTGTGGGTCGCACCCAGCCTCTTTTTATCTCATTAAATCCATCTTTTATATTTATAAAATGTATCTTAAATTCCAAAGTACTTTTACATAAGAGCAAGTTCGTGCGATCCAGTCGTGCATTTTATTTTTATATATTTTTCCGGGGCTTAGGGTATTTCAACAATTTTTTTTTGTTAGGATTTCCTTTTTATTTTTTTTAAATCCTATAATCATAATTTTGCATTTATTTGTATGTTTTATGACCTTTATGAATTAGTGTAGTGTAGTTTGTTGTTGGCTTTTGGGCTGTAGGTCAGTTTTATTCCTTTTCAAATTGAATTAAACACCATAATTGTTTTTAAACGACGTTTCGTTCATGATTATGAACATCATCAGGTTTTTATTTATGTATTTTTACAATGAACATTTAAAATGTACATATATAATAGCTGACATCACTATACATTAATATTGCACTTGTTTAAACATTCATATTGCTTTATATACATATATATTGCACTTAAATTTAAACTTAAACAATTGAAAAAATTGAAAAACTAAATTACATTTTACTTGCGCACAATACTATACTTTACATTTCTTGTTCAAAATGTAAAGTATAGTATTGTGCGCAAGTAAAATGTAATTTAGTTTTTCAATTTTTCAATTGTTTAAGTTTAAATTTAAGTGCAATATATATGTATATAAAGCAATATGAATGTTTAAACAAGTGCAATATTAATGTATAGTGATGTCAGCTATTATATATGTACATTTTAAATGTTCATTGTAAAAATACATAAATAAAAACCTGATGATGTTCATAATCATGAACGAAACGTCGTTTAAAAACAATTATGGTGTTTAATTCAATTTGAAAAGGAATAAAACTGACCTACAGCCCAAAAGCCAACAACAAAATTTTGCATTTACTTATATTGAAGATTTTTTTGTTCAGGTACTTAGTTTTTTTTTATTGCTGAACAGAATATAGTTTTTGGGTTAGGTTTTTGTTTAGCTTTTTTAAGGATTTCGATTTAGATTTGGAGATAGCACCTCAATTTGATTTTGCGTTAATTTGGTTTTCTTCAAAATGCCACCAAAAAGAAGATTTTCAATTTCTGAGTTTCGCAAGCGTCAGGGTTTGAGGAGTAATCCCAATGCGTTGAATGACAATGCAAGTGATGCCCAAGGATCGATTAGGCAAACATGGGATTTCGGACTTCCTCAAACAGAACCGAATATTGACTCATGAGCTACTTCATCAGCGGTTCAAAATATGGAGCGAAACAGTACGAGAATCAATGTAGGTTCTAGCAACGAAGAGAGGACAGGTCATATTAAAGCTTCGGACGAGTATGAAGTTCTGACAGATTACATAGAAGAAGTGGTGACTGCGGCGATAGGCCTAAATCGAGCGAAAGATATGGAGTTTATCCGAGCTGAAGCGGAGAGAAGCAGAGCGTATCCCCATAACGAAGTTGCGAACATAGTTCGGCAAACTCTGGCTTCAGTAACCTCAGGAACGACGCCTCTAAGATATACCGAACAGAGGGATGCTCCTATCAATCTACCCACCCAAAGTCAACCACAACAATCCGGTAACCAACATCAATACGAAGGTTCTATACATCCTCCCAACCGGAGCCACACATCTAATCCGGATGAGTTTTTGAGACAAATCCGAAACCTAAACCTAAGTGATCCTCAAGGCACTTCCCTTCCTACGGTCCCTATTACAGCTAGCCAAAAATATCACCATTTCCACAAATGGGGCTTAAAATTCGACAATCGACAAATGACGGTGGACGACTTTCTGTTCAGATAGGAACGTTTGAGAATTAGCTATGGAGCAAGCTGGGAGGAAGTTGTGCTTAACTTTCACCATTTCGTCACAGGTTCCGTAGAAAATTGGTACTGGGTATACCTGAAGTCCAACCCAACGGTATAGCCCTGGTAGAGCAATATCGTAGCTTGGAGACCGACTCAGAGTTGTCGAGGAAAATGTTTGATAGGCGTCAACTTTCTACAGAGTCTTTCGATGACTTTTATTCGGCTATCCAACAATTGAATAGTAGATTGAGACTTCGCAAACAGCCCCAGGAAATAGTCGAGCTCTTGAAGCTTAATGTAAAGAGACGGATGGGAGAGGTTCTGATTACTTATCGCACTATGAAGAAGTAAGTCACGATGTGGAAGCTTTCCAAGTAAAGAGGGAAGCTCGGATTTATAGCTGCTGGAACTGCAAAGGAAAGGGGCATTCATTTTTTGAGTGCTCTGATCCCCAGCGGAACATGTTTTGCTATAAATGCGGGTTGGAAAATGTCACCTCTCCGCAGTGCCCTCGCTGTTCGGGAAACGCCCCACAGAGCAGTCCAATGAACCGGCAGAGCTGCTCGCCGAAGACGAATCCGGAAACCAAATAATTGATAGACTATCCAGCAAAATTACGTCCGTTTGTCCGTCTGTTAAAAATGATGTAACTAGCATTAACTTACCGGTATTGACCATTATGAAACCCGATGATAAAAGGTCTAAAATAGAAAATGCTGTGCCAAAACTTACAGTCCAACCTCCTAAAATTGCGCAAAAATCTCTCCATGAGAGAATTCAAAATTATTATCAAGTCAGAGAAAGAATTTTTGGTACACAGCCTCAAAAATGTCCTATTTCGGATAAGGTGAAGAAGTTCAGAGAGAAGTTCAAGGCGAAAAAGAACACCTACAAAGCCATTGAAACCACAACTTTATGTTGCTCTGATGATCCGCGTCCATACGCATCCGTGCAAATATTTGGTGAGCATATGCTATGTCTACTAGACAGCGGAGCAAATATTAGTTGCTTGGGCGTGGGTGGAATACCATTTTTGACTAAAAACAACATTAGCTACTCCAAATTCTCAACAGGTCTAAAAACAGCGGATGGAAAAAACCAAGTCATAGTAGGCAAATTCTTGGCGAAGGTTACGTATAAGGGGGATACTAGGGATATTAATCTATTCATCGTACCGTCCTTACAGCAACCGTTGTATTTGTTCATAGATTTTTGGAGAGAGTTTGGTATTGCTCCGAATTTGCTTTCAGAACTGATACTCGATATGGCCCAAAAAGAACTCGATCCGAATGCTCATGAGTTGACCAACGATCAATCAGTTACGTTGAAGAAATCCATTAATTTGTTTTCTTCCTCGGCGACTCTTGGCCTTGGAAAAACAAGTCTTGTGGAACACGTTATAAATACGGGGGATGCGGAGCCGATAAAGCAGCGTCATTATCCTGTTTCTCCAGCGGTTCAAAAACTTCTGTATGAGGAATTGGATCGGATGATCGAGCTTGGTGTAATTGAAGAAAGTTCCAGTGCATGGAGTTCTCCAGTAGTACTTGTACGAAAGCCCGGAAAGAACCACCTGTGTCTGGACTATCGGAAGGTTAACGCCAAGACGAAAGGTTATGCGTATCCAATAGCTCATATGGAAGGTTTGCTATCGCGTCTTTCAGATACTCGCTATATATCTAGTGTGGATCTGAAGGATGCATTTTGGCAGATACCATTGGAGAAATCTTCAAGGGAGAAGGCAGCTTTTTCGGTACCCGGCAGACCTTTAATGCAGTTCACCGTAATGCCATTTGGTCTGAAAAATGCGGTACAGACAATGTGCCAAGTGGTAGACAAAGTGGTTCCAGTGAACTTGCGAGAAAAAATATTTCCATATTTTGACGATTTGCTAGTGGTGTCGAGTACCTTCGAGGAACATATCGAATTGTTAGGGATTTTGGCAGCCAAACTACGTGAAGCAGGACTTACCATCAATGTCCAAAAATCTAAATTCTGCTTTAAAGAGTTAAAGTTCTTAGGATTTGTTGTAGGTGACGAGTGTTTGAAAACAGATCAGAGTAAGGTATCAGCGATAATGGACTTCCCCATTCCGAAAACTATTAGGCAAGTTAGGAGTTTCTTAGGCTTAGCAGGCGGTTTGTCAAAGACTTTTCCACGATAGCTAGTCCCTTGACCAAGATCTTGAAAAAGGGAAAGAAGTTTGAGTTTGGCGAAGACGCGATGGCAGCTTTCATAAAGCTCAAGGAAACCTTAACTTCTGCTCCTATCTTAGTTAATCCTGATTTCGGAAAGGAGTTTACTATTTTATGTGATGCATCGAATACCGGCATTGGATGTGTATTATGTCAGCTCGACGAAAATGGAAACAAAAAACCCATATATTATCACTCGCAGAAACTAAATAAGTCGCAAAGAAACTACAGCGTGACAGAGCGAGAATGTCTAGCTGCGGTAGTGGGTGTAAAAAAATTCCGACCGTACATAGAAGGACAGCCCTTTAGAATTATAACCGACCATGCGAGCTTAAAGTGGCTGATGAGTCAAAGAGATCTGAGTCAACGATTAGCTAGATGGAGCCTAAAGCTTCAAGGGTTTGAGTTTACCATCGAACATCGAAAAGGGTCACTAAATGTGGTTCCAGATGCTCTATCTAGAGTATACGAGGTAGGGGCTCTGAACTTCGATGGATCAATGGAAACTTCAACTTCTGATGTGTTACATATAGATCTTGCAGATCCCAGTTTTCAATTTGATGAATATTGCAAGCTCATTGCCACCGTCGAAGATGAAAAGAATAAGCTACTTGACCTTCAAGTTTCAAACCATTTTGTATATAAGAAGGTCAGACACTGCACAGGAAATCCGTTGCAGGATGACCTAGTTTGGAAGCTTTGGGTGCCCAGAGAGCTAACTACAAGCTTGATAGCCTTGGCTCATCAACCACCTCGAGTCTCGCATGGTGGGGTTTCTAAGACGTTGTACCGGTTGAGAAATCGATTTTTCTGGCCTAGTATGACAGCACAGGTTCGAAAATATATAGGAAAAGGATGGGGAAAGCATTTGAAGTTGATAAACCATTCCAAATGCTCTACATGGATTTTCTTGGTCCTTATCCGCATATATTACACATATATTTATTGTCTTGGATCAATTGACCAAATTTGTTTTCATCAAGCCAATTCGCAAAGCCACCAGCGACGTTATAATAAAATTTCTACAGGAGGAGATCTTTTGTGTATTTGGGGTACCGGAGACAATACTGTCAGACAACGGCAAACAGTTCACAAGCAAGGAGTTTGGCAAGCTAATGTCCTCGTAGGGTGTTAACCACGTCAAGACTGCGGTGTACTCTCCACAAGCAAATGCAAGCAATTCGATCATATATAGACCCAGACCAGAGGAATTGGGATGCTAATCTGGCTTGCATAGCTTGTGCGCTGCGTACTTCTGTTCATTCGGCAATTGGGATGGCACCGTACGAGGCTCTGTTTGGCCAACTCATGGTAGAACACGGTTCAGATTACCAATTGCTTCGTGAACTGAATATCTTTAACAACGCCGAACTGAAAGTATTGTCAAAAGCATCCCAAATGAACATCTTGCACACCCATATTAAAGAGTCTTTGGCAAATGCACACTCAAAATACGAAAGTCTTTACAATACCAGGAGTAAAAACGTAAAGTTCGTAGCTGGCGATATCGTATACCGACGGAACTTTATTTTAAGCGACGCACGCGTCGAAGAGAATTAGTGCCAAGCTTAGCCCTAAACTCTTAAAAATGAGAGTGCGAAAGACAATCGGGAATAACCTGTATGAGATAGAAGACCTTAAAAGGAAAAGGATCGGTGTATACCATTGTAAGGATTTAAGGAGATGAAACTTCCTAATGCCCGTCTACCTCAGCCTGTGCATGAGAGCTCTTAATCATTTTGCCTGCTCCTTTTTACACATAGGATTCGAAAAAAGTACCAGGTTTGTGAGAAAATAATTAACTGATCGAGAGGCAGTTACAATTTGAATTTTGATGATATTTTCACCATAGGGTCCACTTACCATCCACTCTGGTAGGGTTTAGGAATATGCTCGTTTACTGTCCCAAAAATGAACCGGTTCAGTTGTAGTAGTCGTTAAAGTTTAAACGTCTAGCGTACCTCCTTTGTATATACAAAGATACGTTTAAAAATATTTGCAATAATGACAGGTTGAACTCTAAAACTAGATTGAGGATTTAATTAATTAATTAAGATATTTGTATTTAATATAAAAAATAATAATAATAAGTTAAATATATGGAAAACAATATTAAATAAAATAGAAAAAAAATGTAAGGTAGGGCGATTTGAACCGAGGACTTCCAAACAACAAGATGCAGCTACGCAGTGTTTGAATGATGGTTGGGCAAGTTTGGTAGTTAAAAGCGGTAAAGAGGCGTGGTTGAAGTGGTTGCTCATGGATAAGTGAGGATCGTTAACTACGACTAACGAACGGATCGGTGTGAGTTAATCCTTGAAAGGAAGTTGGAGCGTTTCCGAAGGATTTTGACTAGAAGTATTCAATTTTGGTACACCTATTTCTTTTTCTTCAGTTTTAAACTTTCAACATCTAAATAATATTAATTTTGAAATAAGTGAACATACTGTTGCACAAAATATATTGTATCTAGAAGAGTATTTTAGTCCTGGTCCTGATGGTGTGCCATCCTCTATTTTGAAAAAATGTGTCTCTTATTTATCGTATCCTTTATGTGTTCTGTTTAACACGTCCTTAAAAAGTTCGCTTTTTCCAATTATCTGGAAAAGCTCATTTATCATTCCAATACACAAAAAAGGTCCTAAAAATGAAATTTTGAACTACCGACCTATTGCTAAGCTATCTGTGATACCTAAACTGTTTGAGTCTGTCGTATGTAGTGTCCTTACATTACATTGTAGTTCAATTATTTGTGATAATCAGCATGGTTTTGTCAAAAAACGGTCTACTGTTACTAATTTGTTTAATTTTACGTCCTTTTGTTTAGATGTTTTTGAAAAACGTGAACAAGTAGATTGCGTATTTACTGATTTTAGTAAAGCGTTTGACAAGTTGTGTCATAAAACACTTATTTTTAAACTGTCTCGTCAAGGTTTTAACGATAATTTCTTAGATTGGATTTCATCATACTTGAAAAATAGACAATATAGTGTAATATTTTGTAATGAATGTTCGAGTCCGTTTATTGTGAACTCTGGTGTACCCCAGGGCAGCCATCTACGCCCAATTTTATTTATTTTATTTATAAATGACTTGATATCGATTATAAAAAATTCATCTGTCCTTATATATGCTGATGACATTAAACTTTTCAAAATAATTAACTCTACATCTGACTGCCTACTTTTACAAGAAGACTTAATATTATTTAGGGAATGTTGCAATAAAAATCGTCTTGTTTTGAATGTTGACAAATGTAAAACCATGAGTTTTACACGCAAGAAAGTTCCAATTATTTTTGATTACATGTTTGATTCTTGTCCTTTAAATAGAGTATCCGTTTTTGCTGACTTGGGAGTAGTTTTAGACTCGAAACTTACATTTACTGAGCATATTGGTTTCATCAAGAGATTTGGGCGCGATTTCCGTGATCCTTATGTTCTCAAACTACTTTTTGTTTCATTTGTGAGACCAATTCTTGAATATGCCTGTGTAGTTTGGGCACCTTATTATTCTATACATATAATGAGAATTGAAGCGATTCAGAAGAGATTCTTGCGCTTTTGTCTCCGTTTTCTTCCTTCGCTTCCTGGAAACGTTCTGCCTCCTTATTCACAAAGGCTTACTTTTATTAACCTTCCTTCGTTGACAAACCAAAGAAAATATTTACAATTTTGTTTTATTACGGCAATAATAAATGGAGCAATAACATCACCATCGGTTCTTGTTCGTTTTAACTTTAGTTTTAGTCGATCGAGTATACGACTCCAAAAACCACTAAATCAAATTTTTAGTAGATCGAACTATGGTGCTCATAGCCTTATCAATCAATTAATCGAAATATTTAATAAATTTTATTTTCTAATAAGTTCACCATATGACAACTTTAAAAATCTCAAATTTAAGACATTGTTTAATACGAGTAGTAGTTTGGATTAAATTTTAATGTTAAGTAGTTTTTAAGCATTTATTTAAAAGAACTGTTCACGTTAGCATTTAACGAATTGTAATAAATAAAATTCAGATTTGAATTTTGGTGCCAAAATTGGATTTTTCTGGTCAAAATCCAGCTCAAAAACGGCGAAAAAACACTTCCATGATGGAAAAACCGGACGAAACCAGTGCCGCAAGACGAGAAATGAAGTAGGTGATTCCAAAAACGCATTAGTTGGATTTTGGAAAAGTGGCGTGTCAAGTCGGGTGCGATCGTGTAGTTAAATCGGAAGAACAATATAACAAAACATAAATTTTTACTTAAAATTTTTAGTATAAAAGTTTAAAACAAGACAAAAATAAAACAAGTATATAAAACCAAGAAGAAAATTAATATTATTAAAACAATAGAACTAAACAGTGAAATAAGAAGAACACTATAACAAAACATATGAATTTCAACAAAGAAGAAAAATAACATTATTAAAAGAAAAGAATTGATCAGGTAATTAAAAACAAAAATATACGTTTGCTATATACGTACATATGTATATAAGAACAAAAACACGTGAGCTACCAGGGCACGAAAGACATAACATCACACCTATCGTATATTTTTTATATTTTTCATAGTGAAGTAATATCAAAAAGAGCGGAATTCGCACTCGAGTCCATAGAGCCGATGGGTTAAGGCACGCCCAGAGAGTCAAAGCCAACGACCAGAAATAAATCTTGGTTCTGAAGCGCACTCAGCCCGCCTAGTGCACAAACCAAAACGACCAACAAAAGTAAATCTTGGTTCTGAAGTACACCCAAGAACCGAGCACACCATCAGAGACCATCACTAGAAAAGTCGCTTTCCGACTCCCTACAACCCTTGGACGTCTACATCAACAAAAGACTGGAACACATAAAAAGACAACATACATATACCTGAAGCATTGACGTCGGCTGAGAGGAGCAGGTACCTACGACCTCAATCACGTAATTAAGGCCAAAAGAATTCAACATTGAGCACTTACAATACCAGCAAACTATACACGCACATCGCCGACACCATGAGAAAATGGTTTACGAATTAATAGAACATCACCTATGAACACAAACCACATCAGCGATAGACCACGAGAACAAAACAACAACTACTTCATCTATAGACTACAAGCAAATACCACCAACTTATAAGGACCAGCATTGACTACAAGCAACGGTAACAGCACTTATAGACAACTGGGACATACAACACAACCAGCAACAGGATACAGCAAGTACACTCAACCACAGCATCTATTACAAACAACAGTAACAGCACCTATAGACAACTGGGACATACAACACAACCAGCAACAGGATACAGCAAGTACACACAACCACAGCATCAACAAATAAAATAATAACGACGAGAACGTGCGACATCTATGCACAAAATCCTAAAAGCTAAGTACCTACCTCTATCAAAATATCCGATTTCCTCAAATTTATTTCAATTACTTTTTTTTTTATCATACGAGTATTTTTAAATTTTGAAAACAAAATCTTAGTAAAAGAAAATCGTAAATATAAAAAAAAAGGAACTAACTAAGAATCAAATTAAACTAAAAATACAGACAAATTAAATGTAAATCAAAACAACGTAAAAGTAAATGAAAATATTCAAGTTATTGCAAACTAAATAACTAAGGAAGATTATTGCTTTTGGTTAGGGATTATAATGAAATGTATGTAAAGCGAAACGATATAAATTCTTTCAAATTTAATTTTCTTATACAGTGTTGTATCGCCTAGGTCACCGTGCTTTCCACAAAGGGAGAAGAGTGACTTGTGCGGATAGAAAAGATAAAAAGATATTTTTATTGTTACTTATTGGCCCGCTGTCTCAAGCTAGGCTGCGACCAATAGTTTAAATTTATTATTTATTTTGCTTTTATTTTCTATATTTTACTTTTATTTATTAAAATGGCCCGCTGTCTTGAGCTAGGCTGCGACCAAGTTAAAAGTTCTTTTAAATCTATTCTATGTTATTTCTGAAATATTCCTGCCCTTTTATACTACACTAGATGACGGATATAAGAAAGTCAAAAAATCCAAAGAATTCCTTTCTTATATCCTTGCTTTCTTGTATAAAAACATTTTATATAAGAAAGAAAATTTCTTATATAAATAAAATGGATACAAGAATGAAAATTTCTTATATAAATACAAATGTATATAAGAAATAAAATGTCTTTTATCAGTTAAAAACATCAAATTTATAAAACAAAATAAATGACATTTTTATATGTACATATATACATACCCTTTATTATTTAATAATATACATAAATAGTTCACAACATAAAAAACAAAAACATAATGAAACTTCATTTTGTTCTTCCTTCGAAACTCCCGCTTTTCGAAAACAGTTTCGAATGGTTTGCTGGGTAACTAGCCAACAAGACCGTTTAATAACATACAAGGTCTTTAAAATGCTAAATTCTTTTAAAAAAATATCAATGTAACCATTCTCAATTGCCAGAACTTGCTTGTGGATTAAACATTTTCTGTACTGAGCCTTAAAGGACTGGATGATTCCTGTGGTAAAGATTAAAATTCAAAATTGAATTACGGCTTGGAATGGTTGAAACTAAAACTTCTTACCTTGGTCCAATGGTTAGATAAGGCTTGTTGTGCAAGGCGGTAAAAACAAAATTTCAATGTTTGTTGGTGTGAAATTCAATTTATGACAGGATGCATTATCAACAAGTTGCAAAATTTGCTTCTTTTTTACTCTCAAGTTCCTCTGAATTTTTTATAATTTTCGACAAAGTACTTTTCGCAACGACATTTTTTTGCAAACCACAACAAAAACTAAACATAATTAAATCAGCAAACAGTCAATGTGTTTTTCTCGCTCATCAATCAATCTGTCACTAATTTTGCAACTCAATAAGGGTGCGTTCAGAAATTTTTTAAGGTTACATGGGAAAATTTCTTATAAACGTTTAATTTTCTATTAAGTGAATGAGATTTTGTATCAGAATAAGTTTCTTATATCAGTGTTTTTCTTATAAACGTCTTTCTTATAAGAGATAAATTTAACATGTGTTTATATGGGAATGTGCATGGTGTTTTGGAATGTCTGTCATATAAGCGTGTCTTTCTTATATGAGACTTTCTTATATCCGTCATTTACTGTATTTTCAAAATACTTTATTATTCCAATACTTACGCAAATCATCCAACTACATATATCCACCAACTGATATTTCATAATCGATATTCCAATTGGTAATACTTCCTATATATTAGTCCAATTGGAATTACGAAGAATATTTACCAACCAAATTGTAACCCAGTTAATTGTTTTTCACAAATGTGCCGCCGCATCATATTTCACGATACACTTCTCTCATAGCGACACTCGCCCATGCTAAGATGCATTATCAGCATTTTGTTTTGGGATTCCCTCAATGCCAGCAATTAATGCATTGGATTTGTTTACGTACAAATCCGTTGGACATTGGGTATCCATTACTCATAGCAGTTTATGGGTCTTGGTTTGTGTCGTACTTATGACGAGTGATCAATTTCAATTTCAATTTATTTATAACGGTGCACAATAAGACATAGTCTTTTATAGTACTTTAAGCTAATACAAGTTAGATCGGATAGATTGATGTTACAAATGAGTGATAAAAAAAAAATTAAAATAAAGAGCTAATAATAACAAATAGTAAAAATAATATAAAAATACAAGCAAAAAAATTAAATGATAATAATTAAGAGATATTGAAGAAAGGTATAAGAGTTTTAATTTACTTTTGATTTCATTTTTTGAATTTGAATTTAATTTTGAATTACAATTTTTGAATTTCAATTTGCTGTTTGGTTCACTACTATTGAAAATTCAGAGATACAAACAGTGCTTTTTTAAATTGATTTGTTCCTATTATTTGTCTTACAGTTACAGGTAGGGAGTTCCAAAGTCTAATGCCATATACAAAAAAGAGTCTCGAAGAATTTAAATAATTTGATGAGTGTGTTGTGAGATTCAAGGTTCGGATAGACTGCGCGAAGCGAAGCTTATCAAATAGATATAACGGTGCTTTTCTTTGAATTATTTTATGCATAAACATGCAACATCTAGAATCAAGGAAGTGTGAGAACGAGCAACCTAGGACATGTTGATGATATTGAGAAACATGGTTAAACCTACGCAAGCCATAAACATACCGAACCATATCATTAAAGGCAACTAATAGTTTTTGCATTGAGTGCGAATCAGGTTTACAGTATACTACTGCAGCATAATCAATGATAGGCAGTAGTAAAGTTTTAACAAGTCTCAGCTTAGTATCTATAGGAGTTAGGTTTGAAAAGAGGTTTAATTTTCGGAGACCGCCATAGATTCGGCCGACAGAGAGATTAATGTGATCATTAGGAGAAAGGGTCCGATTAATTTTGAAGCCAAGATTCGTGACAGTATCTGAAAAAGCAAGTTGGAAACATGATATAAAGACAGGTGGAAGGGTAGTAACATCAAATTTCATTTTAGATATTGCAATTATCTGCGATTTAGAAGGATTAAGAGTTAAACCATTGCATAAGGACCAATTGTAGATCCTTAAAAGATCTTCATTAAGTCTACAAACAAGATCCTCCAACAAATTAAATGGTCGAGAGAGATAAATTTGGACATCGTCTGCATAAAGATGCACCATGACATTGAGGCACATTTGGGGGAGGTCGTTGATGAACATGCAGAACAACAAAGGGCCCAAAATTGAACCCTGCGGAACACCTGCAAACAAATACTTTGATTCAGAAAAAATATCACCGACTTTAACTCTTTGACTACGTTGTTGTAGGTAGTTTTTAATCAAACGGACAGATCTTCCACTAAAACCAAAGTAAAAACTCAGCTTCTTACACAAGATTTCGTGATTTACCCTGTCAAACGCCTTTGAGAAGTCCAGCAAACACAATATAGACAATTTATCTCGATCATACTGAATTCTGATATCGTCGAGTACCTTCACCATTGCTGTAGAACAGCTATGATTTGAGCGAAACCCTGACTGAACAGAAGAAAATAAACTATGTTGATTGATGTGGTTAGATATTTGATTTGCTAGAATCTTCTCAAAGACCTTTGAAAGGCAGGGAAGGATGCTTATAGGCCTAAAATCAGCACAAGATGATGGATGAGGTTTTTTAGGCACGGGTATTACTTTCGCAAGCTTCCAGCAATCGGGAAACGATGAAGAAGTAATACAAAAATTGATTATATGGGTAAGAGTTGAGATGATTTGAGGTAGTATCATTTTTATAAACTTAATGGGAACTCCATCTTCACCAACCGAATTTGACTTGAGCGAATTAATACTCATTAGTATTTCATAATCAGAGATGACTTCAAAATCAAATTCATTTACTCTATATATAATGTTATTAATGGGTTCAAAATTTTAAATCTGTAAGTTATCCGATGTAAATGCATTGTTCAGATCATTTGGGTCAGGAAAATTATCCACAATCTCCTTTCTACCAACTCCAATAGAACGCAAACCACTCCAAAGCTTACGAGAATTCTGGTTTGTACTTAATTTTGACATAAAATATCTCTTTTTAGCTCTTCGAGTAACGAAAGTTGAGAGGTTTCTAGCACGACAGAAAACCTCCCAGTTTACGGGGGTAGGGTTACGCTTCCATTTAGAATATAATTTACGTCGGTTCTTAATTGAAGTAAGCACTTCAGAGGTGAACCATGGACAGTTTTTATTGCGAACTAAAACAGACTTCAATGGAACATGTTTTTCGTACAATTCAAGTAGTAAGTACTGAACAAAATTTATTTTATCGTTGACATCATACATACTGTAACATAGATTCCAAGGAGAAGTAAAGGTGTCGGATAGTAAGGCATTATGGTCAATGGATGTAAAATCTCGAAATTGAAATGTAGATGAACAAGCGGTCCGTGAGAAGTCAATGTTATACGTACAAAAGATCAAATCATGATCAGATATACCTTCAAGGGATATTTGGTCTACTAGGAGAACATTGGATAAGTCAGATACAATCATTAAGTCAAGTAGACTTGGAGAGGAGTTAGGACCGAAACGAGTTGCATGAGAGTTAGCCACAGCAAGGCCAGTAGCTGCAATTTCATCCATCAGTTGTTTGGCTCTGGTATCATTTAGAAAAAGGTCGGAATTAAAATCACCACAAAGAATGATATTTTCATAACTTCCACATATTTCCCGGAGGGCTGAGAATAATGGTTCCGGAGAAAAGCTCCTATTAGGGTTGTAAGCAACTCCCAGTAGGGTCTTAACATTACCATCAGTTATTTCTAATATCAGAAATTCAATGCCGACGTCTTTCGATTTGGCAATGATTTTGCAACTAAGACCAGTATTAACATAAACTACGACTCCTCCTCCAATAGTAACAGTGATTCTATCATTGCGAACAAGTTTGTAGTTGTTGAGTTCGTAGATATCGTTTTATGATTACGTAGTGCGGATTCATTTGTGGGTCAATATTTTATGGTTTTATATTGGTGGCGATAAATTGGTTTGAATTATCAGTGTGGAGTGTCTTTGGAAGATGCGTGGGAAAAAAGAATCAATTGTGTTAGGAGGGTATCAGTATCAGGTAGTGGGATCACTACATCCTCCCCCCCTTCGAAAAAGAAAATTGACCTTGAAGCGGTTAATTTTCTGTATAAAGGTTTAAAAGTGCAGGAAATTGTACAATTATTAAATTCAGGTTTTTTCTACTATTTTAACTATTTTTGAAAAAAAAAAATTTACAAATGGAATTTTCCTTACAATAATAAATTTTCATTTTTTAATAATAATGGTGATTTAAAGTTGTCCTTGAAGAGGTTACAAAATTTTTTGCTTTTTTTTTTTTTTTTATTTATTTTATTAACAATATGTATTTTAATGTATTTATATTTATTTATATTTAACATTTTTTCCAATTTTTGCTTTATCTTAGTAATAATGTCGTTGCTTTTTTTGTATATCTATATTAACTTACGTTTAAGTGCTTTACACATGAGACACGAACTGCGAACTGCGAATTGCGAATGGTCGCGAATTTTGACATTTCTTTCACATGAGTAATTTTTTTGGTCGCCGAACAGTGCGAATAGTCAACAAAACAAAACCAAAAGTAAATAAATTAAAGTAAAATGAGTGCTAAGAAAAAATATTTAAAGAAAAGGTGGCTTTTATGCAGTTTCATTTGTTACCAATTATATCTATTATTTTAAATTATTTTACCCTTTTTTCCATAGATTCACTCATTTTTTTTAATTTTCCGTCTAGCAACGAGCAACACAACACAGTAGAGATGTTATAGATTTGAGGTTAGGTTCGAACGAATTTTTTAGTCGCCGGTTTGTGGAATGCGTTCACTAGTTGTGCATTGCGAATTTACATTTGACAGTTCGCAGAAGATACGTTGTTGGTCGCGTAAAAAATATTAAAATACAAAATATTTCAATTTATAGTTATTTTATGCAGTGTTTTCCTTTTAAATCGTTGATTCGATCATTAATTCACTTCCTCGTAAAGTTAGAACAAAACAAAAATTGATATTAGCTGTGAAAATTGCTTAAAAAGATTTATTCGCATTCGCAGTTCGCAGCTCATGTGTAAAGCACTTTAAATATATGTATAATTTTTTTTTTCTTTTTTTTTTTTGTATATAAGAGTTTTTTATATTTATGCTAGTGGTATTTACAAATGTTTTTACATATTTTTTCTTTTTTTTTATATTATTCTTTGGGATGCGAACAACGTGAAGGATATTTTCTAGAACTTAGTCTTCTAGTGAAATCTAGTGCAAATTGTATGCTTCTTTTGTCTTTGTTTTTGTTATTGTTAGTCAGTCCAGTTGTATCAGTTAAAGTATGACTTAAGATTTTTTGCTTTAGTGGAGGAGGTACTATTTGTTGAGGCATAATCGTTTGTTTTAATGAATTAAATACGGTTGTTTGTTTAGGTACGGGGGGTGCACTTTCTTGTTTGAAAGAAGTTGAGGGACCCTTAGTGATGGTATTTGGTAAAGCACTAGGTAGTGGAGGTGGAGGAGGTGGCGATATGTTCATCGTTTTTTTGTACGGCCTTAGAGTTTTCAGGTAAAGTATTTTTTGGTTCTGCCGTACATATTTTGATTGATGTAACTGGCGCATCATTAGGACTCTGTTTGTTTTTTCTGAATTTTATAAATATTACCATTAACAGAAATATAAGCAGTATTAATGCTCCTGAGTTTGTATAGGATATCAATACAGCGGAAAACATAGTATATAGATTATTTATAGAGATACTGTCCTCCAATTGTCGTAAATTTTCATTGATTTTTATCCAGTTATTTTTAAATGAGGTTTGGGAGAGGTGAATGTTTGGAAAATTTTCTAATGTAGTGGTATTAAATCGGGGATAGTAAAATCGGCATTTGATTCTGTTGGTAGCTTCCAATGTGCAACCGAATAGGCGAAATTTTTAAATAGGTGAAGTATTGAATATGACATATACTATATTTGTCATACAAAACACCATGTGCTCGGGGTAGGCTTCCTAGTCAGCGAAAAAATGAAGTCTACCATCATCGACTTTAACGCTATAAGCGAAAGGCTATGCACCCTTCGCGTGCGAGGCAAATTTACGAACATTAGCCTCATTAAAGTTCACGGACCTACGGAGGAGTCCTCAGACGAAGAAAAAGAGACTTTCTACGAACAAGTCGAGAGGGCCCTCAATGCCTGTCCAAGGTATGATGTTAAAATCATCCTTGGGGATTTGAACGCAAAAATAGGTCGGGAGCCGGTATTCAGGCATTACGCAGGCACCCATAGTTTGCATGAGAACACTAATGACAATGGACTTCGAGTCTTAGAATTGGCAGCATCGAAAAACATGGTCGTTGCGATTACCAGGTTCCCGCGTAAAGATATCTACAAAGCCACCTGGGTATCACCTGATGGAGTCACTCGTAACCAAATAGAACACGTGTTGATAGACCGTCGCCACTACTCGAACTTGATGACGGTACGAACGTACCGAGGTGCCAATATCGACTCGGATCACTATCTTGTTGGTATGGTTTTCCGAGGGCGGATTGCCTTACGAAGACGCATTGCATCCGCCGATCAGGTTCGAATCAACACGGCTGCCCTGCGCAATGAAAACAGCAGTAACACCTTTGGTAATGCGTTAGGACTCGCCCTAGAATCACTTGATTTAGGGAGAGTAAGTCCTGGAGCCAGTATGCTGGGCGTAAATGAGAAGTGGACACGCCTTAAGAATATTGTCATTAGTACTGCCAACTCCATCTTAGGCAGCAGTCGTAAAAATCGGAACGACTGGTTTGATGATGAATGCAAGCTAGCGACTGAACGTAAGAATGTTGCGTACCGAGCAATGCAACAATTTCATAGAACGCGGGCACGCGAAGAGGAATATAAAGAGCTCAGAAGAACAGAAAAACGGCTTCACAGACAAAAAAAAATCAGCCTGGGAGAAGAACCTAATCTGTGAAATAGAAAAAAGCCAAGAGCGAGGTCCGTACCAGGCGCGGAAGTTGTACCAATCCGTCTGAAACATGACGCAGTACACACCACGCTGCACATACTGCAAGGACGGAGAGGGAAATCTGATCACCGATACTGAAAGCATACTGGAGCGATGGGAAGTGTACTTTAATGAATTGCTAAATGGTCAGCTCACTGCAGAAGTGGAGGCTCCACTACTTCAAGAAGAATACCCTATGTTGCCCCCACCAAGCATAGAAGATGTTGAGAAGGCTATAGGCCGGCTTAAACAGAACAAAGCCCCGGGAGCCGATGGCATACCAGCCGAATTATTCCATCATGGTGGGCCAGCCTTACGTCAAGTAATTCATGATTTTATAGTACACGTATGGGAGCAGGAAGAAATGCTAGAAGACTGGCGAAAAGGTTTAATATGCCCCATACATAAGAAGGGAGATGTCACAACGTGCAGCAATTATAGAGGTATCACGTTGTTGAGTACCACCTATAAGATACTCTCCTCTATCCTACAAGACCGGATAACCCCATACGCTAAAACTGTTATCGGACAATATCAGTGTGGTTTCATTCCAGGCAAATCAACAACTGATCAGATATTTACCGTTAGGCAGGCGATGGAAAAATGTCTAGAAATTAACATCCCAACATACCATCTGTTTATGGACTTTAAGGCCGCCTATGATAGCATAGCCAGGGTAGAACTTTTCAAAGCCATGAGAGAATTCGGCATCCCAAATAAATTGACACGACTATGTAGGTTGACCATGACCAACGTAACAAGCCAAGTAAAAATAGCCGGATTGCTATCCAGACCAATCAACATCTTTAATGGACTCCGACAAGGGGACGGTTTGGCCTGCCTCCTCTTCAACCTGGCGTTGGAGAAAGCAATCCGTGACTCTGGCACGGCAACAAGAGGGACCATCGTCAACAGGTCCAGCCAGTTACTGGCTTACGCAGACGACATCGACATCATCGGAAGAACCGAACAAGCTGTATACGATTCCTTCATCCAGATCGAGCAGGCGGCACAAAATCTGGGGCTGCACATTAGTGAAGATAAAACAAAGTACATGGTGGCGTCGAATGCGAGAAGAACAGTTGGTCAAACAATCAAGGTAGCGGAGCACGAATTTGAAGTGGTGCAATCCTTTAAATATCTTGGGTCAATAGTAGCAGCCGATAACAATATAGAAGAAGAAATACGCGGGCGGCTTCTCAAATCCAACAGAGCCTACTATAGTCTGTCAAAGCTCTTCAAATCCAGAAATCTCACCATAACTTCAAAACTGCTGCTGTACAGGACCATGGTCCTGCCAGTACTCACATATGGATCCGAGACTTGGGTGCTTAGCAAAAGGTACTCCGACCTCTTAGCTGCGTTCGAGAGAAAAGTCTTAAGGAGAATTGTTGGCCCCGTATGTGAGGAAGGACGATTCCGGAGACGGTACAATCATGAACTGTACGCAATATACCTTGAAGCAGATACCATGACAAAAATTAAGCTCGGTAGACTCCGGTGGGCAGGGCACCTAGCTCGCATGAGCGAAGAGGAACCTGTTCGGAAAGTTCTTTGTGGTACATTCTATGGTAGACGACAGCGTGGTAGATCATACTTGCGCTGGAGAGATGGCGTAGACCAGGACGCCCAAAGCCTTGGGGTGCGCAACTGAATGGCGTCGGCTAGAGACCGGGATAGGTGGAGAAACTTGTTGAAAGAGGCCAGGACCGGAACCCGGTTGTCGAGCCGATGATGATGATGATGATGAAGTATTCCTATTCCTTCTAAGTATTTCTGAGATATAGTTTCAGCACATTGAGAATAAATGATTTGTTTATTTTGGAAAGCAAATAGCCAATTATTTGGAGCTCTTAGCTTGATAATAATGGTATTGTTGAGGAAACTTGTGGACATTATGAACTTGCAAGGTGAGTGGTTGTGCGCTTTTATACCAGGAATATTAAAACATAGAGAGTCTGAATTTTCGTTAATTGAAAAGGGTTTGTCTTGATTACAGATGAAAAAAATTGAATCTTGAAATTTTGAAGGTGAGGAGGGGCATTTCTAGACCACGTGGAGTACAGGATTAAAGGTGTTTTTGCAAAAGAAGATCGCAAAAATTTTGTTCGTTCTTGTCATCGTTTTAACAGTCGGAGTTTGTTGTTATGTACTAGTTTGGATTTTCTTCCAATTCTTATTATTATATTTACTTCAGATACAATTTTAGTAACTTCGTAAGGTCCGTCCCATAAGCTTGATAGTTTATTTTGTCTCGTCTGGTTTTTCATTAAAACCATATCACCAACTTTGAACTCCTTTCCTTAACATTCTTGTCATAATAAACTTTGTTTTTCTTTTTTTTCTCGTGAATAGTGTCTCTCGCAATTTTGTAACTATGTTGGAGTCTGCTTTTTAGTTCGTTGGCGTAATTGTCGTAACTATAGAAAGTTTGTGGTTCCCTACTTATTGAATTTGGAATCCGTGCAGGATAACCATACAACAATTCAAATGGAGTATAATTTGTGCTACTATGTGGAGTAGTGTTATATACAAACATAGCGTATGGAAGCCATGTGTCCCAAGAGAAAGGATCTTTGTCAATGTAATGACGTAAGTATTCCGCAAGTGTCCTGTGACTACGCTCTAATGCGCCGTTGGTTTGGGGGTGGTATGGGGTTGTTTGCAATTTTCTTGTTTTGAGGACTTTGCATACTTCTTTAAACACATTGCTGAGAAAATTTGTTCCTTGATCCGTTAGGATCGAGTCGGGTATCACAAATCGACAAACCAGCCGTTCAACTAACATTCGTGCTATAGTTGAAGCCTCGGCGTTCTGTACAGGTATTGCTTCGGAGAACTTGGTTAAGTCATCCTGAAATGTCAGAATATATTTGTTATTTTCATAACTGACGGGTAGTGGACCTACTATGTCTAGGGCTATACGCTCGAATGGGGATTTACAGGTGGTGGTAACTTTCATGGGTATTTTGTTGTTACGAGATAATTTATTTTTTTGACATGACTCGCATTTACGTATATGATTTTTGACGTCTTTCGATATAGTTGGCCAGTAGTAATATTGCTTAATTCGTTTAGAGGTTCTTGTTACTCCTTGGTGCCCGCCAAATGGTGACTCGTGGTTTTCATGTTGAATTTTTGATATATCTCCTTGTATTTCTATTAGTATCCTTGTATCAATATGGAGATATGTGTTGAATTTTGCTTGTTTGAAAGCTTCAAGTATTAATGTTTTTAAGTCGTTTTGAGGCTGATTACTTACGGGTACTGACAATGCAATTGATGATAAATTGTTTTTATTACATTCATTTATGATGTCTTTCATGCATTTCCTAATGTTTTCTCGATCTGAAGGACTTCTTATTGGTAAAGGTAATGTAACTGTACAATAAAAGACGTTTGAGGGTTCTAATTTTTGGATCCAGACTTGACATATATCGGGTTTCTTGAAATCAGGTAGACGATGTTTTAATATTTTCTCTTCTGCAGTTTCTACTAGGGGCAATATAATTACTTTAAAGGTGACTGTATTATTTAAAAATATGGATTCTTTTTTTTCGATAATTTTAAACTTTGATTGAAGTTCTGTTATTATTTCATTACTTACGGACGTTGTGTCATCTCTATCTTCTTGTCGGTCTTCTTTTTCTTGTGCCCGTTTTTGACTTCGAGTGGTCACAAATACCTTGGTTTCATCACCGCCTTGAATACGGCTTAAAGCATCAGCATTAGTGTTTAATTTTCCCTTTTTGTGGATAATCTTGTATTCATATTCTTCTAATAGGATTCTCCATCGCATAAGTCTAGACGTAGGATCTTTTCGTCCTATCAACCATTGTAACGATCAGTAACGATCGTAAATTTTCTTCCATAAACATACGGTCGAAATTGTGTCAGGGCGTAAATTACGGCAAGAAGTTCCTTTTCAGAGGTTGTGTATCTTGTTTCACTCTCGTTTAGAGTACGACTTGCGAAGAAAATCGGTTTGTCTTTGCCAATAGGACCTTGTGACAAAACGGCGCCTAAAGCAATATCGCTGGCATCAGTGGTAATTAAAAATTCTTCATTAAAATCTGGGTATGTCAGGATAGGAGGGTTAATGACTTTTTCCTTTAAAATCCTGAAAGCTTCGTCGCAAAAAGCGTCCCAACGAAAGGTTACATTTTTCTTTAACAAATTTGTCAATGGCTTTGCAATTTCAGCAAAGTTAGGGATAAATTTTCGATAATAACCTACGAATCCAAGGAAGGATTTGATATCTTTCGGTTTCTTGGGAACAGGGAACGATTTTACAGCTTTTGTTTTCTCAGGACTAGGTTTTATTCCTTCCTCTGAGATGACATGTCCCAGGTAAGTGAGCTCCTTTCTAATAAAATGACATTTCTCGGGCTGCAGTTTGAGATTATTCTCCCTAAGGCGTTTTAAAACCTTTATCAATCTGGTATTATGATCGTTTAAATCATAGCCATAAATAACTATGTCATCCACATAGACAAAACATTCAATTCCTTGAAGTCCCATTAGTACATTATTCATAAGACGCTGGAAAGTAGCCGGGGCGTTTTTAAGTCCGAAAGGCATGCGATTGTATTCATAATGACCAAACGGAGTACTGAAAGCTGTTTTTGATTTGTCCATTTCATCTATGAGGATTTGATGAAAGCCCTTTGCAAGGTCGAGAGTACTGAAATACTTAGCTCTTCCCAATTGATCTAGAATGTCAGTTATGTTGGGTAAGGGGTAAGCATCTCCGACGGTGATGTCATTCAATTTCCTAAAATCGACTACCACTCTCCATCGTTTAGTTCCATCTTGTCCTGACGTTTTCGGAACTAGTAGTAGAGGAGAATTCCATGGACTATTGCTTGGTTGTACCACGCCATCTTCTAGCATTTCATTCACTTGTTTGTGAATTTCCTGTCTAGAACTTTCTGGAAGTCGATATGGTCTAGTATACAGAGGGGGTTTGTCTTCACTTGTAATAATTTAATGTTGCAATGTATTTGTATGAGAGAGATGATCTCCCTCTAGATAAAAGAGATCATTGTATTCGCGGCATATACTTAGAATGGTTTTTTTTTTCATCAATGTTACAATGTTTGAGTTCTAAGAGTGACTCTAATTTCTTTAACCTATTCTGTACTGGGTCTTTAAGACTATTTAACTCAAGAGTGTTATAAATATTTATTGAGTTTTTCGTATTTTATTTTAATATTATTGACATTTATTTCTTGGTTTGAATCTAAAATATTCATTAGAAGTACCTTTATTTTGCAATTTTTGTTTTGGGTAATTGTTTCGCCCAAGTAAATTCCTGGTGCTACTTCACCCTTTTGCGTGACAATATAATTTAAATCCTCTTCTTCAAATGGTATCTCTATTATTTGTTGAGTTCTTGGCCTTAGAATAATTTTTACTTGCGACTTATTGGTACTATAAGGCAAGTTATGCATTCGGAAAAAAAATCAAACTCGAGATTTTGATCAAAGTTGACATTACGATGATAGCGAAGACTAAAAAAGTGGGTCTCGCAATTCTGTCTGTCTGTGTGTCTGTCTGTCCAGCTAAACGGCTCGGCCGATTTTCTTCAAACTTGGTAGATATGGGTTTTAATTTTTTCCCCCTGGATGTTTTTTGATTTGATTTTTTAAGACCAAAAATAACGGTACCTGCCATACGAATTTTTTTCGAAATTTTATAAACATTTTTTTTTTTCTCAAAAACTGTTCGACAGATTTTAAAAATAAAAACACAAAAAATTTAATTTAATTAAAGCTAGGTATTTGTTGAAAAAAAATTTCAGAAAAATGGTTATTGAGGGTACCCCCCATGGAACCATTATTTTTCTTTTTGATTTCCTCAAAAACGGTACAACTGATTTTGATAATTTTTTTTTGCTAAGGCTCCCCAAAAACCTGAATAGAATTGTGTACTCAAATTTTCAAACAAATTTTTTTTGGAGTTTTAAAAAAAACTTCAAATTTTTTTTTCCAAAACTCAATATTTCGAAAACCCCCCGCTAGATTTTTTTTAATCTTGATAAATAAAACTTTCTCAATATAATCTACAAGATGTGAGAAAAAAAATTGTATTTTACCTAAAAATAAAGGTACCTACCATACAAATGCTAAAAAATTAAAAAAAAATGGTTTTCAAAAATCGTATTTTTCTCGAAAACGGTTCCGAGAATTTTGATAAAATTTTTCAGCTTGTACCTACCATAGAACCATTTTTTCGAATTTTGAACTTCTCATTATCCACATAACGGATCTTAATGAAATTTTTTATAGAGATACAGAAGCTTCTAAAAAGTCTAACACACATTGCATTTCAAAACTTTAAAATAAATATTTTTTGAATTTTTGGAAAAAAAATCAATTTTTTATTTTTTTGAAAATTCGATATCTCAGAAACGGCTCAATATTTTTTTTTGTAAATTTTATTTTTATTCGAACAATAATAAAAACTTTAAATTGGCGTACCAAAATTTTTTCTTAAAAAGCTTTGAAAAAGTTTGTACATAAAAGCTTTTTTTTAAGAAACCACTACAACGACTTATAATTTTTGTTCTTGCATAAATTCATATTTGGATAGCATTATGTTTTTGTCTCTTACTAGTAAAAGAATTTAAAAAATAATTTAATCCTTATGAACAGTTTTCTCTAATAACATTCGTTTTTAAAATTCCTACTCTGTTACATAAGAGCAAGTTCGTGCAACCCAGTCGTGCATTTTATTTCTTTTTGTTCATAAAATTTTTTATTTACCTCAGTCTTATTTTCTGCTTGGTTTTCTTTTTCTTTTAATTGTTTTGTTTTTTATCTGAAACGTCAGTGGATTCACATGGTGTTTTGTCAGTATTTCACCCGTAGATGGTATCTCGTAAGATATTTTGCGGTCTCCCTTCTTCTCATTAGCTTCACATTTCGCTATATTTTCTTTCTTTTGAGGTACTCGTATAAAAAATTGTTTGTTGTCGCAATGGCGTATTATTGCAGAGGCTTTTACTTTTAATTGTCTTTTTTCATAATTTACCTTACACTCAAACCTATCGAGAAAATCGTTCCCAAGAATTCCATCATATTCCAAATGTGTTTTGTGTGACAACACTTGGAATGGATGTTCTAAGAATGATATGCTTTTAAGATCAACGATTTCTAATGTTCCTGTAATTTCACCCATAGTTTGGATAGGTTCCCCAGCTATGGTTAAAATTTCACAACAATTTTTAGGTTTAATATAAGGCAAATTTTTGTTTTTTAGAAGGCAAATGTCGGCGCCTCACAGTGTGAAATTTTCTGATTCTAGTGGAACTTAATGCAAAAAATAAAGTTTAGCTATCAAGTATAATACCAATTTTAATCAGTTCTAAACATAACAGTGAAATGATTTTAGTTGGTGAGAGGTTAATATAATGGTTTGGTTTTGAATGGTAAGTTGTCAAAGTGATACACTCTGTGAAACAAAAAATTGAAGTCATCACATAGCCGATTAACTAAGCTTTGCTGATTCGAATTGCGTGTTGTGAATTAAAAAGAGATTTATTATTTTTTAATTTTGAATTTTATACTACAGATTTGAGTAAGTTTTATGAATTCAATTTTGTTATTTTTATTTTTTAAATATATTTTCGTAAAACAGTAAAAAAAATCGTCTTTTTTAACTTTGGAAGCAAATTTTTTACATTTCCCTTCGTGTACCCGCTCTAAATTTTGCATAGATTTATTCTGTAAGCTTTTCTTAACCACAATCAAAGGTAAGTTTTTGCAACCAATTGCTGCTCCCATACAAATATTTACCACTTACAGAAAATGAATAGGATGACCATTTTTGAACTTTGGTACCAAACTCTAAAAACCGAAAAGTTTCGAAAAGTTGTTGAGTACATTGCTGCAGAAAATGGAATTGAACCTCCCTGCCGAGAGTTGGAGATGTCTGTGGGTAGGCTTGTTGGTATTATAAAACAAAAATGGGAGCAGAGCTATAGAATCCACTCTAAATTTGTAAAAAAAAAATCAAGAGTCGTTAGAAAAGCCTATTATTTTACCAACTGCTTGCCTGTACCAAGCTCAACCAAGTACAAGTGCAGAATCAAAAGAAACAAAATTTGGTAGGCCCCAGAAACCATTTGAAGAATGCAACATAAAAGTGCAAAAACGAAAAGTCCTTGATATAGAGTTACGTCTGAGCCTCCACCTGAAACCATAATCCCGTTCCCCCGGAAACTCCCCTTTGCCTAACGGCACATTATTCTTATAACAATGGAGATCATCCAAACCGTTACCCCGAATACCGCCCATATTCCCCTTTTTGCCTAACGGCACATTGCTTATACAACAACGGTTCCCACGCCATTGTGCATACTAAGCACAATCCAATCCTAATCGGATACACACCTTTTCCTTCCAAATGCTTTAAATACATTTTTATATACATACCAATGAAATATGAATATTTCATAAACAAGTGAAATTGCTAACCTAATCTATTTTTGTATTACAATTAAGCTCTCTTTCGAATTAAGCCTAAGATATATTGTCAGTCTTTAATCATCCAAGCTATCGAGAAGTGCAGCCTCGCTAAAGACAGCGGCTTCTTTTTAGCAAATAAATAAATTAATATTGTAACCAAGCTATCGGGAAGTGCAGCCTCGCTAAAGACAGCGACTTCTCTTTAGCGAATAAATAAATTAAAATTGTAAATTTATAATGAATAAAAAAAATAAATAATAAAAGAAAAAAAAATATTAAAAAAGAAAACGATTAAGTTTTTTTTATTGAAACGCTCGGTCGCAGTCGTAAATGGCGCAGTCGGTAGTTCGTTTAAGAACATATTATAAAAGTTCGTTTAAGAACATATAAAAGTTCGTTTAAGAACATATAAAAGTTCGTGTAAGAACATATAAAAGTTCGTGTAAGAACATATATAAAAGTTCGTGTAAGAACATATATAAAAGTTCGTGTAAGAACACATATAAAAGTTCGTGTAAGAACATATAAAAGTTCGTGTAAGAACATATAAAAGTTCATGTAAGAACATATAAAAGTTCGTGTAAGAACATATAAAAGTTCGTGTAAGAACATATAAAAGTTCGTGTAAGAACATTATAAAAGTTCGTGTAAGAACATATAAAAGTTCGTGTAAGAACATATAAAATAAAAAACTTTTCAAAACCTTCCAAAAGTGACAAAATGAACCTCCCAGCAGACCCAACATCAGCAGCAGCGGCAGCAGCAACAACAGAAACAGGAGTAAGTCGCACTAGATCCAATAAAATATTTAAACGGGTTACCTACCTTTAATGGTAACTTCGAAAATTTAAATAATTTCACTGATTTATTAGATAGGGCTTATCCCTCCCTTTGTAAATTTGAACCAAATGTTCAACTCATTTTTCTAGATATAATTAAGAGCAAATTAGTAGGAAGAGCTCGAGAAGCAATAGAAAAAAGAGGCTGGGTGCGACCCACACTGATAACTTCCCATTTGTGGTCTTAAAAACTTTATATTTAGATAAAAACATATTGTGACGTTTTCTTCAGTTTTACCATAGCTATTAATGGAATTTGAATATGTGGGACTTGTGTACAACTGAACAACCTTATTCATATACGTATGTACAGTACATACATTCTTCTAAAAACTAAGTTGATAATAAAATTATAAAATTATGTATTATATTATAGAAATTACTTTATTATTTCGGTTCCAAACATTTTAATTGAAAAAATTTAAAAACGAAATATTGAAATATAAAAGATATGGTTTGGTTATTGATGGAAGGGTACTTACAAAATATATCCGCTCTAAAACTAGATATATGTCAAATATAAACCATTTGTTAGAAATTGTATTATGTATAAAATTAAATAATGGCAAAGTCAATATTATTGCTCGTTCTCAAGATATTCTAGTCAAAAAACAAATATTACCACTTTTTAGTAGATTTTTTTTATATTTTTGTTAAAACTGTCAATTCGATACTTGTCAAAATTTAACCATATGTTAATAATTGTATTATGTCGATACCTTCCCGTAAGAATGTACTAAGCGACACTTTTTTCGAAAATGACTTTTTGATGAGGAAATATAGGTACTATATGTTAAGGGCCACGTTTTGGCCTGGGTTTCACCAACCTATTATGCATGAAAAGGAAACTAGAGTACAAATAAAAAAATTTATCAACTGCCATGTTTTCTCATTAAAATAATGTTGCCCCCCGAAATTTGTATTATCCACCAAAAAAATTATGCTAAGCGACATTATTAAAGATCTCATTGTCGTGAGCAACAAAATTGTCTCTTAGCACACTATGATTCAACTAGAACTTTCTTCGTTTTTTTTTCGTTTCCTGAACAATTTTAGAAATGTCGCTTAGTATACATTATTACGGGAAGGTATCGATGTATAAAACAACATACTTTAGAAGGCACTATCGGTGTTCATTCCCAAGAAATTCGACTTGAAATACAATTTTAACTAGTTTTCACTAGAATTTTTAATAGTTTTTTTATAAAAAAAAACACTATTAATTCAACATTTTACCAATTGTACAAAATTATACTTTGTATAAAATAAACTAAATTAGAAGTCAATATAACTACTAGTTCTCGAGAAATTTGAGTCGAAAAACAATTTTTACCAATTTTTAATAGAATTTTATATAGTTTTTTTATTTTTTGTAAAAAAACTGTAAACTGATTTTTTTTGAAATTTTCACCAGTTGTCAAACACATTATTTTTCGTAAAATAAAATTATTTTGAGTTTCAAATTGTTTTCCGTTCTTAGAATATCTGGGTTATGAAATTTTTTTTTTCAGTTTTTTTTATTTAAAAAAATAACGGTAGATATGTTCATTTTTTTCCAAATTCATACCAAATCTGTATGACCTTGTAATGAGTACATTAAATTTTATTTGAAGTCAATAGCATTATTTTTTCGTGAGATATGTGAAAATAACCAAAATTTTTACTTTTTTTTTAAACCGTTATAGTGAAAAAACTACTCACTGAATTTTAATAAACGGCCTTTCAGCCTCTTTTGAAGTTATTATCTATTAAATAAAATTTATTTGAAGTCGATATCTTTACTCGTTCTTGAGATATCGACGACGAAAAATGGTACAAGAACGTACGGACGTACGAACGTACGCACGTACGAACGTACGAACGTACGAACGTACGTACACACACACACAGACATCTCTCTAAAAATGATTGATATAGCCTCTAGGGACCTTGAAACGTCGAGAAATGTCAAAAATTCCAATTTGACAAATCGGACCGATTACAATAACTCCCTATGGGAAGTTAATAAATAATAGTGCTTCTACTTGGGAAGAAATCAAAAAAATATTGTATCAGTATTTTGGTGACAGGAAATCCATAGAACAGCTATACGATGACCTATGAGGATTACAATTCTATGATAGTTGCCAGAGCTTCTATGATAGAATTAAAATAGCACTAAGGAGACTTAATAGCAAGACAAATCAGGACAAGACAATTATTGCTTCCATAGAAATAAAGAAAAATTGTGAAATGTCACTTAGGCTATTTATAAGTAAAATTCCAGAACCAATGAAACGCATACTGATATGCAGACAGCCGAAAACATTGGAGCAGGCCATGGACATCCTTCATGACTCTGGCTATGCTTAAACAAAAATTAATAGACTAAATAAAAACCCCAATAATATGATACCAGGGCAAAAATTTTCACAAAATTATCAAAACCCCTCTTATAGTAACAACAACAATAACTATAACCCATTTAATCAAAATAACGGATCGGGACAATACAGAAACAATTCTTCTGGACAGTTCCGAAATCACAATAATACCAGCCATAATAATAATAACTCTGGAAACTGGAGAAATTCTTCTGGACAGTTCCGAAATCACAATAATACCAACCATAATAATAATAACTCTGGAAACTGGAGCAATTCTTCTGGCCAGTCCCGAAATTATTATAGTAACAATTCTAATAGTAATAACTACAACAATACTAATAATAACTCTGAGCTGATGGACACCTTGTCCATATCTCATCAACGACAAGTGAACACCCTCAATGACGTTAAGGATTTTCGGGAAGAAAGCCCAGGGGTAGACTTCCCTATATAATAGTTAAGACAAAAACGAGTATTCTAAGTCCAGGGTTATGCCACCCAAAATGGCGCACAGAACTAACAAAATCAATACAAATAAAAACAGCTGGTAAACCTATCTTTGCACATAATAAAGTGAAAATACCACTGTTCAAGGAATTCGGGATGGGTGATAAAATCGCAGAATTCTTAGAACACAAATTTCACGATACATATGATGGATTAATAGGCAACAATATACTGCTCCCAGCTAAAGCTATAGTAAATTTAGACAAAAAACTACTATATATAAATGATAAAGAAATTCCAATCTACTTCAATGAAAATGAAGAAGAAAAAAAGGAAGTTCCATCAATTGAATTAGAAGATTATGAAAAATCAATACCGGAAGTTTTTTTACAAGAAGTTTATCAGTTAGAAACAAATACAAACTCTATATCGGACCAAATAAGAATAAACCATTTAAATGAACAAGAAAAAAGTGAAATAAATAAACTTATTTCTGAATATTCGTCAGTATTCTATCAAAAAGGAACTCACTTAACATTTACCAACGGGATAAAACACGAAATAAAAACATTTAACGACATTCCAATTTATACCAAGAATTATAGGTACCCTGAGGTACATAAGAATGAGGTTAAATCTCAAATTAATGAGATGCTGCTCCAAGGCATCATAAGGCCGAGCAGTTCACCTTATTCGGCACCAATATGGGTCGTTCCGAAAAAGGAAGCTGCTTCTTTGGTACAGAAATGGAGAATCGTTATCGATTATAGAAAATTGAACAATGTAACCATAGATGACAAAATTCCAATTCCAAATATAGATGATATATTTGATAAATTGGGAAGGTCATTATATTTCACAACATTAGACTTAGCTAAGGGCTTCCATCAAATTGAAATAGCAGAAGAAGACATCAAAAAAACTGCTTTTTCAACGGATAGTGGGCATTACGAATTCCTTCAAATGCCCTTTGGATTAAAAAACGCCCCCGCAACCTTCCAGCGTTTAATGAATTCTGTACTCCAGGAATTTATTGGGAAAATATGTCTTGTCTATTTAGACGACATTATCATATTTTCTACAAGCCTGGAAGAACACATTGTGTCAATTAAAAAAATTTTCAGAAGACTTAGAGAAGTCAACTTAAAAATTCAGTTAGATAAAAGCGAATTTTTAAAGAAAGAAACAGAGTTTTTGGGTCACATAGTAACAACTAGTGGAATCAAACCCAACCCCAATAAAATAAAGGCTATACAAAACTATACGTTACCTAAAACTCTCAAACAAATTCGAGCATTTCTAGGAATCACGGGTTACTACCGTAAATTCATAAACGATTACGGAAAAGTCGCAAAACCCATGACATCATTCCTTAAGAAAGATGCTAAAATTGATACCACAAACAAAGACTATATTGAAAGTTTTGAAACCTTGAAAACACTAATAACATCCGCACCCATCCTCATATATCCTGATTTTTCCAAGAAATTTACAGTAACCACAGACGCATCAAATTATGCAATAGGTGGTGTTTTAAGCCAAGATAGTCATCCAATTTGTTTTTATAGCCGTACTTTAAATCAACATGAAACGAAGTACTCAACTATCGAAAAAGAGCTACTTGCAATAGTTGATTGTACTAAATATTTCAGACCATATCTTTATGGACGAAAATTTCTAATTAGAACCGATCATCGACCCTAGTTTGGCTAAGTTCACTTAAAGAACCCAATGCTAAACTTCAAAGGTGAAAGATTAAACTGGAAGAATATAACTTTGATGTCGAATATGTCAAAGGAAAAGACAATCAAGTAGCCGATGGATTGTCAAGGATAGAAGTTTACCATAATGAAGATACAAACCATGTAACTAATAATGTTGAGAATCTAGACCAACAATCCATTATAGCAACTATCCACAGTGCAAATGAGGATAGTAGTGACCATATTCCGATAATTGAATCACCTGTAAACATTTATAAAACTCAAATAATAATTAACGAAACTAGTAATGTTAGTAACCACAAGATATACCATGTTTTCAATAAAAAACGTATTGTTATAGAAATAAAAAATTTCAATGAAAATTTCTTCCTAGAAATAATGAAAAAATTCATTCCTACAAAGGGAATAGTAGGCATTTTTTCCAGACACGACAGTCTATATGCCAAATTTCAAGACGTTTATATCAAATACTTTAGCAGAAACAAAATTTTAAAATTCGTAAAATGTTCAAAATTTTTAGGAGACCTCGATGACGAAGAAAAAGAATTACTAGTAATATCAAAAACGCACGATTCACTGAACCATAGGGGAATAAACGAAACCTATGCAGAGATTAAAGATACCTACTATAGCCCGAAACTCAAAGACAAAATCCAAAAATATATTAATAATTGTAGAATCTGTAACAAATCCAAATACGAGCGAACGCCAAATAAAATACCTTTGAAAATAACTGAAACCCCCGAAAAACCTAATCAAATAATTCACAAAGATATCAGGTATGCAAATATAAATCTAATGTTTGTCACTATGATTGATAAATTCTCTAAACATGTTTCAATACAAGAAATCAAACATAGAACATGGACATCTCTATTAAGAACACTCGAAGATAGATTTGTAAACTTTGGCATTCCCGAAAAAATTGTAACAGACGCACAGTGCGTTGAGTAGTGGAAAAAAATCAAAAAAAAAAATATTTACTTTCTTGTTTCCAAATAAGCCAAATTGAAGTTAACAATCCCGAGAATATTATCCAAAAGGTTTTTTATGATAAAGCTTAGCCACCAGCTATAAGCGCAGCTCTGAATGTCACCTTAACTGGCTAGCTCAAAATAAGAGAAAACTATAGACCGAAGCAATATGCGTCGCGCTCAAGATTTATAAAGAATAACAAATTGAGTTTTAATTTTTTCATGATCTCTGATAAGTACAGTTATTCTCACGTTTTTTTTTATTTCGTTAACTGCAAGTTGTAGGGTCTTAAATCAAGGTCAAAATCAAGGTTATTATTGCGTAGAGAGTGCTTTATTTGAATAGACCTATTTTTCGCGTGTCATCACTTGTTGTAAAAAAATATTTTTGAAAATAAAGACAAGATTAAGATCTTTTAAAAAAAGTAAGATTCATCTGCCTTTACCTGCCTTTTTCCTTAATACAACCTATTATTTTCATGCATTTTTAACAGAATGTGTTCAAATAGAGAGATTTTTCAGGTATGGTTGTCTGCTCCATCAATCAAAGTTCCAAATCTTTTGCAGTTTGTGTTAAGAAAATTTAATGTAGAAGGTATTTTGGAGCCTGAAGATGACATTAAATAAAAGGTCACCTTTTTTCTCTGTGCTCAAACATTTATAAGCGCTGGCAAAAGAGCAAAAGCACGAAAAGTATATTTTTTTGAAAAAAAAAACAAACAAAACCAAAAATATTAGCAAACTGTAGCAAAATATTTTATGTCATTATGTTTTGTTGTTATTGTGCTTTGAGAAAATGTTTACTTTTCTTGCTAACCTTCAAAATATATGACTTTTTGTAGGGCAAGGTCAAACCATACAAAGTTAAAAAAAATCAAAAAATGGATTTCTTTTAATAAAAACACAAGAGTTGAAGGTGTTTTTGAATTTATATTGAATGATTTAAAGATTAAGAACGATTTTGTTGAAAAAAGTATGCCTCCTTTTCAAAAATCTTGAGCGTAGGTGGAAGGCTTGTACACGAAACGGCGATCATTTTGCGAGACGCCACGGAGTCTGGTTGAGAACTTCTTTTATTTTTCCAAATATTACTCTTAATTTTCTGAAAAATTCATCATCTTGTAAATAAATTCTTCAAAAGTAGATTGGGTCTCATTGTTGACAAGCCTAAGTTTGGATTTGGGTCAACAAATTATGGAATCAGGGCAAGAAGTTTTTTTCAGAATTCGAAAATAACTGCAAAAATAATAAGATTTGATGAAGAACTCATACATAAATTTTCAATCGCATTAAGAGTCTTAGCTTCAGGATTTTCTATACAATTTCATCTTTAAAAATACCTTTAAGACAACTGTCTAGAGGCGAGTCATAAAAAATTACGGAAAAATCACCTCCCTCACACAAGAAAATCATTAATACAAACGAAGACCTCTTGACAACATTACTTTTAAAGTCTGATCCTTTTATTTTGAATTTCAGACAGATTCAAGACCTTTAAAAGCTGACCAAAGCAATGTCAGGCCATATATCAAAATTTTTCTTCGTAATTGTTTATTTTTCAGTTTTTCCTTTTGATATTACTTTTTTAAGGAATAACTATTTTTGTCAACAATAAAAATATTCATTCTATTTTGCAAAATCTTTTATGCCGATATATTCCGTAGTTTTTGTGCTTTGGGAACATACATATATACATTCCTACTAACCTTTAAAATATTACTACTTTTGTATAACGTAAAAATCATAAATTTTTTGTAATGTTTGGCTTCCAACTAATAATAATAAAATTGTGAGCGTGGCAGTGGGTGGTCTTCGGTTAAAATTAATTTTTTTATCACACACATCAATTCTGGACACTTTTTTTCAATATCCTACGAGAAGTTTAAGAAAAAGCTATATTATAGAAAAAGTGGGCGTGGAAGTGGGCGTACTTCACGATTTTATTAATTTACAATTTCTTATCTAACCAGAATATTAATACTTGAATTCACTATCGTACGGAAGTTTCCGTTAAAACAATTTTTTGTCCGCAGTGGGCGTGGCAAGGGGCGTGAAAATTCCTCAAATTGAGTAAAATCCCATATTTATTGCATTTAATAACCAATTTTTGTGCACAGTTACCTTACTTTTGAAAAACAGATTTTTTTCCACTACCGCCATACAATCGACACACTGTGAGACGGTGAAAGCGGATTTTCATCATTAAATATAACAGAATTTCTGAAAGAACATAATGTTGACATTCACATAACAACCCCATATAATAAAACAGGCAATTCGGATATCGAAAGATTCCGCTCGACTCTAAACGAGCATATACGAACATTTACAGCTGACGAAAACAACACAGACACATTAAGAAAGAAGGTCCTTAAGGCAGTAACAATATATGTATAACAAGACGATACATTCTTCAACAAAACAAAGACCCATAGAATAATAAAAATGACATAGATCTTACAAAAGAAGAACATAAATACTTGAAAATAGAGTTAATAATAAACTTAAACCAGTTCATATAGAATCAGACCCAATAGTCATAAATAAAGATTATTTACAAAATGAGAGAGGCAGTAAATTTTATAAAAATCAAGTTAAAAGGAAATACAAATATGAAAATACGTAAGCAAAATTTTTTTTTCAGGTACTTTTAGTCATACTTACTACACTTTTAATATCAACAAGTGGACAAAAAATAGACGTTCAAAACTTAAACGAAGGCAATGGATTTATAACCATTAGAGGCGAAGAAACAAAAATCATTGAAAGTTACTATAAAATTTTGCACGTCATAAATTTAACACTATGGACGGAAAGTTTTGAACTTCTTAAACATAACGTTGAAAACATAAAAGACAAGAACGAATACCCAACTATTATACATGGATTAAAACAACTAGGACAAGAAATAAATAGTTTAACTCAACACAGACAAAAAAGAGCTTTATTTAATTTTTTAGGAACAAGTTTGAAATATCTGGCAGGAACAATGGACTACGAAGACGAACACGAAGTAAAAACAAGACTTAGCTTCAACGAACAAA
Organism: Chrysotoxum bicinctum; assembly: GCA_911387755.1. NCBI lineage: Eukaryota > Metazoa > Arthropoda > Insecta > Diptera > Syrphidae > Chrysotoxum > Chrysotoxum bicinctum. Next base: position 116,313,683 of record OU426987.1, read on the forward strand.
ACAATAAAAACCTAATTGATGGATTAAACGACCAAATTAAAATAAATTCTGAATTTTACGAAAACATTTACAATATAACAAAACACATAAACAAACAACAAACAGACATAAAAAATCAATTTTCAACAATAAGTAACGCAATTGATAGGGAAAACCTCAAAATAACCACAATGCAACATGCATTTCAGATCCAGTACGACATTCAACTACTAAGCAATCAAGTTAAAAAAGTAAAGGAAAGCATTTTACTAAGCCAATTAGGTCCCCTAGGAAAAGATATTTTGTCATCAAAAGAAGTAGAAAATTTTAACATAACATTTGAAAACTTTAAGGATATCAAAAGTTCAAGTATATTTCATAAAAACCAAATAATCTTTGTTATAATGATCCCAGTATATGATAATACTAAATTTCACCGTGTATTTATAGAACCAATTCCAAATTTAGAATTTCTTGAACTTAACACTAATTACAAAACAATTATAACAGATGGAAAAACTAATTATAAAGATGATAAGAAAATTTTAAGAAAAGATTAATTGAAAATCATTGATGATGAATGTATTAAGAATATTTTCAAAAAAAATACAAGTTGTAATTTTTTAAAAAATAAAAATATAGAAATTAAACAATTAGCAAACAATATTATAATACCTAAAAATATGCCTAAAACAACTATTGAACAAAACTGTAATAATTTTAATTTAGAATTGATGGGCAATTATGCTATTAAATTTGAAAATTGTGTAATAAACATAAATAATATTAAGTACGAAAATTTTATATATTATGAAAGTTTTATAATACCTAGCTTAAGTAACGTAAAAATCAAAGCAATTGATATGAATTTTTCTAGCGCTGAAATCAATGTAAAACAAATAGAAAATCGAAAGCTCATTGATGAAATTAAATTTAAACATAAAATATACAGGAGCATACATTATAGTTTTAACTTTTTAATTTTGGGTTTAATTATTGTACTTTTAACTATTTGTTCCACAAAAAGAATCACAAAAAGTAAAATTAAGGTAAATATTCAAAATAGTGATTCTACGGAGCAGAATCCTAGGGGGGGAGGAGTTACGTCTGAGCCTCCACCTGAAACCATAATCCCGTTCCCCCGGAAACTCCCCTTTGCCTAACTGCACATTATTCTTATAACAATGGAGATCATCCAAACCGTTACCCCGAATACCGCCCATATTCCCCTTTTTGCCTAACGGCACATTGCTTATACAACAACGGTTCCCACGCCATTGTGCATACTTAGCACAATCCAATCCTAATCGGATACACACCTTTTCCTTCCAAATGCTTTAAATACATTTTTATATACATACCAATGAAATATGAATATTTCATAAACAAGTGAAATTGCTAACCTAATATATTTTTGTATTACAATTAAGCTCTCTTTCGAATTAAGCCTAAGATATATTGTCAGCAGGGCCGGACAAGCTATACGTGCAAGCTGTGCAAATGCGCAGGGCGCTGAACTCAAAAGGCGCCTTGGGCAAGCGTTAAAAAAGCCACTACTTCATAACCACTACCTACCATCTCTTTTAAGTTTCATTTCTTTTTTGGGGTGGCCGTGGCGCGATGGATGTGTGCTCGCCTGTCAACCTCATGATGACAGGTTCGATCCCTACCGTCGTCTATGTCGCTTTAATTCCATTAAAAACCTTCTAAAAATTGTCATCAATGGGTTGCTGGTTTACTCATTACATGTTGTTCAGGCATAACACTAACAACTTGTAATTGAGTTAAACTAGTATGCCCAACAAGGATGGACACGAATAAAATAATGTGAATTATAAGCGACATAGAAATAAGACACGGCATTTCTCCGCTTTAGCTCAGCCGCCATTCCTGGAGATAAAAATATCTGAGACAACCACCAACAGTCTCAGAACATCGTGCCACACATCTTTCCTATCCTTCTTTCTCTTCATTAACTTCACGCCCGCGCTGTGTTGAAACATTTAAAGGGTAATCATAATCCCTTGAGCGCGGGTAGATTATAAAAAAAAAAAAAAAAAAAAAAAATAGCTCACTCCAATATTGGTATTTATTATATAATTAACAGCTAATTCTGAATTTAAAGACAGATATACATATATATATAGATACATATCTACTTTTCCAAAAATAAGTCGATGTTTAATTTCCTATACACACCCCCATTCCCACAGTAAAAAAAACTACATCACAAAATCTTTACAAAGTGCACAATTTTGTTCGCTTAACAACAGATACCTACATATTTGCTATTTTTCTATTTATCAATCCACTGTTACGTTATTCTTCACATTCACCATCGCGTGTATGAGTGAAGGCAATTATTTTATTTTGTTATCCCTCCCCTATGCAGTGTAACATAAAACAGAATTTCAACAGCAAATACAGACAGTTACCAGTTTGCAAGTTGATAACATGAGCACGATGCCAATTCTTCTATATGAAATCGAAGTCAGCAATGTTACTCAAACAGAAATTCTGAGGTACAAAATTCATACTCAGTGCGCAGAATTAAAAGTTGCGTCTAGGAATTTAAACTCTTCCGGTTGAATGTTTCTTGTACTATGTTTTAGTTTGGCACTGGCCTCTGTTTATGAGTGAAATTTTATCACATTCGTGTGTCGAGAATGAGACAAAGGGTTGAAATATGGAAATACTTGAGTGATGATGATGCGATGATTAATGTTGAGGTTTGTCGTTAATGAGTGAATCTGTTTTATTCAATTTCTCCTTTTCTCTACTTTTTTGTTCTTGCCAGTTATTGCTTACATTTAAAAAGGGATTTTTTGACTGGTCTAATTACTTTATTAACTTCCCATAGGGAGTTATTTGTCTATGTATTATAGTAAAAAAAACTCAAAACAAAAGAAAGGATAGGGAATCTATATTTACAATAAAACTTGCTACGCTACTATTCCAGTAGTGTATACGAGTATGTATAAGGTTATGATAATGGTTCAAACATGAAAGGAAAAGAGGCTGGTGTTCAAAATAAAATTAAGTGTTTTGAACCAAGAGCTTATCTTGTTCAGGCTGCTTGCATTCCTTTTGGTTGTTGTTGGTTTGTTTTTAATGATTCAACTTACTGTTCATTGGAAGCTGTTAAGTTTTTTGACATTGCTCAATGCATATAAAACTTTGTATCAGGTTCAACAATGCGTTGGGACATACATACTCGTATAGGGGAAAGTGGCCTAAGATGGCCCACTTTTTGGTTTTCAGCTATAGAACTTAGCAGATTAGGTTTATCGCTTAAGTTTGGATAACAAAAGTTACGTTGTCATTTTATTTATCAGATGCTAAAAGTAAAGGTCACTTGAATCAGCTGTTTCAGCAATATACATTTTTGAATAGAAATCCACGAAAAACCGTCTTGCCCACCGGGGTGTGTAAGATGGCATACCAAAGTTGGGCACGATGGCATACGTTACCTTATATTTAAAAAATCAACATAATTCGGATTATATATTGTTCTATTATTTTATTTAAAAAATATTGGATACAAGAATGTAAAAAGGAACTTTTTATTGCTTTTCTAAAGCTTTAACAAAACTAAAAATAAATAACATGAGAATAAGTAGTATACAAAATAAGTAAAACCTTAATATGCTTTTCTAAAGCTTTAACAAAAAAAAAATATTTTTAAGTTAATCGCAAATTTCGCAAATATACACAGTCGAGCTTATCTCGAGGCCGGCACATTCACAATGTGCCCATTTCGCACACTTTTGGCACTGGATCCATGTATCCTGTTGCTTAGAAACAGACCAAAGCTCATTGCAATATAAGCATGGAACATCGTCCTCATTTTCTTCCGTTGCAAAGGGATCCTCAGGTTCATCAGTTTTAAACATTTTAAGGTTGCGCTTGGCTCTTTTAGCAGCCTTTCGTTGTTCCACTGATCGTTTTTCAACTTCTTTTTCCTTAGCTGCTGCCATGAACGGAGTGCCTGTCAAAACTTCGGTTCCTGCGCTTCGTCTTGCTCGTTTTTCCAAGTGTGTTGACACAGGTAGCGGTGAAATATCAGCTGGTGAAAACAACAATCTCGAAGTAGAAGTTGGTTGTTCATGTTCAAGGGGATCTGCAGCTGGTTCAAAGAGAACCGAAAGAGAGCTAGCCGATGTTGATAGCTGAGAATCTATGACATTAATAAACTCTAGAGCTTCTTCAACACTTTCAGGTTCCTTGTTTTCGTCATTAAAGGAAATATTTGTAACTTCTGCAGGTGAAAACAATTCTTCGGGAAAAATATCGGGGTTCAAAGGGAAAATCCCTGTTTTAAGGAACCCGTTAACAGCAACTTCATGTCTTGCTGATTTACCAAAAGCAGTTCCGAATAGTCTTGCTACTTGATACTGTCCAATAACACGACCAGGTTTGTTCTTAAGCCACATCGTTATTTCACCATTATAAAACGTTTTTAAGGGGCCGAAAAATGAAACATCGAGCGGTTGCATACGGTGTGTGCAGTGTGGTGGAAAAGACAACATGATTATATTATTTTCCTTGGCGTAGGAGATGACGTCAATTTGCTTGTGACTTACATGGCCATCTAGCAACAGCAAAAGTTTGTTCGCAGGTGTTGGGGCAGCCCACTTTTTGAAATGTTGCATCCAGAGTAAAAAAAGTCTACCAGTCATCCATCCCGATTCTTGTGCAAGTCCTAAGGTCCCTGGAGGTGCTCCATCAAGCAAATCTGCCTTAAAATTAATTCGTTTGAAAATAAGGGCTGGAGGAATAAATGATCCAGATGAACTCATGCAGCAGACAGCAGTCGTATTTTGTCCCCTTTCTGCACTTGTAATGGAGCCCACCTGCTTACGACCCTTCTGCGCAAGTACCTTTCTGGGTTTTTGAACAGTTGATAAGCCGGATTCATCAACATTCCATATGTTCAAAGGTGATATCTTATTTTTTGCCATAACATCTTGTAGAGTTTCAAAAAATTTTGCGACTTGCACTTTGTTGAATCCTCGCGCTCTGGCTGCTGAAGTGGCTTCTGGCAGCCTGAGAGAAATATCTGGGTTACGTTTCCTGAATCCTCGTAACCAATCTCTTCCAGCACACTTGTTTGTTTCATCGAATCGATGCACGATATTATTTTTAACTGCAATTTGATAAGCGAGTTGCCGTACTTCCAAGCATGTCAGTCCAAATAGTCGTGATTCAAGCAGTTTTATGTGAGCTATCAGCTCCTCCTCAATAACAGGTGAAAAAATGGGTTTAAACCTGCCAATACCTTTTTTGGCACCTTGTGCGTCTATTTCTTTAACAGCGTGTCTGCGAAGAGTGCTTTTTGGGACTTTAAAATGTTTCGCTGCTTTATCCCATCCCATTTGTCCTTCTTTGACCGACCGTATAGCTCCTTTCATAGCCTCTGAGCTCCAGCTTTGCCTGCTGGTCGTTCGTTTGTAATTGCCAACCACTGAAAAAATAAAATTATCTTTTAACAAAATAAATAAAACATATATGTGGCAAAATAAGAAATGCAATTATTAAGGTGGGGCAAGATGGCATAGTGTGCCGTTTTGCCCATCGCCATAGTATGCCATCTTGCCTTTTTTGACTTGTTATGAGAAATATTTAATTTTGCCAATACAGTTTTACACACACACTTTGTAGCACGTTTATATAAAAACTAATATGTTTTTTAACCAGACACTGTTTAGATATTGTTTAAATATTCACTTTTCAATATTCTATTGAAACATGCAAAATATGAGAATATTTTTTTGTTTACTTACTTTTTTTTCTTTGATTTTTTTAATTAATTTGCGGCACTTCAACAGCCGACCGTCTGTATCAGGTTTCTCGCACAGACTAAACAAGCAAAGTCGTGTTCAGAGTTTTGCGATCCATAAACTAGAACCGGAGAAAAGTGCAGTGTGCCGTCTTAGGCTCTATGCCATCTTAGGCCACTTTCCCCTATACAAAAAATGTCGCTGGTTTGACCTTAAAACACCTTTCTGAAACCAGATGGGAGTAGACTAAATGCTTAAAAACCATTCAAAATCTTAGAAGCTATAATATGAAGCTCTTATTGAAATATCTGAGGCTGGAAACGTTGAGAATAGAAACATGCTGTACTTAGGAAGTAAAATTTTAGTTTAAAGTTTATATGTTGCATATTAATCTAGTTTGATATTTAAGAAAAAAATAATGGCGCAAAATTTTAATTGAATTAGTACGATGCTAAAGCTGTTTTAGTATGATACTAGGTTAAAACAATAATTTTAATCGAATATAGCATCATACTTCTCTACCCTTTTATTAAAGTTAAAATCATCGAATACCTACCTACTTTATTTTTTTAGTATCGCGCTAGCTTCATATGACACTTTGACATTTGCAGACATCAAAAAAGGTTCGTGTACTTATTTTTTTAAACGAAATGTCGTTGTTTTAGGTGTGTTCAGAGCAATTTATTAAGGAAATTCTTTTAGTACAATACTAGTGAGAAAATGTTTAAAATTAAGAATGAGTAAGTAAACTACTATAAAGTTAGCAAATTGTTAAGTAGTATCATACTAATACCTTAATAATAGGCTGTTTAAAATCTTGCGCCAATATACCAAGTAAGTATTTACAAACTCCGTCTGCTAATTTATCTAATAAATACATATGCTACTAAAAACTCTTTAGTGGAAATGCGATCAGAAGAACAATTCACTAACGTGCAATCAGCTGAAGCCATAGCTCTAAATCTATAAATACTCGTACCATCAGAGTTTCCTCAAATAACAGTTTTTTGAAACTAAAATTAATAAAACACTACTTCAGCACCCCAAAGACTCAGGAAAGATAAGTTGACTAGTCAATCATGGCTATAGAGAAAGAGCTTGTCAAGTCATTATATTATGATGATCTGGTAGCTGAGTTTGCTAAAACAGAAGCCAGAAAAGTTAATATAGCCGGTTCTATTTATTTTTATTAAAATAATAATCTTATTATTATTTCCTACATGAGCAACAATTAATGAGTTCATTATTTATTTGTATGTTGTTATATTTTTGAATTAGTTTTTAAATATTTTTTACTTCAAAAAATACTTTTTTCAGTTCCTAAATTTTTGTGATATATTTTTGTACTATTATTTTTGTAATATATTTTTGATTTCTTAGTTTTTAATAAAAATCATATTAATTTTAATTAAATATAAGTATTATCTAGGAATAGGCCTCTTGGGGATCCCTCGTTAAAAAAACGCATTGCAAAGGGTACCCCTTGGGTAATGAGGAAATGACTTTTTCCGCCAATCCAATCCAAATGAGAGGCGCCACTGATAAAGCTTGCGCAGGGCTCTAATTTAGCTCGGGCCGGTCCTGATTGTCAGTCTTTAATCATCCAAGCTATCGAGAAGTGCAGCCTCGCTAAAGACAGCGGCTTCTTTTTAGCAAATAAATAAATTAATATTGTAACCAAGCTATCGGGAAGTGCAGCCTCGCTAAAGACAGCGGCTTCTCTTTAGCGAATAAATAAATTAAAATTGTAAATTTATAATGAATAAAAAAAATAAATAATAAAAGAAAAAAAAAATATTAAAAAAGAAAACGATTAAGTTTTTTTTAATGAAACGCTCGGTCGCAGTCGTAAATATAGTGCTCACCAAATCGCCTGAGGAAATTGCGCTTGCTCATGAAATGAGCCTGAGGTCTTGTGGAAAGCATGACACAGCCAATATAGTTCGAGAGCTTTCCTCTTCTTCACCAGCTCGTGGAACAAAATTGAAGAAAGCTAGAATTGAAAAAAATTAACCAAAAATCTTACCTTATTATAGATGCCGAATTAAGCTATCAACAATACCAAATAATAAGACACAATGCTAGAAGTGATTTATACCCCCATTATTATCTGGTAATAAAAGCAAAAGAACAATGCTACCCACCTGAAGTAAATATTACGGTCACAGAAATTTCTGCGGAAGTCGACTTACAAGCCCTAGTCTATATAACATCAAAAAGGTTATGCTAAGCTCAATCCAATGTTCTTGAGTCTGGTAAGTTCGAAAAGCTAAGGCTTATTTATAAATGGGGATGTGACGGAAGTTATAAGAGTATAAACGAAATCGGGAAAACTTTAGTCGAAATACGAGCAGAAAAGATACAAATAGAGATATCTTAAACCGATTTCTGTTGTCATCACATCCTCTTCTTTCCACTAGATCAAAGCCTTCAAAAACTAAAAGCCATAATCTACCAAACGAAATTATTTCATTGCTAAAAACACCGAAGATGCCTTTTTCTGACTAAATTTTTTTTTTATTTTCATATTTTCGTTTGTACTTGATTTTTTAGAATGAAAAAAAAAATATTTCAAAACTGCTAAATACAAAAATTAAATGTTTGGCAAAATAAGTTTTGTTTTCTTATTTTTTTCGTCCCGACTTATTCTCTAATTTGGAAAATGTAAAATTTCTAATTAATATGACAAAAGAAATAATTTTCCCCAAAAAACAAGCATAACAAGATGACATAACTAAGATTCAGACTTAAGTTCCACTACAATCGGAAAATTTCACACTGTGCGCCTGTATCTATTAATAAAGTTGAACAGTCTTGTGTTGTCTGGTGTAATTTAAGACAAATGACTGGGTCTTTAAATTCAGGACAGAAGGGTAAAATTATTTTAAAATTTATTGGGTCGGAATAGGATGTATGTCGGCAGCAGTTCTCTGCGTTCGGGCGGAGATGAGGACTTGTTCCACCCTGCAATCGTTTTCCGACTCAATTTTATCGAGATCTTCTGGATGTTTATTTGAACAACAATGCCGTAATCCGTGGCTTGAATTTCCTTTAAATGGGTTTGAATTGTGGAAGTAGGAAAGTTTCTAGGTGGTCTAGATAGATTTTTAGAATGTTCTAAACGTAACCGACAATCATTCTCGGTATGAAACATTTTTTTGGCAATAGTTGCACTTAGGGGCTGGTTCGTTCTTAATTTGGGGTCTAAAGTTGGGATAATTCGTGTTTCGGTAACACGTGGAAGAAGTATGACCTGTTTTGTTGCAGGTCTGACAAATAAGAGGGCGATTTTGATTGGATGCCCCAAAGCACGATGCCGCTGTGTGTCCAAGTTTGTTAAAATTCTGGCAACGGGATCTTGTGCCAAAATTCCTATATTCACCTTGTTCATTCTCTATCCGAGAAGATTGAGCAATGCCATATTCAATGGCTGCTTTCAGGTCCATTGCGTTAAACGCTTTTATTAACAATCTCAGGTTAGGGTTTTTAATCCCGTCTTCAAAAGAACGTAAGGCTGTCTGCTTATTTTCAGCAATAAGGTAAGCCCTTATTGCTTGGTCGTTTGTACTTTGGTGCGTCGCCCTGTCTAATTTATGTAGTAGTTTTGTTAGTCGATCGCCGAAGTCCTTTATATTTTCTTTTTGGTTTTGTCGAGCTGAAATAAGCTCTGTCTGTGCGCTTGTGCGTGAAATACGTTCTCTGAATTGTCCCTCTAATTCGGCTATTAATTCAGGCCACGTATTTAAAGTTTTGTATTGGGTAAGCTCGAATGCTACCCCTTGTAATCTTGTTTTTACTATGTCTAAAAACAAGGAATGTTGTGTGTCGTCTTTTATGTAAGAAAATAGGATGTTGCCGCAAGCGACAAATTTATTTAATTCATCGGGATTTCCTCCGAACTCGGGGACGATGTTGTTCACGTCATTTAAAAAAATTTTTACTTCCATTTTTGTCGTTGACAGATCAACACTTATGTCGTTTTTGTTAGGACTGTAGTGGTATCAGCGTTGCCACGAAGTGCCCGATCGGGCCATTTGGCCCTCTGTTTTACATTTTGGCCCTTTGCCCGGGCCAATTAGAAATGGCCCCTAAATCTAAATTTTAGAAGATTTAACATCACATCATATCGTTCTTAGCAATAATTAAATATAAACCATCGCGATGCATTGCCACTACAATGGGTTTCCACCACATACAAATAACCATACTTAAAATGTATGTAACTAAATTCTTTCATTTATCTCGTTCAGCGTGTTGACATCTCTCACGTATTCCCTCTAACCTTTCTGCAATTTCATGTTTAAATTCAATCAATATCTGTCAAATGTTGAAATAGTCTTAATTGGACTAAATGATGATAAGCAACCAGGACCCAATGGTATTCCTCCGATCATTTTGAAAAACTGGGCAGCTGCTCTATCGGGGCCATTAACTTTATTGTTTAATAGTTCTCTTGAAAAGGGTTATTTTCTTAATGATTGGAAAATCTCGTACGTTATTCCTATTCATAAATCAGGATCTAAGCAAGATGTTCCTAACTATCGCCCCATTAGCAAATTATCAACGATACCAAAAGTTTTGGAACAAATTGTCGCTGATAGCTTGTACTTAAAGAAATTATTTTCCCATTTCAACCTAGTTTTTTTGCTGGTAGGTCAACAACGACCAACCTCGCAATATTTAGTAATCAGATTATTAGTAATTTTGAAAATGGTTTCCAAACAGATGTCATACTCGTATATACCGACTTTGCTAAGGCGTCTGAAAGAGTAAACCACCATACACTAATACAAATATTGGAATCAATTGGCTTCCACTCAAATATTTTAAAGTGGTTTGAATCCTACCTAAGCGGAAAAGGACAGTTTGTGCGTATTAATGACGTACTATCAGATCTCAGATGTAATTGAGGTCACATCAGGAGTGACACAATAAAGTCACTTGGGCCCTCTTCTATTCTGGCTGCTGATCAATGATTGATTTCTTAAAAAAAATGTTTCTTGTTTGATGTTTGCGGATCACATTAAAATATTCCGTCGTGTTACGTTAATTAATGATTTTCATTTACTCCAATATGATCTTCATGTCTGAATGGTGTTTAGCTAATCAGCTTTTCTTGAAAAATTGCCCTTTACTTTTGTGTCTTGGATCAAGGCATCTGCGATTCCGTTTCCTTTTTAATGAACCTCATCAAGTAAACTATAATCTAAATGAACCTTTAACTCGATGTAAAGCCAACAGTATATTATTTGTCATTATATTGATTTTTTTTTTCTTAAAGTCGAGAATCTTTTAATAAGCACTTTAGATTCAGTTTTTAATTTTATTTTGTTTGCTCCACTAATTAATTAAATTACATGTTTGGTTTTTCTATTTTTCAATAAAAAAAATTGATTCAGTAGTCTGTAAGATTATATATTATTTGTATAAATTTGCTTGATAAAATAAAAAAAAAAAAGAATAAATCGTATAGACATTTGCTTTTTTTCGCCGCTTGTTGTTTGTTCGTTCGTTGTACATTCAAATATTGAATTAAAATATGAAAAAAGTATTATAAATATTTAAATAATATTATTGGTGTGATTTATATTTTTTTAAAAATATTTTAAGGTAATTCCCAAGAAATCAAATCAGACGACAAAGTCAAGATCTGCTTCTGCTGCCTATTTCATACATAGATTTAAAAAATGCATTAAATAAATAATGCATTAAATAAATACATACCCATATTCATGTATTGTAGTTTAATGTTTTAAGGACAGATTTGTAAGTAAAATATTTGGCCCCAACTTTTGTCAAATGGCCCTCAAAAAATTTCGAAATGGCCCTCTATGTTTTTTTCTTCGCGGCAACGCTGAGTGGTATTGTAAAAGTTCGAATAACTCTACCAAGGACTTTTGTTTACGTGTACGCGGAATGTTGTTGTAAGTCGAAGGAAACGGATATTAATTATAAAAAGATTTTGAAGTAAAAAATGGTTTTTAACGTTTATCTCGCCTCATGTTCATCTGATCAAAAAAATACTTAAGTTGTTTTTTATAGATCACTTTATTTCCTACATTTTGGTATCTTTAAATTTTATGTGCGACAAAACCTGTAGGAAATATAACCTGTCAAAATGGCCAATAGCCTGCGAAAATTAAAAAAAAAAAAATTTACTCACGTTTGAAAATTTTCAAATTTGATTATGTTCATTATGAAATTTAAAGAAACAGTTCAAACTCTTTTCCGCAACACCACCGAGGTAGAGTTACGGCGCATTTTTATGACTGGGTCTTTAAATTATTTTAAAATTTATTGGGTCGGAATAGGATGTATGTCGGCAGCAGTTCTCTGCGTTCGGGCGGAGATGCCGACTTGTTCCACCCTGCAATCGTTTTCCGACTCAATTTTATCGAGATCTTCTGGATGTTTATTTGAACAACAATGCCGTAATTCGTGGCTTGAATTTCCTTTAAATGGGTTTGAATTGTGGAAGTAGGAAAGTTTCTAGGTGGTCTAGATAGATTTTTAGAATGTTCTAAACGTAACCGACAATCATTCTCGGTATGAAACATTTTTTTGGCAATAGTTGCACTTAGGGGCTGGTTCGTTCTTAATTTGGGGTCTAAAGTTGGGATAATTCGTGTTTCGGTAACACGTGGAAGAAGTATGACCTGTTTTGTTGCAGGTCTGACAAATAAGAGGGCGATTTTGATTGGATGCCCCAAAGCACGATGCCGCTGTGTGTCCAAGTTTGTTAAAATTCTGGCAACGGGATCTTGTGCCAAAATTCCTATATTCACCTTGTTCATTCTTTATCCGAGAAGATTGAGCAATGCCATATTCAATGGCTGCTTTCAGGTCCATTGCGTTAAACGCTTTTATTAACAATCTCAGGTTAGGGTTTTTAATCCCGTCTTCAAAAGAACGTAAGGCTGTCTGCTTATTTTCAGCAATAAGGTAAGCCCTTATTGCTTGGTCGTTTGTACTTTGGTGCGTCGCCCTGTCTAATTTATGTAGTAGTTTTGTTAGTCGATCGCCGAAGTCCTTTATATTTTCTTTTTGGTTTTGTCGAGCTGTCTGTGCGCTTGTGCGTGAAATACGTTCTCTGAATTGTCCCTCTAATTCGGCTATTAATTCAGGCCACGTATTTAAAGTTTTGTATTGGGTAAGCTCGAATGCTACCCCTTGTAATCTTGTTTTTACTATGTCTAAAAACAAGGAATGTTGTGTGTCGTCTTTTATGTAAGAAAATAGGATGTTGCCGCAAGCGACAAATTTATTTAATTCATCGGGATTCCCTCCGAACTCGGGGACGATGTTGTTCACGTCATTTAAAAAAATTTTAACTTCCATTTTTGTCGTTGACAGATCAACACTTATGTCGTTTTTGTTAGGACTGTAGTGGTATGGTAAAAGTTCGAATAACTCTACCAAGGACTTTTGTTTACGTGTACGCGGAATGTTGTTGTAAGTCGAAGGAAACGGATATTAATTATAAAAAAAAAATTTGTTTCACTTTATAGTTCAATCAAATTAGTATTTTATATCTACAAAAAATACCGCGTCGATTTTTTTTTTGTTTCTTAAAGAGTACCTATTGGAGAGTGTAAATCCAAAAAGTTCGAACAAAAAACGCCCATGCGTTGTCCGCCATTTTGAAAAAGGCTTTGGAAATCTTGAACTCGATTTTCTCGGCTTCTATCATATATAGAGCTGTATTTTTTTTTAGGTTTGTACGTTTAAATATCTTCTTTGACTTTTGTTGAAAAAAAAATTTGAAACCTCTTTCCAAAAAAAAGTTATCGACGAAAAACTGTCGAGATTTTGAAGTAAAAAATGGTTTTTAACGTTTATCTCGCCTCATGTTCATCTGATCAAAAAAATACTTAAAATGTTTTTTATAGATCACTTTATTTCCTACATTTTGGTATCTTTAAATTTTATGTGCGACAAAACCTGTAGGAAATATAACCTGTCAAAATGGCCAATAGCCTGCGAAAATTAAAAAAAAAAAAATTTACTCACGTTTGAAAATTTTCAAATTTGATTATGTTCATTATGAAATTTAAAGAAACAGTTCAAACTCTTTTCCGCAACACCACCGAGGTAGAGTTACGGCGCATTTTTTTTAATATGGGTTCTCCAGGAGGTATAATCCAGATCCAACGATGTTGATAGCAACGTTTTGGGAGCCGCCGGAGAAAAAGTTTTTATTGCGTTGTTCAATGGGTCATTGGATTCTTTGCGATATAGCGACTTTGTTAAAACGTCAAAAAAACTAAGATTAATCTATCTTCATTACCTAACGAATTTATATGAAATAAGAAAATTATTTCAATTTTTTAAGCGGAGTGATTGAATTTAATTCAATAGAAAGTTTGAGCGACCTCAACTCCAAAGCGCGTTTCGCCCAGGTACGACAGTGGGCTCATCAGTTAGATGCTGTCGTACCCTTCTAAGACGCAATTATTTTTTGTCGATGTTTAGTGACACTTATAATTTTCACAGCAGTAATATACTGTGAATTTTATTTTTTTTTTTTTTTTTTTTTTTCTTCATTACCTCCTAGTGCAACAGCTGCTCGGCAACACACATTCCGTACCTACCATCAAGTACAGACTTGGATCGATGTTCACCATGACCCACTAAAATGGGGTTGGAAAAGAACTCCGAGAGGATTAGAGCCAGTTACAACCACTCAGGATCCAGGTCCACAAAGCATATTGTAAACTATACCCTGCAAATGCAAGGCCCAGTGTGGCCAAGCTTGTGGCTATCGGAAAACTGGTCTGAATTGTTCCTTATTATGTTTCTACTGCAGTGGAAAAACATGCGAGAATGTTGCTACCTTGCAAAATTTACTGGAAGATGAAGACGCATGTGAAGACTTTTCCTCACCTGAAAACATTGAAGAAACTACCATTGACGATCCCAGCACAAACAAAGTTAATACTCGTATGATCATTGATGTCCGCACGCCTAGCCCCAAAAAAAAAAGGAGATAAGAACGACATGAAAAAACTATGCCACATTGAGCTATCGATAGGCTGATATAGAAACGAAAACGATTTAATCGTAGATTATACCTCCTGGGGGCACCACATTAAAAAAAACGCGCCGTAACTCTACCTCGGTGGTGTTGTGGAAAAGAGTTTGAACTGTTTCTCTAAATTTCATAATGAACATAATCAAATTTGAAAATTTTCAAACTAGAGTAAATATCTTTTTTTTTTTTAATTTTCGCAGGCTATTGGCCATTTTGACAGGTTATATTTCCTACAGGTTTTGTCGCACATAAAATTTAAATATACCAAAATGTAGGAAATAAAGTGATCTATAAAAAATAACTCGGGTATTTTTTCGATCAGATGAACATGAGGCGTTAAAAACCATTTTTCACTTCAAAATCTCAACAGTTTTTCGTCGATAACTTTTTTTTGGAAAGAGGTTTCAAATTTTTTTCTGAACAAAAGTCAAAGAAGATATTTTAACGTACAAACCTAAAAAAAAATACAGCTCTATATATGATAGGAGCCGAGAAAATCGAGTTCAAGCTTTCCAAAGCCTTTTTCAAAATGGCGGACAACGCATGGGCATTTTTTGTTCGAACTTTTTGGATTTACACTCTCCAATAGGTACTCTTTAAAAAACAAAAAAAAAATTCAACGCACTAATTTTTGTAGATATTTCGAATTAATTACATAATTTAATTTGACTGGACTATTAAGGAGAAGAAAAAGTTCCTAAGCGTTGTTCGTAAATAAAAATTCGTTTTCAAAAGTAGGAGTATGTAGGCATATAAAATGTTTAAAAATGATTAAAAATAAAAAAAATATGATTTACTTCTTGCTGTTGTTGATACTGCTGTTGTTGTTGTTGTTTTTACTGCTATTGTTATTGTTGCTGTTGTTGTTACTGCTGTTGTTGTTTCCGCTGTTGTTAAAAATTTTTTCACTTGCCAGGCAGGCTTCGCGCCCTAAAGTTGAAAATTACAACCTGGTCTTTTACACTACCTAATGTTTGCCTCCGCGTCCGCTTGGGATTTCGCCAGGTCTTACAATTATAGAGAGGTCTCTTGTTCTTTCGGTAGCGAGATTTTGAGAGAAAATCCCACCGCTGTCACCAAAATGTTGTATCGCCTAGGTCACCTCACCGTGCTTTCCACAAAGGGAGAAGAGTGACATGTGCGGATAGAAAAGGTAAAAAGATATTTTTATTGTTACTTATTGGCCCGCTGTCTCAAGCTAGGCTGCGACCAATAGTTTAAATTTATTATTTATTTTGCTTTTATTTTCTAAATTTACTTTTATTTATTAAAATGGCCCGCTGTCTTGAGCTAGGCTGCGATCAAGTTAATAGTTCTTTTAAATCTATTCTATGTTATTTATGAAATATTCCTGCCCTTTTATACTATTTTCAAAATACTTTATTATTCCAATACTTACGCAAATCATCCAAGTACATATATCCACCAACTGATATTTCATAATCGATATTCCAATTGGTAATACTTCCTATATATTAGTCCATTTGAAATTACGAAGAATATTTACCAACCAAATTGTAACCCAGTTAATTGTTTTTCACAAATGTGCCGCCGCATCATATTTCGCTATACACTTCTCTCATAGCGACACTCGCCCATCCTAAGATGCATTATCAGCATTTTGTTTTGGGATTCCCTCAATGCCAGCAATTAATGCATTGGATTTGTTTACGTACAAATCCGTTGGACATTGGGTATCCATTACTCATAGCAGTTTATGGGTCTTGGTTTGTGTCGTACTTATGACGAGTGATCGTTTTATGATTACGTAGTGCGGATTCATTTGTGGGTCAATATTTTATGGTTTTATATTGGTGGCTATAAATTGGTTTGAATTATCAGTGGTTGGAGTGTCTTTGGAAGATGTGTGGGAAAAAAGAATCAATTGTGTTAGGAGGGTATCAGGTAGTGGGATCACTACAACAGGTACAGACAACTACACATAATAATAATAATAAAAATTCATTTGCAAGCATACAAAACAAAAAGTATGCCATAATAAAATGAACAATAAGATCTTTGCGTACATTTAGGCGCCAAAATCATCAAATATTTTCAAAGAATTTAATAGCTAATAACTAAACGAACATATACCTAAAAGAAAGAAAACGTAACATTACGATGATTTGGAAATCTGTAAAAGAAAATATAACTTAATCGATGTGAGATCC
Source organism: Chrysotoxum bicinctum (assembly GCA_911387755.1). NCBI lineage: Eukaryota > Metazoa > Arthropoda > Insecta > Diptera > Syrphidae > Chrysotoxum > Chrysotoxum bicinctum. The sequence goes on from OU426987.1 coordinate 116,330,644, forward strand.
TTAAGAAGTTTTAGAAGTGCTTTCTTTCTTGATGTTTTTTGTTCCTTTCTAATTTGATTATTATACATATCACATATTAAAATTTTGTTTTGAATATCCTATTAGGGCTTCGACTTGAAAGCTTAGTTTAGAAGTTTCCTTAGTTTTATAGGGTAAATTTGTTTTAGTTTTGATATTGAAATTAATTTTTTTTGTTTCGTTGAATAAAAGAATTTTATAATTTTTTCCAATAAGGTTAAAGATAACGTGTTTTTGATTATCAATTTTGCTTTTTATTTTTGGATAAGTTTTATGGGAAGTGGTTCCACTAATTATTTCAGGTTTTGGGGATTTCATTCCTGACATGGATAGTTGAATTCTATTTTAAAGGGTAGATGTAAGTAAGATGGTAAGATGGTAAGCAAGTAGTTTTGAGAAGGATTTTACTTAGGGGGCCACTGCAAAATAATCTACGAGGCGGCAGTAGCCATGGACGTATCATAGAAGTGATGCGGGGGTGGGTTAAAGCCTCAAGGGCAAACAACATCGAGTCCTTCCCTCTTCCAGGGTTGCCACGTCATTCTTATTTTTTTCGCTAAATCTCTCGGATTTGTTAAAACACAAATATTTTTTTTTTTTTTTATTTTTCTTTACGATCGGGACAACATTCGGTCTCAAGATTTTTTTTTCTTGAACCATTTTACGAGTTACATTTAATACATAAATTTCGGCATGATTTAACGACGTAACAATCGTTCTGACGACTATGGCAAGATCCCACCGTTCCGACGAGCGTAGCCTTGGCTTAAGCAAGCATGCCGAGCCGTTAGAAGTCAGAACACCCTTGCTTCGGTTGCCAGGATCGGCCCATGGATTCCTGTAAGCCATAGGTCGTGATGGTGGCATAGGGAGTGGAGGTTAGCGAGGACACAAAAGGAAAATTTGTTTTAAGTGCTTTTTCGTTGTTGTTTCGAGGGTTTTAGCACCTCCCCTTTAGGGACTTTAACTACTCTTCGTAAATTTTTCTTGAGTGTCCTTGTTTGAACACCAGGTTCCGTTACACCTTTAGATTAAGATTTTCACTTTTAAAGTTCAAACGTTTTTTTAAATTTTTAAATTATATGACAGGAATTCAAAAAATTCAGGACCAATCAAACAATGTGTATATCAGGTTATAATAGGAAAAGAAGTATGTGACCGCTTTTATTTTGTTGAAAGTTCCCGTGTCCCCTTCCAGAATAAGCTATACCCTAGAAATTTAAATTGTAAAGTATAACACATTAATGTTTTTTATTTTTATTAATAAAATAAATTTAGTTCAAATTATCTTATGGCCTTAAAGTTTTAGTAATTCTTCATGGCCTGTCTAAAGTTGATCGTATACAAAAATTAATTCCCTAAATAATTTGCACACGATATAATATGTGAGCAGTTGTAACTGTTGTCCATAGCCATCGCTTTTTGTCCTACAATTGTGCAATATCTATGAAAAGACAATTTCATTTAAATGGAAACTAGAAACTAACCAATTTGAATTTATTAACGCCGGTCAAAACTTTCGCGTGTGATTTATTGTAGAGTAGCGTTTCGCTTTCACACTCATATATTTTATAATGCGTGGAACCATGTTTGTGAAATGTGTTGTTATGTACGATATACCAAGCTGTGTCGCTAACAAGCTTGCAAATCTCAAAATTTGCAACCACTAGTGTCGATTTTAGTTTCGCAACTGCTTGGTTCAAGCAACTAAAAAGTTTGTGTTTTGACACAAACTAAACGATTGCCTAAAATGAGTTCGCTATTTTGTGTAACATATAATTATATGCACCTGCGCGGTCATTCAACAAAATAATTCATCTGTTTTCTATAAGCAACCAAACAGTTGTGCAAATAAAAATTGAATGTGTGCGCCTAGCCTTAGTGTGCATAGCCGATGACTGTACGCCACACGAGATTCCACGATTGTGTATCCCGCTTAGGGAAAGAACAAATACGAAAAAAGATATTGACAGCAACAGGTGACATTTTTGATAGCTGACATAATTGGGACATAATTTTGATTACATGGGCTAGTTTTGTGTTCTTATATGGCTGTTTTTACCACGTTACGTTACGAATTGCAATTGTTTATAGAACTGTCATAGTTTTCATATTTTGTTAATTATTTGTGGAAATACTTGTTCACTAAATTCGAGAGTTGGCTCACTAAATTCGCAACACCATTCCCCATCTATAGATACCAATAAAGACTACTTTTGTTTTCATCACCTGTTAACTTACGCGAAACCTTAAATTGTTAATAACTTTTAAACTATGATTTACCAAATTATAATACCGATTCACCAAATTTCACCAAATGTTCACCTAATTATAGGAATAAAATTTTTTGAAATCGGTGATATGTCGCTGCTAAGTATACACCGGTTAGTTCTGTCTTTGACCACTAATATACATGTAAAAATTGACAACATAGTTCATTGGGCAGTTTTGAAAACATGAATAAATTCGTTATAGATAATATATTGTTTGAAACAATTTAACATAATTGATTTTTTACAATTGACCGTTAGTTTGATAAAAGTGGCGAAAATGATTTTTTTGTATATTTGAGTAAATATTTTTCTGTTTAACAAATGTTGGCTACTGGTATGGTTTTTTTTTTTTAAACAAACAAATCATCAATTTTCAAATTGGTTGATCAAACCGTTCGTTTATTGTCTATTGTTCCTGAATATTATGTAATTATCAAAATAAAAAGAATGATAACAATTTTCATATTTTGCATTTGTTACATATCTAAGACTTGAAGTCCCCATCAGCGTTACCACTTCCGGAAAAAAAGTCGAAGGAGATTTGAAAAAAAAGTGAAGTAAATTGAGAAAAATCGAAGTAGACTTTAAAATAACTTTTTACTTGCTTTTAGACAAATTTGAACTGGCAATTTGGGGAGAGTACAAAAAACAAATGTACAAATTAGAATGTTATCTTTTTTACTTGCGATATAGGTACTATAGGGCAAGTTCTGCATTTGGAAAAAAAATCGAACTCGAGATTTTGACCAAAGTTGACATTACGATGATAGCGAAGACGAAAAAAGTGGGTCTGACAATTCCGTCTGTCTGTCTGTATGTCTGTATGTCTGTACCTCGAACTACAGCCTAAACTACCGGAGGTATTTTCTTCAAACTCGGTAGTTAAGAGTCTTCAGTGATTCCCTAGAGGAAAAATTGAAATTTTTTTTTTAGCTCCAAAACTAAGGGTACCCCCCATACACCCGTAATGCAAAATCTTATTTATCTCGAAAACGGCTCTAACGATTTTGATAAAAAAAATTAGGTGTCATATTATGGACATGGACTATATTTTGGTGAAAAAAAAATTTGGGGGGAAATGTTATTAGGGGTACCTGTCATAGAACGGTTTTTTTGATTTTCGAATTTCTCACCAACGGCTCTAACGATTTTAACCAAAATTTTTATGCAGTAGCTGCTTTGCATATGAAAAAATATAAACTAAAAATTTTTTCGAAAAAATAGTTTTTGGATTTTTAAAAAAATAATACAATTTTTTTTTTTGAAAATTCAATATCTTGAAAACCCATACACGATTAAATTTTTAAATTACGTTTTAAAATGTATTTTATTAAATACTAATAATTTGCATATCAATTTTTTTTATAAAAATTTTAAGTAAAATTTAGTACACAAAAAACATGTTTCGGTGTGTCTGTATGTGTGTACCTCTCACTACAGCCTAAACCACTGCACCTATTTCTTTCAATCTCGGTAGTTAAGAGTCTTCGGTGATTCCCTAGAGGAAAAATTGAAATTTTTTTTTAGCTCCAAAACTAAGGGTACCCCCCATACACCCGTAATGCAAAATCTTATTTATCTCGAAAACGGCTCTAACGATTTTGATAAAAAAAATAATATGTGATATTATGGACATGGAATATATTTTGGTCAAAAAAAAATTGGTGGGGAAATGTTATTAGCCCAACTAACATTTCAGTTTCTATTAGCTTAGAAATATGGACATGATGCAAGTTTCAATTTATATAATGCTTCTAAAGAGCTTTCTTCAAAAATAATTTTCTTATAGAAGTCACGCTTTCAATATCATCTTCTTTTAAACCTTTTGCAAGTAAGACACACAAGATTTTCCGAGACTAGAACCAATTTTTCGGATATGGTTTTATAAATGAAAATAGAGAAGCTGGAACTTGTATAAAGATTGCAATGTTATATGATATAGAAGTTTGCATCAGTGAGTTTTCAAAAGGTTTCTATAACAATTTCCTAGGAGCTATATAGAATACTTCTCTTAAGCTTAGCAGACTTTAACAAATAGTCTTTAAAGAAAATGTCAATGTTCAAACTTCTAAGAACTCTGAAAATGAAACTTAACAGAAACTGACACATTTATTCTTAATTAAAGTTAGGAATATTAAATTGATGTATGTTAACTAATTATTTGTACACATTTATTGTACTCCATCTACTTTTTAGATATTACTCAGGCAAGTATAAGGGTATAAATCGACATCCCTATAATATATAGCATAGACAATTAGTTTGATTGTTTGCTTTTTGAACTTTAAGGCTAGGCGCGCACATTCAATTTTTAGTTGCACAACTGTTTGGTTATAGAAAACAGATGAACTATTTGGTTGAATGTCCGCGCAGGTGCATAATTATATGTTACACAAAATAGCAAATTCATTTTAGGCAATCGTTTAGTTTGTGTCAAACCAACCAACGAACCAAGCAGTTGCGAATGTAAAAATTGAATGTGCGCGCCTAGCCTAAGAGTCTAGCGAAGATGAAGTTGAAGTGACGAATAACCAAAATTTAAGAACAAATACCTTCGAAACCGGGCAGCTGAATTTCAGATCAACTTCGGCTCTTAAAAGTTGAATTGCAATTATAAACGAGCGCTTCGAAACAGGTGCGAAGTTATAACGCGAATATCCGAGAACTTTTTTGTTTTCAAACATATAATGCAGATGCATTTATATGATTATCTTCATTTTGATCTTCTGTGCCCATATATTAGATATAAATGTGAATTTTTTTGGAAGAAACATTATGTAAATCCAGCATGATATCTCTATATATCCCTCAAAGTGGCAATGCATACAACTATAGATGGGTAAACTGACCAAAATGTTTGATGGTTTTATTGCAAATCATAAAAAAAAATATTACATGAAAATAATTCACGATATTGAAGAAAGGCATTATGTATGTACTCGTATACTTAACATATAACAAATGTCAAACGACACGGAATACAAACATTTTATATGAATGAATGAATCGTTTTAAGGGACACAAATCAAATCAAAGAAAGAGTTAAGTAAGTAGTAAAACAAATCAATACGGTCAGCAATTTAAAGATATTTTGTGCGCTCCTATTAGGTATGAAGATTAGGGCTCAATACTGAAAATTAAATAAACAGTAGATAAACCCAACAGAGGAAATTTAAGAAATTTGTTTACGTTTTGCTTTTCTTGTATGAACGTGGCCTTGGCAAAATTGTATATCGCAGTCTTGTGTTAATTTTGAAGTTTGAGAATGAAATAGGCTGATTAAGTTTTTGCATCTTCCAAATAATATTCGATATGGCCCAGTGCGTAGAGAGATGGACTATTACACAAGAGATGTCGAGTTCGATCCCCAAATAAGGTATAATGTCATTCATGTTTTAAAATTACTCCAAATACATTAATTAATAACAATTCCAATGTGATACATAGTTTCAGGTTTAAAATGGATTAAATGTCGGAAAAACGTCTTCAAATAAATATAAATTTACTTTTATTTTCGTATTTTTCAGGCTCGGTAAAAGTTCGAGTGTAAGCTTGTAATAGACATAAAAAGCCGTGCGTTTGTAATTTTTGCGAAGCTTTATTGAAGCCAGCTGTCAAAACTTGAACTTCAGTTCAATTTCGAATAGGACTCTTCTAAACCTCTAATAGTTCATACACGAAGCTGGCACTTTTAAAAGATCTGTGCATGGTACTTCTAAGAGGATTTTCAGAAATCACTTATAGAAGTGCATAAAAGGCTTTGTGAGCTTGTGTAAAATTCTCCTTTTTGTTCTTAAACAACCTTTACAAATGTATTAAAGAACTTCGAAAACATATTTAGTTAGACCGAATCGAAGCTGGAATGTTAGTTGGGTAGGGGTACCTGTCATAGAACGGTTTTTTTGATTTTCGAATTTCTCACCAACGGCTCTAACGATTTTAACCAAAATTTGTATGCAGGAGCTGCTTTGCATTTGCAAAAATATAAACTAAAAATTTTTTCGAAAAAATTGTTTTTGGATTTTTAAAAAAATAATACAATTTTTTTTTTGAAAATTCAATATCTTGAAAACCCATACACGATTAAATTTTTAAATTACGTTTTAAAATGTATTTTATTAAATACTAATAATTTGCATATCAATTTTTTGTATAAAAATTTTAAGTAAAATTTAGTACACAAAAAACATGTTTCGGCGTGTCTGTATGTGTGTACCTCTCACTACAGCCTAAACCACTGCACCTATTTCTTTCAATCTCGGTAGTTAAGAGTCTTCGGTGATTCCCTAGAGGAAAAATTGAAATTTTTTTTTAGCTCCAAAACTAAGGGTACCCCCCATACACCCGTAATTCAAAATCTTATTTATCTCGAAAACGGCTCTAACGATTTTGATAAAAAAAAATTAAGTGTGATATTATGGACAAGGACTACATTTTGGTCAAAAAAAATTTTGGGGCAAAATGTTATTAGGGGTACCTGCCATAGACCCGTTTTTTTAATTTTCGACTTTCTCATTAACGGCTCTAAGGAGTTTATCCCAAAATTTTTAGCAGGAGTCCCCTTAAGTTTAAAATAATATTGTATATAAAATATTCGAAAAAATATTTATTGTGTTTTAAAAAAAAAAAAAAAAATTTAAATCAATATCTTCAAAACCTATGAACGATTATTTTTTGAAATTATTTTCTAAAACCAATATTATTAAATACTTAAAATCCGCATCGCACATTTTTTTCTTGAAAATTTTTAAAGAAATTTCTTATATAAAAAATTTATTTAATAATAAAACGATTTTTTAAGACGGCAATTTTATGCAGTTGAACATTATTATCTCATTAAATCCATGTTTTATATTTATAAAATGTATCTTAAATTCCAAAGTACTTTTACATAAGAGCAAGTTCGTGCGATCCAGTCGTGCATTTTATTTTATCTTAGTTGGTATACGAGTACTTTGAACATTTTTATTTATTGATTTATTCGTGATTGCTTAAAACTGTAAGATACAATATTTTATAAGTTAGTCCTAAGCTAATATTACAAAAAAAAAGAGCAGAATAAAAAATTTAACAATATTGAATATATTAAATATTGAGATATGTATGTATATATTATAATATAAATTAAAGATCTTCTATACAAGCAAAAAAAGAAGAGAATTAAAATATTTAAATAGAAAAATGTTGTTTTAACAAATTTTTAATGCTTGTTGGGTTCTGTATTTCTGTTTTATTTCGTGGCAAGGAATTCCACAAACGAACAGCATTGACAAAAAATTGGCGCTCGGAAGTTAAAAACGAACATCGAGGATGAATTAATTAACGAGACCTGCGAAGATGCTATTCTAATTCAGTATTGGGGTTGGTGAGTTAGCAATATGACAGAAAGTAGGATCAAAGTGCGAAGCTTCAGATAATAATCGAAAGGCATACCGAGCAAACGAGTAGAGAAATCAAGAAAATCTGTTATATATATCCAAACACGTAGCGTACTGTGCTGTTAAATGCGACATTCAACTTTCTTTTGCTTACATAGTTGCAGTTACAAAAAGTTTCACAACCGTAGATCAATATAGGTATAACCAATGTCTTTGCAAGTAATAGACGTGTTTGCACAGGTGTAAACGATTGAGTTACCCACAAGGTACGTAGCGCACCGTATACTCTTCCGACGAGTGCATTAATATGATTGTCCCAAGTTAGATAGCGATTAAAAGTTACCCCAAGATTTTTTGCTGTTTCAACATATTCGATGGGAGCATTTCTTAACACAATCGAAGGAAAATAAGAAAGATCTAAATTATTTCTTGAAATTATCAGACATTTAGACTTCTTTGGGTTTAAGATAAGGTCATTTAGTTGGACCAGTGTACTATGTTCTCTAAATCTTCGTTAACACTTATAGCACCGTGTTCAATGAGCCCAAGAGGACAGCTAAAGTACAATTGTACATCATCAGCATACATATGCAATGAACAATTCTTGATTTTAGATGGAAGCTCATTAACGTACATCGAAAACAATAAGGGCCCAAGAATGGAACCTTGAGGGACACGAGTGACATTGGGCAGAAAGTCAGATAACTTGTCACCAACTTGAACTGCTTGTTTTCTATGAGTAAGGTAGGAAAAAATTTACTTTGCAGCGCCTAATGAAAAGTTATATTGCTGCATAAGCTTTTCACATATTTTTACATGATTGACTGTATCGAATGCCTTTGATAAGTCAAGCAACACTAGAAAGGTTACTTCATTCCTATCCAACGCCTGCTTTATTTCGTCAGTAACGCTCAACAATGCTGTGATACAACATACAACTGTGTTTTTTACGAAATCCGGATTGCTTGCTTATTTGACGTAAGATAAGCACTGATTTGATTTTGAAGAATTCTTTCAAAAACTTTGGATAAAAATGGCAAAATTGAAATTGATCTAAATTCAGCGCCTCTAGAGTTTCTCGGGAAAGGTACAATTTTAGCCAATTTCAATTGATTGGGGAACTCTCCCGACATCAAAATTGTATTGAAAATGAATGTTATATGAGGTAGAATAACTGGTAAAATAATTTTTATAAACGAATGGTGAACTTCATCCAGCCCAACAGATTTATACCTTATGGAAAGCATACTTTCAACTACATCAGCACTATCCACCGCTCGAAAACCAAAATCATTTAGACGATTTGACTGATCCGCAGACGAAAATAAATATTCTGTACTCAACATTCTCAATTCGTTCACCTCTCGACTTACCAATACCTATATTCCGTAAGTTATTCCAAAGTTGACGCCCACTTAAAGATGTACTTAGTTGATTGGAATACAACTGGGATTTGACCAAGCGAATTTCCGCTACCACTTTATTGCGAAGTGAACAATATTTCCTTCTGAATACATCCAACCGGTAGCGTTTCCAAAGATTATAGGCTTCATCACGTTGATGCATTAAGGACCGTATATTGCGTGTAAACCATGGCTTGTCGCTCGTTTTTATAAGTTTTATTTTTAATGGCACATGCGTGGTAAACAGGATTTTAATATTTTCATTTAAGAACTGTTCGGTAGACGACGATAAATACAAAATATTATCTCAATTTGTACATATTGTGTGGTCTTCTAAAGTCTTATAATCAATACAATGAAAATCACGTAATGTAATCGTTTTGGTAAAATGATTAACATTAAAGTTCAGTGTTAAGAAAATTAAGTCGTTCTTCGAAAACGCAGGTGCAGACAGCTGGTCGTACAAAACCACTTTACTTAAATCACTGACGAAGAACAAGTCTAAAAGTCACCGCCAAAATGGGTTGGAGTGCTAGTATTGACTGGTTGTAAATTAAATGTAAGCATGTTTTGAGCGAGCAGATCTGAGGTCAAAAGATTACAATTGAAATCTCCACATAGAATAATATTAGGGGAATGGAGACCAATTTTCTGTCTGCTCAAAACTCGTAACATCGAATGTAATGTTCTAGTATTTATCATATTTACAGTGGCAAACTATGTATAATAATGTATGCGAGTATGCAAAAAGAAAAAGAATCAGAGATACAAAACAAAAATTCAAAGAAAAGCAAAATAAAGAAAAATGAAATATAATTCAAATACAGTGGACGCTCGTTAACTTGAACACGGACGAAACAAAGAGTGTTCAAGCTATAGGATTGTGCAAGTTACTGGATCAAGTTAAAAAATTGTTGTTTTTATTTAATAATGATTCATTTTAATGATTTTAAAACATAAATAATGATATTATTAATAAATAATTTTAATTGAAACGTTTTTCGATTCCTTAATACGCACGAGCAGTAGTGCCTAGGTTATGTGAATTTTACATAATGTATTAGATTTTAATATTTGGAAATTGTAAGTTTGGAACTTTGGGCTACTTATATTTACTCGTATATATGTATTTAGTTTACATTGGATAAATAGAATAAATTTGAATTTTTTAACTACAGATTCTGTGAATGCAAAAAAAAATGCATGTACCCACGGGGGTTGCAGGGGGGCAGCATGCCCCACCATAATACTTTACTGTTTATATATTGTAATGTTAGAAGCTAACTGATTTTTATTTATGTAAGCAAGCAAAAAATAACAAAAGTTTTATAGAAAGGTAGTTTTAGTTATTTTCATTTTTTTTCAAAAACTAGAAGACATAGAACCATGCGGGTTTTTGTGTTCGATTAAAAACTTATAGTTACATGGAACACATATAAGCTAATTTACAATTTAATTTCACAATTTTGAAAACAATCGGTCAAAACTTTTTTTTTCACCTTTTTTTTATCAAAATTTGGCCTTAAAATGCAAATTTCTCAAAAACCATTGACATGAGGAATTTAATTTAAATGCAGGATTATAGAACAAACGTCTGGCTTTCAAATGCAGTATAGCGCTTTATTATAAGTGTTGCCGTTGTTTTTTAATATATTTTTTGTCAATTTAAACCATTTTTTCTAAAAGTGACCCTACCTCCTAAACGGGGGGAGATATACCCACCCTCCCATAGTAAAAATTGCTTGTTTTTGAACCCTCTACAAAAACCCGTTATCAAATCTTGGCTGCCAAGTTCAGTGTTGTCACTTCCATTTCAAAACCCGAGGTAGATTAAGATGAGAAACAGTGGTAGATTTAGATTTTGTGTGGTAGATTTGTAATTTTTCCCAAATGATATTAATTCAAAAGCACTTAAAGTCATTTATAAAGACAAAGTTTTATACATTGATTTAAGTACCTATGTAAATATATTTGTTGTGATATTTTGTTCTTTATGCATACATATTATATATCTTTAAACTTACCATCAACAAATTAAAATTATAAATAAAAGCGGATCAATTCTGCTTAAGGAATAAAAATATCAGATTTATTTGTCATTTCCTTAACAAAACTAAGACTGTTTATAGTTTTGACGTCAATTTTGTTTTTTATTTTTTATTTCATTCATTTCTGAAAAGGCTCTTTCTGCTGCAGCGCTGCTATGTGGTAAAGCAGCTAAATTGAACATATACATATATACTAAAATTCGAAAACATGGACTCTTCACATACATTCATCTCTTTGCTTAAATCAATCCATCCCCTTCAATGTCATTAATTTTTTCACTATCAAAGAGCAAGGGTGGAGATCGCACGCACTTCCTGCAGAATATCGTTAAAAGGGAAAACTCTTTTTAACGGACCTTTTTGAAATTCTTTTGGACTTAAGAATTGAAGCAGCTGGAGATGCACACTTGAAAAATCGAACCTTTTTATTAGCTGGTCACAAACTTAATGTAATACGAGTACGCAAGAAGATTTTCTTTAATTTTATAAATTACAGTTTCCTGGTTATATTTTTGAATGTGTTCAGTTCAATCAGTAACTGCCTACCTCCTCTAACTCCATCTAGCCAAATATACATAAATCAACCTATAAATGAAAACTCGTGGCAATCGGGAGATTTTTCTTTAATTTGCGTGTATTGTATTGTATTAATTTGTTTTTGTTTTCAAAATGCGCTGTTTCAAGTATTTTGAGTTTACAGTGTGCCACAGCTTATTTGACCCACACCTTATATTTACATTCAATCGAGTATGGCTCCTGAACATCTTGAACATGACATTTGAATCAATTAATTTTATTTTAAAACACCATGTTTAACTTAAAAAAAAAAAAAAAAATTACATTTTCTAGTACTACAGCTTATTTGACCCACTGAGTTTAGAGATCACCTGCCTTAGAAAAAATATCGAGATAACGGTGGTTTTTGCTTCTTTCTCTTATTTGTTTTATATTCAAATAGAATTATTAGTTTTAGTTATTTTTCGCAAAAGCAATACGTGTTACGAAGATGGGAAAACGAACAACAGTTGAACAGCTTCAAATAGTGCTTCATCATCATAAAAATGGACTTTCTCGGCGAAAAATAGCCGAAATTGTTAACATACCAGATGGCACGGTCAAAGCTATTATCCACCGTTTTGTATTCGAAAATCGAATAGAAAATAAAGGAAGAAAACCTCCGAACAAAATATTTAGTGCATCGGATGAACGATATATTGTGCGAAGAGTAAAGCTTAATAAATTGTTATTTTTCGTTAGTTACAAAATTCCAAATTAAAAAAGTAAAATCGAAGAAAAATAACAATTTATTAAGCTTAATTACTCAAAAACGGCTTATCTGACGAAAATTTTCAATAAGACTTTTTTTGTAGGGAATTTAATTTTATATGAAAGTAAGTCAAAATTAATTTTTTTTACTTCAATGTTTTGTCAGTTCTGACGCAAAACATGAAATTATGACTAAAAATCAAAATTAGCGATGATAGCCCTCTTAAAATTGATATTAAGGGCTCAAACTTTTACGAAAATTTTTTTTTGTCATTCTGAATGATATTCTCGATATATCTTTCAAAAAAAAAAATAGTCAATTTTTTTGGCCCAGTCTAGGGGACATACCAAATACTAAAACTATGCAAAATGTGTCTTTTTATTAATAAATAATAATAATTTTACTCGATTTTTAAAATGTGTCAAATAAGCTGTTACCCTGAAGAATTGATTTTAATTTGGTTTTGTTATTTTGTTTTCTAGTTTTAATAAAAAAAATGAATAAATTAAGTTGTTATGTTTTAGTTAAAAACTTAATTGACATTTCCGCGTTTTTATTTTGTTGATTACTTGCTTCGTTGAAGAGATATTCTCTTTTAAAGTTTTGAGTAAAGTGTGGGTCAAATAAGCTGTGATCCACTGTAAGTTAAACTTGTAAAATTTGAAGTAGTTGGGGAATTTTATAAGCAGGCTTTTTGTAGTCCGTAGATATAGAGCATTTTCTTGATGAATCTCAAATAGTACTTTTTCGCTTTCATTTTGTTTAGAAGTCGATAGTCGCTCGAAAGTTTCCTGGTTAAGAAATCAAAAATCCAAATAAGTCTGATTGGAAATGGAAAACAAATATCTAGACTTACGTTTCAGTTGATTTTCTTATTCAAAATTTCCTCATTTTTGATATTATTAACGAGCCTGAATTTAAAATCAATTCACTTCAAGATTTAGCTATACCACAAAAATTAACCGTTTTTTATCGATATCACAGAAGGCATAATAAAAACAATAGAAATAAGCTTCTAAAGAAAAATTCCTTGGAGTGTGTGTTAACTATACTTTTTATAGGCAAACAAAATTGTAACATAAAATGTCTTATAGAAACCATCTTCATGACTAAAGAAGTCTGTCCAGAAAATGTAGTAGAAGGCTGACTGCTGCATTCAGAAAAAATTAAGATAAACAAATTGTGTTGTAATAGTTATAGTAGATTTTTGATCATAGAGGAAATATATTTCCTCTATGTTTTTGATTGTAATTTTTATTTTTGGAGGGAATGTAAAAAATAGTGGTAGAATTTTGAACTACCGTGGTAGATGTGGTAGATTTAGTAAATCTTAAAAGGTTGTGGTAGATCTACCACAATTGTGGTAAAGTGACAACACTGGCCAAGTTATCGTACTCGTGCCGGGAATTTTCATAAGTTGACATTACAACACAAAAAATTAATGATTCTGTCTGTCTGTAACTCTGTACCTCAACCTGCAGCCTAGAGGAGAAATTGAAATGATCTATCTTACTTTAGCTCGGTTCCTTCCATACAGCCATTTTGAAATATTATAATTATTTTGAAAACTTTTAAAAAAAAATTATATGTACACTGTACTAACAATGCAGTCCACACTTCGGTAAAAAATAAATGTTATTATCAATACCTGCCATAGAACCTTCTTTTTATTTTCTACTTTCTCATTTGCGACCCTACCGATTTCAAAATCAAAATTTTTACATCGCAGATTCTTTGATTTTGAAATAATATTGTATACGACAAATGTTTTCCTTAAATGTATACTCTTAAATACTTAAAATTGTCAATACATTTCTTTTAATTTTAAAGAAATTTGTATATAAATATTTAAATTAAAAACACATATACAAGCAAAATTTTCATAGGATTCGTGAACACATGAGTGTGTTGTGTTCCTATGCTTTTAAAATTACTTATTTGTGTATTTTTATTGTGTTGAGATTGTTTTTCTTTTTTGTGATTCGATGAATCTCTTCTTCGTTGGATTAGAAATTACCTTTCGGACCGTTCACTAAAAGTAGTTTTGGACGGTTGCAAATCTGATATCCACAAAATAAATGCTGGTGTGCCCCAGGGCTCCGTTTTGTCTCCGACATTCTTCCCTATGTTCATAAATGATCTTCTGTCTGAAACTGTTGATCCGCTTAATTGTTTCGCTGACGACAGCTTTTCATATTCGTTCTTAGATTCACATCCTTGTCCTTCGGATGTGGAATTCCAACGGCAGTGTATGATAAGCTCATTTAATTTTGATCTTGACAGCATATGGGGAATCAAAAACCATGTAGAATTATATGCTGCAAAAACTCAATGCTGTTTGGCACGTGCATCGAGGAGACTGAACAGCTTTCAGTTTCAGTTCAGTATGTGCATCACAGACCATCATTTGTGGAGTGATCACATGTTTGACGTAACCGAAAACCCCTACTAATCTGGCTGTAATCTATAAGGCTTATATTCGTCCAAAGCTCGAGTGCAATTTACACTGGGCAGGTGCTCCAAAAACCTTCTTGAGTCTCTTGCACAGAATTCAAAAGAGAGCTCTAAAAATGATAAGTGACCGTTGTCTAACTGAAACATTTGAATCTCTCGAGCAACGCCGCAATTTTCATAAACAGTGAAGTAGCCAGTTGCGTTCTCCCCATCAAACAATTCAACCGTAATACCCGTACTTCTAGGACTGCTCATCCTTTTACCCTTGGGTCCAATTTCGGACGTACTGTCAAGTACAGTGATTCTCTTTTTAGCCGCACTACACGAATCTGGAATGCTTTACCCGCCTCAATATTTCCCACTCATTGCAATGTAAAGACATTAAAAACCAATGTGTATCGGTATTTCCTTCCTCATTATATCCTAATTTCCTAATTTCTCGCACTATTTTTAACATTATAAGGGTATTCATAACCCCTTGAGTGTGCGTATAATATAAAAATAAACACTACCTAAAGTGAAATGGAGAAAAAGTAATTTCAAGTAATTTCGAAAAAATTCACAATATGTCAACTAACAACGTAACAATTGGTGGTCGTAAGTAAAACGTGTTAGAAAAAAACCTTGATGGGCAGATATGTACAGATAACTAGCTAAGCTTTAATAAAAACGAACGTAGTATTGGTTTTTCAAAAATGTCAATAACTTCAACGCAAAAAAAAATGTGTTCTTATTTTTATATCATTTTTTAATTTTGACACCAACAATATTGTTGAAAAACTAATACTTGTTTTTTTACAAATTAAAAACTAAGTGATAATGAATACATGAACATAATGTAGATAAGATATATTATATAAAGGTCTTTCTTATTCGAACTGGCCAGATTTGTCTATTGTTAAAAATTATCTTATTTCGAAATTTTCAACGAAATTACATCATGTGGCCTAATGAAAACGAAGCAGGTAATACATACGAGGGCGGGTCAATAAGTCGGTGACTTTTTGAATTTCTGACCTCTTTACTGAAACAGCAACACTGCTCCTGTCAACAGGCATCTGTCAGTTGACTCCTGTCAAAATTTAAACTTGCTGCGTCAGTTAGTTTGTGTTTGACAGCTATTTTTATCAGACTACTCACTAATTTGAGGAGAAAATGGAAAAAAGTGAATTTCGTGTGCTTATTAAGCATTATTTATTGCGAAAAAAAACCATTACCGAGACCAAGGCTAAGCTTGATAAATACTATGGGGACTCTGCACCATCGATTTCAATGGTAAAAAAGTGGTTTACTGAATTTCGTTGTGGCCGTACAAGCACTGAAGATGCCGAACGTCCTGGACGCCCAGTTGAGGTCTCTACACCCGAAACAATCGAAAAAATTCACGATATGGTGTTGGCCGACCGAAGATTGAAAGTGCGAGAGATTGTGGAAGCCGTAGGGATCTCGCATGGCTCAGTGGTTTCAATTTTGAATGATCACTTGGGCATGAGAAAGCTTTCCGCAAGATGGGTGCCGCGTTTGCTCACAGTCGACCACAAACGCAATCGTGTAACAACTTCACAGGAAGGTTTGGCGTTGTTTAATCGCAATATGGAGGAGTTTTTGCGCCGTTTTGTAACCGTGGACGAAACATGGATCCATCACAACACACCAGAGACCAAACAACAGTCAAAACAGTGGGTTTCTAAGGGTGAATCGGCGCCAATGATGAAGTCATCTCGCAAACAAAGGCCTATTTTGAGGACCTCGACAAATCATTTTTTTTTGGAAGGGATAAAAAAATTGGAGAAGCGTTGGACAAAGTGTATAGAGCTCAAGGGAGACTACGTTGAAAAATAAAATTATTTTTTTATCAAAAAATCTGTGTTTTATTCCAAAAATCACGGACATATTGACCCGTATATTTTCTATTTGCTTACTTTTTATCATTTTTTTTGCTTGGGTTTTTTGTTTCCTTTGTTTGTTTTTGGAGGCATTATAACTTTGCAGCTAGGTTGTTGAAAAAAAATATTTATAGGTATGTATGTGAAAAATAGATTTACACATTAGAAACATAACAGAAAATAACAGTAACGAGAGTTTTATCCATAATCGTGATATATTGAAATAAAGGAGAAAATTCTTTCTATGTGAAACAAACAAAAATACATAAATGAAGCGCACTTCCCATATTCTTTCTACATACTTTGACATACCTCCCAATTTCACCATTCTTCTACCAGTGGAATACGTCACCACCGAAAACAAAAAGTGATCGAATTTTTCTTCATAACATATTTATATAAATATGTACATAGATATTTAGATGAAAATAGATCAGACCAAAAACATAAATGTTAAAAAAAGACCCAAGTTCTTTTATACAAAAACCTTTGTGTAACAAGTCAGCCGTGAAAAGTACGGCAAGTTATTACTTCATGAAGGTTTAATACCGAATATTTAAAGTAGAATAATATTGAAACAGCTACAATGTAATAGAGAAATTTTATTATTTAAAGATTACTGCCTAAAGTAGGCGGATATGTACCACACAACCTGAATTTTTGATCCTTTATATGCAATTTGAGCCCTACCGTTCTACCAAATTTCATTGTTCTACTGCAATCGGGAGTGTGCCATGTAAAACTTACATCAGTTCTTAGGAAGTGGGCGGATACCACGGCCCTGAATGGAAAACTTCAAATTTTATATTTTGTTCTTCGTATGCGATTTAAGTCCTACCACCTTACCAAATTTAATCGTCTTACAGCAGTCGGAAGTGCTCTATTCAACCAACACCAATTTCGATAAAGTGGGCGGATAATACGCCCCCTGAATGGAAAACCTCAATTTTTAATTTGGATCCTTTATATGCAATTTAAGCCCTACCGTTCTAATAAATTTCATTGTTCTACTACAATCGGAAGTGTGCCATATTAAATTTACATCAGTTGTGAGGAAGTGGGCGGATACCACGCCCCTGAATGAAAAACCTCAAATTTTATATTTTTTTTCTTAGTATGCGATTTAAGCCCTACCAGTTCACCAAATTTTATCGTTTTATAGCAGTCGGAAGTGATCCATTCAACTAACACCAATTCGGAGAATGTGGGCGGATACCACGCCCCCTGAATGGAATACTTCAAATTTTTGATTTTTTCCTCTGCTTGCATGACAAGTCCTACCGTTGTGCAAAATTACAAGATTCTACGATGTCGGGAAGAGCTCCATAATTTTGATGATCTGTCAGTCAGTTACGGAAGCTAGAAAATTGAAATTTGGTGAGGCGGCTGTGCCTGACTAGCTTAGCAAATATTCGGTATTTTAAGTTTCTGACTTCATTGGTACTGAAGATAGGGAGGGGTCAAAAACCGGCTGAGTTTGTTCCTGTAAAAAGGGTGTAGTGCCAGAACTTGGCTGGGCACTACCGTGCCCTTTGATACCTACATACATAACATTTTGGCGCCATCCACTTGCCATATCCATTGGTTGTTGCGTATTTGCTTACAGTGAAATGCAATTTGCATTCATTCAGGAATAGCATGTACTTATCTATACTCTATCCAACAAAAATATGCAGTGTGGGCAAGATAGGACATTTGTCTCGCATTCTGGCTACAGTGAATTGCATAAATCTGTCCTTCACAGGGTTATTGTAGTGTTGGTTTTAAATGGAGCCTTCACGGAGTTGCACTTCTACATTACCTATGAACCTACAAACCTATCGGAAAAACCCAACACAAAATCTAATGTAGATATGTATTTATATGCATTATGTATCTTACTCTATACACAACATCGCAGATTTCATTTCTTCCATCAAGTACACACCCTTTGACAAAAAAAATTAAGATCACTATGCATCGCAATTTATTACTATAGTCGTTTTTTATTGGTAAATGTACACAGGCAGCGCAGTAAAAAGTGCGTATAAACTAGGCAGTAATAAGAGTGCACATAATAGTGCTGATAATGTTTTGGAGCATCTGGACTACAGTGACACTCAAATTGGTTGCAAAAGTTTTATTTTTTGTGATGTTGGCAGGTTTTGATTATTCGAGAATGTGTTCGGTGATATTTGTTCATTTTATGGTAAATTTTCACAAGAGCCAAAATTATGTGGTTTGAAATATTAATTTACGATTAGACGGTAAACGTTAATAGTCAATGGTCAAAATGTTGCCTCTTAATGCGTGTGCATGTTCCCTATCTGTCACGTGAGAGTATTAAATTCATCGAAGGATGGCTGCGATGCCAAAAATTAAAAAGGACATGAAAATGATTTTTTTCTGACACCGAGCCTTTATTTGACTTTGTGTACATACATGCCATTGAAATTTGATTTTATTAATAATTTTGCCACTTATTTGACAACAAATTTGTCAGTGATGTTAATATAGCAAAAACCACATCAAAACGTAGGTATACTTTTCCAACGCATCCCTTAGCTTATTCAAAAGTGGATTGTTTATTCGTAGGTATATATTTCATTTTTAGTTTTCGTTTCCTTTTACTTTGTTCACTTAATGAGTCTGAAATATCTACTAAATTAAGATGATTTGTTAAAAGAAACTCAGAAATTATGTATAGCCTTTTTCTGTTTTGGATCTTTATTCATTTCAATTTGTATTATTTTTGTAAGAAATTATATATTTATTTTACTTCTCTTCCAAATCAGCTGATTTTGACACGGGTATAAATGCAAAGCATACCAACTTTAAAATTTAAAGTAAAAGTGTATACACAGTCAAAAAAGCATTTTTTTCGGACTTCCATTGCTGCACTATGTAAGTTAATGCAAACAATTGCAAAAATTGTGCAAGTGATTTATGACTCGTTCTCACGATAATTTCGCTGACGCTGCGTCTGGAAACAAGACAACAACCAGAACAAATATGCATTCCAGCACGTAGCAGAGATTGCTGCAACACAACACTACCTGTGGGAACATCCGCAGCATAGAGGCATAAGTAGGTTAGATAGTTTTAAGAAAAACATTTTATAGTTAGTTTTTAAGTTGAACTCGAATAAAGAGGTTGATCCTCAAAAGAATATTTTTTTTAAGAAACTTAAGTGTTATTAAGTTTAATTTGCGCCCGAGCAGGGACCCAACGCGGAAATTAAAAATTGAAAAGTAGTGTCCTCAAGTAGTTCCTCCGGCATCTGTGCTGTCGGTAACTTTTAAAAATTGAAAAAGTAGTGTCCTCAAGTAGTTCCTCCGGCATCTGTGCTGTCGGTAACTTTACAATTCTACGCGTTCGGGTTCATCAAATGAAATTATCAAATAACCAGCCAGCGTGGGAGATGGTGTTCCTCATCTGGACCATTTTAATGTAAGAATTTATTGAATAAGTGAAAAAATCCAAATATAGTGGTTTAAAAGAAAAGAAAATTTTTAGTAAGAAAATATAAAGTGAATTTTATGAAATCAAGAAAATAAGAAAAATTAAGAATTTAGAATTTAATTAAAATACATTTTAATACATTAAAAAAGTGATTAAACAAGGATAAATAGTAATAGGAATAAGCGTTCATAAACAAATTGAGTTAAAGAAACTAAGCACAAGAATCATATGAAAAATATATAAAAATAATATTGGTTAATATAAAAATTAGTTAAACAAAAGAATGTTTTAGAAAAATAAATAAACAAACATAACAAATAATAGGAATCATTTACAAAAGAATAAAATTTTTTTTCCTTTTTTCTTTGGATTAAACAATAAAATTTCCCAAAAAAAAAAAAAAACTAAGAAAATACATAAAATTGTTCATAAAATTAAACAAATAAAATTACAAAAATCTATTCCTTATTTTTAAATAAACTAAATACAGATATTTACCTATCATTATTAAAAACCAAAATATGCAAAAATCACTTAGATCAAATGCTAATCAGGACCAAGGTCCGCAGGATTCGGGTGCTCCTCTTCCGACAGGTGCTACCTACGCCGAAATTCCTGAACCTTCTAATCCTCAACGGCTTTCTAATGTTTTCCAACAACATCCTGCAATTGAACCGCTGAGAAGAAAAAGGAAAACATTCCACAAAAATGGGAAATTGAAGTAATGATGCAAAAGCGTAGCTATTTTTATAGCGCACATTATAAGCCTAAAAACGAAAAAAAATTATGTAAACCTACTTCTTAAATGCGATTATAAAATATCATTGAGTGGAAAAAGGAAAAGATTCCAGGAATATTTTCCTTTTTCCTTTCCTTTTTGAGTAAAATGTTATTAACGGTACCTGTCATAGAACCGTTTTTTGATTTTTTGCCTTTCTCATCAACGGCTTTAACGATTTTAAGCAAAAATTTTCAGCAGGAGGCCCCTTAAGTTTAAAATAATATTGTATATAAAAATTTTCGAAAAAATTTGTTTTGGAATTAAAAAAAAAATTCCAAGTTTTTTTTTGAAAAAGCCAATATCTTTAAAACGTGTGAACGATAATGTTTTGAAACTATTTCTAAAATCTATACCACTAAATACTTAAAATTTGGCTTCCCAAATTTTTTTCTCGAAAAATTTTAAGGAAATTTGTTATATAAAAAATTACTTTAATATTTAAATGATTAATCAGACGGCAATTCCATATAATTGAACATTTTTATCTCATTAAATCCATGTTTTATATTTATAAAATGGATTTTAAATTCCAAAGTACTTTAACATAAAAGCAAGTTCGTGCGATCCAGTCGTGCATTTTATTTCTGTTTATTTTTATTCCCTTGAATTACTATTAAAATATTGTTTTAGTTTTTATTTTGCAGAATTATTTAATATTAAATAAATAAAATGTTTTGAACCCATTATTTATATTATTTGAATAAAAAAACTTAATTTAAAATAATTTATTTGATTTTTTTTTTCAATTAATGGAAAAAGGAAAACATTCCACTCACTTTAACATAAATTATTAAGCCAGAGCTTAAAGTTTTTAATTTCAATTGTTCGGTATGTAACTCTTCTTTACTAGCTCTACATTTGTCCTTCAGAATGTTTTGAAGAATAACTTTCAGTTTCAGAAATAAACAGTTTTCTTTGATTTCCCAAAAACTATGATTAGTGGAATGTTTTCCTTTTTCTTCTCAGCGGTTCAATTTATCCTACCAATCCACCACGCCTTTCAGACCAATTTCAACAACCTCAAACAACCGTCGAATTCGAATCTCTAATTTCTTCTATGATCCGCCGAGTTTTCAAAGAACAAGGCAGGAATCTAGTGCAAGATGCACTTAACCCACATGCCGATCTTTATCAAGATATCTATGAAACCATTTCCCCTGAATACGGGAACGACCTATCCGATCTGGATAAAATACCCGACATTGTCCGAAATCTTAGGACATTCTCCGGAAATCCTGGAGAATTCAGTTCATGGAAGAAGAGCGTTGAGAGAGTGCTCAACATCTATGAACCTATCAGTGGCACCCCAAAGTATTATGCCATCCTAAGCACTGTGAGAAACAAGATTATCGGAAACGCTGATATAGCGTTAGAGTCCTATAACACTCCCTTACATTGGAAAAGTATATCAAAATGTCTCGTCATGCACTACGCTGATAAACGAGACATCAGTACTCTCGAGTATCAAATGTCCCTTCTGATACAAGGAGGTAAAACAGTGCAAGAGTATTACCAAATAGTATTCTCCCACCTATCGCTTATACTTGACAGATTATCCTGCATGGACGTCAGCCCAGAATCTATGAGCCTCTTAAAGCAAACATATCGCGACAAGGCCTTAGATACATTCATAAGAGGACTAAGGGGAGATTTGCCAAAAGTACTCGCTATGAAAGAGCCTCTCGACCTTCCGCATGCTCTTCATTTCTGTTTGAAATTGGAGAACCAAAATTTTCGAGCAACTCACGCTCATCAACATCAATCCAACATGAAAAGAATTCAAAATCCTCATCCTCATCCTCATCCAATCCGAAATAGCCAACAATTCCGTCCTCAATACAGCCAAAAACTTATACAAGCACCGCGCTTTACGTATCCACATCCTGGATACAGTTATCACAATCCAAACATGCAACTAAAAACTGAACCAAATGAATCCTCCCAACCCAGACCATCTCAGAGTCAAAACCAACCTTTTCAACCCAGACCATTTCAGGGTCAAAAACAAACTTTTCTACCAAAACCATCCCAGGGTCAAAAACAACCTTTCCCAGCAAGACCATATCAGGAACCACATCAAACATCCTATAACCATAACACCCAATACAAGCCTCCATACATACAACAACATAATTACCATACGGAACAAATAAACACTCAACCTGACCATAAGCAATCGATAGAAAATACGCTAGAAACCTACAATAATGCAATAGAACAAGCAAATGCAGATTATGACCAAACCCTTGACGAATATATAGAACGAGGTTATGAAACCTATGAAAATTCTTGTCCAACACAAGAAGAATTGACTTCTGACTTAATTAATGACTTCTCCGATATTCATTTTTTAGATTAACGAGTTCTTCGTGTCGAACGAAGAACGGTGAAATACTAAAATTCTTAATTGATACAGGTTCATATAAGAACTATTTACAGCCAAATCTGGTATCAAAACCACTTTTAAATGAAACTCAATTTTATGCCAACTCTGTAGGAGGGCGAACAAAAATAGCTCATCATACTTTCCTCAACCTATTCGGTCTCCCTAAAAAAATTAAATTCTTCTTGCTCCCATCACTAAAATCCTTCCATGGCATTCTAGGCCATGATACACTAAAGGAACTTTCAGCAGTAATTTATACACATAGTGACCATATGGTTATCCAAGATAAAGTGAAAATTCGAATTAAATATCAAGCAAGCCAAGATGTCAATAAATTAGAAATTGCCACCAAAAACTTAAACATTGAAGAGAAACAATCTCTCGAATCTATAGTTAAAGACTTTTCTAACCTTTTCGCAGACCCAGACGAGAAACTCACCTTTATGACAGAAGTTAAAGGTGAGATACGGACAACTAACGACAGACCCATATATACAAAATTCTATCCTTACCCAATGGGGCTAAAAGATGAAGTAGAAACACAAGTAAGAAAACTACTCAATGACGAAATTATAAGACCATCTCGGTCTCCGTACAATTCACCCGTGTGGATTGTACCGAAGAAGTTGGACTCAAGTGGCCAGAAAAAGTATCGTCTCGTTATTGACTATAGAAAACTCAATAACGTTACCATGCCAGATCGATACCCTATTCCCAATATCAATGATGTCCTTTCTCAATTAGGAAAAAATAAATGGTTTACCGTACTAGACCTGAAAAGCGGTTTTCATCAAATTCCTCTTAAGGAACTTGACATCGAGAAAACCGCATTTTCAATAAATAATGCTAAATATGAATTTACGAGGCTTCCATTCGGCCTCAAAAACGCCCCTTCGATCTTCCAAAGGGCGTTAGATGACATTCTCCGTCACCATATAGTCAAGATATGTTTCGTCTATATAGACGACATTATCATATTATTTAGCAAAAATAAATCCGACCATTTACAACATATTAAAACAGTTTTCCAAACACTTAGTCAAGCAAACATTAAAGTTCAACTTGATAAGTGCGACTTTTTCAAGCAAGAAGTCGAATTTCTTGGATTTATTGTGTCTGACAGCGGGGTTCGAACAAATCCTGCTAAGGTGTCCGCCATTCTTAACTTCCCTTGTCCCAAAAATATCAGAGAGCTTCGCTCATTTCTTGGTTTATCAGGTTATTACCGACGGTTTGTGCGAGATTATGCCAAACTGGCAAAACCTCTTACAACCCTTTTAAGAGGGGAGGATGGACGCTTATCAAAAAACGCATCCCAGAAAAAAATCATAAGCTTAAACGAAGCAGCATTGGACGCATTCAACAAAATTAAAAATATACTCGTGTCCGATAACACTATCTTACATTACCCAGACTTCAACAAACATTTCGAATTAACAACCGACGCGACGCGTCAGATTTTGCAATCGGCGCAGTATTGTCTCAAGAATCAAAACCCATTATGTTCGTTTCAAGAACACTTAATAAAGCAGAAGAGCACTACGCCGCTAACGAAAAAGAAATGCTGGCGATAATATGGGCTCTAGGCTCATTAAGAAATTACCTCTACGGTTCTGCCAGGGTTAAAATTTACACAGATCATCAGCCATTAACCTTCGCTCTCAGCAATAAAAATAATAATGGGAAAATGAAGCGTTGGAAGGCTATCCTTGAGGAATACAATTATGAGATGCACTATAAGCCAGGAAAAGCCAATGTGGTTGCAGATGCACTCTCAAGAATACCTTACGACACGAATGTAAATACCTTGACCTCCACGTTACACAATAACGAAAGTATTCCTGATGATATTATACCGAGTGTAGATGTGCCTATCAATGTCTACAAAAATCAAATATTTCTAGATATCGGTGAAACATCAAGCCACAAATTTAAAATTGTTTTCCCCACATACCATCGCCACCTAATTATAGAACCACATTATAATACTGAAATTATTTTGCAAGTCCTTAAAAAAATCCTCAATCCAAGCGTAATAAATTGTATAAAAACTGAAGAAACAGTTAAAGCCCTCATACAAGAAGTTTTCAAAATACATTTCAATAAATATAAAATCAAATTTACACAGCTTTTTGTAGAAGATATAATTCAAGAAGAAAAACAGGAAGCCATAATTATACAAACACACGAACGCGCTCATAGGAATGCCGTAGAAAATCGTCTACAAATTCTTGAGAAATACTACTTTCCTTCTATGATAAGCAAGATTAATAGAATTACAAAACTATGCTCTATTTGTAAGAAAAACAAATACGAAAGGCACCCCAACCAGCCAGAGTTAGGCAAAACACCAATCCCAACCTTTCCAGGACATACAATCCACATAGATATATTTCATACCGAAAAGAAATTAGCCTTAACGGCACTTGATAAATTTACAAAATACGCACAAGTCAGAATTATTAAGAGTAGAGCAATAGAAATTCTTTTCTTTTTTGGCGTCCCTAAAGTCGTCGTTTTAGATAACGAACCTGCACTAAATGCACCAACAATCCAATTCATGATCAAGGACGAGCTAAATATTGATACTTTCAAAGTACCCCCCTATCATAGCGAAGCGAACGGCCAAGTAGAGCGGTTCCACTCTACACTTACCGAAATCATGAGGTGTATCAAAGGAAATGGCACCGAGAGAAATTTCGAAGAACTTTTAGAAAGGTCCGTCAATGAATATAACCATAGCATTCATTCGACAACCGGAAAAAAACCGGTAGACCTATTTTTCGGTCGAAATGTTACATTTACCCCAGATGATTATGAAAAAACCCGAAAGTCAAACCTTGTAAAATTACAAGAAAAACAGAAAAAGGATTTAAAGTACCACAATAGGAAAAAACATAAACCAAAAAAATATTCAAGAGGTCAATTAATTTTTGTAAAAATAAATAAAAGATTAGGTACCAAACTTTCAAATAGATTCAAACAGGAAATAGTAAAGGAAGATAGAAACACTACCGTGTTAACAGAAAGCGGTAGAATAATCTATAAATCTCATATCAGAAATTAACTTATTATATACTTCTTACAGGATTTGTATTGCAAATAGGGTAATGACTGAAACACAAATACTGGACTATACTAACAGCCAACTAATAACCATAGAAACCGGAACGGCCAGAGTCCAGACGGGAACATTTAAGCTCATTCACCTTATTGAGCTTACAGAATATAAAAGAAATATCGAAAACATAGAAAACATCATCAAAACAGAAGTGGACCAGACTCATCCTCTATTCCCTTTCCTACAATACGAAATAAAAACTATCCATGATCACCTAAACAGACTTTTCCCCAAACAGACAAAATTTAAAAGATCCATCGACTTTATCGGCAGTGCATGGAAATGGATCGCGGGTAGCCCCGATCATGCAGACTTTGAGTTAATAAAAAACAAAATTAACAATGCATTATCAAATAACAATTACCAAGTAGTTCTAAATAAAATTATTTTTGATAAAATTAACGAGATAACTAACGTAACGAATAAAATTAATAAAAAGGAAAGAGAAAATAATAAAATGTATTTGGAGAATGAAATTTCTCTTAAAATAAAAACAAAACTTGATATAATTAAACAAGAAATTATAAATTTAGAATACGCCATTAATTGGGCTAAAGTTAATACTGTAAACCCCTTCATTTTATCTCAAATTGAAATGAAAATTATTACCGACAATTTAGAGAATGAAAATATACCCTTCATTAACATTGATGAAGCAGCTGAATTCGCTGAAGTAAAAATAGCCTCAAATGGCACTTCAATAATTTATATTTTAGATTTTCCAATAACACAAAAAGAAATATGTAAATCCTTATTAATTAACACTGTAAAAAAAAACAATATTGTAAATGATATTAATTTCAATAACATACTAGCATGTAAGAACTCTACATTAGGAATAAGAAACAAATGTAAATCTTTTAATACAGTAACAATATGCAAAAATAGAAATATAATTGACATATCTGATGACCAGTGTATATCAAACCTCCTAAGAAGTCTACCAGCATATTGCAAGAAAACCAATAGCCATAATGTTCCCCAGGTAGAAGAAGTACTCGAAGACACCTTACTCCTTAATAATTTTGTTGGGCACATACAAACCGACAACAACACACTTTTCTTAAATGGCACCTTCATCATCCGACACCATAACTCAACAATAGCAATATTAAACAAAACCTACATATCCAAAGAAATATCTGGTTCTAACCCATTACCTGCAATAGTTCAACCAGATGCCTCATCATATCTTACCAACGAACATCTATCACTTGAAATGATTAAAGAAATGCAATTAAACAACACAAAGATAATAAAAAGCCTTGAAGAAGACAACACTCGAGGATCAATCATGAGCATTACCCTGTCAATACTGCTTTTGCTCATACTTTCTTTCATCATCATGCGCAAGTGCAAATCAAAATCAACACACCCTGTGCAACAAAATCAAGAAGTAAAATATAGAGATGACAAAGTTGAAGTTGTAGAGGAAACCGAAGCAGGTCCAGTCCAGCATCAAAGCCAAAACATAAAACCCCAACAAAAAATAGTAAACATCAGCAAAATACCACTCTTTTGAACGAGGACGTTCAAAACTTAAAGGCGGAGGAGTTAATGCAAACAATTGAAGGGTTGTAAGTCTAAAGGGTCTAAGTGCCATTTTTATAATTTAGAGATAATCGCGAAAAACAAAATAAAAAGCCCTTTGGCACTTAGGCTCTGCCACAACTTTATTTGTGTGTGTGTACAATTTTAAAAGAAATAGGCACTTGAATCCATTTTGATATTATAAGGCCTGGCACTTAGATTGTATTTTGATAAAGATATTGATTTTTGATTTTTTGGCACTTAGACCCTTTAGACTTACAACCCTTCAATTGCAAAAATTGTGCAAATGATTTATGACTCGTTCTCCCGATAATTTCGCTGACGCTGCGTCTGGAAACAAGACAACAACCAGAACAAATATGCATTCCAGCACGTAGCAGAGATTGCTGCAACACAACACTACCTGTGGGAACATCCGCAGCATAGAGGCATAAGTAGGTTAGATAGTTTTAAGAAAAACATTTTGTAGTTAGTTTTTAAGTTGAACTCGAATAAAGAGGTTGATCCTCAAAAGAATATTTTTTTTAAGAAACTTAAGTGTTATTAAGTTTAATTTGTATACATTACCAATAAAATACGCCTTATGTGTGTACCTAAAATGCCTTTCCATAGAAGAAACAAAAAAAAACCAGTAGAAGTCAAGATAGATCGCAAAACAAAATTTATGACAGCGAATGTGTGATTATATCTACTTATATTCTTTTTTATACATACATAAAGAACATTTTTCCACCCTACATCCGAGCTCCGACAATGTGGAATGGTCATTGCATCATATACCTAATAAAAAAAATAATTTCTAGCAGGTTTTTTTTATTTTTTCTGTTCTTGTATTCGAGATGCAAGATGAAAAGTCATAAACAAAGTATAAAAAACTAAATGAGCGCAGAAAAAAAAGAATCAAGAGAGCGGATGGGCGGACAAACAAAATTCTTTCTTTTATGTGAGAATTGTATTGTCAATACTTTCCTTACAAATGCATTACAAATACTGTCATATTGAATTGCATTTTTATGAACTTTAGATGAGTTGTATTTAATTTTTAAGACCGATACGCTGTTCAGGGAATATAAATCTTTGATTAAAAAAATATTTAAAAAAATTAAAAAATATAACTCTCAATTTTCCCGGGTAGGGAACAAAATATTTGAAAAAAAATGTATATTTTTTTACTTTTGTTAGTAAAAAGTTACTTTAAAAATTAAAAAAAAAATAAACAAAAATATAAAATTAAATGCACATAATTATTGGCTTTGTATAAGAGTGAATTTGACTTCGAGATCGATGGGCGGATTCTCTTTACTAACTGGAACGTAAACATTTTCTACACTATTTGAGAGAATTTCTTGCTCCAGATGATCAATTTTTTCTTCAAGAACAAGAATTTTGTTATGTTGTTCTTTGTTAATTAAGTTTAACTTCTCGATCTGTTCTTGTTGAACATTTTTTATTTGAAGAATTTCCTTATAGACCATCTCTAAGGTGACATTAGGTGGAAGCTCAATTGTTGCATTAAATATGTTGTTGGGGTTGGCGTTGGTGGTAAAAGAGACAGGTGATGAGGTTTTCGTGGCAAATGGGGCAGAGTGAGCAGGGGGCCGGTTCTGGTTCTGTGAAAAAGTGAATCGACTAAATTGTTTTCAAATAAGCGATTCTGGTTCCGTGAATGAAAATGGGGTGGTGAATTCAATATCATTTGCCGTGGTGGATAATTTTTTTTTATCTCTTATGAATTTATCTACTATTGTGAATGCTTTATTTCAAAACGAAATTATTATTTTCCATTGTTGTTTCAATTTTGCCAAACGTTTGTGTACATTTGTGAATTTGTTTATAATATATTAATATATATAATTGTTTGTATACGTTTTTATGACGCCTTCAATATATATAAGAATTCTTATGGAAACAAATCGGAGAAATGCTCATAGGTTTGATAATTATTTGTGCTTTATATAGATGTATTTTTGTATTGTATTAATATACATTTTTGTTTTATAGGAGAGATATGACAGATATGACAGAGATATTAGGCGAAATTTGAGAGACAAGGAAAATCCTTTCGAAATGATCACGGAGGAGCATTTCATACAATTGTATCAACTGAAACAAATCTACAAAAAAAATTAAGACGCGATGAAATAAATTTTCAAAACTTGTTTTCGTACCTATCATGAGCAATCTCCAAATTTATTTCCAAAAAACTAATCAAAAATTCTTTTTGTGCCCGTGTCACACTCTTTCCTTTATTTTTTTTTTCAAAAAAAATCTCCATATTTTCCGCTTTCACCTATTCACTTTGAACATTCACCATCGAATAAGAGCGTGAAAGCAAATTATTAATATGAATGTTTTTGACGTTTGGTTTCACTTTTTCACAGAACGAGAATCGCATTTATGCGTGAAAGAGTGAAAAGCTTTTCGATTCACTTTTTCACAGAACCAGAATCGGCTCCCAGTAGAAGTGTTGATAGACGACTGTGGCTGTGTTGTAGCTGCAAATGATGATTATGCATTCGACGGAGGTTGCGGTAAATTAAGAGGCTGCTAATGTTGTTGTTGTTTTACAGCTGACAGATGGAAATGATGACGATGAATTCAGTGTTAGCGTTGGTGGTGTATTAAGAGACTGTTGTTGTTGTAGTTGTTTTTCGGATGACGACGATGGTATGTGTATGTGTTTGTTTTTGGCTGATGATGGAGGTGAAGAGCGAAGTGAATCACGTCTTGATTTTTTGCATGAATCTCCTAATGGGTCAGTATTCCATTAAGCATGCGATGTATTCTGTATCACTTGCTTTCAAATTTACACATTTCAAGTGAAAAACTAGCTTGCATTGAATGCATTGAATTTTTGGAGCATTTCATTCAACTTTAAGTTTACAAATACAAGACATTATGATTAAAGTTCTATAGACAAGAAGTGCACCCCACACGACTTAAAACTTGACCTCTTATACTTACATACCTATATTGATAAGACTTTTTTTTAACAATCAAATGCCAAGGAGGCTAGTCTTTTTTTTATGAATAAGTTTATGTTTCTGTTTTTTATTATTTTTTTAATAAAGATATTTTTAATCTAATTGAAAGTACAATTCAACAATTTCATTTATTATAGCTCCCTGGTTACGAAAAAACCTTGTTGTAACTTCCTCAGATTGCTCTTCTAGTTCCTTAGTATCCATGGTTTCCATATTAGTGTAACCACTATTAAAAAATAGACATGTTGTGCAAGGCGCAACAAACATTCACTATTTGTGCCGCTTTCATTGGGTCATAGTGCAGTTTTCGAGCACTCAGTAAGCAACGGAATCTGCTTTTTAAGAGGTCTATGTTTCTTGCTCTTTTGTGTGATATATTATATCTACTCTCAGCGTTATGTATGCATATCCCGAATCACCTTACATAAATGAGACTGAAATCAACTACAACAGTAAAGTAGTTCGAAATTAATTCACTTACCAACGAACTCAGCAACCAGCTGCCTCTTGTACCACTTAAATATTTTTTTTTTTCAAAATGACGGCATT
This sequence comes from Chrysotoxum bicinctum, assembly GCA_911387755.1. Classification (NCBI taxonomy): domain Eukaryota; kingdom Metazoa; phylum Arthropoda; class Insecta; order Diptera; family Syrphidae; genus Chrysotoxum; species Chrysotoxum bicinctum. The sequence continues at coordinate 116,362,184 of OU426987.1, forward strand.
CCAGACCCAAAGACCACACAAGAGGGTCGGGATTCTCTCCTTGATAGTTAGCATTAACTGCTCTCATCTTCATTTTATAATCGCAAATCTATAAAGAAACAAAATGAAATTTATAATATAAGCAACTTATATCTTATTGTTAAATGAGATTATTACAATCGTGACGTTTAGACTGAAATGTCCCTTGCGATTAAGAACGATGTGGTTATTATCTGCGGATGCAATTATTTGGATATGCGTGCCATCAACACAACCAAACGCTCCTGTTTTTTTTTTCTTCAAAAAAAAAAAAGAAAAAAAAACATCTTTGACTGTTGAATCTCTTCTTCTGACATCTTTAAAGATCTCCAACAATTGGAAAGGGTCTGTTCGAATATTATATAAATCTAACTTTTCATTACAATTGTAAAAATTAATAAAATTCAATAATTACTCGCCTTTCAAACTAGACGGAGGTGTTTTTTTTTAGTTAACTCCTGCTGCAACGCGCTACTGATTCTGAAAAGCTCTCCCATAAGACCTGTGCTGACAATTTTTATCGGACAGAGTATAATAACGTCGTTTAATTTTAGATAAATCGAGTTTATCCAATTGAGTTGCAGCCGCATAAATATCTAAATTTTCTATTAAAATGCGGCAGTTTTCAGAAATATTCCCATCTAATCTTATTTTGGTCTTCATTTTTACCCGTTAAAGTTTGACTAATTTTCCTTTTTCGACAGCGCCATGTGTTATTTGTTAATATCGATAAGTGACGATTAAATACAAGAACTGCACCATGTATACTTACTTAAATTACCTTTATTTCATGAATGTTAAAAATCGAGTGCTTAAAGTGCGTGTTCATAGTCATACATAATACAGAGTCTGTGAGAGCGAAGTTAAAAGCCCTCTATGTATGATAGATACACTATATATAAAAGAGCTATATTTAAAATAATAATATGTTATGCATAGTAGTTAAATTATATTTCAACTTATTTCTATTTTCTTATAGAACACAATGTGTAATGTACTTTTATGTTTAAATTATTTTGCTTTGAACTGGGTTACATGCGCTAATATCATTCAGTGGTGTTCTTTCAATTTGTTCTCTTTGTTCAGCCTCATTCTTTGATACTGTTTTATTCCAAGATTGTTCTTCGCCGGATGCAAAAAGAGTGAACACAATTAATTCTATGGTGAATAAAGCGATTGTTACAAAGAAAATAACTCTCCAAGCTCCAATATTTTGCTGAAAATTTTTTTACAGTAGGCATTTAGTTATCCATGTTGAAGCCATACATAAATATATATATATATACATATATAGAAAGAATTTAATTAATTAATTGAATAAACTTACATTTCCTTTTGTAATGAATCCAACAAAAAGTGGAACAACAATTCCCGGAAGCGTAGCAACAGTGTTCGTAAGTGCCACGAGAGTACCTGCGTAATTGGGTGCAATATCAATATGATTAGATAGAAATCCTGAAAACATTCCACCCATTCCAATTATGCCAAAAGTCATAAAAGCTACAGCTGCATCTCTATGGCATCCGATATAACAAAGACTCAGTAAACATACTCCAGGAACTAAGGTCGCAAAACAGGTTGCTGTCTTTCTGCACATTGTTATTGAAAAGAAGCCTTGAAGGGGACAAAAAATCATAAATTACTAATTAATAATGATCTTTAAATATTTGATTTACCGTTTGCTTTTAAAGTATCCAGAACTTTGCCCAAAACAATACTGAACAAAAACATTGGAAAGTACGGAAGGGCACTGGCAACAGCATTTTTGGAAACATTAAATTGCAAAACTTGCTTCATGTAGAATGGAATCTCAATCAAAAACATATACCACCCCCAGTTACTGCAGACATGGGCTATTAAGATGGCCCAAAATGGAATAGATGTCAAAACTTTTTGCCATGGTACCGACATATGCTTTTCTTTAACTCCTTCAGTTTTTGCTGAACCCAACTGTGAGTTGATCATCGTACGTTCCTCGTAACTTATAAAAGATTGTTTGTTGGGACTGTCCTGTACAAGAATGATCCATAGAATCATCCACAAAGAACTAAAACCCCCCATAACATAAAACACTGTCTCCCATCCAAATTTACCAGCAAGTATACCAGCAGTTAATATTGAGATAGCTGTTCCAAAAGCTGTCCCGACATAAATTATAGTTGACATAATACTTCTTTCATTTGGTGGGGCCCATGCAGCGATCATACAGTGCATGGCAGGGAATGTTGCACCCCCGCCAATGCCTTCTAGTACACGTAAGATAATAAGGCCAACGTAATGAATTTTAGTCATTACCGGAGTAAAAAGTGTGCAAATAACATTAATTGCAACGGAGAAAAACATCACCCATTTTGCGGAATAGTTTTCAGCAACTCGGGCTCCTGGAATTTGGGACACAATGTAGCCCCAGAAATAGCAGCTTAGAAGTATTCCTTGTATTGGCTCACTCCAAGCAAATGGTCCGTCCTTAAATAAATATACAGAAAAGTTAAATTACAATAGGTAGTGTGTGTAGATATGTTTGGTTTATTATTTTTAATGTATTGAATTTATTTTCAGTGAAAAGAAAAAAATCTTTTTAAATACAGGGTGTCCCACAGTCAACGCCCCAAATGAAAACCATGGATTCCTGAGGTCATTCTAAGTCGAAAAACTCAAGAGGTAATTTTCTCGTTTTCGTCCCGTTTTTGAGTTATAACGGTTTTTATGATTTTGCCCTTAACTGGCTTTTATCTTTGCGAAACTACGTCTGATTCGTAAGATTTTTTTATAACCAATCAAGAATTTATTACAGTTTTAGTTTTTCCCAAAACTTTTTTTTTCTGCGGACAACCGTTTCTCTGCAATTTTGCATCAAACTCAATTTTTTCGTTTTTTTAAATGTTTTTTTACTTTAATATCATTGGCGCAAAATTTTAAACAGCCTATTATTAAGGTATTAGTATGATACTTCTTAACAATTTGCTAACTTTATAGTAGTTTACTAACTCATTCTTAATTTTAAACATTTTCTAACTAGTATCGTACTAAAAGAATTTTCTCAATAAATTGCTTCTGAACACACCTAAAACAATGACATTTCGTATAAAAAAGTAAGTACACGAACCTTTTTTGATGTTTGCAAATGTCAAAGAGCCATATGAAGCTAGCACGATACTAAAAAAATAAAGTAGCTATTCAATGATTTTAACTTTAATAAAAGGGTAGATAAAGTATGATGCTATATTTTGCAAATTCGTTGTTTTAACCTAGTATCATACTAAAACAGCCTTAGTATTGTACTAATTCAATTAAAATTTTGCGCCATTTTATTTAAAAAAACACGTAAATACGTATTAATTTTTTTCACTTTTTATTAAAGCCTAGCCTATTTTCTTAAATTCACTTAGTTTGTTTATTTTTTGTTAATTACATTTACATTTACATTTCTTTTTAAGGAAAAAAAAAATTTTTTAAGAAAATAAACTGGGCTTATAAAAAAAATCTTACGAATCAGACGTAGTTTGGCAAAGATAAAACCAGTTAAGGGAAAAATCATAAAAACCGTTATAACTCGAAAACGGGAAGAAAACAAGAAAATTACCTCTTGAGTTTTTCGACTTAAAATGACCTCAGGTATCCATGGTTTTCATTTGGGGCGGTGACCGTAGGACACCCTGTATATTGTACAGTACAAAAGTCAATTAGAAGACTGAGCACTAATTGCTTTTTTCAAATTTGGCATTTTATATTATTTGGATGGCTTTGTAGCGTTAATAAGAAGCAATTTTTTTGTTAAGCTTATTTGATATTGCCTTAATTTTTTTACAAAAATCATTATAAACTTATATCCAACAAGAACAAATAAATAAGTAAATCAAACAAGTAAGAGATTTAGCCATACAGCTAAATAGATTGCTGTTGCTTTATTCAAAAAAATTTCAAACGTCCAAATGACTTGATTACAAAATAAGCATTTAATACCTACCAATGGCTTAAGTTCTTGTACAATAGGTAATTTCTAAGAATTGTCGAAAAATAAAAATAGTTATAAGATTAATGCTAATAAAAATGAATTTTAAAAAAAAACAACCCATAATTACCTATAGGGTGATTGCATGGTATAAAAGAACCGAGTTGCTTTTACAACAACGAAAAAGTTCAAAGGCACGCATGCAGTACCGAAGCAGAACCGAAGTTTTTTTTATCATAGACACCTGCCTTGATTAAGGCTTAATTCTACGGCAGACCTACCCACACTAACGGATGCAGATTCAGCGCTGACGAACAACCTGAGGTAGCATTACACCAATTTAGTAGCAATTTTGCGAACATGTTGAGGCATGTCCAAGGCCCTTGCTGAAGAGCGAGGTCTATCTACCATCTCTTCCATCCATGAGAACTTGGATACCATTTGCTTTCATGTTGTAGGACAACCACAGCCACCACGATACTCCAAGGGGGCTTACCTCATATATAGTCTAAAGCAGAGAGCCCAAGCGTCTTGCGATACAAGAACCAACTCCACCTCCTGGGCAATATCTCCGGTGGAACCAGAATATAGCTTCCGGTAGAGCTTCGTGACCGTGAAGGTCACTTCTAGATGAGCTTCACAAAGCTCGAGGCCTAGCAACTACAGACGCTCACACCCAGCCATCTACAACGAGGACAGACAGAATGCCAGATCGAATTATTAGATACGACTGAAAACCCAAGCATCATCTTCCCACACACATCTCATATAGATGTCTGAAGTGGACATATCATAGACACTAAGTTACGAGTAATTCATGCCTCGAATCCTCTTTCGGAGCTCCACACACGTATATAGCCGAACTGGCCAAGTTCCTCTCATACAAGAATGCATATAAGGAACCATGACCCGTCAGGAACGAGAAGTGAAAGCATTCCCTCTCACACGCACCTACCACCTCAGGAAGAAACTGGAAAGTTGTCCTACCCTTCCCGTTATCAGCCTAACGAGACTGCAACCTTGAGATTATACCATCTCTCAACGCGGCCCTCAGTGGTGCTACTCGTATTTGTACCGGAGTGCGGAAAAAAATCCGTAAAATCTGAAATATTTAACGGAATTAAATTGAAATTTTGCACACATGTTTCGACTGTGCTAACACACATTTCGACAAAATTTGGTTAAAAAAAAATAATTGAGAGATAAATTATTAAAATTTTTCGGATTTGTAGAGATTTGACTTACATACATAAATAAAAAAAAATTGTTTTTATTTGTTTTTGTGTTTGCTTTGTTCTTAAGCTAAATAATCAAATACATACATAATAACACAAGCATATATCAAAATATAAGAAATAAATAAATGAGTACACATAATTAATTATATTAATAAGTTATTTAATTAATTCAAGAGCTTCTTCACTTAAAGGAATATGTGTTTTCTTTGGTTCAGTTCTTAATTGGATTATAAATGGATGGAATGATATCGGGATCATATGGAATATATCCCCATTCGTTGATAACCCGGAAAACTTCCTGGAGTGGTGGGGGGTTCTATAGTACTTGTAGTCCTTATTCCTGCATTCTTCTTGGGCCTCTTCTGAAAGTGGTCCAACTTGCAAGGAGGCTCTTTCTATTACTTCTGCTCCGTGCAGTCAAATTTTGTGAACAGTTGAGGGCATGTGATACCAAGGGTATAACGATATCGCGAGCTTAGCTGTCTCTTCACTATAAGTCTTAAATTTTTGGGTATCGCTTGAAATGAAATGATTGATATACAAATAACCTACAATATGACTGCGAGTCTGGCTATCAATCTAATGTCTGTTTTGGTGATATATGCAGCCACATTTGGATTTCCGAAAAATCTTCGTGAAGTATTTCCATCATTCATTGTTCCAGTTTCTTGCTTTACAACGTCAACTTATATTCCAACCTTTGATATGAATTCCGTTTGAATTAATTTTTTTCCTCTTCCTCGATAGCACGATTAGGCTCATTAGTTCTCCTCGCTTTAAAGCTTATGATAAGAGTATATCCTAGGAGCAATATGTACTCCATAAATCGAATCCATGCATACAGTGATGACATTCATAGAACAAGAGCTTCTTTATTCAGGATCTTAGATTGCAACTTGGATAAGTAATTCATCTCTGAAGGTTTAGCTCCACAAATAATGCAATTGCTCGCAGAACTAGTATTTGACACAGGTTGAGCTACTTTTCCATCTATCATTGTAAAACAAAGACGGTGTTTAACTTTGACAGCATGCATTCTAACAGTGATTGAGTTCTCTTCCAGTTGTTGAATTTTATTTTCCACACGGTTTTTCTGTTCTTGTATGATGTCAAGTCTTTCCTTCTTATATTCAAATTTTAGAGCTCTGCAATATCTCGTTGAAAACGGATAGGGATTTTTCCATGTTATATTGTTTTCTCCAGTAGTTGACGTCATTTTCAAAGGGACAATTGATGTCATGAAAAGATGATATTACGTAGAAAATGTGTGCATATAATAGTTCACTCTGCCCAGATGAACCATCACAACCCCCCTTTGTGTGAAGGTTCACTCGGTCCTAACTAATAGACGAATATTTTTTTTTATTTTTTTCATATTTTGAAAGCTCAATAGCATATTATTTGTGTTGAAATACTAATTCTGAAAGGTTCACTCAGTCCGAACTAATAGACGAACATTTTTCTTATTTTTTTTATATTCTGGAAGCTCAATAGCATATTATTTATCTAAGAAATTTTGTTATTAAAATGCTACTCCTCATGAAAAAAAAGTTAATGCAAGAAATTACATAAATTTCAAAACTTAAAGATAGGGTAACTTTAGAGCGCTGTATCTCGCATATTCATTGACATAAATTTGGGAAAACATAGAACAGTTATACAGGGTGTCCGGTAATTCGTGTGCCATACTTTGGGATGTGATTCTTTGTCAAATTCTAAGAAAAAAATTGTTCTACGGTAAAGTCTGATATTTTGACATCACTTTTTGACGATTTAAAAAAGGCTAACTTGGGTGTACCCTGACCCATGGTACGGTCAATTTCTCTGTCAGTATTAATGGTAGGGAACTCAATTTGAACTTTTTTTTTAGTCAAAATACTAACCTTTAAAACTACGTTTTAATTGAACTGATATGTTTTTAGGGTTGTCAGATATTCAATTTAAAATGGTATTCAATTTTTCTTTGCTGAGCAAAATTTTGACTTTGAGGTCAATTTTTTCAAAAAACGCGTAATAAACATAAAGTTTTCTTATTTTTACCTGAAGAACAAAACAATAATAAAAAAAAAACTCATTAATAACTACATCCAAGAACCCATACATTTTATGATACTTGGGGAAAATCTAAGAGAGGTAAAATTTAAAAAAAATACAAGATTTTTTGCCCTGAGGTGTACTCGGTATGTGCATCACGAACCCCTTTTTGTTGAACGATCTCATACGCGATGTCGCTTAAAAGAAAGAAAGAAAATTTTCTCTCCTTCTGATCTGGCTACAATCTATAAAACCTATATATGTACGTCCAAAACTTGAGTACAATTCCTATCTATGGGCTGGTTCTCCAGTAACTTACTTAGGCCACTTGGACAGTATTCAAAGAAGAGCTTTTAAAATGATTGGTGACAAAAACATCATTGACTCATTTACGTCACTCGAACATAGTCGTAATGTTTCTTTCCTCATATTTGTGTGCCGTTATTTTAACGGACTATGCTCTAGTGAAATAACCAGCTACATTCCTCCCCTTTAACAATTAAACCGTAATACTCGCACTTCTAGGAGTGCTTCATCAGTTTACCCTTGAGCCCAACTTCGGTCGTACTGTGAAGTACACAGATTCGTTCTTAAGCCGCACTTCGCAAATGCGGAATGCCTTACCCCGCTCTGTCTTTCCTTGTCATTGCAATGTTAAACAATTTAAAACCAATGTACATCGACACATGCTTTCTAACCCTCCCTTTTTTCTTAATGATCACCCTGGGTCTCTCTCATATTAAGGGTGTACAAAAACACCTTTGAGTGTGCGGTAATTAAAAAAAAAGTCGGCGAAGACATATTCAAATCCTCGTCAACTTTCGCTATCATCAACCAACCACCAGAACTGGTTCCGCTGTGTCACACTGTCGCTCCGGTCCCGATCGCACGGGTTACATATGTACGTACCCCGCAACATCTAACAACACCCAGCATAAACTAGTAATCTTATATTACATTAAATTTCTCACAAGTAATGTTTTTCATTTTAAATTTATTTCGATTAATACTAATCCTTTTGCCATTGTATTATATTGCACTTCATTTTAAATTCAGTTCAAGTAATCCTAAAACCTAAACCTTATGTTATATTAAATTTAATTTTAAACATTCCAACGAATAAAAGTGGTGAGTTAGTGTTATGTCCGTGAGTGACATACAAGATAAATAATTATAAGCAATTTATAATTTAAAGTTAAGCTTTATTACTAATTATTAAATATACTCAAAAAGATAAATGTTACAAGGAAGAACCAACTAAATGCAAATGCAGTTGTAGAGTGAGCCAGACTAGCCAACATAAGTTCAGGGTTGGTTTTAAGTAGCGGTTGTAGTAATTTTGCAGTTGTAGTTATGTAGTTCGCATTACTCCAACACCTCCTCCACTTAAGAGGTATCGTAGTCCTTCATCCATGCAGGTGCATGTACAAGTCGTCCTGATGAAGTTACTTGTCTTGGTTCAGGGGTGTGGGATCTTGAAGGAAAACCCAAAAATTCAGATACTTCTGAAGCTGATCTCTCAATAGCATCTTTAAAATCGGCTGTGACATCTGGATCCGAATCCTCATGGACCACGTGTGAAACATCTTGTTCCAAATTAGGCTGCTTATTTGTTTTGATTATTTCCATTAGCTCGAGAAACAAATTCGATGAATTCGCTTCAACATTTGGAGAATATCGATTCTTGATTTGATTCGTATGAGATCTAATAAGTTTTGTTTTGTTTTTGCTATTTATAAGGACATTATAATTAACGTTTCCTTTGCGCTCAATGATGGTTCCTGGCACCCAGCATTCTTTATTATTGCGGTAGATTTTGGCGTAGACAATATCGCCGGCAATAAAATGTCGTTCCTTGGCACCATGATGTCTATTGTACTGGCGATTCTGTTTGTCGTTACAAGTTGTGGAGTTATATTCTTTCTTCTTCAGTAAATCCAACGAAGTTGTTATTTTTCGACCGAGAAATGCTTCTGCAGGCGATTTAAAATTAACAACATTACGATTCGTGTAGAACGATAAGTCTGTAGGAATGTTTCGAGGTTCTGCTGACATGTTCCTTCCTGCTTTAATTTGTTTAATGATCGCTTTAACGTATCTACGAAGCGCTCTGCTTGACCGTTGGATTGTGGATGAAAAGGAGCAGTTCGTAAATGTTTTATTCCGCGTGAATTCATGAAGCTTTGGAATTCAGAACTTGTAAATTAAGTTCCATCCGAAACTAGTTGTTTGCAATCACCATATCGAGAAAATATTTCTGTCAATTTACTTATTATCATGCAGGATGTAATGTGAGTGACTTGTAGAATTTCCAGCCACTTTGAATATGAATCCACAATAACAAAATAGTAAATTCCGTCACAAGGACCTGCAATGTCGATGTGAATACGATCCATTGGTGCTGCTGTAGTTGGCCATGATTCAAGAGTTGTTTTAACAGGAGCCTTCGCTGCACTGGCACAGGCATGACATTGACGGACGAACGATGTTATGTCTTCGTCGATCCCCGGCCAATATACATGACATCTGGCAACAGTTTTCATTTTGTCAATACCCGGATGGCCTCGATGGAGTTGTTGCAAGATTCTCTTTTGGAAACACACTGGTATGATTATGCGGTCTTTAAACATTATACATCCATCGACGACAGCTAAGCCTTCTTTCCTGGCACAATATGGGGAGATTTGTGATGGTATAGGTGACTTCCATCCTGAGTTCATGTTCTTGATGACAGCTTGTAATGTTTTACAATTTGATGTTGCTTGCTGTATCATTTTAAAATTAACTGGAAGCGTGTTCATTGTATCAAGCAGATTAACTCTAAAATCTTCTTCGAATCTGGTCGAAGCAATAACGTAATCCTCGTCTAAATTTGCTTTGGTGTTGATCAGACGTTAGAGTACGTCGACGAATCCAAATTCTTTTGTCGAAATATACTTGATCTCGAAATCGTACATCATCAACGTTAGCGCCCACCTCTGTAGCCTGTTGGCAGTGTAAATTGTTATGCCTTTCTTACTACCAAATATTGCTAAGAGAGGCTTATGGTCGGTGAGAAGCAAAAACTTACGTCCGAAAATCATTCGATGAAATTTTTTAACGGCAAAAATAAGTGCGGCGGCTTCTTTTTCTATTTGACTATAGCTAGTTTCAGCTGATGTCAAGGACCTGGCTGCATGTGAGATGACTTTCTCATCACCATTTGGAAAAATGTGCATAATGCATGCCCCCATACCAACATTTGATGCATCTGCTGCGACTTTTATAGGTAATGCTGGATTATAATGAGTGAGCATAAGACCAGATGCGAGTATGGATTTGAATTTAGAAAATGACTTTTGACACTCTTCAGACCATTTGAATGTAACATTTTCTCGAAGTAAATTATCCAATGGTGCACAAATTTCTCTCATTTGTTTTACAAATTTCCCGTAGTAATTCACGGCTCCAAGAAATGATCTGAGCTTGGTGATATTTGTTGGTGCAGGCATTGTATTTATTCGTAAAATTTTGTCAGGGTCTGGCCGTAATCCATTCGCATCGACTATATGACCCAAATACTTAATTTTCGATACAAAAAATGAACACTTACCGATTTTGATTCAGAAGTCATAATCCAAAAGTCGTTGAAGAACTTTATTCAAATTAAACATGTGGGCATCCAAATCTTTTCCGCTAACGACTATATCATCAAGGTATGCTGCGACTCCATTGATACCAGAAAGCATTGCGTCCATCAACTGTTGAAAAGCTCCTGGTGCAGATTTGACTCCAGGTGCAAGTCTATTGAAAGTGAACAACCCCTTGTGGGTGTTGATGGTGAGTAGCTTCCTTGATGCAGGTGTTACGGAGACCTGAAGATACGCATCTGCCAAGTCGATATGCGTGTAGTATGGGCTGTTGGCAATTTTCGAAAATATATCTTCGGGCAGAGGAAGTGGGTACTGATGTGACTCTAGTGATTGATTTAGACCAGATGAATAGTCTCCGCAAATTCGAACACCTCCAGATGCTTTTCTAACGACCACAATAGGTGCTGTCCAGTCTGAATAATCAACTGGAAAGATAACATTACGGTCTTGAAGGCGCTGGAGTTCATCTTCAATAAGTGGCAGGACTGAGTATGCCACTGGCCGCTTAGCCCTGAAGACTGGTGTTGAATTTTCTTTGAGATGAAGTTGCACTTCCGTTTTAGTGCATACTGATGAATCTTCTTTAAACAACTTTGCATATCGCTTCTGAATAATATCAACTGCGGAGCGTCAGTCATTTTCTGTCGGTTGAATTGTTCGACTGCAGAGTGCCCTAATCGGCTGATCCCATAAATTAAGGGCTTCGCATAGATCAGTACCTAAAATGTTTAAAGATTTAATCTTTGAAACGAAAAGTTTACAGGATTTGACTTCCGCGTTGAGCTGAATATCGCATGTAAATTCAGCTATCAACTTGATATCGTCCAGCGATGCACTCTTCGCTTGGCGTCCTTCAAGTTTTGTTCTAGGTTGACCCAATTTTTTCCAGGTGTGAATGTCTACTATACTAATATCGGATCCTGTATCAATTTGCAGCTTCAGTGTGTGCAGTACCATGTTTTTACTGAGGCGAATGTTGACTGACACATATTTTCGTCGCTTCGCATGGCTGACACAGTTGACCTTCAACCGAATTGCCTTGATGTGGTTTGTTTCCATTGACCTTATCATCTTTTTGACTTGTTTTGAAAAAGCAATTACAGTAACCCTCTTTATGCCCAATTTGTTTGCATTGCTGGCATTTATGATCCCGAAAAGGACAATCGCGAAAAAAATGCATTTCTCCGCAACCCCAGCAGGGAGATTTTGGTTGATTGCATGACTGAGTATTGCTTTGTAGGTTGCTACTGTTACTTTGTTGATTCTTTGACTTCGGTCCTGATGGAATGAACTTTTCTTTTCTTACAGCATTGATCGAGGCGCTTGGAGTTGATGCATTTTGGATTAGGGCTGTATCTTTTTTAAGGTTTATATATTTTTGGACTCCCGACAATAGCTTCGATAAATCCAAATTCGCATCGTCCTCCAACGATGAAAGTAGTTTCGTGCGAATGTCTGTGTCGGCTGATGACTGCAAGCCTGTGACAAACACTAAGCACTTAAATTGGTTTGGTGTAAGCACACTTAGCTTAAAATCCTCGCACAATTTATTAACTCGTGCTGCGTAGCTTGTGAAATCTTCTTGTCCATTTTTGACGGTCTGTAGGCAACGATATCGTGTACTGAAGAGAGACTCTGGGGCACCGAACATACTCCGGAGGATGTCTGTGGTTTCTTTAAATTGGATATCTCGTGTATTCTTTGGAAGGATATATGATGCGTACTTCTCGTGTGCAATCGGGTTGAGTTTGCGCATAAGCAACCGCACTTTCGATGCGTCATCGAGGTCTTTTCCATCTACGCAAAATATATCTTCGTGTCGAGAAAACCACCCTTCGAATGTAATTCCATTTGCAGGATCATAAAAAAATTCAGATAGACTATTTGATAATGAATCCATAAGAACTTCTGGCCTTGATTTGTCTTTTTATTTTGGTGTGTTTTTTTTTTGACTGAATGTCCAAAATTCCAGAATCTTCGCATCGTTAGCCATTTTGTTTTTTTCTTTTTTTTTTTTACACAGACGCTACAAGATGAAATCTGTATTTAACCGTGGATGTTCTAAACAAAAGATCCTCGTCGCCAATTGTTATGACTTTGTCGCCAACTTTTATCCTCGTCGCTAATTGTTATCCTCGTCGCCAATTGTTATGTCCGTGAGTGACATACAAGATAAATAATTATAAGCAATTTATAATTTAAAGTTAAGCTTTATTACTAATTATTAAATATACTCAAAAAGATAAATGTTACAAGGAAGAACCAACTAAACGCAAATGCAGTTGTAGAGTGAGTCAGACTAGCCAACATAAGTTCAGGGTTGGTTTTAAGTAGCGGTTGTAGTAATTGCAGTTGTAGTTATGTAGTTCGGATTACTCCAACAATTAGCATAATAATATATGTAATAAAAACCAAATTGAAATGTAAAATATTGTTTTCAAAAAAGTCCAGTTTAAAACTAACATCTTGTTTTTTAATCATCGCCGCTGCTCCCACCGTAATTGGCGCAGTCGAGTCCAAGAACATTCAATTTTTATCATTGTTTCGAATTATTATCGTTATGGCAAATGAATATTTTGGAAAGTGAACTTTTATATACAACCAGTCAACAGTAAAAGACCAATCGTTAGATGTAAAAAAGTGAACTCTTATAAACAACCAATCAACAGTAAAATACCAATTGTTAGATATAAAAAAGTGAAATTTTATAAATAACCAGTCAAGAGTAAAAGACCAATCGTAAGATACAGGGCCTTACCAACAATCAAATTAAGAGACGACTTTAATATTTGAGCGAAATGAAGCATTATTTAATGGACTCTACTATATAGCTGACCATATATGCTACATTTTATTTTTTAGATTCCGTACAATAAATGGTTCATAATTTAGAGTCTACATAAGTATTAAGTTCATAACATGTATGGCTAACTATATAGAGCTCATTACATAATGGTTCATTTCACTCAAATATTAAAGTCGTCTCTTAATTTGATTGTTGGTACGGCCCACAGTGAATCACAAAAGTAGTAATCAAGTAAGTAGGCACCTCTTAGGCTAGCCGCGCACTAGCAATTTTTAGTTGCGAAACTGCTTGGTTCGAGCAACTAAAAAGTTTGTGTTTTGACATAAACTAAACGATTGCCTAAAATAAGTTCGCCATTTTATTGAACATATAATTATCTGCAAATTCACGGACATTCAACCAAACAGTTCATCTGTTTTCTATAAGTAACCAAACAGTTCCGCAACTAAAAATTGCTAGTGCGCGGCTAGCCTTAATTTAAAGATCATTTGCTTCAAACAATCGATAGCAATGTTAAAAAAAACTTAATTGTCTGTAATTGATATGTATTTCGAACTAAAAAATAACATTTATAAAAAAAAAATTTAAAGAAAACTTAAGAAATATTCGACTTAAACTAAAAAATCAACAAATTTATATCACAAAAATAAGTAAGCAGTTCAAATAAACCTTGAATTCATTACAGTTATTTTGTAAATCTTATCCATTTAGTACTTCGTTGGATACCCTTTGGCTTTTATAACTGCTTTTATGCGTCGAGGCATTGAGTTAACCAAATTTTGCGTAACGTTTTTTCCAATTTTAGGCCATTCTTCCTGAAGAACACGCTTTAAATCATATTTCGTTCTGATTTCATGTTTTCTTACTTGTTGGTTAAGATGTTCCCATAACTGTTTAATGACATTTAAGTCGGGCGACTGTGGTGGTGATTTGAGCTGGATTTGGACGTTATAAAGCAGGCATTCTTTGAAAACATGTGAGGTATGTTTAGGATCATTGTCTTGCTGGAAGGCAAATGACCTACCCAAACCCAGCTTATTGGCACTTTTATGAAGGTTGTTCTTTAAAATATTCAAATAGTCGTACCTATTCATCAAAGAATCTGTAAATACTGAATTGCCGACACCAGATGCTGCCATACACCCCCACACCACAACGTTTCCACTTCCGAGCTTCACGGTTCCTGACATGTTCGATGATTCAAGATCTGTGTTTTTTTGCTCCAAACTTTTCCGCGTCCATCTGAGCCGTGGATATTAAATTAGGTTTAATTGGAGAAAACAACTGTGTTCCAAAATTCTGCTTGCTTAGATTCATGGGTTTTTGAAGGAAGAGCGATTTATTTTACTTATGTAAGGTTTTCTAATATTTCGACCATGATAACCAGATTAATAGAGTACTCGTCAAATAGTTTGAGGGTTACATGACTTATCCATTTCTCTGGTTATTTCTGCTGGTATGTTTGATGTGCTTACTTTGGGATTCCTCTTCACGTCTCCACTTTCCTTACAAAAATACGGCATTCCTGTTGAGTAAACTTGAGAGAACGTCCAGATCGGGGGTCATTTTCCAAACTTTCAATGTTATTATATTTGGTTATTATTTTGCGTATAGTAGATGGACTTTTGTTAACAATTTTACCAATCTCGCGGTCCGATTTATTTTCCAAACAGTGTTTGATTATAATTTTTATTTTAATTTAAGCTAAGTTGATTACCATTTCCTTTTATTAATTATTAATTAATCTTAAACTGAAAAAAAAATCTAGAAAAGAAAGATAAGAGAGATAAGGAACGGAACCAAAAATTAGAAAAAAAAACTAAAAAACTATTAAATATTTAACCTTAAAATGCTGCGAATAACTGAACAAAGAGTGATGTTCTGCAGATAAACCAAACGTTAAACGGTAAAATTTGCCTAGCACATAATGTTCACATGCTAACTATAATTATGAATACATTTTTCCTAATATTCGTAACGGAATTTAATTTTATTTTAACATGTCTATGCGAAAGCATTGAGTGCTTACTTACTTTTGTGATACACTGTATACAAAAATTAAGTTCTATTTCATCAGTGACTCGGATGACATAGTGGCGAGTACGAAGTGAAATATTATTCTGAACCATGATTATACCAATCATCAATTGCATGTAAGTCAAGATAATTGCTATCCTTATTTTCCTGAAACATTATCCTTTTTCAATTAATAAAAAAAATATATATATACGAAAATACACTGTAAGATACATAAATCAACTCTAAAACCCTATTTTAACCCAATTCAAGAAGAAAAAGAAGAAGAAATAAAAATAGAAAAATATAATCAAGAAAAATAAAATGCACGACTGGGTCGCACGAACTTGCTCCTATGTAATAGACTAGGGATTTTAAAAACGAATGTTAATATAGAAAACTGTTCATAAGGATACTCGTACAATTATTTTTTTAAATTCTTTTAGTAGTTAGAGACAAAAACAGAATGCTATGCAAATATGAATTTATGCAAGAACAAAAATTATAAGTCGTTGTAGTGGTTTCTTAAAAAAGTGTTTATATGCAAACTTTTTAAAAGATTTTTAAGAAAAAATTTTTGTACGCCAATTCAAAGCTTTTATTATTGTTCGAATAAAAATTAAATTTACAAAAAAAAATATTGAGCCGTTTCTGAGATATCGAATTTTCAAAAAAAGAAAAAATAAATTTTTTTTTCAAAAATTCGAAAAATATTTATTTTAAGGTTTTGAAATGCAATGTGTTTTAGACTTTTCAAAGGGCACGCTAGTGCCCAGCCAAGTTCTGGCAATACACCCTTTTTTACAGGAACAAACTCAGGCGGGGGCAAGTTTTTTTATGCCGAAATTCGAAAGGTTTTAAAAACTTGACAAGTGAACCCATCAAATTTTAGTCAGTAATCTATATAAATAAAAATGAATCGCAAAATGTGTTGCTAAGCGTTAAACTCAAGAACGGCTCGACCAATTCGCCTAATTTTTTTTTTTAAGTTTTTGTTAAGGTTCATGGAAGGTTCTTATGGAGAGAAAAAACGTTTATTGTGGGTGTGTGAAAGTTAAGTGTTACAAAAAATCGTTTGCTTATTGAAACACACTGACTCAAAAAAAAGAAAATAAAAGAAAACTTTATAGCTAAGGAAATAATTTCTTCATTTAAATAATAATTAATAATTCTACAACGAACAACAAAATAAACGAGAATAAGAGAACTTAAATAAAGGTAATCTATATAAATAAAAACGAAAACCAATTGTGGTTTTATTTGTCGAGTGTGTTTGCTTTTAGAACCATGCCGCCTATTACACGCGGGCGCAGCAATTTGATTCGAAGAAAACGCTAGAAACCAAGCTTACTTTCAATCAAATCGGACTTCACTGCAACGTGAAGAGCGAAATGAAATTGAAAGGATTAGGATATTACAAACACGAGCAACGCGTTGTGTTCAAACTGCTTTCACAGTTTTACGAGCGGCTTTCAGTTACAATGTTTCAATTGACTACAGAATGTATTAGGTTCGTTCGTTCAACTTTACCCAGGTTTGACCCAGGTTTTCTTGACAACCCTCAGAGTTGTCAACAAAAACTGAGGTTTTCGGTTTTCAAAAAACCTCCAAGGGATGTCAACTGTTTTGTTGACAACTAAAAGACAGACAAAATAATTTTGTGCTCTGATAAAACTTTAAATTTGTTATAAATAAGTTTTAAAAATGAACGAAAACAAAAGAAATACAACAAAAGAAATACATATGAAATCTCATATGACTTTTGACAGTTTGACCGTTATCTGAACTCGCCCCAGCAAAATACCTCGATCTACTTCAGGGCGAGTTCAGGGCGACCCCAGGTCTCAAAAAACACAGAGTTTACTCAGCAGGGTGACTTCAGGTTTTTCCAAAAACGATTTAGGGCGACCCCAGGGTGACTTCAGGGCTCAACGAACAATGTCATTTAGACACTATTTTATTGACAGGTGCTCAAACTAATAACAAAGTTAGTTCAATGAACTATTACTCCTATCGCCTGATGGTTCATGAAAATTAAGACATGTGCTTGATGATGTCGAACAAATTATTATCTCAATTATTAATGGCCGCGCCTAATCGCCCAATGCATGACGCTTTTAATCAAGAGTTGCATCGTGAAAAACTGTTCGATCTCGATGCTTTAAGGGAATCGGTTCGAATAAATGTTCCGTTGTTGAACAAACAACAAAAGTATGTATTTGATACAATTATGAAAGTTGTAAATGATGGAAATGGAGGATTTTACTTTTTGGATGCTCCTGGTGGAACAGGAAAAACATTTTTAATTGCATTGATTTTAGCAACAATTCGCTTACAGAATGGAATTGCACTCGCACTTTCTTCGTCTGGTATTGCAGCTTCATTGTTGGAAGGCGGTCGAACAGCCCATTCAGCGCTAAAATTACCATTGAATACTCAAAGCAACGAAACTCCGACTTGCAACATTTCGAAGAACTCTGTAATGGCAAAGGTTTTGCAGCAATACAAGTTGATAGTATGGGATGAATGCACGATGGCACATAAAAAGTCTCTGGAGGCATTAGACAGAACTCTCAAAGATCTGCGAAGCAATCAAAACCAATTCGGTGGAGCGATGATTTTGTTAGCAGGAGATTTTCGTCAAACATTACCAGTATTCCACGGTCTACACCAGCAGATGAACTGAATGCATGTTTAAAGTCGTCCATTTTGTGGACAAAAGTTAAGATACTAAATTTGAGCAAGAATATGCGTGTCGAATTGCAAAATGATCGATCTGGAGAAATATTTTCAAAACAACTCATTGACATTGGTAATGGTAAAATCCCTGTAGATGTTATGACAGGCTGCATTACATTTCCTGTAAATTTTTGTCAGTCTACAGAATCAAAAACTGAGCTTATAGAAAAGGTGTTCCCAGACGTAGCTCAAAATTACAGAGATCATTGTTTTTTGAGTGAACGAGCTATATTAGCTGCCAAAAACACGGATGTAAATGAAATAAATTTCAGGATTCAAAATGAAATTGATTGCGCAACTAACCAAGATGATGTCGTCAATTATCCACCAGAATTTTTAAACTCATTGGATTTGCCGGGGTTACCTCCCCATAATCTTCAATTAAAAGTAGGATCGGTGGTCATAATGCTAAGAAATATAAACCAACCGCGACTTTGTAACGGCACACGGTCAGCAGTGAAAATATTAATGAACAATATGATAGAAGCAACTATTCTGAGGTATGGTACCAACTGACGTACCGTTTGAATTTAAACGACTGCAATTTCCTGTGCGACTTGCCTTCGCTATGACTATAAATAAATCACAGGATCAGTCGTTGAGTGTTGGCGGCGTCAATCTGGAAAACCCATGCTTCTCTCATGGACAGTTGTATGTTGCCTGCTCTTTTTTTTTTTTTTTTTTTTTTTTTTTTATAATCTACCCGCGCTCAAGGGATTATGATTACCCTTTAAATGTTTCAACACAGCGCGGGCGTGAAGTTAATGAAGAGAAAGAAGGATAGGAAAGATGTGTGGCACGATGTTCTGAGACTGTTGGTGGTTGTCTCAGATATTTTTATCTCCAGGGATGGCGGCTGAGCTAAAGCGGAGAAATGCCGTGTCTTGCGTGGGAAAACCAACAGCTTCATTTATTTTCGCGCCAGGTAATCAAACAAAAAATATCATGTACGATCAGGCATTACATTGAAAATACCAGATTATGACTACTACTACTACTAAAGTCTTGCTATTGACAAAATAGGACACTTAAAATTGTAAGTAATCGTTGTTTATCATGGAGACATAAATCTATAAATATGAAAAGTGATCACTCCTAAATATGTTTTATTACTGTTGTTTTAGAAAAAAAAAGGCAGAACAACGTCTGCCGGGGAAGCTAGTCATTAAATAATAAAATTTCTCTATTACATTGTAGCTGTTTCAATATTATTCTACTTTAAATATTCGGTATTAAACCTTCATGAAGTAAGAACTTGGCGTACTTTTAGATCTCAGTACTTTTCACGGCTGACTTGTTACACAAAGGTTTTTGTATAGAAGAACTTGGCTCTTTTTTTAACATTTATGTTTTTTGTCTGATTAGAAGCTTTTCTATAAAAAATTTCATTAAGATCCGTTATGTGCATAAGGCTAGCCGCGCACTATCAATTTTTAGTTGCGGAACTGTTTGGTTACTTATAGAAAATAGATGAATTATTTGGTTGAATATCTGGGCAGCTGCAGATAATTATATGTTCAATAAAATAGCGAACTCATTTTAGGCAATCGTGTGTCGAAACACAAACTTTTTAGTTGCTCGAACCAAGTAGTTTCGCAACTAAAAATTGCAAGTGCGCGCCTAGCCTAAAGAGAATTTCAAAATTCGAAAAAATGGTTCTTTGGTAGGTACAAACTGTAATATCTTAATTTCAAATTTTTTTTCTTAAATTAAAGATCGTGAAAATTAATTGAAAGAAAAAAAAATTTCTCAAAATTCTAGGCGCCGCCGTTTTCGAAAAAAATACGATTTTTAAAAACCTTTTTTTTTTTAATTTTTTAGCATTTGTATGGTAAATACCTTTATTTTCAGGTAAAATAAAATTTTTTTTCTCACATCTTGTAGATTATATTGAGAAACTTTTATTTATCAAGTTTAAAAAGAATCTAGCATGGGGTTTTCGAAATATTGAGTTTTGGAAAAAAAAATTTTGAAGTTTTTTTAAAAATCCAAAACGGTTTTTTTTCAAAATTTGAGTACACAATTCTATTTATGTTTTTGGAGAGCATTAGCAAAAGAAAAATGATCACAATCGGTTGCACCTTTTTTGAGAAAATCAAAAACAAAAAAGAAATGGTTCCATGGGGGGTACCCTCAATAACCATTTCTCGAAAATTTTTTTTCAACTATTACCTAGCTTTAACTAAGTAAATTTTTTTTGTATATTTATTTTTAAAATCTATTGAACAGTTTTTGAGAAAAAAAAAATATTTATAAAATTTCGAAAAAAAAAATCGTACGGCAGGTACCGTTATTTTTGGTCTTAAAAAAAAAAAGAAAAAAACGTGTGGGGGGGGGGGGGTAAATTAAAAATGATATCTACCAAGTTTAAAGAAAATCGGCCCAGCCATTTGGGCTGTAGTCGAACCGACAGAAAACAGACAGACAGACAGACAGAGTTGCGAGATCCACTATTTTAGTCTTCGCTATGGTCGTAATGTCAAATTTGATCAAAGTCTCGTCTGGTAATGCTTACTTGACAGTCAAGTTAGCACTACCACCCCCCAAAATATGGTAAAATGAACTCGCAAAAGAAAAAGGATAGCGCAAATAATTGTCGTAAATTTTTCGTAAATTAGTTTTAACAGATAGTTTTGGTATGGTAGTGCTAGGTTTTATAAAAAAATGCAATTTTAAGGACTTTTGTCATATTTAGGGCCTTTTTTTTGGGCAAGAAGGGCGCGACAAATTATTTTATGACGGAACTTATTCAAAAACGTCTTATGACAATTGTTTAAACAAATTGCAGAGTAAAAAATTAGTTTAAACAGATAGTTTTGGTATGGTAGTGTTAGGTTTTAAGAAAAAATGCTATTTTACGGACTTTTGTCATATTTAGGGCATTTTTTTGGCAAGAAGGGCTCGACAAATTATTTTATGACGGAACTTATTCAAAGACGTCTTACGACAATTGTTTAAATAAATTGCGGAGTAAAAAACTAGTTTTAATAGATAGTTTTGGTATGGTAGTGTTAGGTTTTATGAAAAAATGCAATTTCAAGCACTTTTCATATTTAGGGCATTTTTTTGGGCAAGAAGGGCGCGACAAATTATTTTATCACGGAACTTATTCAAAGACGTCTTACAACAATTGTTTAAACAAATTGCAGAGTAAAAAATTAGTTTTAAGAGATAGTTTTGACAAAGACAAATGGTAGTGCTAGGTTTTATAAAAAATTCTATTTTAAGGACTTTTGCCATATTTAGGGCAAGAAGGAGGTGACAAATTATTTTATGACGGAACTTATTCAAAGACATCTTACGACAATTGTTGAAACAAATTTTAGAGAAAAAAATTAGTTTTAAGAGATAGTTTTGGTATGGTAGTGGGTGCCGTGAAATAAGGCCAAGTGAAATAAGGCCAACTTTCTAAAATTGGCCTTATTGCACTTTTACAAAGTGAAATTAGGCCAATTTTCAGCAGTTGGTCTTATTGCACTTTTACAAAGCGAAGTAAGGCCAAATTGGTCTTATTTCACTTTCAACAGTTGGTTTTATTACACTTTGACAAAGCGAAATAAGGCCGAACTGCATTTTTATATTTATTTCATTTCATTTATAAGTATTATTTATTCGTATAATACATAATTTATTGTTTATTGGTGGCCGATGTTCTGGGTTTTCTTGAGTAACAGTACCTTGGGTGGCCCGCTTCGCGGGTTTTTAGGATTTGAACTCCCTTTTCGGGGCTCACACCAGCTCACGCAACTCCGTTGCTCCGCTTAGGGTATGTTCAGTCGCCAGGCAGGCGCCTGTAGCAACAGTTTTCTTGAGCAGCAGTACATAACTGTTAGTTGTTTACTCCAATTAATGTAAAATACAAAACTGTTGCTACAGGCGCCTGCCTGGCGACTGAACATACCCTAAGCGGAGCAACGGAGTTGCGTGAGCGGGTGTGAGCCCCGAAAAGGGAGTTAGAATCCTGAAAACCCGCGAAGCGGGCCACCCAAAGTACTGTTGCTCAAGACAAAACATTTTATGTTTGGCCTTAAGTCACAAACAAATTTGGCCTTATGTCACGGCGCCGTTTAATACATTCAGTTGCTCTTATTACGCTTTCAAAAAGTGAAATAAAACCAATTTGGTCTTATTTCTCAAAATCATTTGGCCTTATTTCACTTTATCAAAGTGAAATAAGACCAACTACTGAAAATTGGCCTTATTTCACTTTATCAAAGTGCAATAAGGCCAATTTTAGAAAGTTGGCCTTATTTCACTTGGGCTTATTTCACGGCACCATGGTAGTGCTAGGTTTAATGAAAAAATGCTTTTTTATGGACTTTAGCATTTTAATGGCATTTTTTTGAGAAAAAATGATGCGAACATTTTTTTCTTTCACGATATATTTACGACAATTATTTGCGCTGTCCTTTTTCTTTTTCAAGTTCATTTTACCCTATTTTGGGGGTGGTAGTGATAACTTGACTGTCAAGGTAGCATTACCAGGGGTCATTTTTAAAAAACAATTAACGTTCGTAGCCGCAGGCGTACCGCGACAAAATGTTTGGTCTTACAGCATATTTGCGACAAATTTACGACAATTATTAACACCGTCCATTTTCTTTTTTGCGATCATTTTACCCTATTTTGAAGGGTGGTAGTGCTAACTTGACTGTCAAGTTAGCAGTACCAGGGGTTATTTTTAAAAAACAAGCGCGACAAATTTTTTCGTTTCACGACAAATTTACAACAAATTCACGACAATTGGGGGTGGCCGTGGCGCGATGGATGTGTGCTCGCCTGTGAACCTCATGATCACAGGTTCGATCCCTGCCGTCGTTTATGTCGTTTTAATTCCATTAAAAACCTTCTAAATTGTCATCAATGGGTTGCTGGTTTACTCATTACATGTTGTTCAGGCATAACACTAACAACATTTAATTGAGTTAAACTAGTATGCCCAACAAGGATGAACACGAATAAAATAATGTGAATTATAAGCGACATAGAAATAAGACACGGCATTCTCCGCTTTAGTTCAGCCGCCATCCCTGGAGATAAAATATCTGAGACAACAACCTTCAGTCTCAGAACATCGTGCCACACATCTTTCCTATCCTTCTTTCTCTTCCGTAACTTCACGCCCGCGCTGTGTTGAAACATTTAAAGGGTAATCATAGTCCCTTGAGCGCGGGTAGATTATAAAAAAAAAAAAAAAAAAAAATTATTACATTTTGAAAATTTTGAAGTGGTAGTGCTAACTTGACGGACATAAATCTGTTTTTCTTTGAAATAACTTTTTATAGAATAGGGTTTGAACGTGGGGTCGTTTTCTTTTGTTATTTTTTCTGGTTGAATCATATAGCTTAATAGTTTTTCTAATGCATTCAATATGTCTTTGGTTTTTTTTTTTTTTTTTTTTTTTTTTTTATTTATTTTATTTATCCTTTTCTTTCTTACAAAGTTACAATACTATTACTTACAATGACAAACTCTAAAATGCATCATAAAAAAGAAAAAAAAAGAAAAGTCATTCTGTAGCCAGATTTGAACTCCCTTTTCGGGGCTCACACCAGCTCACGCAACTCCGTTGCTCCGCTTAGGGTATGTTCAGTCGCCAGGCAGGCGCCTGTAGCAACAGTTTTCTTGAGCAGCAGTACATAACTGTTAGTTGTTTACTCCAATTAATGTAAAATACAAAACTGTTGCTACAGGCGCCTGCCTGGCGACTGAACATACCCTAAGCGGAGCAACGGAGTTGCGTGAGCGGGTGTGAGCCCCGAAAAGGGAGTTAGAATCCTGAAAACCCGCGAAGCGGGCCACCCAAAGTACTGTTGCTCAAGACAAAACATTTTATGTTTGGCCTTAAGTCACAAACAAATTTGGCCTTATGTCACGGCGCCGTTTAATACATTCAGTTGCTCTTATTACGCTTTCAAAAAGTGAAATAAAACCAATTTGGTCTTATTTCTCAAAATCATTTGGGGTCGTTTTCTTTTGTTTTTTCTGGTTGAATCATATAGCTTAATAGTTTTTCTAATGCATTCAATATGTCTTTGGTTTTTTTTTTTTTTTTTTTTTTTTTTTTTTTTATTTATTTTATTTATCCTTTTCTTTCTTACAAAGTTACAATACTATTACTTACAATGACAAACTCTAAAATGCATCATAAAAAAGAAAAAAAAAGAAAAGTCATTCTGTAGCCATGTAAGACTAGAGGCGAATGACTATATACTACGTTAATATAGTGTGGGGTAAGCGTTGATTTAATTATTGTTTTTTAATTTTTATGTAGAAGACAAAATAAGAAAAATATAAATTATATAAGCACATAATTATAATAATAAAATACAAAACTATAATACATAATTGAAAAAGTATAGTTTTAAGATACAAAGATATACTCGTATGTAATTAGTAAGTTTAAAAAACCAATCAATAAATGATAATAAAAGTATACACCGTAACAAATTCAAGGCTTTAGGAACTGTTCAAACTATATTAGTTTATAAATTTCTGACTTCTGAGCTATCTTTTGTAAAAATCCATTTTTTCACTTTATTTAAAAATAAGTTTCGATCATTTATAATTCTAATATGGTGTGGTAGTTTATTAAAGAGTTTAGGTGCTGAGATAGTAAAGAAATTTGAAAAATGAGTCTTTCTCGAGGCTGGTACACTAGCTAAGGCTTTATTATTTACCCTTAAATTGTATACATTTGTGCCTCTGCTAGCATAAGTAGAACCGCTACGCATAAAGAATACTTTAAGTACTTTATAGACGTATAGATGTTTAAGTGGTAAAATGTGAAGATCCTGAAACAAAGGCCAACTACTGGTTAACCTGTTCTTATTGGAAATGATTCTTATTATATGCTTTTGCGATAATATAAGAGGTTCAAGAGTGTTAAAGTAAGTTCTTCCCCAGCTGGAAATACCATACTGCAATTTCGAATGGACGAGTCCATAATAAATTGCTAATAATAACTTTTTTCGAGCAATACGATTTTAAATTAAAAATCTTTCGAGTAGCACACATCATATATTTTTTTAACTCCATTGCGTGTGCTTTCCAGTTCAGATTTTTGTCAACTAGAACACCTAAATATTTAAAGCTATCAACTGAATCTATTTTAAAACAACTGGAAGAACAGATAGCATTGGCACAATAGTTATTTCTACCGCAAGTGTGGGCAGACATGCCAAGTTTTTCACAGGATGCAGAATGAAAGTATATCCCACAGTCAATTAGTTTCGAGTTTTGGAGGCTAAGAACTATAATCTTTGTTTTTTCGCTTATCAAGAGTTCATGTTTTGAAAACCATTGCCTTAAAATTTGTAAATCCCTTTGTAACTTGATTGTGGAATCAAATAAGGAGTTACTTGTGAATGTTAATGCTAAGTCATCAGCAAAAGCTGTAACACTACTACAAAAATTTTGCTGGAATATGGAATTGACATATATCAGAAATAAAATTGGACCCAGCACTGAGCCTTGTGGTACACCAATACTTATTTCCATTTCTTCACTGAAAACATTATTAATTTTAACTTTTTGAGACCTTTCACTTAGATAAGAAGCAAACCAATTGTAAAACCATACCCCTAAAGCCAGCCTTGTAGAGTTTGTCCAAGAGAATAGTATGATTAACCATATCAAAAGCTTTGGTCATGTCAATAAATAAAGCTAATGTGCTATTACTACCGTTTAACCCTGCACATAATTCACTGCTCAATTTCAAAATGGCATCTTCAGTTGACTTTCCTTCTCGAAATCCAAATTGTGAATCGCTTAAAAAACTAGTTTTCTTTAGATACTACCCAATGCGAGACTTCATAAGTTTTTCAAAAAGTTTCGAGAAGGTAGGAAGAATGGAAATTGGTCTATATTGGCTCGTTTGCTTAGGGTTGCCTTTTTTAAATAGAGGAATAACTTCAGCAGCTTTTAAAGATTTCGGAAAAATACCACAGTTTACACTCTTATAAAATATGTGAGATAAAATATCTGCAATATGAAATGCAATGCGTTTCAAAAGATAATTTGTAATACCATCGGCGGTGCTTGATTGTTTATTGTCAAGAGACATGATACATTTGTATGCTTCAAACGAAGAAAATGGTTCAAAAACAAAACTATTACATTGAGACTCATCGGAAACTAAATCAGAAAAGAGGTCACAACTACAATTTATTTGCGGATGGCAAGGCTTAGATTCAGCAGCGACAGATACAAAAAATTTATTAAAAGCGTTAGCAATATCAACTGAATTTGTGACTGTTGTATTTTCAACTTCGATTTGCAATATATCATCCTTGACAACTTGCTTATTTAAGATATTGTTGACAACTCTCCATTCTTCCTTAATAATTCCTCTACAATTTTCAAATTTAAAAGAATAAAATCTATCTCGACAAGCTTTTACTTCCTTTCTTACATCCTGACAAAGTTTCATAAAATTTTGTTTCAGTCTTAGGTTTCGGGGGTTTCGCTTATATTTTTTCCTCATCATATTTTGTTACAATTAAGTTTTCCGTGATCCATGGCTTTAGTCGTTTGCTCTTAGTCGTTTTCTGCAACCTAGATTGAACTTCAGTGGAACTATTAATGTGTGTTTTTAAAATGTTCAGGAAAATATCATAAGCTACAGAAGGATTGGCTTCTCCATAAACTTCTTCCCAAAACTCAAGTTGTAAACTGTTATTTAACTTTACGAAATCAATTTTCACTTTTGATTGGAGTGGTATGTATCGGTTACTACTCATTGTGTCTGATATTAGGTGGTCTAACTTTAGGCCAACTAAGCAATCTGTAATTTTAAGATCCAAAACCTCACTAGATACTAACAGCCGTATCTATAAGATTTTCTTAAACTGCATCTTAGAGGTTATTTAGTTAAGCATACTTAAATATTTAATTTGGCTTTAAATGACGAAACTTCAATTCGTATCTATAATCGATGTTTCATTGGTACTTAACTAAACAATGGTTGTCACGTAACGTAAAAGAATGTGAAAATCTAGTACAAAAAAAACAAATGCTGCTTCATTTTATACAACACAGCTGTTTTGTGACACCTTCTTTCAGTAAATAATTGGAAGACACATTTTTTTATTTGTGAAATCAAAAAAAAAATGGCTATCGAACACACACCCACATCCGCCGCCACAAATAAAAGAAAAAGATCTGAAAATTGGGATGCCTCCTACAAGGAAACTTTTTTATTTTAGAATTTGCAATAATACACTACAAAACAGAATTATTTTATGCACAGATTGGGCGTTTTCCTAAATGCAGTGTTGCAGCGCATCATGAATTTTGATGCTTTTTTTTATTCACTTGCTTCAATAAAATAACGTTATTAAATACGAATTCTAAATTTTAGAGTTTTTTTTTTAATGAATTGTAAAAGTAAATTTTAGAGTGAAGAAAAACGTTGCAAGGGCATCAAAATCCACGATGCGCTGCAACACTGCATTTAGGAAAACGCCAATTCTCTTCCAACAACGAGGAAGAAAGTGTCGATACAAACACTTCAAAGGCTAAGAGGGAAGCTTGGACGAAATTTCTTTGCACGTACACATACTTTAATCAATATAAATTTTATGTTTCTTAAATCGTTGCACTTTATAGTTCTAATATAATATCACAACAAACAATACCTACAAACACAATTCGAAACTTCAAAATTTCAAAGATGACAATCGATATGTCAAAGTACATTTTAAAATGCCTTTAAGTGACCCTTAAACGCGGTTGATGGCGTTTAAGTTAAGAGGCCTTTAAGTAACGTTACTTAAATGAGAAAATTGATTATAGATACCGATTTCATACTTAAGAGCTGCTTAGAGGTATTTTAAAGTTAAGTAACCTTTAAGATTTGTTTATAGATTCGCCTGTAAATGTTTCATATTTGTATTAAATCTTACAAATATGTGATCTATACATGTTTGGGACTCATCTGTAATTCGAGTTGGTTCATTTACGAGAGACTCGAGTCCATGAGATGACATTGTTAGTAAGTAATTATCGGAGATATGATTACTTTCAAGGATGTTTATGTTCATGTCTCCCAAAACCACTAAATTCTTCGAATTTATACCTTTTAAAAGTTCATCCAACTCTTGCACAAAAATATTTTTGTTAAGGTTATTTTCGTGCAGGCGATAAATACACAGAAATGAAAAATATTCAATACCTGTCGTAAAACTCATTTTCATAACATCAGCACTGCTCATACTAATGTTTTTTATTTCACAATGGTTTGCAAACTGACTCCTTATAAAAACTGCAACACCACCTGCCCTATAATTGTTATTGCAGTTGCCAAAAAGTTTATAACCGGAAATATTATAGTTAGATAGCTCATAGTCGTACAACCAGATTTCAGATAGAATAATAAAATCAGCTTCAAATTTTGAAGCATTTAAATTTGCTACAAAATAATCAAAGTTTGCTCTCATGCTACGAATATTTTGATGGATAAAATACAAATTATGATGTTTTGATAAGTTTTGACAATTGTTTGTGTAATTTGAAGGAGAAAAATGCATTTTAGATTTTGTTAACAAATATTATAAAAACAAACAAAAAGAAAAAAAAAACAATCAGAGACCACACAGGTCTTCCACACGCCTCACTCGAATCGCATCGTCTCCTTCTTGTTTACGCAAAAATATTGAGTTGTTCTTCATCCACATGTATTTGTATTTTTTCTCTACCTTTATCTTTTTCGTTGCATTAAAAAGCTCCCTTGTGTGTGCGGTCATGCTGTCATTAAGGAAGATGTTAGTACCATCATGATGATCACCCAGAATTTTTGTGTTGAGTTTAATTTTGTTTTTAGATTTAGTCTGCATTATATTGTCTTTTGTATGACTACGGAGAAGTTTTAAAACTAAGATATTTGTGACTGATTGTGATTCTTTAGCACTGATTTTACTTTTAATTTTTTTGATAAAACAAGTTTCTATTTCTGTCTCACTTATTTGAACGCCCACACCATCACGAACAATTTGCAAAGCTGTTTGTACTGCGCTAGAATTGTCAACATTTGGTACATTAACAATTTCTAATGTGTTAGATAGATTGGCTTGTTCTAACCACTGAATTTTTTCCTGCAGTATACTAACTTTGGATTTAAGATGGGAATTTTCAGTTTGGAGTTCAGTTAAGCAAGTTATGAAATCTTTGTTGATTTGTTTAAGTTCCAAAAGTTCTTTGTAGACCACTTGTAAGGTTATATCACTTGTATTCATTTGTTTATCAGCAAGGTCTTTTGAAGCGATAGGGATGGATATACTGTCGAATGACATAGACCGTCTACGAAGTGAAGTGCAGTGAGAGCATCTCCAGTTGGTATTATTTTTTTTTCATGAATTCAATGTCAGGCGGCTCCATATGCACACAGCTTCCATGAAAGATTACTTTGCAGTCACAACATTGAACTTTCGCAGGGCCATTTCGGTCGTTCTTTTTTCCGCAAACACAGTTTTTATTCATTATTTAGAGGTTTTCACTTACAAAAGATAAATAAGATTATTAATTGTCTTTTTACTTCTTTTGATTTTTGCTTTTGACTTGAGTCTAGAATGATTAATTATACTCTCGATACGTGCGTACCCCACAACACTCACGAGAACAATGACTTAAATCTTTCTGCTGCTGCAAAATTTGAGAATTTATCAATGCAAGTGAAATACTTGTTTTTGTTAGACAAGATCGATATATCTAAGTGATAATGGATATGTGGTCCTGAAGGTGTTTCAATTTTTTCAAAAGGGAGTTTAATAGGATTTCGCTCTATCTTTAAGTTACAGGTTTCACAATTATTATTTGTTATCTTAATGATTTGGTTCTTTAGGTTTGGAAAATAATATTTCCTTTTTAATTCTAAATAGAGTTTCTCTATACCTATGTGGTTGAATTCTAAGTGCGTTTTATGAATAATGTCTTCTATTTCTGGTAGGTTAAAAATGTCTATTAAGAAGATTTTTATTTTATTTTTTAAAAAAAGAATCGAAGAGCGGAGCTCTTGATTAATGAGACGTTACTTAAAGACTTAACTGTGCTATCGCAGATAGCCAGTGTTTTTCATAATTCAACTATGGTGATATTTACTTTGTCAGCGTTTTTATTTCTCTGTCTGTGCTATCGCACATAGCCAGTGTTTTTTAATGACAATGAAAGAAATGGTATCATATGATTATATGTGGTTTCATTTCGTTTGTTAAAAATAAAATGAATGTGAAAAAATGCTTTGTCTTTTTTCTGTTGTTGTAACCTATATATATATTTTTCCCAGACTTTCTATGCAAAAGCGCTGGTTTTGCTGGTTGCCTGGTATTCGCAGATTTTTAGTAGCAAAGGAAATTGCCGAAAATTCTTTCTTTCGGTAGGTTGACTACCCTTGGTGGGTTAACTACTTAAGTCGGCAGCAGTAAACGCAATTTTACTGCTGAAGTTTTCCTAAAAAAAAGATTTTTTTTTTTTTATTCTGATTTAAAATTTCTTTTTAAATATTCTTGGCTAAATTAGTTAGCACTAATTTGGAACATACCTTGGTTAATATTCTCCTTTTCTTTGTATCACAACTTTTAAAATTTTTATATATATATGAATATATATAATTATATATATACGTATTTTTTTCTTTTAACTTCAAACTATTAATATAAACAAATTGCTTTCTATGGTTCGACTAAAAACCGTCTTGACTGAAGGAACAAAATTCTTTGTTTCAGTTTTTACTCTTCGATCTCAGTGTTGGTAAGTTACGCGAGTTTTACAAATTTTAATTAGTTACGCGTAACTAATGTAACTTATGTAACTAATGTAACTTATTGAATTAGTTACGTAACTAATGTAACTAATGTAATTAATCTATGTTTTTGACATTTCTCCAGAAAAGTCTTCACATCAAAATAAAATTCGAAGCAAAAAGTCACGTTTTATAAGAGATTGTTTGCGAAGCTATAGATTTGGCTAAAAAGGACTTCAACGTTGATATTTATGCCGTCGTTTCCGACAATGCAAGCAATATGGTGAAAATGGGAAAAAATTTGAAGCATGTCGTATGGCCCTCAACTTGTAATAGCCATACTGGGAATTTGTTAGCAAAAGATGTGCTTGACGTTAAACTGAATGACAAAGTCACCACAATTTTAAAACAATTTAAACAACCAGATCTTGAACAGGCGATAATCAATAAAAAAGGAACCAAAATAAAGCTACCGTGTGAAACTCGATGGTGTTCATACAGGGATTCCTACGTATGCCTTATTAATAATTTGATTCTAATGAAAATGGTCGCAGCGGAATTTAATAAAATGAAACCAGAAGTGCTCAAATTGTTATTTGACGAAGAATTTATCGAGAATGTAAAAAAAAACATTGAGTTGTTCGATCCAATTTGTCAATTAATAAATAATTGCCAACAGTCAACAACTTCATTGGCTGACGCTGTCAAGTTTTGGTTCTAACTAAAAGTTCCAGCACAGTTTGTATATCTCTACAAATCTCGTCTTAATAATTCCCTTAATGTTTATGCACTAACATCTTATTATTTACATCCCCTTTACACTAACGATAAATGAGAGAATAGCTATCTTTTTCAAATTAATAATTTTCTTCTAAAAATTTTGAACTCTGATGGTCTCAACGAATGCGATGTTTTTAAATCCAAAGACGGAGTTTTAAAACGTTAGGTATATGTAAAAAAAAAAATTGAAAATCCAATTTTGTTTTGGAAAGCAGCCGACTTCTATACACCCAATCTTTCAAAGCTTGCAGTAAAATTGCTTAAAATTCCCGCATCGGCCGCAGAAATAGAACGTACTTTTTCGAAATAGTCATTGATTCACACCCCTTTGAGGAATCGGCTGTCTTTCGAACGTTCCAAAAAATTAATGTTTCTTTATGGAACTTTAAGAATGGAAGTCATTAATCTATCTTTTGAAGACTTCGACGAGTTCAACTAATTTAATACCTATGTGTTTGGGTTACATACATTTATTCTCTGAATTCCTTATAATCTATTATTTATCCTATTATTATATCCTTATAATTTATTATTTGTTATTTTTTTTATTGAATAAATGTTTCTGTGTACTTGTAAATGTTATTGTTTATTTTTTAAATGTCGAGCCAGTAATTTAGCTATATTAGTTACATTAGTTACATAAGTAACATTAGTTACGCGAAAAATGAGACGTAACTAATTACAAATAGTTACGCGTAACTATATGGGTAACTTACTCGGAGTAACTTACGTTGCCAACACTGCGATCTACTGCAAACCCAATTGAAAATTCTGCAAAAGCTCGCTTTTCCGTTTACTTGATTCTCATAATTTCCAGGATCATCGAAATCATCAAGCGAAAATTTTCACTCCAGAGTCAAAGTTCCCAAAAAAATGCATGTGCTCTCAAGCCTCTCCCAAAAATGTTCTCGAGAAAATCTGCACGAGTAAACTCCTGAGGTGAAATTTTGAAACACATTCCGAGCCTAGATCGCGAGAAATCTACTACAATCCTTTTTTTTCAATTTTCACCTCTTCCTTCATTCTTAAAAAATTGACAGTTCAAATTCGCAATTTGTTTTCGTTTGTTTCGCCGGGTAATAAAATAATAATTTATTGAATTCGGTAAATAAAACTTAAAATCGGTAACAAGTGGGTCAAATATGCTCATTAATGATTTCAAAACTTCTCTTTTGTTGGATACTACCTGTCAAAATTAAAATTTTCAAAATTCTGCATTTCATAATTTTATTTCCCAAAATTCGGCTCAACTTTCCAAAACGTAAGCACGAATTTTCACACGCAGTTTTTTTATTCGATAGATAATCACTAAAAAACACTATTTATCGCAATCTTAGAGTGAGGAAACAATTATTTCTATTTTTAATTAATTTTTAAAGTTTCACTTTTCCATACAAATTGAACACAATAATGGCTGCGATTCACATGAAAAACCTTTTTTTTTTCTTTATTTTGACGTTTCTCCTTTCTTTCTTTGGTACAGTGATTTTATACGAGCTGTTTTTTTGGGATATTCTTGAAATTTATTGTTTTCGTTTGTATTTTTTTTAGGAAATGATTAATTTATTTAAGGGAAATTTTGGGGAAATTTCCTTTTTTCGAAGTTGAATATTTAGAAACAATAATATTTGCAATATTTTGGTAGTACAAAAGAAACTTTGCAGGCACCCAACCTCGCACCTACCCCAAATCCTATAGTGAGCCCAAGCAGGGGGGTTACAGGGGGGCAGCATGCCCCCCATACATATCTCACTGTTTATGCGCCATAATGCTGGATGCTAGCACTGATGCATTTTTGTAAGTAAGCAAAAAACAAAAAGTAGTCTTAGTAATTTTCAATTTTCTCAAGAACTAAAAGACATAAAACCATTCGGTTTTTTGTGTTCGATGCAGAATTGATAGTTACATTGACTAAATAAAGCAATTAAGCACTTTATTATACAATTTCACCAAAAACATGGTCTGATTCCAACAAAAGTGAGGTTAAAACCGAAAAAGAAAATATTTTTTTTTAGGATTTAGGGGGTTTCCTCACTCTAATATTTTAACCCTGTTCTTTTGAGACCTATACCTACCTAACTGTAAAAAAAAAATCAAAACTCAACTCCTGCTTACGTTTTGGAAAGTCGCCCCCAAAATTCGACATTTTGAAATTCTACTTACCAAAATTTTAGCTTTTAATATAATTTTTCTGTATTTCAGAATTGTATTTCCCAATATTATGTATTTAAAAATTCTACTTCCCAAATTTCTAATTCTGAAAATTCTCCTTTTAAAATTCTGCATTTGAAAAATCTGCTTACAAAAATGATTATCTATCTATACAAAATAATTGTTCTAAGTGGTAACCGTTCAAAAATTCGTGCATTTGAATAAAAATCTTACATTTGCTCCAACATACATACGTCAGAGCAAACGAAAAAATCATACCTTCATTCCAATATACTGTTTTTTCTCTATGCGTGAAGCAAAAAATGCCACATCATACTTATTTGTATTAGAAAATAGCTTTCTTGTTGTCGCTTTGTTCTGCACCTTCGGTTTGCTTTTACCGAAAATATTATTACCTCTTCCTGATTCTCGACTGTCCTTACTCTCCACAACTCTACGAGAAAAGTTGGGGAATACGCTCGTCAGGCGGCGCGCCGTTCGTTCCTCTTCATGAGAGTACTATAGATTTTATATACAAGCCATTCACAAACGTGAAAATTATAATGTGTTTGTTCTGATTAAATTGACTGTTGTTGCTGTTGTTGGTTAAAACTAAGAGTACTATTATCTGTGTTCAACTTATGCAATAGACTGTGGTGCTTAAATACACAGCCGTTTTGTTGAAGTACAACCATTGTATATATAAACTATAGTACTCTCATGAATAGGAACGAACGACGCGGCGCCATACGAGCGTATTCCATAACTTTTTACGTAGAGTTGTGGAGAGTAAGGACAGACGATAATCAGGAAGGGGTGATAATATTTTCGGTAAAAGCAAACCGAAGGTGTAGAACAAAGCGACAACAAGAAAGCTATTTTTTGTTTTGTTTTTATTCATTTTCTATACAAATAAGTATGATGTGGCATTTTTTGCTTCACGCATAGAGAAAAACGGTATAGGGTAAACCGACCAATCATTGGCACCTTAAGGTTACTCACCACTTATTCGGTTTATATAACTTATGGGAATTAAGAAACAACAGTTTTTTTAATTTTCTTTTATTTTTAATTATATTTTTGTTTAGAGAAAAACATTAAATACATTATTTTTTGTTCAAATTAATAAATAAATAATAAAAAGTGAAACAATGTCCTTTTACCAATGATTGGCACCATTTTCCAATCATTGGCACTGAACAAACCAATGATTGGCACAATAATTTTGTTTAATTTTTAAAGTTTATTAAAACCAATATAAACAAAATAAACAAATAGTATAACTCAATTATATAATTTAATAAATAAAAGGTAATTTATTTTTATAATTATATTTAAGTCTTTTAAGTTACATTATGTTTAAATTAAGGCCGAGATTAGATAAGATTTTTTTTGATTGATAAGAAAGTGTATTATCAACCTAAGGAAAATTGATACAAAATTATGAAAATCTATAACTTTTTCATTTACCAATGATTGGCACAGTGCCAATAGCCAATGATTGGCACTTTTTCTAATGATTGGCATGGCATCTAAAGATTGGTATAGTGCCAATCAACCCAGTGATTGGCACCTCATCCAATGATTGGCATGTTCCAATAAATGGAAATTTGATGGATTTACATTCCTATAGTTGACACCCCTTATAAAAACTATATTTTTAATAAAATATTAAAATAAAAAGAACTAACCTCTTTGTTATAGTTAATTTTTTTATAATAACTGCACTTGACATTGGTTTTTCTCTTAAATTTATTATAAAATTACACTACAATGTCACCACTTTCCTTACGGTTTTCACAAGTTTCACATTAAATTTGGCGCGAACTTGATTCTAAATTTTTAACAGCGTTTTTTTAATTGCTACTAACTTCAGATGCCAGAAGAAATGATGCCAAATCATCAGAAATAGACTAAGGCTAATATTTTTAAAAAGATTTTATTAGAAACCTTTTAAATGTTATTAATACGAATAATTTAAACTGTAAGTGCCAATCATTGGGGGGGTGCCAACAATTGGGCAGTTTACCCTATTGTTGGAATGAAGGTTTTATTTTTTTCGTTCGCTGTGTTGTATCTATGTTGGAGCAAATAAATATATGTATGTAGGTACGAGTATAGGATTTTAATTCAAATACACGATTACCACTCAGAACAATTTTTTTGTATAGGTAGTTAGATAATTATTTTTGTAAGCAGATTTTTAAAATGCAGAATTTTGGGAATTAGAGTGTTAGAGTTCTGAAATAGGTACAGAAAAATTATATTGAAAACTAAAATTTTGAAGAGTAGAATTTTGGAATGCAGATTTTTGGGAAATGAAATTTTGAAATGCATAATTAATAAGTAAAATTTTGAACAACAGAAGTTTGAAAAAGGAATTTTGAAATGCAGAAAGCTTAGCACCTAAGTAAAATTTTAAAAAGCAAAACTTTGAAATTCAGAAATTTAGAAAATAAAATTTTGAAATGCAGAATTTTAGGAAATAAAATTTTGAAATGCAGAAAACTTAAAAACTAAATTTTTGAAAAAGATATTTTGAGAAGTAGAATTCTGAAATGCAGAAAATTTAATAGGTACAATTTGAAAAGCAGAATTTTGAGAAGTAGAATTTTGAAATGCAAAATTTTGGGAAATATAATCTTGAAAAATGTAGAATTATTAAAAATGCAGAAAACTTAATAAGAAAATTAGAAAAGCAAAATTTTGAAATGCCAAATTTTGGGAAATAATATTTTAAAATTTTGTGCTTTTTTACTTAGTAAGTAAAATTTTGAAATGCAGAATTTTGAGAAGTAGAATTTCGAAATGCGGAATTTGAAGAAGTAGAGTTTCAAAATGTAGAATTTTTAAAAATTTTAATTTTGACTAAAATTTTATCAATTAGAAAAAAATCATGTGATACATCACGAGTATGCAATTTTGAACCCGCTAAGATGCCTAGTTTAGCCAGAAATCACGTTAGAAGATGTCAACTTTGGGGGGTCTACGAAGCTCCGTTTAGCCGCAAATCGCATTTAAAGATAAACATTTGTTTTTCGAAAAAACAAATATTTTCACATTTTTTACTTCTAATGGAAGAAAAATATATGTACGAGTATGTATTAAATGTATTTTTTTTTGGTTAATTTGTAATAGGTAAACTTCAACTACTAAATCAGAAAAAAACAATTTCTGCTAAAATAATTAACATGGTGATTTTTAAATGTAGCAACCATGTCTTATTTTTTCATATTTCAGGCGTTTTTTAGAGGCAAATGGATATGTATAGGTGTTTGAGCAGCATTATACATTAATTGCCAATAAATTTTCGTGTTTTTTTCTCATAATCATTGTCTGTGCGATTGGCAGTGGTTATTTATTTTAAGGTAATGGTTGACAAAAATTTTTCAAAAAATGGGTATTTTTTGTACCCCCATGGAACCATTTTTTTTGTTTTTCATTGTATCAAAAACGGTACAACGGATTTCGATCATTTTGTTTTGCTAAAGCTCCCCAAAAACTTAAATAGAATTGTGTATTAAAATTTTCAAAACAAAAAAATTGGATTTTTAAAATAAACTTTTCAAAACTCAATATTTCGAAAACCCCATGCTAGATTTTTTTTAAACTTGGTAAGTAAAAGTTTATTAATATAATCTACAAGATGTGAGAAAAAAAAATTATTTTACCTAAAAATAAAGGTAAATGTAAAAAAAAAATTAAAAAATGGTTTTCAAAAATCGTATTTTTCTCGAAAACGGCGCCTGGAATTTTGATAAATTTTTTTTTCTTTGTATGATCTTTAATTTAAATTTTGAAATTAAGATATTACAGCTTGTACCTACCATAGAACCATTTTTTCAAATTTTGAAATTTCACAATTTTCTCATTATCGAAATTTTGTATAGAGATGCTTCCAAAAAGTTTAAAAACATTGCGTCTCAAAGCTTTGAAAAAAATATTTTTTTAATTTTTGGAAAAAAAGTATTTTTTTTCTTGGAAAATTCGATATCTCAAAAACGGCTCAATATTTTTATGTGGAAAAAATTTAACTCGAGATTTTGATCAAAGTTGACTTTACGATGATAGAGAAAACGAAAAAATATTTTTTTATCTAAAAAAAATGTTTTTGAAAAATCAATGTCTTGAAAAAGTTTGAGCGATTAATTTTTGAAAATATTTCCTAGAATCTTTATTTTTAAATACTTAAAATTAATATCCCAAATTTTTTTCTAGAACAATTTTAAAAAAATTTCTTATATTTAAAATTAGTTTAATAATAAAAGGTTTATTAAACTTTGTTTGCATAAATTCGTACCTTTTATATTTATATTAACAAAATACATTTTAATGAATTAATAATTTCCAAATTTGATGAAAATTCGTAGACAAACATTAAAAGAAATATTTGTTTGTTCAAAATTCGCAGGGCAAATATCTTATTTTTTTACAAAATATATGGATAAAAACTATTTTTTATAAAAAAACGTTTATTTTTATTTTCAAAGTTTTTCATGTGGGGTGCATCAAAAGTTTTTTTAAAATTGTCATCATATTTGTTTTTTTTTTTAATTTTTTCTAAAATTGCTTATTGGCAATATGTAAATGCATACAACATATTTTTTCCGAGAAAGGTATCTGATTTTTTTTAAATATTATGTCAATAATAATTTTATTCTAATTTTTTTTTAATTAATTTAAGTTTTCAAAAATTATTTTTTTCTCGAAAAACTTATTTGATTTTTTTTTTACAATTGCTTTATGTGAATATTTATACATTTCTGAAATTGTTTATATAAACATAAAAAGTATTAAACATTTTCTATATTTTTTGCAAACAAAGTTTATATGAATAAATTTTAAAAACTGGTCTATACCTATATCAAATTTCTTTTTTTTATTTTTAATTATATAAATACCTTTGAATGCATAAAAATATTTTGTTTGTAATCAAAGTTATTTTCTACCATACCATATTTTATATAGGTATGTACATACATATGTAAAAGCTATTTTCTCTAATAAAAATATAGGTATACGTACCTATTAGATTTGCTTAAAGAAATAGTTTTATACCTATATATGTACATAATTATATTAATTGCAAAAAAAAAAAAATTCCACTACCTTACCACCCACTGCATCTAATGTAGGCAGTTAAAATAGTTGATTGCAATTATTATTTTTGTTCTTCAAAATTACACCAATTATTATAGGTACTTTTGAATAACAAAAATAATAATAATTGCAATCAACATAGGTAAGTTACCTAATATATTAAGATAAAGTTCCTATGTTGTAGATATACTAAAATTCAAAAAAGCCTAATCCTATCAAGAATCAATTTTCAAAATTATTCCTACTTAAATCTATCATTGTATATATAAACTATAGTACTCTCATGGAACAGAAAAAAGTGTTATGGAATACACTCTACCGAGGGCGCTGTCGTAGGAAAATATTGTCGTGGAGACTTTTGATTTATGGTGGGGTAGTAATTGAGGAAGAGCGAAAAAATTTTATCAGCTCTGGCAATGAGAAAGACGAGAAAGAGAACATAAAATTTGTTTTGTATCATTTTCCTTTTGCGGGATCTTCTGTGTGTTTTGTTGTTATATTTTTTTGTCAAGAATATTTGTTTTGTTTTTGCTAATTCATACGCAACAAAGCAATGTTGTTCAATTTCGGCATATCTAACCAAAATACAACGTTGCTTTTTATTTGTATGGACACACATACCTATTTGAATAGATTTAAGTAGGAATAATTTTGAAAATTGATTCTTGATAGGATTAGGCTTTTTTGAATTTTAGTATATCTTCATAGAAACTTTATCTTAATATATTAGGTAACTTACCTACATATGTTGATTGCAATTATTATTATTTTTGTTATTCAAAAGTATAATACCTAATTGGTGTAATTTTGAAGAACAAAAATAATTGCAATCAACTAGTTTAACTGCCTACATTAGATGCAGTGGGTGGTAAGGTAGTGGAAATTGTTTTTTTTTGGAATTAATATAATTATGTACATATATAGGTATAAAACTATTTCTTTAAGCAAATCTAATAGGTACGTATACCTATATTTTTATTAGAGAAAATAGCTTTTACATATGTACTGTACATACCTATATAAAATATGGTATGGTAGAAAATAATTTTGATTACAAAAAATATATTTTCATGCATTCATAGGTATTTATATAATTAAAAATAAAAAAAGAAATTTGATATAGGTATAGACCAGTTTTTAAAATTTATTCATATAAACTTTGTTTGCAAAAAATATAGAAAATGTTTAATACTTTTTATGTTTATATAAACAATTTCAGAAATGCATAAATATTCATATAAAGCAATTGTGAAAAAAAAATCAAATAAGTTTTTCGAGAAAAAAATAATTTTAGAAAACTTAAATTAATTTAAAAAAAATTAGAATAAATAGAATAAAATTATTATTGACATAATATTTAAAAAAAAATCAGATACCTTTCTTGGAAAAAATATGTTGTATGCATTTACATATTGCCAATGCAATAAGCAATTTTAGAAAAATTAAAAAAAAAAAGAAATATGGTGTCAATTTTAAAAAAATTATTGACGCACCCCACATGAAAAACTTGGAAAATAAAAATAAACGTTTTTTTATAAAAAATAGTTTTTATCCATATATTTTGTAAAAAAATAAGATATTTGCCCTGCTAATTTAGAACAAACAAATATTTTTTTTAATGTTTGTCTACAAATTTTCATCAAATTTGGAAATTATTAATTCATTAAAATAAAAATTTTGTTTTTTTTTGTATTTTGTTAATATAAATATTAAAAGTACGAATTTATGCAAACAAAGTTTTAAAAACCTTTTATTATTAAACTAATTTTAAATATAAGAAATTTCTTTAAAATTGTTCTAGAAAAAAATTTGGGATATTAATTTTAAGTATTTAAAAATAAAGATTCTAGGAAATATATTCAAAAATTAATCGCTCAAACTTTTTCAAGACATTGATTTTTCAAAAACAATTTTTTTAGATAAAAAAATATTTTTTCGTTTTCTTTATCATCGTAAAGTCAACTTTGATCAAAATCTCGAGTTAAATTTTTTTCACATAAAAATATTGAGCCGTTTTTGAGATATCGAATTTTCCAAGAAAAAAAAAAATACTTTTTTTCCAAAAATTAAAAAAATATTTTTTCAAAGCTTTGAGACGCAATGTTTTTAAACTTTTTGGAAGCATCTCTATACAAAATTTCGGTAATGAGAAAATTGTCAAAATTTAAAAAAATTGGTTCTATGGTAGGTGCAAGGTGCAGGTAATATCTTAATTTCAAAATTTAAATTAAAGATCATACAAAGAAAAAAAATGTATCAACATTCCAGGCGCCGTTTTCGAGAAAAATACAATTTTTGAAAACCATTTTTTTAATTTTTTTTTACATTTGTATGGTGGGTACATTTATTTTTAGGTAAAATACATTTTTTTCTTACATATTGTAGATTATATTGATAAACTTTTACTTATAAAGTTTAAAAAAAATCTAGCATCGGGTTTTCGAAATATTGAGTTTTGAAAAGTTTATTTTAAAAATCCAAAATTTTTTGTTTTGAAAATTTTAATACACAATTCTATTTAAGTGTTTGGGGAGCTTTAGCAAAAAAAAATGATCGAAATCGGTTGTACCGTTTTTGATACAATGAAAAACAAAAAAAAATGGTTCCATGGGGGGTACAAAAAATACCCATTTTTTGAAAATTTTTTTTCAACCATTACTTTAAAATAAATAACCACTGCCAATCGCACAGACAATGATTATGAGAAAAAAACACGAACATTTATTGGCAATTAATGTAGAATGCTGCTCAAACACCTATACATATCCATTTGCCTCTAAAAAACGGCTGAAATATGAAAAAATGAGACATGGTTACCACATTTAAAAATCGCCATGTTAATTATTTTAGCAGAAATTGTTTTTTTCTGATTTAGTAGTTGAAGTTTACCTATTACAAATTAACCAAAAAAAAAAATACATTTAATACATACATATATTTTTCTTCCATTAGAAGTAAAAAATGTGAAAATATTTTTTTTTTCGAAAAACAAATGTTTATCTTTAAATGCGATTTGCGGCTAAACGGAGCTTCGTAGACCCCCCAAAGTTGACATCTTCTAACGTGATTTCTGGCTAAACTAGGCATCTTAGCGAGTTAAAAATTGCATACTCGTGATGTAGGGAGTGATGTATCACATGATTTTTTTTCTAATTCATAAAATTTTAGTCAAAATTCAAGTTTTCAAAATTTTTCATTTTGAAACTCTACTTCTCCAAATTTCGCATTTCGAAATTCTACTTCTCAAAATTCTGCTTTTCAAATTGTACCTATTAAGTTTTCTGCATTTCAGAATTCTACTTGTCAAAATACCTTTTTCAGAATTTTACTTTTTAAGTTTTCAGCATTTCAAAATTTTCTTTCCTAAAATTCTGGATTTCGAAATTTTGCTTTTCAAAATTTTACTTACTAAGTTTTCTGCATTTCAAAATTTTCTTTACTAAAATTCTGCATTTCAAAATTCTGCATTCCAAAATTCTACTCTTCAAAATTTTAGCTTTCAATATAATTTTTCTGTATTTCAGAATAATACTCAAGACTCCAATTCTTAAAATTCTGCATTTGAAAAATCTGCCTACAAAAATAATTATCTATCTATACAAAATAATTGTTCTGAGTGGTAACCGTTTAAAAATTCGTCTATTTGAATATAAATCCTACATTTGCTCCAATATACATTCAAACAGCGAACGAAAAAAATCAAACCAAACAATATACCGTTTTTTCTCTATGCGTGAAGCAAAAAATGCCACCTCATACTTATTTGTATAGAAAATTGATAAAAAGAAAACAGAAAATAGCTTTATTGTCGTCGCTTTGTTCTGCACCTTCGGTTTGCTTTTACCGAAAATATTATCACCCCTTCCTGATTATCGTCTGTCCTTACTCTCCACAACTCTACGTAAAAAGTTATGGAATACGCTCGTATGGTGCCGCATCGTTCGTTCCTCTTCATGAGAGTACTATAGTTTTTATATACAATGAATCTATTCAAATAGGTATGTGTGCCCATACAAATAAAAAGCAACGTTGTATTTTGGTAAGATATGCCGAAATTGAACAACGTTGCTTTGTTGCGTATGAAATAGCAAAAACAAAACAAATATTCTTGACAAAAAAATATAACAACAAAACACACAGAAGATCCCTCAAAAGACGGTGTTCACATTGGACTCACTCCGCCGACTTATTTTGATGTCTCTGTGTTTTTTCTCGTTCGCACTTCATGGTAAGAAAGAGACGGCAAAGTGAGGCAGGATTTTTAAAACAAATTGAAAATTAATGGATTTTTTTTGACATTTGTCTTGGTGACATAATATGACACACGAAGATACAGTGTATCACAAAAGTAAGTAAGCACTCATTAAAAAAAAATATAATCAAACACTATTTGGAAAATAAATCGAAGTGCGAGAATGGTAAAATTATTAACAAAAGTCCATCTACTATACACAAAGAATAACCAAATAAAATAACATTGGAAGTTTGCAAAATGCCCCTCGATCAATGACAATGGCCCTGAGTAATAGATCCGAATCTAGCCTAAGTTCGATTTTAACCAAACATTCGTAGAAATAAAACAAATTTCAATTATAAATACTTAAAAGCTGCTTTCCTGTAACTAAGTTAAATTTAAAATGATAGAATCACAATAGAACTTTACGAATCTGGTTAATAGAAATCTGTTTGTGTATCAGTTCACAATAATGAAATTATGAAAATGAGTCACAATTATTGGTATAAATAAGACTTTTGTAAATTTGATCTGTTACTACGAAATTTTAAAAGCAACTTTTCTACATCTAACAAAAAGTGACTTTAAACCCGATTCTATGAATGTCTATTACTAAGGGCCAATGACAAGCAGGAATGCCGTATTATTGTTAGGAAAGTGAAGAGGAATCCCAAAGTAAGCCCA
The DNA here is from genome assembly GCA_911387755.1 of Chrysotoxum bicinctum. Lineage (NCBI taxonomy): Eukaryota > Metazoa > Arthropoda > Insecta > Diptera > Syrphidae > Chrysotoxum > Chrysotoxum bicinctum. The sequence continues at coordinate 116,406,304 of OU426987.1, forward strand.
TCAAAGATACCAGCAGAAATAACCACATAAAACAGGTAATTCATGTAACCCTCCAACTATTCGACGAGTGCTCTACTAATCCGGTTATTATGGTCGAAATGTTAGAAAGAAACCTTACATAAGTAAAATAAATCGCTAAAAGCGGTTCTTCTTTGCAAAAACCCATGAATCTAAACAAGCAGAATTTTAGAACACAGTTGTTTTATTTGAAATATTACTTTTTAGTTCGAAATAGGTACATATTAATTATAGACAAAAATATTAATTTTTTTTTTTTAACATTACTATCGATTGTTTGAAGGAAATGATCTTTAAACTAAGAGGTGCTTACTTACTTTTGTAATTCACTGTATATTTGTAGTGGCATAGCAAATGGCCAACAATTATGACAACTAGAAGACGTCAAAGTGATTCTGGAGTGTTCACACTACTTTTGTGTCTGAACACGACAGGGTGGCCTTACGTCAAAATAAATCGGTTGAGTAAGTCCAATGTGAACAGCGTCAAAGGAAAATGATACAAAACAAATTTTATTTTCTCTTTCTCGTCTTTCTCATTGCCAGAGCTGATAAAATTTTCTCGCTCTTCCTCAATTACTACCCCACCCTAAATCAAAAGTCTCCACGTAAATATTTTCCTACGACAGCGCCCTCGGTAGAGTGTATTCCATAACACTTTTTTCTGTTCCATGAGAGTACTATAGTTTATATATACAATGGTACAACGACTCTTACCATGAGGCCGTAAGCAAAGATGTAATTCATTTACAGCTGACCATTTATTTTGTATTGTCATTGATATGAACTTTTGACAGTTTTCGATATGATCACAATTGCCATTGCAGATCCTGCATTTTTGGTATGGTTTATTTCGTAACTCTTATTCTTGATGCGTTTTAGTATCCGAAGAGAGTCTTTCAAACTTGGATTCTAAGTGAAGTCGTTGATTAAATCTCAACTTCTGCTCTAGCTATATGTTCAGAATGTGGATAGGTTAACAGTATCTAAGGTGCATACCCCTTATATCTATAAGCCTTATAGATACGGGAAGCTTTTCAGTCAACTCTTGGAGTAGAAATGGGGATGCCATTGATCTCTATAATACACTGGATAGCGCATTCCCTACATTGTATAACAGATTTTTTGACTCCAATTGAAGATGACAGATGGTGGGCAGCTTCATAATTTGACGTCTTCTTTTTACAAAAAAAAAATATTTTGACATGAGAAAGAGGAAAACAAATGTGACTGCACTTGTTTATGCGGGAAACAGATTGACACAGCAACTTCAATTTTTAGTTTCGTAACTGCTTAGTTCGAGCAACTATAAAGTTTGTGTCTTGACACAAATTAAACGATTGCCTAAAATGAGTTCGCTATTTTGTGTAACATCTAATTATTTGCACCTGCGCGGACATTCAACCAAATAGTTCATCTCTTTTCTATAAGCAACCAAACAGTTGGTCAACTAAAGATTGAATGTGCGCGCCTAGTCTAACAGCAACGAAAACTTCAACATCAATAGTCTTGTGAAATAGATTACAACGTGAACAGCGTTTTTGACAGCATATAATCAAAATAAATTCAAATGCGAAATGATTTTGCCGTACATTTAACGATAAAAATTTACGTAAATTGCGTCAATGTATACGACTTGCACAATTTGTCGTACTAAAAAATTATTTGTAAATTTTAAATATGGTATTTATCATTAAAATTAAAATAATAAATTGAAAATTGGACGAAAATCATTTGTTTTGATTGACAAATTGACAATTTAATAAAATTGAAGGAATATCGTTTCAGTTCTGTTTTTTAGGCAAAAGACTGGCAAGCACAGTATTTTTTTCATTTATTCAGCGATTTTTTAACTTTCACAATAGTTTTTTATTCTTTATTACTTTTTGGTCACTTAATTTTGCAATTTTAGTTTATCAAAAATTATTTATTGTTTTTTATTCACACGATAATTTCAACCAAAATAAAAAAGTAGCAAAATGGAAAAATTATTTTACGTTCTATTTTGTTTTGCATTGTGATGCCACTAAATATTGCAGTGGGAAAGTTGACAATACTGCACCAGCAAGAGCAAGTTTAGGACTTTGGCCTAACGACGCCGCTGTTGGCGTTGCTGTTGCTGTTCTTATGTGTGTTGAACAATTGAAATGCATTATTTCTAAATTAATGGCGGCCGCTGTTGCTGTTGACAGTGCTGTTGCTGGTTCAATCTGTTCGGCGCTTTATGATGCTGTTTTAGATGTTATACAGTTATACTGTTATGCGGCACCGTGGGCAGCTTTATAATATTATAACAATGTTCAAATGGAGTCAACTTTTTTGGATGAATGCGCTATCCAGTGTATTATAGAGATCAGTGGGGGATGCAATATGAGCCTCAAACTGTTTAGATTCCCTGATTGCATGAGTGTATTTTGTACGGCAAAGGAAAACGTCACAAGTGTGTCTAGCCTATCAGATCTTGGTGCAGGTTCATTACAAATTTTCATTAGAAGTGAATGTATGATGACATCAGGTCTACCGTACAGCATCCACCGAGTATATAAAAGTCTAAGGCGCACTGCGTCTAACGCTTTACCTTTTAAACTGCGCTGAAGACTCATACGATTCTCGTCGTTTGTGAACCCACACGAACGTGTATTATTTTCAAGGCAACTAATGAAAAGTTGCTAGTCTTCTGGATTGCCGCTCAAGCTAAGTCTTTAGGCATTGGATGCCTGGCAGCTAACTGAAAAAAAAAATTTATTTTTGGCGTATCGGATAATTTTTTCAGCTGCAGCTGTACAGACTTCGACGACGATTGTTATTTTCTTGAGCTTTCAGATTGCGCACTTTTGGACTAATGGGGTTCTCGATTATCTGTTGGATAGTGTGGGCGTTTCGTGTCTTGAGAATAAAGGCGATACTACGGACTTTATCGTAAGCGCATCACCTGGTGTTGGTTTCACTGTTTCCACCCATTTGGATGTTCTCTCTACTATGTCGAAAATGTTAAGATCATCATCATTGTCCGATGCAAGCTGTTTAATGATTTCGTGTTTTCTTTAAGCAAGCGTTCTTTCTCTAATTTTTCAGCTGCAGCTGTACAGACTTCGATCACGATCGTGGTTTTCTTGAGCTTTCAGATTGCGCGCTTTTGGAGGGTGCACTATGGGGCAGCTCTATAGAGAACCGTTATATAAAGTCCATCTCAAAATTTTTTAACCAACGGGAAAAAAATGTTGTTTTTCTCAATTAATACATTATTTTTGATAAGACATGGAAGAACTTTTTTTGGTAAGTCACCTATGCTAACTTAACCACGCTGTCAAAGTTGATCAAGTTGGTGAGAGAAAGCAAGAAAAAATAAACAGATTTTTGAGAGATTCTTTTGCTTAATTTTTTTTCTTATAAAGAGTAGTGTCAAAAATGTCAAGTGAAATTTCTGATATTAATGAAGGTATGTAGTTTTTATTTTAAGAAGAAAAATTTGAAAAAAAATTTGTTTTAGTATATAATAGCAAGGTTACAAAAATTAGTATTATTTATTTTATTAGTAAGAACAAAAAAATTAGAAGACAAATTTATCGCCATTGAGACCTTTCTCAAAAATAAAACTTCATGTTCTGAAAATTCCAGGGACTTAAAACTGAAGCTAAAAGACTTCAGGTACCAGTTTAAAAGTAAGATATTGACAAAATGATGCAGCAACCAATAAACGGGTGTCGATGAAGCTTTAATTGTAAAGTTTCATATCATCTTACAATGTTTGACAAGTGGTCTTAAGCACAACCCACAAAAGTTTGAATTTTTTTGTGAGGAAACCGCTGGGTATTTTGTACTTTTATACCCCTGGTATTATAATATGAGCACTACCGTGCATAAAATTTGAATACACGGCCATCATATTGCCACAAATTGCTTGCTTCCAATTGGCCAAACAGAGATTTCAAAGTTTTTAGAGAACAATATAGCAAAAAATCTTCCAGAAAAGATACGTTGACTGACATTTTTCATCAAATGATGATTTCTTCGGATGCTTCGGTTTCAAGTTTAAGTCGAAAATTAAATACAAACAAAAAAAAATTCATCATGAAGTTATTCAAATGTTTGAAGTAGAAAATGTCGTATTTTATGATTCTAATTAACAATACATAAATAAATTAAAATAAATGTTTGTTATATTATTATTCTTTTAATTTTTCATCAATACTGTGTTTTATTTATTAGGTGAAGTTATGTTGTTTAAACCGAGTAAGATTAATATACGTACGTTATTTTTATTTTATCAAAAACATTAAAACTTGATTTTTTTTTGGTAAAAAGTTTTTCTCGAATAACTCTTAAGCTAATAAAGATTTTCGCACTTGGTTTTCAAATCTTGCTAAAAAAATTTAAGAACATTGAATATTTAGTAAAAATATACCATTTACAAAAGCAAACAATTGAGAAAATCAACTTTAATATAAAAAACTACAATTTTTTTTTTTTAATTTTAACTTCAAAATTTTATTTTTCAAAATAGCTTCCCAAAAAGCTATAGCGGAGCACTGTATTCAAGATAACACTTCTCTTTCATCATAAAATCACAAAAAGTTGCAAAAGAACACTCAATTCCTTGTGAAAATAATTAATATCACAAAACGACCTATCTTGCCCCACTGTGCGGTGGTTTGAATGATTTTGTTGTATCTGTCTTGAATTTGGCTACACTTCGGCAGTCTAACCATTGTATATATATATATTGTTTATATATACAATGAATTTTTTAAGCATTTTGGACAGATTCACTCTCTGTCTTCGACGTCATTGATATGTACGTCGGAACATACAAAATAATACCAATGGTCACATTTATCACATTGTACCATTTCGTCGAAACTATTTTCTCGATCGCATTTTACACAGCTGAATAATTGTTCGTTGTATTCTTGATTTTCGGTGGGAGCGATCTATTGTTCTTTTCGATTTCGATGCAGCTTGTTCAGATATGGTAATGACTTATCTTATGTTCTTTTCTTCTTGCGACAGCGATGATTGGGATTTTGCGCCAGCGAATAATGGGCTCTTAAGAAATGTTTCACCAGTAAAAACGAAAATTTTGGGATGTTGATGTCAAATAAAAACTAAAATTTTAGAATTCAATTTTAATTTTATGTAAGTAAAAAAAACTTAATTAAGGCAAAAGGAGAAAAACTAAATTTTTCTAACCGCTTCTTTTAACCTCGTAAAGTTCTTTTTGCTGACGTTTGTTTTATATGAATGGTACCAAATTTAGATCCATATTTTTGGGGGGTATCAGCGTTACCAGGCTTATCAACAGTCACACTTTTAAGGGTAGGTATCCATTGAAAAAATAGGTTAGACTTTTGCGCTAAGCTGTATAACTTTCACAATTTTTCGAATATTTCAATGAAATAAACGGTGATCGATTAGAAAAATGTTAAGGAAGATACTTTTGTAACTTTAAAAAAAAACAACAAATAAAAACATTGTGTGCCCAGAAACTACCACACAAGTGGAAAAATCATACATTTTAGTAAGGTCCTTATTCAAATTAGGAAAATATTACTTTTTTATTTTTTTTTTATATTTTTTTTATAGAAACAACATATCCTTAAATCACGTATCGGTCTTCTGTTGTTTTTTTATTTATTCAAAAAAAAAATGTACAAAACTATGAAAAACGAAGGAAATTTGCAGTGGTATGAATGCTCTCCTGGATAAAACTTCATAAGTATAAAAGATAACGAAGTTAAATTCACCCTTATACAAAGCCAATAAGTATATGCAATTTTTTTTTATTTTTTTTTAACTTTTTACAGTAACTTGTTACTAACAAAAGTCAAAAAATATACATTTTTTTGCAAATATTTTGTTCCCTACCCTGGGAAATTGAGAGTTATATTTTTTAATTTTTGGAAATATTTTTTTAATCAAAGATTTATATTCCCTGAATAGCGTATCGGTCTTTAAAATTAAATAAAACTCATCTAAAGTTCATAAAAATGCAATTCAATATGGCAGTATTTGTAATGCATTTGTAAGGAAAGTATTGACAATACAATTCTCACACATTTTTTTTATTTTTGTTTGATATTTTATTTACTAAATTCAAAAATACAAAATACTTTTTTCACTCAATATTTATTTAATTTTATTTTTATAAAAGAGGTCTATTTTGCATTTTTTAACAAAAAGTTTCCTTGCACACGCACACTATACTCTGTCCAACAAAAATTGTCAGTACAGGGAAGATAGGACGTTTGTCTCTCATTCTGGTTGCATTGCCATACATAAGTGTGTCGCCTTTTAAAGCTCTCACAGGGATTCCGTAGTTTAAATTATAAATCGCCGCAAATGAAAGTAAAAAACGCGTAGGGCTACCGTCTGCCGATTCAAAACGACTGAAAACAATATTCAATTTACCTTTTCCCACAACGCCAAGCGGTAAGATAATAGGCGCGTTTTTTTTTAAGTTGAAAAGCAATACGACAACACTCAACATACTCATCTTCTTAAAATGTGTTCTCAAAAGCTTCAAATCCCAAAAGCTCCTTAATAAAAACCACTGAAAAAGCTCTTTGCTTGCAATTGAGAATGATAATGGTATAGCTTGAACCAATTCAGTTGGCAATTCTACTGCGCAGGTCTCTTTAAATTTCTTTATTCTACTCTTTAATTCTTAAAGAGACAGAAAAATCACTGAAAAAAAGAAAACAAAGATGTACATGCAAGCGTTGTTGTCAATGACGCTGCTGCGATCATACTGAAGCACTTAGGAGGGTGAGTTTTGTTTATAGCTTCGCTCACAGTAAAATAGAAATGAATTTCCAGTGATGGACTTTCTTTGAATAAGATATGATCATGGTTTACTTTTCTTTCATAGCTTGATGTCTAAAAAACTATTTCATCTCTGGTGAGATAAAAGGAAAAGATTTTTAGGTGTAAACTTTACTTCGAAAAAATAAAATTAATAATTTTTGTTTTTATTAGTGGGACAAATTTCAGTGCACCTAAAATAAAAAAATAAGTCTATTGCAAAATGCAATTGTGTTAGACAAGAAAAACTACCTGCAAGCTGCGACATAGGATTAATGTCAAAAAGTTTATGGATTATTGTTTATTTCTATGTTTTATGATTTGTGGCTTAGTAACAGAAAGGTTCCGGGGGCGTTGTGTTTATATTTATTTTTTGGCGTTAGTGTATATTTGATATATTTTTTTTTTGCCTGTGGGGTTGGGATTAATTGTAGATTAGTGTTAATTAGTTAGATTAGTGTTTACGAGTTGGAACAATTTTTAACTACGAGTTTTTAAGAATGAATTTTTGCATCAGAGGGAATTAAGGTATTTAAATGATATTTGCCTTGCTTTGCAATTTAGTTAAAAAAAAACAACCAAGAATAATATATTGAAATATATTTAAAAGAAATTCTAATGGATCCATTTAGAAAAGGAAAACCTATTGGAAGCCAGGCGCGTAAGATAGTATATAATGACAAACTGAAAGAAGCAAATAATTCGTTTCTTGGAAATCCTGTGAGTTACGCAACAACGCAAACAGTGAAAACTACTGAAATTTCTGAACGTTCAATCAGAAGGATTATTAAGGAATACGAAGAGACAGGAGTTGTGCAGTCACTAAATAAAAAAGTGCAGCATACAAAGTGGAAAACTATACTAGACGAATTTGACATCGCAGCTATTCGGCGTATAATGCACAACTTCCACCAGGAGGAAAAAATGATGATATCCTTAAAAATGTTGAGACAACGAGTTCAGGAAGATCTAAGGTGTAACTTAAAAATTACGTCGTACCGTCAAATATAGAGATTCGTTTTTTAGTCGCACAACACGATTATGGAATAACTTACCCGGCACAGTTTCCCGTTGCGATTTCAATTTGAAAACATTCAAAACCAATGTTCATCGACACCTCCTTTCTCTCCCCTGCTAATTTCTCCCTCGCCCGTGCTGTGTTTAAAACATTATAAGGGTCTCGTAACATACCCTTGAGCGCGAGTGAATTATAACAAAAAAAGAAGAAACGGATTTAGCTACAAAAAACTCAAAACAACCGGAATCTTCTCTGTGAAAGAAATGATATTAAACTCATGCGAGTGAAGTATCTGAGAAAAATCCGGGAATACAGAACAAAAGGATTTGATATCATTTAGTTGGACGAAAGCTATATTCATAGCTCACATACAAGGCCACGGGCTTGGGTTGAAGACGCTAATTTCAAAGGGAAAGAGGCTGATAATGACGCATGCAGGTGGTGAAAAAGGTTTCGTGAGAAACTCCTTACTTTTATTCAAATCTGGAACGAAAACGGGAGACTATCACGACAACATGAACTTCGAAAATTTCTGCAAATGGATCCAAGAACAAGTTTTGAATAACTTGGAGGAACCTTCAGTTATTGTAATGTACAACACCTCGTACCACAATAAATAAGAAGAAAAACAAATTACTTCTGCTAGCAAGAAATCCGAGATGATACAATGGCTAACCGAAAACAATATTCCGCATACTATACAGATGTTGAAACTTGAACTGTATATATTTGGGCAACTGTCAAAGCAAGAGTAGGTTCACGAAATACAACATTCAATTTATTGGATGTTCAAAAATTAGCAGAGGAAGAATTTTCAAAAATAACGGCTGAAGACTGGCGAAAAGTGTGCGAAAAAGCCATAAGAACTGAGGACGAATACTTTTCTCACGACCTGACGTGGGACACAATTTCGGATTCAGTTATAAATAATCCAGGTGACGATTCTTCAAACCGACTATGAAAGCGACATTAGTTCTTAAAACTAATTATATGTAAATGAACATTTATTATTTAAATTATATTATTGTTATTTATATTATTGTTATTTTATTATTATGTTTTATATTTATTTCTGAAGTACAAATTTATAATAATTATTTTAAGGTAAAATAAATTCTTAAAAACTCGTAGGTAAAAAATATTCAAACTCGTAAACACTAATCTAACTAATTAATACTAATCTACAATTAATCCCAAAACCCGACAGGTCAAAAAATAGTAAATACATATATCAAATGAACACTAACACCATAAAATAAATATAAACATAACGCTCCAGGAACCTTTCTGTTGCTTAGCCACAAATCATAAAACATAGAAATAAACAATAATCCCTAAACTATTTGTCAAAGCAAAGTTGAGTTAGGCACTGTAAGATTTAAGGAAAAATCTTTACTCATTAAATATCTTGCGCACCATTTTTGTTCTCTTAAATCCTCTCTCTGCGCAACCGACCGTTGGCCAACTGAATTGGTTCAAGCTATAACTCTGTTTTGATGTAGATAAAGAGCGCACGATCGTATTGAGTGACACTTGACACTCTTGTCTTGATCTTGACACTGACATCTGACAGTATCTCATCAGCAGTGGGATACGACGGTCGTGTTGGGGTGTATAGCTTGAACCAATTCAGTTGGCCAACGGTCGGTTGCGCAGAGAGAAGATTTAAGAGAACAAAAATGGTGCGCAAGATATTTAATGAGTAGAGATTTTTCCTTAAATCTTACAGTGCCTAACTCAACTTTGCTTTGACAAATAGTTTAGGGATTATTGTTTATTTCTATGTTTTATGATTTGTGGCTAAGCAACAGAAAGGTTCCTGGGGCGTTATGTTTATATTTATTTTATGGTGTTAGTGTTAATTTGATATATGTATTTACTATTTTTTGACCTGTGGGGTTTTGGGATTAATTGTAGATTAGTGTTAATTAGTTAGATTAGTGTTTACGAGTTTGAATAATTTTTACCTACGAGTTTTTAAGAATTTATTTTACCTTAAAATAATTATTATAAATTTGTACTTCAGAAATAAATATAAAACATAATAATAAAATAACAATAATATAAATAACAATAATGTAGTTTAAATAATAAATGTTCATTTACATATAATTAGTTTTAAGAACTAATGTCGCTTTCATGGTCGGTTTGAAGAATCGTCACCTGGATTATTTATAACTGAATCCGAAATTGTGTCCCACGTCAGGTCGTGAGAAAAGTATTCGTCCTCAGTTCTTATGGCTTTTTCGCACACTTTTCGCCAGTCTTCAGCCGTTATTTTTGAAAATTCTTCCTCTGCTAATTTTTGAACATCCAATAAATTGAATGTTGTGTTTCGTGAACCTACTCTTGCCTTGACAGTTGCCCAAATATATACAGTTCAAGTTTCAACATCTGTATTAGACTGGGCCAAAAAAATTGACTATTTTTTTTTTGAAAGATATATCGAGAATATCATTCAGAATGACAAAAAAAAAAATTCGTAAAAGTTTGAGCCCTTAATATCAATTTTAAGAGGGCTATCATCGCTAATTTTGATTTTTAGTCATAATTTCATGTTTTGCGTCAGAACTGACAAAACATTGAAGTAAAAAAAATTCATTTTGACTTAGTTTTATATAAAATTAAATTCCCTACAAAAAAGGTCTGATTGAAAATTTTCGTCAGACAAGCCGTTTTTGAGTAATTAAGCTTAATAAATTGTTATTTTTCGTTAGTTACAAAATTCCAAATTAAAAAAGTAAAATCGAAGAAAAATAACAATTTATGTGCCGGGTAAGTTATTCCATAATCGTGTTGTGCGACTAAAAAACGAATCTCTATATTTGACAGTACGACGTAATACTTAAGTTAAACTCCAGATCTTCCTGAACTCGTTGTCTCAACATTTTTAAGGATATCATCATTTTTTCCTCCTGGTGGAAGTTGTGCATTATACGCCGAATAGCTGCGATGTCAAATTCGTCTAGTCCAGTTTTCCACTTCGTATGCTGCACTTTTTTATTTAGTGACTGCACAACTCCTGTCTCTTCGTATTCCTTAATAATCCTTCTGATTGAACGTTCAGAAATTTCAGTAGTTTTCACTGTTTGCGTTGTTGCGTAACTCACAGGATTTTCAAGAAACGAATTCTTTGCTTCTTTCAGTTTGTCATTATATATCTTAACAACTATCTTACGTGCCTGGCTTCCAATAGGTTTTCCTTTTCTAAATGGATCCATTAAAATTTCTTTTAAATGTATTTCAATATATTATTCTTGGTTGTTTTTTTTAAACTGAATTGCAAAGCAAAGCTAATATCATTTAAATACCTTAATTCCCTCTGATGCAAAAATTCATTCTTAAAAACTCGTAGTTAAAAATTGTTCAAACTCGTAAACACTAATCTAACTAATAAACACTAATCTACAATTAATCCCAACCCCACAGGTCAAAAAAAAATATATCAAATATACACTAACGCCAAAAAATAAATATAAACACAACGCCCCCGGAACCTTTCTGTTACTAAGCCACAAATCATAAAACATAGAAATAAACAATAATCCCTAAATTTATGAATTTTTGAATATTACAACAACAACTTGAATGAACTACCACCAAGGGGGTTCTTATTTGGCTGGAGTTATAGCTATTTCACGGTTGCCAAGCCGATCATCAGACTCCTTTATTAGTGGTGCTTAGCCTTTATACTATCAAGTTTAATCGAAAAACTTTTTGCCTTGACTGAGATTTGAACCCAGACCTAGCGTCGTCAGAAGCCAATGCCCTACGCATCACGCTACCGAGACCACATGATCAGGTCCATCTCAATTTAGGTTTTATCGTTTATCAATTATCACTTGAGGACTAGCGTTTTTATTAGTCATTCAAGTTTGATGTTGTAAATTCGGTTTCTTTCTATTTCTCCGAACTCTGTTTATAAGCCAACAATTCGTTGTATATTATAAGGAGGGAGATTTTAATGAAAGATTTGACTCTGGTCAAGTTTCAAATGTATTGAAGTGGTTTTTGTATGGTTACATACATGCAGTGTGCCTGCGAAGCTTCATATATTTATGAATTTTTGAATATTACAACAACAACTTGAATGAACTACCACCAAGGGGGTTCTTATTTGGCTGGAGTTATAGCTATTTCACGGTTGCCAAGCCGATCATCAGACTCCTTTATTAGTGGTGCTTAGCCTTTATACTATCAAGTTTAATCGAAAAACTTTTTGCCTTGACTGAGATTTGAACCCAGACCTAGCGTCGTCAGAAGCCAATGCCCTACGCATCACGCTACCGAGACCACATGATCAGGTCCATCTCAATTTAGGTTTTATCGTTTATCAATTATCACTTGAGGACTAGCGTTTTTATTAGTCATTCAAGTTTGATGTTGTAAATTCGGTTTCTTTCTATTTCTCCGAACTCTGTTTATAAGCCAACAATTCGTTGTATATTATAAGGAGGGAGATTTTAATGAAAGATTTGACTCTGGTCAAGTTTCAAATGTATTGAAGTGGTTTTTGTATGGTTACATACATGCAGTGTGCCTGCGAAGCTTCATATATTTATGAATTTTTGAATATTACAACAACAACTTGAATGAACTACCACCAAGGGGGTTCTTATTTGGCTGGAGTTATAGCTATTTCACGGTTGCCAAGCCGATCATCAGACTCCTTTATTAGTGGTGCTTAGCCTTTATACTATCAAGTTTAATCGAAAAACTTTTTGCCTTGACTGAGATTTGAACCCAGACCTAGCGTCGTCAGAAGCCAATGCCCTACGCATCACGCTACCGAGACCACATGATCAGGTCCATCTCAATTTAGGTTTTATCGTTTATCAATTATCACTTGAGGACTAGCGTTTTTATTAGTCATTCAAGTTTGATGTTGTAAATTCGGTTTCTTTCTATTTCTCCGAACTCTGTTTATAAGCCAACAATTCGTTGTATATTATAAGGAGGGAGATTTTAATGAAAGATTTGACTCTGGTCAAGTTTCAAATGTATTGAAGTGGTTTTTGTATGGTTACATACATGCAGTGTGCCTGCGAAGCTTCATATATTTATGAATTTTTGAATATTACAACAACAACTTGAATGAACTACCACCAAGGGGGTTCTTATTTGGCTGGAGTTATAGCTATTTCACGGTTGCCAAGCCGATCATCAGACTCCTTTATTAGTGGTGCTTAGCCTTTATACTATCAAGTTTAATCGAAAAACTTTTTGCCTTGACTGAGATTTGAACCCAGACCTAGCGTCGTCAGAAGCCAATGCCCTACGCATCACGCTACCGAGACCACATGATCAGGTCCATCTCAATTTAGGTTTTATCGTTTATCAATTATCACTTGAGGACTAGCGTTTTTATTAGTCATTCAAGTTTGATGTTGTAAATTCGGTTTCTTTCTATTTCTCCGAACTCTGTTTATAAGCCAACAATTCGTTGTATATTATAAGGAGGGAGATTTTAATGAAAGATTTGACTCTGGTCAAGTTTCAAATGTATTGAAGTGGTTTTTGTATGGTTACATACATGCAGTGTGCCTGCGAAGCTTCATATATTTATGAATTTTTGAATATTACAACAACAACTTGAATGAACTACCACCAAGGGGGTTCTTATTTGGCTGGAGTTATAGCTATTTCACGGTTGCCAAGCCGATCATCAGACTCCTTTATTAGTGGTGCTTAGCCTTTATACTATCAAGTTTAATCGAAAAACTTTTTGCCTTGACTGAGATTTGAACCCAGACCTAGCGTCGTCAGAAGCCAATGCCCTACGCATCACGCTACCGAGACCACATGATCAGGTCCATCTCAATTTAGGTTTTATCGTTTATCAATTATCACTTGAGGACTAGCGTTTTTATTAGTCATTCAAGTTTGATGTTGTAAATTCGGTTTCTTTCTATTTCTCCGAACTCTGTTTATAAGCCAACAATTCGTTGTATATTATAAGGAGGGAGATTTTAATGAAAGATTTGACTCTGGTCAAGTTTCAAATGTATTGAAGTGGTTTTTGTATGGTTACATACATGCAGTGTGCCTGCGAAGCTTCATATATTTATGAATTTTTGAATATTACAACAACAACTTGAATGAACTACCACCAAGGGGGTTCTTATTTGGCTGGAGTTATAGCTATTTCACGGTTGCCAAGCCGATCATCAGACTCCTTTATTAGTGGTGCTTAGCCTTTATACTATCAAGTTTAATCGAAAAACTTTTTGCCTTGACTGAGATTTGAACCCAGACCTAGCGTCGTCAGAAGCCAATGCCCTACGCATCACGCTACCGAGACCACATGATCAGGTCCATCTCAATTTAGGTTTTATCGTTTATCAATTATCACTTGAGGACTAGCGTTTTTATTAGTCATTCAAGTTTGATGTTGTAAATTCGGTTTCTTTCTATTTCTCCGAACTCTGTTTATAAGCCAACAATTCGTTGTATATTATAAGGAGGGAGATTTTAATGAAAGATTTGACTCTGGTCAAGTTTCAAATGTATTGAAGTGGTTTTTGTATGGTTACATACATGCAGTGTGCCTGCGAAGCTTCATATATTTATGAATTTTTGAATATTACAACAACAACTTGAATGAACTACCACCAAGGGGGTTCTTATTTGGCTGGAGTTATAGCTATTTCACGGTTGCCAAGCCGATCATCAGACTCCTTTATTAGTGGTGCTTAGCCTTTATACTATCAAGTTTAATCGAAAAACTTTTTGCCTTGACTGAGATTTGAACCCAGACCTAGCGTCGTCAGAAGCCAATGCCCTACGCATCACGCTACCGAGACCACATGATCAGGTCCATCTCAATTTAGGTTTTATCGTTTATCAATTATCACTTGAGGACTAGCGTTTTTATTAGTCATTCAAGTTTGATGTTGTAAATTCGGTTTCTTTCTATTTCTCCGAACTCTGTTTATAAGCCAACAATTCGTTGTATATTATAAGGAGGGAGATTTTAATGAAAGATTTGACTCTGGTCAAGTTTCAAATGTATTGAAGTGGTTTTTGTATGGTTACATACATGCAGTGTGCCTGCGAAGCTTCATATATTTATGAATTTTTGAATATTACAACAACAACTTGAATGAACTACCACCAAGGGGGTTCTTATTTGGCTGGAGTTATAGCTATTTCACGGTTGCCAAGCCGATCATCAGACTCCTTTATTAGTGGTGCTTAGCCTTTATACTATCAAGTTTAATCGAAAAACTTTTTGCCTTGACTGAGATTTGAACCCAGACCTAGCGTCGTCAGAAGCCAATGCCCTACGCATCACGCTACCGAGACCACATGATCAGGTCCGAATTTACAACATCAAACTTGAATGACTAATAAAAACGCTAGTCCTCAAGTGATAATTGATAAACGATAAAACCTAAATTGGGATGGACCTGATCATGTGGTCTCGGTAGCGTGATGCGTAGGGCATTGGCTTCTGACGACGCTAGGTCTGGGTTCAAATCTCAGTCAAGGCAAAAAGTTTTTCGATTAAACTTGATAGTATAAAGGCTAAGCACCACTAATAAAGGAGTCTGATGATCGGCTTGGCAACCGTGAAATAGCTATAACTCCAGCCAAATAAGAACCCCCTTGGTGGTAGTTCATTCAAGTTGTTGTTGTAATATTCAAAAATTCATAAATATATGAAGCTTCGCAGGCACACTGCATGTATGTAACCATACAAAAACCACTTCAATACATTTGAAACTTGACCAGAGTCAAATCTTTCATTAAAATCTCCCTCCTTATAATATACAACGAATTGTTGGCTTATAAACAGAGTTCGGAGAAATAGAAAGAAACCGAATTTACAACATCAAACTTGAATGACTAATAAAAACGCTAGTCCTCAAGTGATAATTGATAAACGATAAAACCTAAATTGAGATGGACCTGATCATGTGGTCTCGGTAGCGTGATGCGTAGGGCATTGGCTTCTGACGACGCTAGGTCTGGGTTCAAATCTCAGTCAAGGCAAAAAGTTTTTCGATTAAACTTGATAGTATAAAGGCTAAGCACCACTAATAAAGGAGTCTGATGATCGGCTTGGCAACCGTGAAATAGCTATAACTCCAGCCAAATAAGAACCCCCTTGGTGGTAGTTCATTCAAGTTGTTGTTGTAATATTCAAAAATTCATAAATATATGAAGCTTCGCAGGCACACTGCATGTATGTAACCATACAAAAACCACTTCAATAATCCCTAAACTTTTTGTCATTAATCCTATGTCGCAGCTTGCAGGTAGTTTTTCTTGTCTAACCCAATTGCATTTTGCAATAGACTTATTTTTTTATTATAGGTGCACTGAAATTTGTCCCAGTAATAAAAACAAAAATTATTAATTTTATTTTTTCGAAGTAAAGTTTACACTTAAAAATCTTTTCCTTTTATCTCACCAGAGATGAAATAGTTTTTTAGACATCAAGCTATGAAAGAAAAGTAAACCATGGTCATATCTTATTCAAAGAAAGTCCATCACTGGAAATTCATTTCTATTTTACTGTGAGCGAAGCTATAAACAAAACTCACGCTCCTAATGGCCAAACCGCAATCTCGCGTTTGGTCGGTCGGGCTTTGACATTTTGAATAAAAACAATAGACTCTTATGAGGCAATCTGAAATGTTACCTCCGGCGCGTTGCGACCGCTTTATATCGTAATATCGTAAACGTCAGACCAACGCCAGGCCAAAGCAAAAGTAGATCTATTTTCTATTCGGTCGGGCCTTTGACAGTTCATTGTCGGCCGTATTTTGTATTTGTTTTGAAAGTTGAAAATTGAAGTGAAATAAGAAGTAAGTAATTGAAGTTCTTTTTTGTCTGGGAACTCCTTGCGAAAAATACCTTTAAAAAAATCAATTTTTATTGCAAGCAAAAATAATTTCAGTGGCAGATACTAATAACATAAGGGTGAGAAATAATCTACACCTAGGAGAAATTGGTTTTCTCCAAGAATGCTTTTCTAGTTCTGGCTCGATAAAAGTTCTCAACAAATCGAATGTCGCCGTTTTCATTCGGGTTATTTTAAAAAAATGTTCTGAATCATACTTTTGCATTGCATCATAATTAAGAGCAAAGAATCCATCAGTGTATCTGCTTAAATTGAGCTCCCGAACCCATCGCTGCCTTTCTACTCTTTTTTCGTCGTTTTTAAATGCCTCATACCCAGCATAGCTCACAACACCGAACAAGGAAAAGTCAAGGAGGTCATCAAGATCATCCATATCGGCCATATCCAGCTCTTGTTTAAGAAAATAGCTTTACAAATTAACTATTTGAAATGCCCAAAATTTAAAATACGCAATATTATATACCTTGTAAATTAATAAACAGTAACAAAATTCATTGGAATATAACAATTAAGTAGGTACTTATCAAAGATGTCATGGAAATGTCAGTCAATGCTCGAGGTTTGAAGCTAAATTTCGTTTTACAAATGCTACGGTCGCGCTTTTTGACACACAAAATCGTATATACGATCAAACGCCCATTTAACGCCGGACCGACGAACGCGAGATTGTGATTTGGCTATAAGTGCTTCAGTATGATCGCAGCAGCGTCATTGACAACAACGCCGGCATGTATATCTTTTTTTTCTTTTTTTCAGTGATTTTTCTCTCTCTTTAAGAATTAAAGAGTAGAGCAAAGAAATTTAAAGAGACCTGCGCAGTAGAATTGCCAACTGAATTGGTTCAAGCTATACAACTTTTTGCAAAGAATTACAACAACAATTCCTTAAGAAAAGTCAGTGGCTTGCTCTTTTTTTAGTGGCATTTTTCCTAACACATTGTAGTGAGGGTGCATCAGGCGCCACTGCTTTAGAAAAAGCTCACCCATAAGGCCTGTACTGACAATATTTGTTGGACAGAGTATAGTAAGTTTTCAGTTCCCAAGAATGCCACTGCAATATCAGCGCTTTGAAAGAGAAGGTTTCGTATTCTCTGTGCAAAAGAATTTTGTCCGCCCATCCGCTCTCTTGATTCTTTTTTTTTTGTCTGGGGTCTGGGCTCATTTAGTGTTTTATTCTTGTTTATGACTTGTCCTCTTACATCTCGTAACAAGAACAGAAAAAATTAAAAAAAAACGTGTTAGAGTTGATTTTTTTTAATAGGTATATGATGCAATGACCATTCCAGATTATCGGAGGTAGGGTGGAAAAATGTTCTTTATGTATTTAAAAAAGAATATATGTAAGTAGGTACATACATATATCACACATTCGCTCATATATTTTTTTTTTTTTTTTGTATTTTTTAATTTGCGATCTATCATCACTTCTACTGTTTTGTCTTCGTTTCTTCTATGGAAAGCCATTAGAGGTACACACATAGTAATAAATTGCGATGCATAGTGATCTTCATTTTTTTTTTTGTCAAAGGGTGTGTACATAATGGAAGAAATGAAATCTGCGATGTTGTATATAGAATAAGATACTATGCATATAAGTATCTACAATAGATTTTGTGTTGTTTTTTTTTCCGATAGGTAGGTTCATAGGGAATGTAGAGGTGCAACGCCGTGATTTGATTTGGTATCGTAAGGATTGTTTTGATTTGATTTTGCGTAGGTATGTAATGGATGTATCAAAAATGTGTTAGATAACTACATGTTAATCCTGTGAATGAATGCAAATTGCAGTGGATGGCGCCAAAAGAGTATGTATGTAGGTAGGTATCTATTTTAATCTAAATATGTATTTATATAAATAAGTTAAGAAGAAAATTCTATCACTTTTTGTTTTCGGTGGTGACGTATTCTACTGGTAGAAGAATGGTGAAATTAGGAGGTATGTCAAAGTATGTAGAAAAAATATGGGAAGTGCGCTTCTTTTATGTATTTTTGTTTGTTTCACATAGAAAGAGTTTTCTCCTTTATTTCAATACATCATGGTGATGGATAAAACTCTCGTTACTGTTATTTTCTGTTGTGTTTCTATTGTGCAAATCTATTTTTCAAAGACCTATAGATATTTTTTTTCAACAACCTAGCTGCAAAGGTATAATGCCTCCAAAAACAAACAAAGGAAACAAAAACCCAAGCAAAGAAATTGATAAAAAGTAAGCAAATTTCATTAGGCCACATGATTTAATTTCGTTGAAAATTTCGAAATGAGATAATTTGTAACAAAGGAAAATAGGCAAATCTGGCCCAGGTCGAATAAGAAAGACCTTTATATGATACACATATATGTTCATATATTAATTATCACTTAGTTTTTAATTTGTAAAAAAAACAAGTATTAGTTTTTCAATAATGTATACATATCTGTCCATCAACATTTTTGTCTTACACGTTTTACTTACGACCACCAATTGTTACGTTGGTAGTTGACAAATTGTGAATAATTTCGAAAATAATTGATGAAATTCGTTTTTTTCTTGAATAAGATCAGTTTTTATGAAAAATGCATTTGAGGCATTGAGAGCAGAAGTGGCGTAACCCTCATTTGTTTCAATTTTGACTTTTTAGTACACAATGGTCAAAAATGAAATTTCTTTCAATGCAGAAGTGACGTTACTTATATTTGCTCATAAATCAATACAAAAATGCTGAAACATTGTTTCTGCACGGAACTTTTCCTAGAGCAGAAATGGTGTAACCCACTTAGGCAAAATAGAAACCGTCCTTTTGTGACAATATATTGTTTCTCATAGTGACTATCTTGTCAATCAAATCGATCACAAAATTCTTATGAGTGGCCAAGCTTATTTAAACCTTGTGACCAAGACTTTGGTCTTATCGAAAAGCAGAAAAAGTATTTAAAAGACATTTTTGGCCCTATGAATTGGCAGAGGGTTATAGCAGCGGCAAGAAAGAAGAATCCATTTCATTGTTATGGATGAATCTATGATGTTTTTGACAAAAAAATTGGAAAAGAATATAACAAATCGGAAAATTAATGTAAATAAAGGGAAGGTGGAATGGCTTAAAATTCAATGGCTACAATTTCTGAAAAAGACACCTTTCAATATTTTTTACAAGTACAGTAATAACGAAGGCATGCTTTTTGATACTGTGATTTTGAAAAAAAGAACACCTGCACACTCACAGATCTCGAACTATTGTTTCCAAAATGGAATGCCGTAGGTGAAGCAAAAAAGAAAAACTTATTGGAGTTACTTAATTTTATCCCACCGAATTACCACGACTTTTATAAAAAATTGAAAACTGTTTCTATGGACAGAGACGTTGGGCTGGTTGGGTACGTAGATGACGAAGAAGAATGAAAGTACCTATCATAGTAGTGTAAGCTTAAACTTAACTTTCTAACTATTTTGTACTTAAAAGCGATAATAATTTTTTTTTTCATAACCTGTTTTTCAAATTATTGGTGTAACCAACTTTAGTTTTTAAATTTATTCTAGTATCTAAGAAGCAGTAGTGGTGTAACCCGCATAAAATCCAGTAATTAATAATTTAAAGAGAAGATTAAGGTCTTAAATATAAGATATCCCACTAGTTATGTCATAACTGAAGTTTATTAACTATTATTTTAAATAGGAAGCTAATAACAAACATTTCTTGTTCGTTAACTTTTTAAACCGTGATTTTCTCAATAAGTGAATATTGGGGTTACGCCACTTCTGTTCTCAATGCCTCATTTATAGTTTATAGTCTATACTATTATATAAATGCGAAACCATTTTAAAGTTTGTAACGCACGATCTCAGAAAGTAGTCAACCGATTTATTTGAAATAAATTTTATTATTTTTTATATTGTTATAAGAGTGTTTATGGCTATACATTTTTTTTTTCATTAATAATTTGGCAAACTTAAATATTATTAATTTTACATTTTTTGTCCATTTTTTTCATTAGTTGACTTATACAACCACACATATCTTAAAACCTTAGCATTGCTTTATAAAGTCAATATAGTTGCGCAAATTTCAAGCCCAAAATCACTTCTTAGTTAAACATACAAATTATAAACTTTTTGAATTTATTTTATCCAGGAATTAGATTTCATCACAATCACGAGGTCGCTGCTTTGTTTCATGTCATTATCATTCCAACATTTTTAATTTTCTTTTCTTCCCGTTCCCATACTATCTCTCTCTTAATATCTGTTCCATTCAATAGTTACGTTTTTCTCTTACCTACCTACCTACATATTCAATTTTTCTGTATTGTATAGTTTATCTAACTAACCGACACACACACTTTTTTTGTGTTTCTCTAATTCTATCGTTACATCGCTAAGCAATGTGGGAGTGGGCTCTTTTTACTTGCGATATACTCGTACATAGGTAATAGGTACTAACTATAGGGCAAGTTCTGCATTTGGAAAAAAAAATCGAACTCGAGATTTTGATCAAAGTTGACATTACGATGATAGCGAAGACGAAAAAAGTGGGTCTGACAATTCCGTCTGTCTGTCTGTATGTCTGTATGGCTGTACCTCGATCTAGTGCCTAAGCTACTAGACCTATGTTCTTCAATCTCGGTAGTTAAGGGTCTTCGGTGATTCCCTAGAGGAGAAATTGAAATTTTTTTTAGCTCCAAAACTAACGGTACCCCCCATACACCCGTAATGCATAATCTTATTTATCTCGAAACGTTTCTAACGATTTTGATAAAAAAAAAATGGGGAGAGTACGATAACTTAGGCGCCAAAAATTGATAACGGATTTTTGTAGAAGGGTCAAATACAAGCGTTTTTTACTATGGGAGGGGGGGGTCTATCTCGCCCCGTTTAGGAGGTAGGGGCGATTTTAGAAAAAATGACTTAAATTGAAAAAAAAAAATATTAAAAAATAACGGCAACACTTACAATAAAGTACTATACCGGTTTTGAAAGCCAGAAGTCTGTTTTATAATTGTAAATTTAAATTAAATTATTTATGTCAATAGTTTTTGAAAAATTTGCATGCAAACTCAAAATTTTGTTAAAAAAAATGAAAAAAAAAAGTTTAGACCAATTTTTTTCAAAATTGTGAAATGAAGTGCTTAATTGGCTTTTTGTGGTCAATGCTGCTATTAATTCTGAATCGAACACAAAAAACCGAATGGTTTTGTCCCTTCTAGTTTTTGAGAAAATTGAAAATTACTAAAACTACTTTTTATGAAATTTTTGATTTTTGGTATTTAACTACGGTGATTTCATTGTGAGGATTAATGTTAATGTGGTTCATTTGTAGGTAAAGTACAGCAAATCATTTAGGGTTACCAAGAATGCACCAGAGGAGGTAGAATTGCATGGCATTTCGCGTCTCAGTCAGTCAGTTTGTGAGTAAGTCAGGTGTTACTTAAAAACAGTCAAGTCAATTTTTCAATATTCAATGCATTAAAACCGTGTTTACAGGCATTTTGATCACAAAAGAGATAATTATAGCAAGCACCTCCCGAATCTCTAGCCAATATTGAGGCCCATGGAAAAATGTGCCGATAGATGGGTTTATTGCTCTGAGATTAACTTTTATATGGATTGCACCAGAGAAACTTTTAAATCATTAGTTTTAAGCAAAATTTAAGTAACGTTATTTCTTAAAATAAAAGATTAACTGTAAATCATTTAAATGTAATTTGAATTTTATATACCCACCTACAAATTTGTAACTATATATTTACTTATGTATCTTAGTCTGTAAGAGTATAATATGCTCTGGGTTGAGGAATAAAAATATTGTATTCTTACAATTTTTGTCACCTTTTTGAGTTGGAGTTTAGGGGAGTTGACGCTTTAGTTGGAATAAGACCAATTTCTTCTAAGAACGCGATGCTTTTGAAATATTTTTTTTTGAAATATTGAAAAGTTATTTAATTTAGGATGAAATAGTGGATGCTTAGTCGCCATTCTTTATTCAAAGAAAAAAATACTTCACTCTTACAAAGGTTGAATAACGAATGACCTTGGTAAACAATAACCTGTACCACATTAGCATTAAAAATGTTAGACACAAACAATAAACATACATATTAATTAAGGAATTATATAAATTTGCTGCATTCGTACATGTCTGAACATTTTAAATGTGCAACTTTGGACTACGTACATATATTTAGGAGATATTGGATATAGACCATAGGGTAAATTCAAAGTTTCTTTAAATCCAGATTCTGTAAATGCAAAAGAAACCTTGCATACACCCAACCTCGCACCTACCCCAAATCCTATAGTGTGCCCAAGCAGGGGGGTTGCAGGGGGGCAGCATGCCCCCCCATACATATCTCACTGTTTATACACCGTAATGCGTAAGCAAGCAAAAAAAGCAAACATCCCATAAAAAAGTAGTTTTAGTTATTTTCAATTTTCTCAAAAACTAGACAACATAAAATCATCTAGTTTTCAGTTTTTGAATAAGAATAAATTAGAGCAACGAATTTTAGGAAAAATAATAATATATAACTTTGCAGTTTTGAAAAATTAAACTTTAAACTGTTTTTTTTATGTTTTTTTTCACCAAAATTTGAGTTTAAAACTCGTTTTTTCAAAAACTGTGCATAGATTCCACTTGATTTAAAAATTATCTAATAGATCAGAGTACTGGCTTTAAAAAAAGGTATAATACTTAATTGTAAGTATTACCGTTATTTTTTAATATTTTTGTTTCCATTTTAGTACCTTTTTTATAAAATTGCCCCTCCCGCCCAAACGGGGGGAGATAGACCCCCCCCTCCCATAGTAAAAAGTGCTTGTATTGAACTGTTCTACAAAAAACCGTTATAATTTCTTGGCGCCTAAGTTATCGTACTCTTGCCAAAAAAATTAGGTGTGATATTATGGACATTGGAATGGACTACATTTTGGTCAAAAAAAAATTTGGGCCAAAATGTTATTAACGGTACCTGTGATAGTTTCAGTTTCAGTTTATTTATTTATTTATATAGCTTACACAGTAAGATAATAAGGCCCATTTGCTGATACGGAACATAAATACTTATGTTCCACATAAGCTCTTATGTGACAGTTTACGTAGAGGAAAAAGTAGAACATAAGCGCTTAAGTTGAACATAAATATTTAAGTTTCGTATCAGCAAATGGCCCTAAATATCTTATAAATTTGTGAGAGCCTATGACTTAATTTTAGATAACAATTTCAATTTTTAAAAATACAAAAAGATAGAAAAGAAAATAATATAAAATTAAAAAAAAAACAATAATTCATCGATAAAATATTATTTGACTTGGAAAACAATGGAATGATAGAAAGAAAGATTAGAAAATGCAGAAAAGAAAAAAAAGGAGAAAAAAGATAGTTAGAGTTTAGAAGAGAAGATAAAGCTAAGTTAAGTTAGTTGCTTTGGTTCGAAAAGAAGATTTTAATACCATTTTGGAAAATGTGCATATCACTAATATCCCGCAGATGAGTGGGAAGTGAGTTCCAGAGGCGACATGCAGCGATGAAAAATTGCCTTTCTGAGGTCAAATACGAAAAGCGTGGCAAAATTACCGATGTCGATCTGTTCGATGTTGACATTCTGATTTTTTCAAAGAGATAAGTTGGTTGACGTGTTTTCAAGATTTTAAAAAACAGTATCAATGTTCGAAGCTTCATGAAGTCATTTAAAGGCATATTAAGGGTAGGTGTCCATTGAAAAAATAGGTTAGGCTTTTGCGCTAAGCTGTATAACTTTCACAATTTTACGAATATTTCAATGAAATAAACGGTCATCGATTAGAAAAATGTTATTCAAAATACTTTTGCAGTTTTGAAAAAAATATAAAAAAATTGTGTGCCCAGAAACTGCCACACAAGTGGAAAAATCATACATTTTAGTAAGGTCCTTATTCAAATGATAGGGAAATTCCGAAAATATTACTTTTTTATTTTTTTTATATTTTTTTTATAGAAACAACATATTCCCAAATCACGTATCGTTCTTCTTTTTTTATTCTGTTTTATTATTTATTCAAAAAAAAATATATAAAACTATGAAAAACGAAGGAAATTCGCATAGTGGTATGAATGCTCTACTGGATAAAACTTCATAAGTATAAAAGATAACGAAGTAAAATTCACTCTTGTACAAAGCCAATAAGTATGTGCAATTACGTTAATTTTTTTTTATTTGTTTTTTTATTTTTACAGTAACTTTTTACTAACAAAAGTCAAAAAATATACATTTTTTTACAAATATTTTGTTCTCTACCCTGGGAAATTGAGAGTTATATTTTTTAATTTTTGGAAATAATTTTTTAATCAAAGATCTATATACCCTGAACAGCGTATCGTTCTTAAAAATTTAATAAAACTCATCTAAAGTTCAAAAAAATGCAATTCAATATGACAGTATTTGTAATGCATTTGCAAGAAAAGTATTAATAATACAGTTCTCACATATTTTTTTATTTTTGTTTGATATTTTATTTACTAAATTCACAAATACAAAATAATTTTTTCCCTCAATATTTATTTAATTTTATTTTTATAAAAGACGTCTATTTTGCATTTTTTAACAAAAAGTTCCTTTGCACACGCACACAAGTAAGTTTTCAGTTCACAAGAATGCCACTGCAATATCAGCGCTTTGAAAGAGAAGGTTTCGTATTCTCTGTGCAAACAAATTTTGTCCGCCCATCCGCTCTCTTGATTCTTTTTTTTTTGTCTGGGCTCATTTAGTTTTTTATTCTTGTTTATGACTTGTCATCTTGCATCTCGTATTACAAGAACAGAAAAAATAAAAAAAACGTGTGAGAAATGATTGTTTTTAGTAGGTATATCGGTCGGAGGTAGGGCGGAAAAATGTTTTTTGTGTATGTATAAAAAAGAATATAAGTAGGTTATCACACATTCGCTGTCATAAATTTTGTTTTTTTCTATTTTTTTATTTGCGATCTATCATCATTCTACTGGTTTTTTTTTTTGTTTCTTCTATGGAAAGCCATTTTAAGTACACACATAGTAATAAATTGCGATGCATAGTGATCTTTATTTTTTTTTTGCCAAAGGGAGTGTACATGATGGAAAAAAGGAAATCTGCGATGTTGTGTATAGAATAAGATACTATGCATATAAGTATCTACAATAGATTTTGTGTTGTTTTTTCCGATAGGTAGGTTCATAGGTAATGTAGAGGTGCAACGCCTTGTATTGATTTGGTATCGTAAGGATTGTTTTGATTTAATTTCGCGTAGGTAGGTAATGGATGTATCAAAAATATATTAGATTAGTACATGTTAATCCTGTGAATGAACGCAAATTGCATTTCACTGTAAGCGAATACGCAACAACCAAGGGATATGGCAAGTGGATGGCGCCAAAATATTATGTACAATATTATGCAGGTATCTATTAATCTAAATACCTATGTACATATTTATATAAATAAGTTAAGAAGGAAAATTCGATCACTTTTTGATTTCGATGGTGACGTATTCCACTGGTAGAAGAATGGTGAAAGTACTTATATAGAAAGAATATGGGAAGTGCGCTTCTTTTATGTATTTTTGTTGGTTTTACATAGGAAGAGTTGTCTCCTTTATTTCAATATGTCATGGTGATAGATAATACTCTCGTTACAGTTATTTTCTGTTGTGTTTTTATTGTGCAAATCTATTTTGTACATACCTATAAATATTTTTTTGCAACAACTGCTTCCAAAAACAAACAAAGGAAACAAAAAACTCAAGCAAAAAAAATTGATAAAAAGTAAGCAAATAGAAAAAACATACATATGTAATACCTACTTCGTTTTCATTAGGCCACATGATGTAATTTCGTTGAAAATTTCGAAATGAGATAATTTTTAACAAAAGGACAATAGGCAAATCTGGCCTAGTTCTAATAAGAACGACCTTTATATAATATACATATGTATGTTCATATATTCATTATCACTTAGTTTTTAATTTGTAAAAAAAACAAGTATTAGTTTTCCAATAATGTTGTTGGTGTCAAAATTAAAAAATGATATAAAAATAAGAGCACATTTTTTGTTTTTTTTTCGATGAAGATTTTGACATGTTTGAAAAACCAATATTAAGTTCGTTTTTATTAAAGCTTAGCCGGTTATCTGTACATATCTGCCCATCAACATTTTTTTTAAACACGTTTTACTTACGACCACCAATTGTTACGTTGGTAGTTGACAAATTGTGAATAATTTCGAAATGACTTAATGAAATTCGTTTTTTTTTTTAATAAGATCAGTTTTTATATAAAATGCATTTTTAGTTTTTGCTTAATAAAATAGAAGCTTAAAATTAGTATATTAGTATACAAAGTAAAATTAAAATACAATGATGTTATTGGAAATAAAATTGACAAACTTTTTCTACAAAATTTGTTTCAGCTAATGGGAACCAGTGGCACCATTTTACTTCAATTATAGTAGATATAGTTTTTTTTTTCAAAATATTTAAAATCTACTTCTTACTTCGCACCATCAGCCAAATACTGAAATCTATCTCATTTTAAAAATCTCTGTTTCAACCTACTTCAATTTTACAAAAAAAGTCCAAATCTACTTCTTTTTCTCTATTTCACTCTAGGTACTATTTTTTTTATATTAAACGCGCACTCAAGGTCAAGGGGTTATGAATAAAATCAAAATGTTAAACACAGTGCAAGAAATTAGGAAAGTAGGATAGGATGAGAAAGGAAATACCGATACACATTGGTTTTTAATGTCTGCACATTACAATGAGTGGGAAATATTGAGCCGGGTAAAGCATTCCAGATTCGTGTAGTGCGGCTAAAAAAGGAGTCACTGTACTTGACAGTACGTCAGAAATTGGGCGAAAATGATGAGCAGTCCTAGAAGTACGGGTATTACGGTTGAATTGTTTGAGGGGGAGAACGCAACTGGCTACTTCACTAGAGCACTGTTTATGAAAATTGCGGCGGTGCTCGAGAGATTCAAATGTTTCAGTTAGACAACGGTCGCCTATAATTTTTAGAGCTCTCTTTTGAATTCTGTGCAAGAGACTAAAGAGGGTAGACATGGGTAACGCAGTAAAATTTGCTGCGTTGATACACTAACTCAAGCGCACTTCACTGTATCAGCGAAATGCGTTAACGCAGTTTGCGCCATAACGCAATTTTTGTTTTAACTCATTTGAAGCAAAACAGGGCAGCGCAGCGCAGCTGTATTTTGTTAACTCATCGTCATCATCATACAAACTTCGTAGCGCACAAGCGCACACAAGTTGTTCATCGTCGACCAAACAGTCTGAGTGAGAATGGGGGTGACTTTTCAAAAAAAAAGATTTTTCGTTCGAGGTGTGGAGACGTTTGTACTTATATCTTTGGTTCTGATAGTCCAATCTTCAAGATTAATATTTTAAATGAAAGATGGAATGTTTTCCTAAATACCGGTCTAAAAATTTTTGAGGAGGGACAAAGTTTTTCTTACTAAAAGCGTGCAAGGAGCTCGTTGCGATTCGATTTTAAGAACTCTAAATTCAAATGTTGATGAAAAATTTAACAATTTTAAAAAACTAAAGATGCAAATTAATTGCAATAATGATATTCTACAAATGTGTCATAGGTCATTTTGGTAAATATGAAACAGGAGAGGAGGTAGGGTGACTTTTCTCAAATTTTCAATAGAAATTGAATTTTGATTAAAAATTTAATTAAAATCTTAAAAATATGCCGACTTACATACTTTCTAGTTCTTCTAACTTAAGTATTAGTTCTCAGATCTTAATTATTGAAGTATATATTTAATTGAGAAATGTCAAACTTTATTTCTGTGTAAAAAAAAAATCAAAATAACAAAAAATTTCGTACTAAAAAGTTAATGACGCAAAAATCAATTCGGTTCAAATCACTCAAAATTCAAAAGTTGATGAAAACTTTCAGAACTTTGAAATAAAATTACCACTTACTTATTGCCCCAATCCTCTTCTAAAATAATGCTGAACAATGTTTTACAATTAATTCGACAGGAAACACGCTAAAATTGGTTGAAAGGATTTGAAACGAAAAAAATTGATTTTCATACAAAAAAGAAAGAGAGATGGTTTCATAAACAATTTTTTTACTTCGAAAATATCATACAGATCTTTAAGATTAAAGTCTTAAAATACTGTAGACATTAGACATTCATACAATTTATGAAAAAAATATCAATTTTTCCCGACTACACTTAAAAAATGTAAAAATAATCTGGAGTAGTGATTTTTTTGTTCTCCCACTTAATTGTGGAAAAAATTTAAATAAATACAAAAACCTGAACATAGAAAATTAAAACTATTTCGTATTATTATTCAATATATTTTCTAAATATATGAAGAAAATTGAAAAGCTCTCAGTCCAACATGAGGGCAGATATAAACTATTTTCTAATACATTTTTTTTAAGACTTGTATTTTTTTACACATTGCTTGCTTCAGATATCATTCATTACTTTTGGCATTTTAACGGATTTTTACAAAATATCTTTCATTCGATTAAGAACAAGTAAGCACTTATATTGATATATACAACATGCATGTGCTGTGCATAGCCTAAAAGCTTCGTTATAGTATCTAATGTGGAAAAAATTCAAAAAAAATGTCTTCGATTTATTTATTTTCCAGATAAATGCAAGAAAATTTTCAAAATGTTCGATTTTGCTGCACTCTATTGACTATAACTAGAGAAATACTTCTTCCATCTATAAGATTGAGGTGTCTATGAATAGGTTAAAATATCTCTTATATGAATATTAAAAAAAAAATTTTAGGTTGTCATACAACTTAAATGGTTAAGAGGCTTGGTTAGATCAAAAAAGAAATCCTAGGCAGAATTAACAATTCTGCCCACATTTTCTAACCGATTTTAAAAATTAAAATTTTATTATTTTCTTGAATAATCAGCGGTTATTTTGGTATATAAAATACTTTTCTACGTTATCCACAAGCTGCAATAAGTCTTCTGCAATACAAACATTTTTTCCCTTAAAAAGCAAAAATACCATATACCACATCATGGAATTTTATTGAATTCCGTCAAAAATGTGAAAAATATGGGAGCGCTACAAGGAAGTCAGCGCTTTTGTATCTGCTTGAATGGTTTTTGTCTGTGCAGCGCAGCGCTGCGCTTATCAAAAGCGCTATTCGATTATTGAGTTGATGAGTTGATGAACTGCGCTATTGCGTTACTGAGTTACAAACTGATGTATCAGCGCACATAACGCAGCTGCTGCTTCAACGCATTGCGCTAACGCAGCGCTGCGTTACACATGTCTAAAAGAGGGTTCTTAGGGCACCTACCTAGTGGGAATTGCACTCGAGCTTTGGACGAATATAGGCCTTATAGGTTACAGCCAGATTAGTAGGTGTAAAAAACTTCTTGCATCGGCGGAGAAAATCTAAAAACTTAGCGGCGTTTTTGGTTACGTCAAACATGTCATCACTTCCCAAATGACGGTCTGTGATGCACATACCTAGAAGCAGTTCAGTCTCCTCGATGCAAGAGTGCCAAACAGCATTGAGTTTTCGAAGCTTTGAATTCTATACGTTTTTTGATTCCCCATTGGACAATGCTATCAAGATCAGAATTTAATGAGCTTATCATACGCTGCCGTTGGTAGTCCACATCCGAAGGACAAGGATGTGAATCTAAAAACGAATATGAAAAGCTGAGGTTACTGTCATCAGCAAAACAATTAAGCGGAATAATATTCAGAGACAAAACGGAACCCTAGGGCACACCAGCATTTATTTATTTATTTATTCATCAAGCAGAGACACAACTCTTAAAGACTACTTAGAACAATAGTAAATTTATATTAATAATAATAAATAAAACAAAACAAAAATAGAATGTACAATTAACATTAACAACCGAACTTTATTATTAATAACAATATTTTTTTAAAACAGTCCCTACTTAAATATAAATTAAAATCAATAGCATTACAAACAGAATTAGCTTGTCTTAAAAAGCGAGTTAAGAGTTCATTGATTCCATAATTGACCCTATGAAAGGGTACACAAAATAAACGATTATTTAATTACGTAATTCACGAAAAGGAACATGAAAGCCAATCAACGAAAGCAAGTAAGGGCAATTGATTTTATAATTTATTATATTTATTATTTGAAACCGTCCAAAACTACTTTTATTAAACGGTCCGAAAGGTAATTTCTAATCCAACGAAGAAGAGATTCATCGAATTACAAAAAAAAAAAAGAATATCAAAACAATAAAAATACACAAATAAGTAAGTCTAAAAGCATAGGAACTCAACACACTGATGTGTACACGAATCCTATGTATGAAAATTTCGCTTGCATATGTGTTTTTAATTTAAAATTAAACTATATTTAAATATAGTAATTTTAATGTTATTTTTTATAAAAGAATGTTTTATTAATTAAATTAAATTAAATTTTTGTACACAATTTTCTTTAAAATTAAAAGAAATGTATTGACAATTGTAAGTATTTAAAAGTATATATTTAAGGAAAACATTTGTCGTATACAATATTATTTCAAAATCAAAGAATCTGCGATGTAAAAATTTTGATCGAAATCGGAAGAGTCGCAAATGAAAAAGTAGAAAATAAAAAGAAGGTTCTATGACAGGTACCGATAATAACATTTATTTTTTACCAAAGTGTGGACTGCATTGTTGGTACAGTTACCTATACACAATTTAAAAAAAAAAGCATGAGAGCCGTTTTCAAAATAATTATAATATTTCATAATGGCTGTATGGAAGGAACCGAGCTAAAGTAAAACAAACCATTTCAATTTCTCCTCTAGGCTACAGATTGCGGTACAGAGTTGCAGATAGACGGAATCATTACTCTTTTGTGTTGTAATGTCAACTTATGACAATTCCCAGTTCAAATTTGTCTAAAAGCAAGTAAAAAGTCATTTTAAAATCTACTTCGATTTTTCCCAATTAACTTCACTTTTTTCTTCAAATCTCCTTCGATTTTTTGCCGGAAGTGGTAACGCTGATAGGGATTTCAAGTCTAAGATGTGTAACAAATGCAAAACTATGAAAATTGTTATCATTGTTTTTATTTTGATGATTAGGTACATAATATTCAGGAACAATAGATAATAAACGAACGGTTTGATCAACCAATTTCAAAATTGATAATCTGTTTGTTTAAAAAACAGTTCTCTACTTTTCTTAAATGAACGGTCAATTGTAAAAAATCATTTATGTATCTCCATCAATTGTTTCAAAGAATCCATTATCTATAACGAATTTATTCATGTTTTCAAAACTGCCCAATTTACCTTTTATGTTGTCAATTTTTACATGTAAATTAGTATTCAAAGACGGAACCACTTTTTAATCTGAAGCTATATTTTTTTGCACTTATTAATTTTATTAAATCATAAATAATCTCAAGACAATGAAGCTCTTTAAAAAATAAAAATTTAAAATGTTTAACTATGGATATTTTTTATTTTTAGAAACTCTGAAAAAAGAAATATTTAGAACGCTTTTGGTTTCATCCCAATACGACCACTTTTCGCAGAGTTACAGCCCTTTGAAAAAAACTCAAAAGAACATTTATAGGTATAGGTACATAGTTACCATTATTATTTTTGAAAGTGTATTAATTTACTTGGGTTAGGAAATTTAATAATTTTTTTAGTTGAGCAATTTTTGAATTGTGAACTTTTTCCTAAAATTAATTGTCTACATTAAAAATAAATTATGAATATCAGAGCAAATTCCCCGGGTTCCTAATGTCTAAATCTGTGCTCCCTTTTCTTTATTTTTTAAAATATCCTGGAAAGTAAAAGTCCTAGAACCAACAGATTAACCTTGTATAAATACGCAAAGAATAAAAACGCTATCTACCTAAATGCAAAAAGTTTCAATACACCTGCAACCAAAAATAAAACAGAAAACAAACCGTCTATTATTGTGTCTAATTGTGAGCGCTGAATGCAAAAAACTCAATTTGCCTTTTCTAAACCTCAAACAATCACGATTCACGAAAAATTATTTTTTCTACCCAAAATACAAAAGGAAAAAAAACTTTCATTTATCTTGTGCGCAATCCCAGTCAATTCAAAATCAAATGCTTGTGCGCTGCCTGTGCGGCTTGCCAGCTTGCCACTCGTGCTTTGTTCCCGTTTTCTGTTATTTTTTTTTGATATTCTATTCCATCTTTCTCTATCTCTATGCGTGATGCGAAAAAAGAGGTATCCTGAAGAGACGAGACGAGCTAAATTTATTTTCTTAACACAAAAATTCTTAACTAAGAGAGCCATATTTGTGCACCAATACATGTACACGTTTTTACATGAGATTTGAGTTTGCTTCTGAGGTAGACCTACCCTTAAGGAGAATCTCTTGCAAATGTGAAACATGGTCGTACCTTCTTAACCCAAAGATGTATCGAATGATGCTATTGAAGGCTATGTTTAATTTATTTTTGCTGATGGAATCGCAGTTGTAAAAAATTTCGCATCCATGAGTGAGAACAGGTATTACTAGGGTCCTTGCTAGCATAAGTCTGGTTTTAAATGGAGTAATGTCTTGGGCGGTCCACAGCGTTCTAAGCGTTCCATAAGTTACCAGAGCGTGTATACACTTTAGTGAGAACACCGCGATGTTTGAGACGCATTGCTTGTTGGAAGAAAAACCGGTTTTTAGATGTTAAGCTTGCATGCAGGTAGACCTTATTTGCTTTTTTCCTTTGCACATTTATTCCCCTGTCATCAAGATGCAGTGCTTTTTTGTGTGCTCTGTGAAAGAGAGCAACAGATTTTAGTACCAAGTTCCTTTCGTGTGGCGAATTAAATTTTAGTATGATCGGAGCATCGTGGATGTTATCATTTTTACGTTTAAGTCGGAAAGCAGCTTTTACAGTGGGAGGTACACATTCAACCGCGTGGCAGATGCGGTTTAAGACAGATTGAAAGTCTTCATTTGGCAGTTGAGGTATACCGAGAAGAATAGCATCGGATGCAACCTCCTTACGTTCAGATAAGTCACATCGTTGTTGTAGATCAGCTAAGTCTTCCTTAAGTTCATTTACGACATCCAAGTGATGGGATTCCATTCTCTCATTGATAGAACCGTTTTTTGATTTTTTTACTTTCTCATCAACAGCTCTAACGATTTTAACCAAAAATTTTCCCCCTTAAGTTTAAAATAATATTGTATATAAAAATATTCGAAAAAAAAACTATTTCTAAAATCTATACTACTTAATACTTAAAATTTGGCATCCCAAATTTTGATCTCGAATTTTTTTAGGAAATTTGTCATATAAAAAATTACTTAAATATTAAAAAGATTAATCAGACGGCAATTCCATACATTTGAACATTTATACGGGATGTTATAGATATAAACTAAAATTAATATCACTGAAGCAAATATGCTCAGTCCCATTGAGAAATGTTTTATTTATTATTATTAACATAACTAAATTGCTAGTTTTACAAAAAATTTACAAAATTTCTAACAAAGGTTTATAATAAGATTTTTAAACAATTTCATTGAAAAAATGTTGATTTAAATTGACATGAATTTATTATTGTTTTATCAAACAAATTGTTATATTTATGATTGTAGAAATTAAATAGTTTAAACATTTTATTTAATGTAGAAAATTTCTCATAATTGGTACGATAGTTTGAAATATGTATAATCTCCGGTATGTTCCTCAAATTTCTTTGAGGAATATTAAAGTTAATACGGGACAGAAGGTGCAAACAGTCTATGTTACCGTTAATTAATTTTACAATGAAAACAAAACATAAATAGGAACGTCTGTTCTCGAGACTGGGTATATCAATTAGTCGAAGTCTGTTGTTATAAGGTGGAAGATCATAAGGATTATCCCATCCTAGTCCCCTGAGAGCAAACCTAATAAATCTTTTTTGCACCTGTTCTAGTCTATTTTTATGACATTCATAAAGAGGTGACCA
Source organism: Chrysotoxum bicinctum (assembly GCA_911387755.1). Taxonomy (NCBI): domain Eukaryota; kingdom Metazoa; phylum Arthropoda; class Insecta; order Diptera; family Syrphidae; genus Chrysotoxum; species Chrysotoxum bicinctum. Next base: position 116,440,948 of record OU426987.1, read on the forward strand.
AACCTGACAAGCGTATTCTAGAATGGGGCGCACAAAAGATATAAAAAGCTGCTTTGTCACGAAAGGGTCTAATATGCTAATATTAATATTAAGAAAATATTCGTAGTTACAATTTGCGAAGCAACGCGAGTACGGGTCGGCTAGTAGTAGTATACAAAGTAAAATTAAAATACAATGATGTTATTGGAAATAAAATTGACAAACTTTTTCTACAAAATTTGTTTCAGCTAATGGGAACCAGTGGTACCATTTTACTTCAATTTAAGTAGATCTACTTTTTTTCAAAATATTTAAAATCTACTTCTTACTTCGTACTATCAGCAAAATACTAAAATCTACTTTTACTTTTAAAAATCTCTGTTTCAACCTACTTCAGTTTTACAAAAAAAAAAAGTCAAAATCTACTTCTTTTTCTCTATTTCACTCTAGGTAGTATTTTTTTATATTATACGCGCACTCAAAGGGTATGAGTACCCTTATAATGTTGGTCTTTAATGTCTGCAAATTGCAATGAGTGGGAAATATTGAGCCGGGTAAAGCATTCCAGATTCGTGTAGTGCAGCTAAAAAAAGAATCACTGTACTTGACAGTACGTCCGAAATTGGGCTCAAGGGTAAAATGATGAGAAGTCCTAGAAGTACGGGTATTACGGTTGAATTGTTTGTGGGGGAGAACGCAACTGGCTATTTCACTTGAGCACTGTTTATGAAAATTATGGAGGTGCTCGAGATTAATGGGGGTAAAAAACTTCTTGCATCGGCGGAGAAAATCTAAACACTTAGCGGCGTTTTTGGTTACGTCAAACATGTAATCACTCCACAAATGATGGTCTGTGATGCACATACCTAGAACTGAAAGCTGTTCGGTCTCCTCGATGCAAGTGCCAGCATTGAGTTTTCGAAGCATTAAATTCTGATTCCCCATTGGACAATGCAGCAGATTTGAAGCCGTCCAAAACTACTTTTAGTGAACGGTCCGAAAGGTAATTTCTAATCCAATGAAGAAGAGATTCATCGAATTACAAAGAACAAAACAATGTCAAAATTTCGCTTGCATATGTTCTTTAAGTTTAAAATTAAACTATATTTAAATAAAGTTATTTTAATGTTATTCTTTATAAAAGAATGTTTTATTAATTAAATTAAATTAAATATCGATACCTTCCCGTAAGAATGTATTAAGCGACATTTTTAAAATTGTTCAGGAAACGAAAAAAACGTCTCATTTAGTTATTTTTTTGTGTATTTTATTGGAAGAAACAGATTTGGAGAGGGATTTTTACAATACAAAACTTGACATCATTGCAAAATCGAAATTTTAATCAGATAAGAAGTTTTTGTCGCTTAGTACATTTTCGTGGTCAAAGCATTGGCGCTTGATACAATATTAAATGGCGCTTACGATGACAACAGCAAAAAAACACAAAATAAATGGGAAAAAATAGTAGCCTACTTGATAGACAAATATTTAAAAGCAAAGACAACCATATCTGGAGTATTATAAGCGACAAAAATGGATCAAGTTCTATTCGGATGAGTGTGCTAAACGAAAATTTCGGTTAAACTAAGCGACATCTAACAAATTTTTTTCGTGGACGTTTGGTTGCTTAAGACAATAATATTTTTAAAAATGTCGCTTAGCATAATTTTACTGGCGGATAATACAAATTTCAGGGAGCAACATTATTCCAGTGAGAAAACTTGGCGGTTACTACAATTTCATTTTCTCTCTAGCTTCTTTTGCATACATGATAGGGCAGTGAAACCCAGGCTAAAATGTGGTGCTTAACTTCTAGTATAGTTCCACATCAAAAAGTCATTTTCGAAAAAATTGTCGCTTAATACATTCTTACGGGAAGGTATCGATATTTATACACAATTTTCTTTAAAATTAAAAGAAATATATTGACAATTTTAAGTATTTAAAAGTATAAATTTAAAGAAAACATTTGTCGTATACAATATTATTTCAAAATCAAAGAATCCGCGATGCAAAAATTTTGATCGAAATCGGCAAATGAGAAAGTAGAAAATAAAAAGAAGGTTCTATGACAGGTACCGATAGAAACATTTATTTTTTACCAAAGTGTGGACTGCATTGTTGGTACAGTATACACACATTACTTTTTTTAAAAAGACCATTAGAGCCGTTTTCGAAATAATTATAATATTTCATAATGGCTGTATGGAAGGAACAGAGCTAAAGTAAGACAAACCATTTCAATTTTTCCTCTAGCTGCAGACAGACGGAATCATTACTTTTTTGTGTTGTTATGTCAACTTATGAAAATTCCCAGTTCAAATTTGTCTAAAAGTAGGTAAAAAATCATTTTAAAATCTACTTTGATTTTTATCAATTTAGTTCACTTTTTTCTTCAAATCTCCTTCGACTTTTTTCCGGAAGTGGTAACGCTGATGGGGACTTCAAATCTAAGATATTTAACAAATGCGAAACTATGAAAATTGTTATCTTTGTTTTTATTTTGATGATTACATAATATTCAGGAACAATAGATAAAATCAAGGAACGGTTTGATCAACCAATTTGAAAATTGATAATCTGTTTGTTTAAAAAATAAAACCATACCAGTAGCCAACATTTGTAAAACAGAAAAATATTTACGGAAATATACCTACAAATAAAATAATTTTCGCCACTTTTCTTAAACTAACGGTCAATTGTAAAAAATTAATTATGTGTCTCCATAAATTGTTTCAAACAATCCATTATCTATAACGAATTTATTCATGGTTTCAAAACTGCCCAATGTATTATGTTGTCAATTTTTACAAGTAAATTAGTGGTCAAAGACAGAACTACTTTTTAATCCGAGCCTATATTTTTTTTGCACTAATTAATTTTATTGAATCATAAATAATCTCAAGACTTAAAAAAATAAAAATTGAAAATGTTTGACTATGGATATTTCTTATTTTTAGAATCTCTAAAACAAGAAAAAGAAATATTTAAAACGCTTTTGGTTTCATCCTAATACGACCACTTTTCACAGCCCTTTGATAAAGACTCAAAAGAACTGCAAAACATTTATAGGTGTAGGTACATAGTTACCATTATTATTTTGGAAAATGTTTTAATTTACTTGGGTTAGGAAATTTAATAATTTTTTTAGTTGAGCAATTTTTGAATTGTGAACTTTTTCCTAAAATTAATTGTCTACATTAAAAATAAATTGTAAATATCAGAGCGAATTCCCCGGGTTCCTAATGTCTAAATCTTTGCTCCCTTTTCTTTATTTTTTAAAATATCCTTAAAAGTAAAAGTCCTAGAACCAACAGATTAACCTTGTATAAATACGCAAAGAATAAAAACGCTATCTACCTAAATGCGAAAAGTTTCAATTCACCTGCAACCAAAAATAAAACAGAAAACAAACCGTCTATTATTGTGTCTAATTGTGAGCGCTGAATGCAAAAAACTCAATTTCCCTTTCCTAAACCTCAAACAATCACGATTCACGAAAAATAATTTTTTCTACCCAAAATACAAAAGGAAAAAAAAACTTTTATTTATCTTGTGCGCAATCCCAGTCAATTCAAAATCAAATGCTTGTGCGCTGCCTGTGTGGCTTGCCACTCGTGCCTTGTTACCGTTATTTTTTTTTTGATATTCTATTCTATCTTTCTCTATCTCTATGCGTGATGCGAAAAAAGAGGTATCCTGAAGAGACGAGACGAGGTAAATTTATTTTCTTAACACAAAAATTCTTAACTAAGAGAGCCATATTTGTACACCAATACATGTACACGTTTTTACATGAGATTTGAGTTTGCTTCTGCGGTAGACCTACCCTTAAGGGTTATAGCCAAACCACAATCTCGCGTTTGGTCGGTCGGGCGTTGACATTTTGAATAAAAACAATAGACTCTTATGAGGCAATCTGAAATGTTACCTCCGGCGTTGCGACCGCTTTATATCGTAATATCGTAAACGTCAGACCAACGCCAGGCCAAAGCAAAAGTAGATCTATTTTCTATTCGGTCGGGCGTTTGACAGTTCATTGTCGGCCGTATTTTGTATTTTTTGTTTTGAAAGTTGAAAATTGAAGTGAAATAAGAAGTAAGTAATTGAAGTTCTTTTTTTATAAATAATTAAATCGAATGTCGCCGGTTTCATTCAGGTTATTTTAAAAAAATGTTCTGGATCATGCTTTTGCATTGCATCATAATTAAGAGCAAAGAATCCATCAGTGTCTCTGCTTAAATTTTGCTCCCGAACCCATCGCTGCCTTTCTACTCTTTTTTCGTCGTTTTTAAATGCCTCATACCCAGCATAGCTCACAACACCGAACAAGGAAAAGTCAAGGAGGTCATCAAGATCATCCATATCGGCCATATCCATCTCTTGTTTAAGAAAATAGCTTCACAAATTAACTATTTTAAATGCCCAAAATTTAAAATACGCAATATTATATACCTTGTAAATTAATAAACAGTAACAAAATTCATTGGAATATAACAATTAAGTAGGTACTTATCAAAGATGTCATGGAAATGTCAGTCAACGCTCGAGGTTTGAAGCTAAATTTCGTTTTACAAATGCTACGGTCGCGCTTTTTGACACACAAAATCGTATATACGATCAAACGCCCATTTAACGCCGGACCGACGAACGCGAGATTGTGATTTGGCCATTAAGAATTTTTGTGTTAAGAAAATAAATTTACCTCGTCTTGTCTCTTCAGGATACCCTTTTTTCGCGCACAAGCATTTGATTTTGAATTGACTCGGATTGCGCACAAGATAAATGAAAGTTTTTTTTTCCTTTTGTATTTTGGGTAGAAAAAATAATTTTTCGTGAATCGTGATTGTTTGAGGTTTAGGAAAGGCAAATTGAGTTTTTTGCATTCTGCGCTCACAATTAGACACATTAATAGACGGTTTGTTTTCTGTTTTATTTTTGTTTGCAGGTGAACTGAAACTTTTCGCATTTAGGTAGATAGCGTTTTTATTCTTTGCGTATTTATACAAGGTAAATCTGTTGGTTCAAGGACTTTTACTTTTCAGGATATTTTAAAAAATAAAGAAAAGGGAGCACAGACTTAGACATTAGGAACCCGGGGAATTTACTCTGATATGCATAATTTATTTTTAATGTAGACAATTAATTTTAGGGAAAAGTTCACAATTCAAAAATTGCTCAACTAAAAAAATTATTAAATTTCCTAACCCAAGTAAATTAATACACTTTCAAAAATAATAATGGTAACTATGTACCTATACCTATAAATCTTCTTTTAAGTCTTTTTCAAAAGGCTGTAACTCTGCGAAAAATGGTCGTATTGGGATGAAACTAAAAGCGTTTTAAATATTTCTTTTTCTTGTTTCAGAGTTTCTAAAAATAAAAAATATCCATAGTTAAACATTTTAAATTTTTATTTTTTAAAGAGCTTCATTGTCTTGAGATTATTTATGATTTATTAAAATTAATAAGTGCAAAAAAATATAGCTTCAGATTCAAAAGTGGTTCCGTCTTTGACCACTAATTTACATGTAAAAATTGACAACATAAAAGGTAAATTGGGGAGTTTTTAAAAACATGAACAAATTCGTTATAGATAATGGATTCTTCGAAACAATTTATGGAGATACATAATTGATTTTTTACAATTGACCGTTCATTTAAGAAAAGTGGAAAGCTGTTTTGTAAACAAACAGATTATCAATTTTGAAATTGGTTGATCAAACCGTTCGTTTATTATCTATTGTTCCTGAATATTATGTACCTAATCATCAAAATTAAAACAATGATAACAATTTCCATAGTTTTGCTTTTGTTACATATCTTAGACTTGAAGTCCCTATCAGCGTTACCACTTCCGGAAAAAAATGGAAGGAGATTTGAAGAAAAAAGTGAAGTAAATTGGGAAAAATCGAAGTAGACTTTAAAATGACTTTTTACTTGCTTTTAGACAAATTTAAACAGGGAATTTTCATAAGTTGACATTACAACACAAAAGAGTAATGATTCCGTCTATCTGCAACTCTGTACCTCAATCTGCAGCCTAGAGGAGAAATTGAAATGGTTTGTTTTACTTTAGCTCGGTTCCTTCCATACAGCCATTATGAAATATTATAATTATTTTGAAAACGGCTCTAATGCTTTTTTTTTTTAAATTATGTATAACTGTACCAACAATGCAGTCCACACTATGGTATAAAATAAATGTTATCTATTATCGGTACCTGTCATAGAACCTTCTTTTTATTTTCTACTTTTTCATTTGCGACTCTTCCGATTTCGATCAAAATTTTTACATCGCAGATTCTTTGATTTTGAAATAATATTGTATACGACAAATGTTTTCCTTAAATGTATACCTTTAAATACTTAAAATTGTCAATACATTTCTTTTAATTTTAAAGAAAATTGTGTACAAAAATTTAATTTAATTTAATTAATAAAACATTCTTTTATAAAAAATAACATTAAAATAACTTTATTTAAATATAGTTTAATTTTAAATTAAAAACACATATGCAAGAGAAACTTTTATACATAGGATTCGTGTACACATCAGTGTGTTGAGTTCCTATGCTTTTAAACTTACTTATTTGTGTATTTTTATTGTTTTGATATTCTTTTTTTTTTGTAATTCGATGAATCTCTTCTTCGTTGGATTAGAAATTACCTTTCGGACCGTTTACTAAAAGTAATTTTGGACGGTTTCAAATCTGATACTGGGCATTCAATCCCTAGAGGCACGACGTATTTATTTCGGTGTAATGCTTGTCAGAGATTTAATAAATTATAAAATCAATTGCCCTTACTTGCTTTCGTTGATTGGTTTTCATGTTCCTTGTCGTGAATTACGTAATAATCGTTTATTTTGTGTACCCTTTCATAGGGTCAATTATGGAATCAATGAACCCTTAACTCGCTGTTTAAGACAAGCTAATTCTGTTTGTAATGCTATTGATTTTAATTTATATTTAAGTAGGGACTGTTTTAAAAAAAATTGTTATTAATAATAACCTTCGGTGGTTAATGTTAATTGTACATTCTATTTTTGTTTTGTTTTATTTATTATTATTTATATAAATTTACTATTGTTCTAAGTAGTCTTTAAGAGCTGTGTCTCTGCTTGATGAATAAATAAATAAATAAATAAATAAATAAATAAATAAATAAATGCTGGTGTGCCCCAGGGGTCCGTTTTGTCTCCGACAGTTTCTGTCTATAACTGTTGCTCCGCTTAATTGTTTTTCTGACGGCAGTAACCTCAGCTTTTCATATTCGTTTTTAGATTCACATCCTTGTCCTTCGGATGTGGACTACCAACGGCAGCGTATGATAAGCTCATTAAATTCTGATCTTGATAGCATTGTCCAATGGGGAATCAGAAAACGTATAGAATTTAAAGCTTCGAAAACTCAATGCTGTTTGGCACTTGCATCGAGGAGACTGAACAGCTTCTAGGTATGTGCATCACAGACCGTCATTTGTGAAGTGATAACATGTTTGACGTAACCAAAAACGCCGCTAAGTGTTTAGATTTTCTCCGCCGATGCAAGAAGTTTTTTACACCTACTAATCTGGCTGTAATCTATAAGGCCTATATTCGTCCAAAGCTCGAGTGCAATTCCCACTAGGCAGGTGCTCTAAAAACCTTCTTTAGTCTCTTGCACAAAATTCAAAAGAGAGCCCTAAAAATTATAGGCGACCGTTGTCTAACTAAAACATTTGAATATCTCGAGCACCGCCGCAATTTTCATAAACAGTGCTCTAGTGAAGTAGCCAGTGGCGTTCTCCCCCTCAAACAATTCCACTGTAATACCCGTACTTCTAGGACTGCTCATCATTTTCGCCCAATTTCGGACGTACTGTCAAGTACAGTGATTCTTTTTTTAGCCGCACTACACGAATCTGGAATGCTTTACCCGGCTCAATATTTCCCACTCATTGTAATGTGTAGACATTAAAAAGCAATGTGTATCGGTATTTCCTTTCTCATCCTATCCTACTTTCCTAATTTCTTGCACTGTGTTTAACATTTTAATTTTATTCATAACCCCTTGACCTTGAGTGCGCGTTTAATATAAAAAAATACTACCTAGATAAAGAAGTAGATTTGGACTTTTTTTTGTAAAATTGAAGTAGGTTGAAACCGAGATTTTTAAAATGAGGTAGATTTCAGTATTTGGCTGATGGTGCGAAGTAAGAAGGAGATTTTAAATATTTTGAAAAAAAACTATATCTACTACAATTGAAGTAAAATGGTGCCACTGGTTCCCATATCTTCATAATCAAAATGTTTGTCCAAACAAAATTAAAGGAGCAAGGTGTTTTTCATGTAGTGAATTTGGTCATATTTCTACAAATTGTCCAAAGAAAGAAACCAGAAATCCGAACAATAATGTTAAAAGGATTAACAGACTAGACTGTTGTGTAAGTCTTACGTTAGCTGGGGAAGTTTACTCTGTTTTAGTGGATACGGGGGCGGATGTTTCGTTGATGCAAAGGAGCGTTTGGAGAAGGGCTGGTGCTGCTGTAATCGATGGGCTAGAAGAAAATTTGCTGGGATTTGGTGATGGTGATGCGAAACGTACTTATGGATCGTGTTTAATTGATGTTTTAATCGGAGAAGATAATTATTCCGTTCGATTCCATATAGTTCCTGATGAATGGATGTCAGACTGCATGATTTTGGGAAAGAACTTTTTAAGAATTGCTAGAGTTAACATTGATAATGGAAATATTTGTGTAACTAAAGTTCCAGAAACTGTTAATTTGGAAGAAAATAATATTTCGAAAATGGACGTTATTGAGTTGTTGGAAAAGAATGATTTAAATTTCAATCATAGACTCAAAAATAAATCATATTTCAAATCCTAACATTCGAAACGAGATAAGAGAGTTAATATGTAGATATGAACCAACGAAACAGGATAAGTGTAAAGTGGAAATGAGAATTGTGTTATCCGATGATCGTCCAGTCTATCAAAAGCCAAGAAGGTTAGCACCACAAGAAAAGGAAGACGTTAAGAGACAGATAGATACCTGGCTTTCAGAAGGAATAATACGCCATAGCTATTCGGATTATTCTAGTCCGATAGTCTTGGTTAAAAAAAAAGATGGATCTAATAGAATTTGTATTGATTATCGTTTACTTAATGCCAAAATTATAAAAGATCGCCATCCACTTCCGTTGATAGAAGAAATTTTAGAAGATCTTGTTGGAGGATTATTTTTTGTTGTTTTGGATTTCAAAAACGGGTTTTTTCACGTACCCATTGAAAAGGAAAGTCAAAAATATACCGCATTCGTCACGCCTGACGGGCACTATGAATTTTTAAAAGCACCTTTTGGTCTTTGTAATTCGCCGTCAGTTTTCCAAAGGTTTATAAACTCTGTCTTTGAGAAACTTTTACGTTCAGGATGGTTAAGAATTTTTGTGGATGATTTCGTCATTCAAGCTGTAAGCCCGGAGGAATGTCTGGAAAAGCTTAAACTAGTTTTGGAAGTCGCAGCTGAAAATGGTCTTTTTATTAATTGGAAGAAGTGTAAGTTCATCACTGAAACGATTGAATTTTTGGGACATGTCGTAGAAAATGGATCACTGAAACCATCAAAGGAGAAGATACATGCGGTCCAAAATTTTCCAATGCCGAATTCAGTAAAGAAAATTCAGTCCTTTCTCGGACTAACAGGGTTTTTCAGGCGTTTCATTGCAGGATACGCAGTAATTGCTAAGCCCTTATCGGATTTACTGCGTAAAGATACGGTATTTTGCTTCGGTCCTAATCAAGTGGAAGCTTTCCAAAATTTAAAGGATGCCTTATGCAAAGACCCAGTTTTGAAGCTTAATAATCCAGAGTTGGAAACAGAACTTCATACCGACGCGAGTAAGGTTGGATACGGCGGTGTCTTACTTCAAAGACACAATGACAACGAGATGCATCCTGTTTTTTATATCAGTTATAAGTCGTCGAAAGCGGAAAGCAATTTTACTAGTTATGAACAAGAGGTTCTGGCAATTATTAAGTGTTTGCAGAAGTTAAGGGTTTACCTTTTGGGAATACCATTTAAAATTTTTACAGACTGCAAAGCTTTTACAGCAACTATGAGGAAGAAGGAGTTATGCACACGAGTTGCCAGGTGGGCAATATTCTTACAGGATTTTAACTGTGAAGTCCTTCAGAGAGCTGGTTCATCGATGAGGCACGTGGACGCTCTTAGTCGCTTTCCGGTAATAATGAGAGTAGAAGATGGTGTTCTGCATCGTATTAGAAAGGCGCAAGAGACGGATGAATTTTGTTTGCTGATATCAAACATTTTGAAGCACCAGGAATACGAAGATTTTGTAATGCGCAACGGTATTTTGTATAAATTTGTTGAAGGTGATTACTCCCTGGTTGTTCCAAAGAAGCTGCAGAGAGAAGTACTGCGAGGCATACACGAGCAAGGTCATATGAATGCAAGAAAGGTGGAAGTTTTAGCAAGGAAGGATTTTTGTATACCACGCATGTCGTTCAAAATTAAGCAAGTAATTGCAAATTGCATTCCATGCATACTTGGAGCGAGGAAAAGTGGAAAGCAAGAGTGTTTGCTCAATCCCATCGAAAAGTTTGATACACCTCTCCATACGTTTCATCTTGATCATCTTGGTCCTTTGAATTCAACGGCGAAGAGCTATAAGCATTTGTTGGTCATCGTCGATGCTTTTTCGAAGTTTACTTGGATCTTTCCCGTAAAGTCTACGAGTGCTGAAGAAGTGGTAAAGAAACTGTTGATCCAGAGCGAAACTTTCGGCGATCCAGCAAGAGTCATCTCGGACAGAAGTTCAGCTTTTACATCCAATCTATTTAAGGAGTATTGTGAGGAAAGAAAGATTGTGCATTCGCTTGTGACTACAGGAGTTGCTCGCGGAAATGGTCAGGTGGAGAGAATCAACAGGACTATTATTGAAATGTTGACGAAAATGTCAGTTGATGCTCCTAATAAGTGGTTTAAACATGTGCAAAAACTGCAATGTATTATAAACTCGACGGTTAATCGAAGCACAAACAAGACTCCATTTGAGTTAATGTTCGGAGTTCGTATGAGATCCATGGATAATATTGAGCTGAAGCAACAGATGGAAGAGTTACTTCTCGACTGAAAAGGTAAAGTATCTTAAGTCAATTTTGATGATTTTTCAGGAGAGCGAAAAAACCCTTCAAATCTGTATCCCAAAAAATCTTTCAAATATATACTTTATTCAACAAAGCATTTATATGTAAAATTTTATGATCTTTTTTTTGAAATTATTTTCAAAAAGATATTTTTAATATTTTGGTCGTTATAAGGAAAAATATGACTTAAGATAGTTTGGCTTTTCTATAAATTGAATTTTATATTAATTTCCAAAATCTTAAGTTGACATAAGATATTTTGCCTTGCGTTTTCGAAGGACGTTTTCAATTCTTATGTCCATTTAAGATGAGTTGCGTGTGCACAAGTGGAAAAAAAGAGATTTAAGATGATATTTGGTGGTTTTTATTTAATTCGTATATGAAAAAGTCACATTTGTTCTATAGAGCTTTAATAATAAAAAAAAAATAATAACTAATAAAGACTTGAATTTCTTTAAAAAAAAGGCTATAAAATCACATTTGGTTCACAGAATAGAAACAGTTTAGTTTTATTCAAATAATTTATTTAAAAAATATTAAAATAAAATATAAAATAAATTATTAAATTATTTTAAAAAAATCATTGATCATTGTAAAAAATGTTACATAAAAACATATTTTTAAAAGTCAAATTAATAATAACAAAAAACTATTGGAAAAAATTTACCTAAGGGACCCAAGGGGAGATAGGAGAAATTGAAAATTTACCTCCGAAACTAACGGTATCGCACCCGTAGTGTAAGATCTTATTTATCTCGAAAACGGCTGAATAACGTGTTATTAACGGTACGTGTCATAGACCTTTTTTTTAAGAAAAAACTTCTTTTCCGGCGTAGGGGGTAAGAAAATGTCTATGCAGCTGTCAGTGACGTGTCAAAACGACACGCTATCAGTCAAAGACAGCGACATGTAAGGAAGTTTTACTTCCACCGCGCGTACGTCAGTACACACAACCTTTTTCTTTTTATTTTCGACTTTCTCATTAACGGTTCTAACGATTTAAACCATTTTTTTAGCAGGAGCCCCCGAAGCTTAAAATAATATTTTATATAAGAACATTCGCAAAAATATTTATTGGATCTTTTGAAAAAAAAAAATCTAATTTTGTTTTTTGAAAAATCAATATCTTCAAAACAAGTGAAACGATTATTTTTTTAAAATTATTTCTAAAATCAATGGCACAAAATTTTAATTGAATTAGTACTAAGTTAAATCTACAATTTAGTAAATTCCCTTTATTAAAGTTAAAATCATCGTAAGAATATCGTGCTTTTAGAAACGCCACAAAAGGTTTGTTTAATTAGTGTTTTGCACGAACTGTCAATGTTTTCGGTGTGTTCAGAAGCAATTTATTAAGAATTCCTTTGGTACGATACTAGTTGGAAAATGTTTTAAACTAAGAATGAGTTAGTAAACTACTTTAAAGTTAGCAAATTGTTAAGTAGTATCGTACAAAGAAATTAAAAATAATAGGTTGTTTGACATTTTGCGCCAGTCTTTTTAGAACTATTCGCCAATACTACTACGTAATTACTTAAAATTGGTATCCCAAATTGTATTCTTGAAAAGTTTTGAAGAAATTTCTAGCATAAAAATTCTTTTTTTTTTTTTATAATCTACCCGCGCTCAAGGGATTATGATTACCCTTTAAATGTTTCAACACAGCGCGGGCGTGAAGTTAATGAAGAGAGAGAAGGATAGGAAAGATGTGTGGCACGATGTTCTGAAACTGTTGGTGGTTGTCTCAGATATTTTTATCTCCAGGGATGGCGGCTCATTAAAGCGGAGAAATGCCGTGTCTTATTTCTATGTTGGGCATACTAGTTTAACTCAATTACATGTTGTTAGTGTTATGCCTGAACAACATGTAATGAGTAAACCAGCAACCCATTGATGACAATTTTTAGGTTTTTTTTTATGGAATTAAAGCGACATAGACGACGGCAGGGATCGAACCTGTGATCATTAGGTTGCCAGGCGAGCATACATCCATCGCGCCACGGCCACCCCCAAATAATAATAATAAAACCATTTTTGAGATTTGTGTGAATAAATTCTTAGTTTTCTGGAAATCAGACGGTAATATTTCATACATTTGAACATTTTTATCTCATTAAATCCATATTTTATATTTATGAAATGTATTTTTAATTCCAAATTCGTGCAATTCACGCATTTCAACTCTTTTTTGTTGTTTAGGTATGTGTTTCATGTAATAATTTTTCAATCACATATGAAACAAAACAGTCTGAAACACTAAATGAAAAAATAAGAAAAACGGTCGCACAAAAGGCAATCTAGAAACAAAATACGCTTAAAAATATCTTATGTCCTTGTTATTACGGAAATTGTTTTAGGTTTGCAAACGTTAAAATATCCTATGACTACTTAGGTAGCGAAAAATTTCAGTTTTAAATTTAAAAATTTATCTTATGTTCACATAAGATGATTTGCGTTTTCACACTTTTTTTGGAATTTTTTTAAGGATTTTATCTTATGTCGACTTAAGGATGACTTTTGTTCCTGTTTGCACGCGCGAAAATATCTTAAGTCAACTTAATATGATTTACGATTTCACAATAATAAAAAAGTCTTAAGCCAATACAATCTTAAGTCTATTTTAGGTTTTAAAATTAAGAAGAACACACAATCTTATGTGGACTTAAGATATTTTACCGCGTGTAGAGATGTGTTTTTTGAACATAAGATGAAGTTGTTTTTGTCTATAAAAAAGCACAGGAGTGAGATAGAAGGAAGCCGATAACACACAACTGTAGCCTTTTAGAATGGCACTAAGGATCAACAAAAAAACGCGAAATATCTTAAGTCGACTTAAGATACTTTACCTTTTCAGTCGAGACTTATCGAGGAATTCGAAGATGAAAGGAAAGAGATGCGAAGGCAGGCTAAGGAACAAATTATTAAGGTTCATGAAGAAAACCGAAAAGGCTACAACAGGAAGAGAAAAGCTGCTACGCAATACAAATTGGGCGATCTAGTTGCAATTAAAAAAACTCAATTCGCACCTGGAACAAAGCTATACCCGTCGTATTTAGGCCCATATGAAGTTACGAAAGTCAAGAGAAACGATCGATATGAAGTTCGTAAAGTAGGAACTCACGAGGGACCAAATAATACCTCGTCTTCAGCTGACTTTATGAAGCCCTGGCGCAACGAAGATGATAGTGAATCCGATGAAGTTGAATCCGAAGATGATGATGTAACCGAAGTTTAGATGTAATAAGTACCCAAAGAAGACTGTTCGTCTGAGGCAGCCGACAAGAAGGATGGCCGAGTGTAGGATGACCACATTTTACATCATACCATAATTCTAAAATCAAGCCAAACATTTACGTATTTACTCTATTTCATATTCAATATCATTTCAATTTAAATATTAAACACCTTATGTAAAAACCTTAGCGGTATTAAAAATGCAACCTAAGAATAAAAAAGGTCATTCGGTAAATGCATTGTGTAAAGTAAAGTAAAAGAAAAGTCAAGTCAGGAAAAGTAAATTCAAAGTCAAGTAAAAGTCAAGCGAAAGTTGCTATATTTTTTTTATTATTAATCATTATTCATTTAAATTTTATACAAACCTTTATTTTTTAAACTCTTTAAATTCAGTGAATTAAAACTTAATTAAACTTATAAAAACTTGTTCATATTTAATCCCTTTCATCCCCCTACATACATAAAAGAAGCGCACTTCCCATATTCTTTCTACATACTTTCACCATTGTTCTACCAGTGGAATACGTCACCACCGAAAACAAAAAGTGATCGAATTTTCCTTCTTAGCTTATTTATATAAATATGTACATACAGGGCCGGACAAGCTATACGTACAAGCTGTGCAAATGCGCAGGGCGGTGAACTCAAAAGGCGCCTTGGGCAAGCGTTAAAAAAGCCACTACTTCATAACCACTACCTACCATCTTTTTTAAGTTTCATTTCTTTTTATAGCTCACTCCAATATTGGTATTTATTATATAACTAACAGCTAATTCTGAATTTAAAGACAGATATACATATATATATAGATACATATCAAATTTTCCAAAAATAAGTCGATGTTTAATTTCCTATACACACCCCCATTCCCACAGTAAAAAAAACTACATCACAAAATCTTTACAAAGTGCACAATTTTGTTCGCTTCACAACAGATACCTACATATTTGTTATTTTTCTCTTTATCAATCCACTGTTCGTTATTCTTCACATTCACCATCGCGTGTATGAGTGAAGGCATTTATTTTATTTTGTTATCCCTCCCCTATGCAGTATAACATAAAACAGAATTTCAACAGCAAATACAGACAGTTAACAGTTTGCAAGTTGATAACATGAGCACGATGCCAATTCTTCTATATGAAATCGAAATCAGCAATGTTACTCAAACAGAAATTCTGAGGTACAAAATTCATACTCAGTGCGCAGAATTAAAAGTTGCGTCTAGGAATTGAAACTCTTCCGGTTGAGTGTTTCTTGTACTATGTTTTAGTTTGGCACTGGCCTCTGTTTATGAGTGAAAATTTTATCACTGTCGTGTGTCGAGAATGAGACAAAGGGTTGAAATATGGAAATACTTGAGTGATGATGATGCGATGATTAATGTTGGGGTTTGTCGTTAATGAGTGAATCTGTTTTATTCAATTTCTCCTTTTCTCTATTTTTTTGTTCTTGCCAATTATTGTTTACATTTAAAAAGGGATTTTTTGACTGGTCTAATTACTTTATTAACTTCCCATAGGGAGTTATTTGTCTATGTATTATGGTAAAAAAAACTCAAAACAAAAGAAAGGATAGGGAATCTATATTTACAATAAAACTTGCTACGCTACTATTCCAGTAGTGTATACGAGTATGTATAAGGTTATGATAATGGTTCAAACATGAAAGGAAAAGAGGCTGGTGTTCAAAACAAAATTAAGTGTTTTGAACCAAGAGCTTATTTTGTTCAGGCTGCTTGCATTCCTTTTGGTTGTTGTTGGTTTTTAATGATTCAGCTTGCTGTTCATTGGAAGCTGTTAAGTTTTTTGACATTGCTCAATGCATATAAAACTTTGTATCAGGTTCAACAATGCGTTGGGACATACATATATACAAAAAATTTCGCTGGTTTGACCTTAAAACCCCTTTCTGAAACCAGATGGGAGTAGACTAAATGCTTTAAAACCATTCAAAAAAATCTTAGAAGCTATAATATGAAGCTCTTATTGAAATATCTGAGGCTGGAAACGTTGAGAATAGAAACATGCTGTCCTTAGGAAGTAAGATTTTAGTTTCAAGTTTATATGTTGCATATTAATCTAGTTTGATATTTAAGAAAAAAATAATGGCGCAAAATTTTAATGGAATTAGTACGATGCTAAAGCTGTTTTAGTATGATACTAGGTTAAAACAACAATTTTAATCGAATATAGCATCATACTTCTCTACCCTTTTATTAAAGTTAAAATCATCAAATACCTAATTTATTTGTTTAGTATCTTGCTAGTTTCGTATGGCTCTGACATTTGCAGACATCAAAAAAGGTTCGTGTACTTATTTTTTTACACGAAATGTTATTTTTTTAGATGTGTTCAGAAGCAATTTATTAAGGAAATTCTTTTAGTACGATACTAGTGAGAAAATGTTTAAAATTAAGAATGATTTAGTAAACTACTATAAAGTTAGCAAATTGTTAAGTAGTATCATACTAATACCTTAATAATAGACTGTTTAAAATTTTGCGCCAATATAACTAGTAAGTATTTACAAACTCCGTCTGCTAATTTATCTACTAAATATGCTACTAAAAACTCTTTAGTGGAAATGCGATCAGAAGAACAATTCACTAACGTGCAATCAGCTGAAGCCATAGCTCTAAATCTATAAATACCATCACAGTTTCCTCAAATAACAGTTTTTTGAAACTAAAATTAATAAAAAACTACTTCAGGACCCCAAAGACTCAGGAAAGATTAGTTGACTAGTCAATCATGGCTACAGAGAAAGAGCTTGTCAAGTCATTATATTATGATGATCTGGTAGCTGAGTTTGCTAAAACAGAAGCCAGAAAAGTTAATCTATTGCAATAAATTCGGTTCTATTTATTTTTATTAAAATAATAATCTTATTATTATTTCCTACATGAGCAACAATTAATGAGTTCATTATTTATTTGTATGTTGTTATGTTTTTGAATTAGTTTTTAAATATTTTTTACTTCAAAAAATACTTTTTTCAGTTCCTAAATTTTTGTGATATATTTTTTTACTATTATTTTTGTGATATATTTTTGATTTCTTAGTTTTTAATAAAAATCATATTTATTTTAATTAAATATAAGTATTATCTAGGAATAGGCCTCTTGGGGATCCAAGAGGCGTTAAAAAAAACGCATTGCAAAGGGTACCCCTTGGGTAATGAGGAAATGACTTTTTCCGCCAATCCAATCCAAATGAGAGGCGCCACTGATAAAGCTTGCGCAGGGCTCTAATTTAGCTCGGGCCGGTCCTGATACAGGTATTTAGATTAATAGATACCTGCATAATATTGTACATAATATTTTGGCGCCATCCACTTGCCATATCCCTTGGTAGTTGCGTATTCGTTTACAGTGAAATGCAATTTGCGTTCATTCACAGGATTAACATGTACTTATCTAATATATTTTTGATACATCCATTACCTACCTATGCAAAATTAAATCAAAACAATCCTTACGATACCAAATCAATACAAGGCTTTGCACCTCTATATCACCTATGAACCTACCTATCGGAAAAAACAACACAAAATCTATTGTAGATACTAAATGCATATGTATCTTATTCTATACACAACATCGCAGATTTCCTTTCTTCCATCATGTACACACCCTTTGGCAAAAAAAAAATGAAGATCACTATGCATCGCAATTTATTACTATGTGTGTACCTAAAATGGCTTTCCATAGAAGAAACAAAAAAAAACCAGTAGAATGATGATAGATCGCAAATAAAAAATACAAAAAAACAAAATTTATGACAGCGAATGTGTGATAACCTACTTATCGACGCTTAACTATGAATACCTCCTATGTAGCATTTAGAAAACTTCAAAGGGGACACAAAAAAACTGATTATAATCTCAAAATTAAAACGCATAATAATAAAATTTTATAACGGGTGATTTTTTTGAGGTTAGGATTTTCATGCATTAGTATTTGACAGATCACGCGGGATTTCAGACATGGTGTCAAAGAAAAAGATGCTCAGTATGCTTTGACATTTCATCATGAATAGACTTACTAACGAGCAACGCTTGCAAATCATTGAATTTTATTACCAAAATCAGTGTTCGGTTCGAAATGTGTTTCGCGCTTTACGTCCGATTTATGGTCTACATAATCGACCAAGTGAGCAAACAATTAATGCGATTGTGACCAAGTTTCGCACTCAGTTTACTTTATTGGACATTAAACCAACCACACAAATGCGTACAGTGCGTACAGAAGAGAATATTGCGTCTGTTTCTGAGAGTGTTGCTGAAGACCGTGAAATGTCGATTCGTCGCCGTTCGCAGCAATTGGGTTTGTGTTATTCGACCACATGGAAGATTTTACGCAAAGATCTTGGTGTAAAACCGTATAAAATACAGCTCGTGCAAGAACTGAAGCCGAACGATCTGCCACAACGTCGAATTTTCAGTGAATGGGCCCTAGAAAAGTTGGCAGAAAATCCGCTTTTTTATCGACAAATTTTGTTCAGCGATGAGGCTCATTTCTGTTTGAATGGCTACGTAAATAAGCAAAATTGCCGCATTTGGAGTGAAGAGCAACCAGAAGCCGTTCAAGAACTGCCCATGCATCCCGAAAAATGCACTGTTTGGTGTGGTTTGTACGCTGGTGGAATCATTGGACCGTATTTTTTCAAAGATGCTGTTGGACGCAACGTTACGGTGAATGGCGATCGCTATCGTTCAATGCTAACAAACTTTTTGTTGCCAAAAATGGAAGAACTGAACTTGGTTGACATGTGGTTTCAACAAGATGGCGCTACATGCCACACAGCTCGCGATTCTATGGCCATTTTGAGGGAAAACTTCGGAGAACAATTCATCTCAAGGAATGGACCGGTAAGTTGGCCACCAAGATCATGCGATTTGACGCCTTTAGACTATTTTTTGTGGGGCTACGTCAAGTCTAAAGTCTACACAAATAAGCCAGCAACTATTCCAGCTTTGGAAGACAACATTTCCGAAGAAATTCGGGCTATTCCGGCCGAAATGCTCGAAAAAGTTACCCAAAATTGGACTTTCCGAATGGACCACCTAAGACGCAGCCGCGGTCAACATTTAAATGAAATTATCTTCAAAAAGTAAATGTCATGGACCAATCTAACGTTTCAAATAAAGAATCGATGAGATTTTGCAAATTTTATGCGTTTTTTTTTAAAAAAAAGTTCTCAAGCTCTTAAAAAATCACCCGTTACATAATTATCAGTTTTGAATATCTATGATGTGAAATAGTTTAAATTTTAAAAATTCAGCGAAGCAGATGGAAATTATTAACGAAACTGCACCAAAAAGTGAGTTTCACAAAAAATGTATGTTAGGAGATATTCATAGTTAACCGTCGTTATATTCTTTTTTATACATACCTACACCAAGAACATTTTTCCACCCTACCTCCGACAATGTGGAATGGTCATTGCATCATATACCTACTAAAAACAATCATTTCTCACACGTTTTTTTTATTTTTTCTGTTCTTGTAATACGAGATGCAAGATGACAAGTCATAAACAAGAATAAAAAACTAAATGAGCCCAGACAAAAATAAAGAATCAAGAGAGCGGATGGGCGGGCAAATACAAAATTCTTTTGCACAGAGAATACGAAACCCTCTCTTTCAAAGCACTGATATTGCAGTGGCCCAGTAGGAAATTTCCAAAAATTCACTAGTGAAGAAGTAGGTGTTTCATCACGGAAAAGGAGCTGCACCCATGAATTTCCTACGGAATCCTATGAGGAATTTAACACAGGCTTGTCATTGCAAGGAGGTACACACTTTCTCGATGCATATTTTGTTGTGAAATCATAGTCCAGTCAAAGCGTCATTTGACCTTGCGCGCAGAGGCATGGTCAATTTTTTTTTCATGGATCGATAGGTGCTTATGAGAAAAGCTTAAAACCAAATTTGCACCACATTACAACTTTTTTTACCAAAGTGATTGGTAAAAATGTATTTTGTGTCATTTTTTGGTCATTTGCTAATATCTCGGCTACACTATCGCGTACAAACAAAAATTAAACATGTATTTATTCCTAATAACATTATCTATTATGTTCTAAAAAAAACATTTGTTTAAACAAATGAAAAAAAAAGTTATAGTAAGTTAAACAAATTTTTTGTTGTTTAAAAATCACTTTTTCGTGATTATTAAGAAAAAAGCTCATTTAACGATGAAATTTTTATTTTTTATTATTAAAGTTCTTGTAATTCCCTACAATTTAAAAAAAAAGGTAACACTCTACGATGAACGAAAGCCGAGTAATAAATTATTGAACATAGGTAAGTCTGCGCACCCACGCATTTTATGATTTTATGTTTTAATTAATATCTCAGCCCCAGTATGTCGCAAAGCGAAAATAAAAAAGTGTATTGCTAATAACAATATTTTCTATCAACTTGCATTTAATTTAATATGTTTGAGCAAAAATATAAAAAGTTACCGTTGGTTTCAACGTTTTTTTTCTTGTTTTTAATACCTTTTTTTCATAGTTATTGAGAAAAAAACTGTATTTCGCGGTAAATACTTTTCAGTTTTGGATTTTTGTTTTATAGTCCTGTTAATTTTCTTCAAATTAAAAAAAAAATTAGTCCATTACGACAAACGGGAGCCAAGATATTCATGATTTAAAAATTTAGGAAAGCTTACAATTTAGTATTTTAACTTTGTAGCTTGTAATTTTGGTGTCGCCAGCAACAAGAAGCAACAAATATGTGTAAGTGTGTGTGGGGTGTTTGAAGGATACCAATATATCTTGTTACTGACGACACCAAAATTACAAGAATCCAACACTGAAAAGTATTTACCGTGAAATACAGTCTTTTTCTCAATAACTATGAAAAAAGGTATTAAAAACAAGAAAAAAAACGTTGAAACCAACGGTAAGTTTTTATGTTTTCGCTCAAACATATTAAATTAAATGCAAGTTGATAGAAAATATTGTTATTAGCAATACAGTTTTTTATTTTCACTTTGCGACATACTGGGGCTGAGATATTAATTAAAACATAACATCATAAAATGCGTGGGTGCGCTGACTTACCTATGTTCAATAATTTATTACTCGGCTTTCGTTCATCGTAGAGTGTTGATTTTTTTTTTAAATTGTAGGGAATTACAAGAACTTTAATAATAAAAAATAAAAATTTCATCGTTAAATGAGCTTTTTTCTTAATAATCACGAAAAAGTGATTTTTAAACAACAAAAAATTTGTTTAACTTACTATAACTTTTTTTTCATTTGTTTAAACAAATGTTTTTTTTAGAACATAATAGATAATATTATTAGGAATAAATACATGTTTAATTTTTGTTTGTACGAGATAGTGGAGCCGAGATATTCGCAAATGACCAAAAAATGACACAAAATACATTTTTACCAATAACTTTGGTAAAAAAAGTTGTCATGTGGTGCAAATTTGGTTTTAAGCTTTTCTCATAAGCACCTATCGATCCATGAAAAAAAAATTGACCATGCCTCTGCGCGCAAGGTCAGGCCCTTTTTCATGACGCTTTGACTGGACTACACTATGCTCACGGCATCTTCGATTTCATGGGTAATTTTTGTGTCTGAAAAAACTAGTTCTATTGATGTGATGCTTTCCTCAATGGAAATAAATTAATGAAAAGTGAGTCAACATTTATTCAATTGCCTCAGGGAAAGAATCATTGAAAATACTAATTATTCACTACAGAATTGTGTACATATTTGAAGCTCGTTTTTTTCAGTTTTGAAAAAAGGAATGCATTTAGGCGATGTTTTATTAAGAGAAGGAATATGAATGAAATCATTATCCATTTCTTTTCCTATTTCATCAATAGAAGAAGCGCTTGAAATGTATAGGCAAATTTATCGCATGAATGAAAAAAAAACAAATTAAATTTGTGTTATGTACGTATTTATTTTATTAACTATTATAGTACATTTTAAAGAAGTTAGTAGATATATATGTCTTACATTGTCTTGTCTTGTTGTAAGACGTAACACAAAAAGTTGGTCGAAAAACTCTCCTTTGACACTTGGTAGAATTTGGGGAGCAGCTTAGGGATTAATCATCTTCATTCTCCTGTTCATTTGAGATCTAAGAAAAAGAGGAATATTCACTTTTGGAAAATCATTCAAAAGAATATAGGGAATTTACCGTTTGTTGAATTGTTTTCCTTCTCCATGGTTGTTATTTAATCTTTAGTAAATTGATTGAAAACACAGAAAACCCCGCACAACCGTTTTCTTTGATCACAAAATTGACACTAAATCATTCCAAAACAAAAGAAATAACTCATGACAAAAAAAGACCAATTGAGCGTCGCCGACCCATCGCGGGAAAAACCCAAAAAAAAAAGGATTGTTTATTGCAGGTCAAAATCTCTCTCTCTCTTTTTCCTCTCAGCTCGCAGACTATTTTGCCCAGTAAACGAAGTTCATGAAAAAATACATTCCTTTTCCCTAGCGAAATCACTTGATCACCATAGTTTTGCTCTATTGAAAGGTTGTTTACTGATTTTCAATTCCTAAGAAAAGAAAGGGTTGTTTTCTCTTTCACATCGCAGGCATTAAACACTCAATTGTGGATTACAATAACCACTGAAAAGATGCTGGAATAATTACAACGTGTCAGCATTGTATTCATTAACATTAAGGATGTGTAAAAAGGATATTGCTTTGTTTCATGTTTTCTTTACCTTCTTTCGAGAACAAAGCACAAGATGCAACTGGGATTGGAAACTACTGACTCATTGCATGACTTTCGATGAATGAAACCAATGCAGACCTTCTACTCAATGAAAGTGCCAGGTGATTTCTACGAGGAATTCAACTTTATTTTTCCTTGAGGAGCAAATTTCCTACTGGGGGCATTCTTGTGAATTGCAATCTTACTTGTGTGCGTGTGCAAAGGAACTTTTTGTTAAAAAATGCAAAATAGACCTCTTTTAAAAAAATAAAATTAAATAAATATTGAGTGAAAAAAGTATTTTGTATTTTTGAATTTAGTAAATAAAATATCAAACAAAAAGAAAAAAATATGTGAGAATTGTATTGTCAATACTTTTCTTGCAAATGCATTACAAATACTGTCATATTGAATTGCATTTTTATGAACTTTAGATGAGTTTAATTAAATTTTTAAGACCGATACGCTGTTCAGAGAATATAAATCTTTGATTAAAAAATTATTTCCAAAAATTAAAAAATATAACTCTCAATTTCCCAGGGTAGAGAACAAAATATTTGTAAAAAAATGTATGTTTTTTGACTTTTGTTAGTAAAAAGTTACTGTTAAAATAAAAAAAAAATAAAAAAAAATATGAACGTAATTGCACATACTTATTGACTTTGTATAAGAGTGAATTTTACTTCGTTATCTTTTATACTTATGAAGTTTTATCCAGTAGAGCATTCACACCACTATGCAAATTTCCTTCGTTTTTCATAGTTTTGTATATTTTTTTTTGAATAAATAATAAAACAGAATAAAAAAAGAAGACCGATACATGATTTGGGAATATGTTCTTTCTATACAAAAAAAATAAAAAAAAATATATTTTCGGAATTTCCCTATCATTTGAATAAGGACCTTACTAAAATGTATGATTTTTCCACTTGTGTGGCAGTTTTAAGGCACACAATTTTTTTATATTTTTTTCAAAACTGCAAAAGTATTTTGGTTAACATTTTTCTAATCGATGACCGTTTATTTCATTGAAATATTCGTAAAATTGTGAAAGTTATACAGCTTAGCGCAAAAGTCTAACCTATTTTTTCAATGGACAACTACCCTTAAGTCCTGTGCCATTAATTCAAAACTGGTTTTGGAGTGTGTGCGCGGGCTAAACGACCACGGCAAGAAAAACAATATCGCACTTCCTTGGGCAGCACGATACGTAGGGGTCATGGGAAATTAAAAGCAGACTTTTTTCCAACAAAAGTACCAACGGGTTAGAGCTCTATTGCGGAATAGGTGAAAAAGGTGAATAAAATCAAAACAGAAAAGGACAAAATTATGGAAAGAAAACCCAAAACTGAGGCAGGAAAAAACGACTTTTATGAGGTACAACCATACGAGTATTATATCATCAACTGATTTCAGCAGGAACAACCTCGGAATAATCACGGGTTTTCTAACTGGGCACTGTTGAGGAGACACCTCAATATTCTTCGTCTGGTGAGTAGTGTTACATACAGATTTTGCAACACTCATGAGGAAAAAGTGAACTATATATTAGGTAGATGTAAAATTCATTTATCAAACACAAAAATAACTTGCACATCAACAGATAGATAGAAAGATAACAAACAACAATCTCTAAGACCACTCCATATACTAAAGTTTCTCAAGGAAACTAATCTAGAGGAAGAGCTGTACAATGAGCGGTCTCATTTGGCTCTAAGCGGTGGCATAATAGGCACTGTGACATAGTGCATTTAAACTCAATATTTTATTTATTCATCTGAATTAAAATTATGATAAAAAGTTAAGTTTTACTTTTTCTTTAACTCGTAATCGTGTATCGTAGTTCTATTTCTATTTAAAAATTTAATCTCCATTCACCCCGATTCATAGACACATAAGCGTTTTAGTTGTCTGAATCTTTTACAAGAAAACATTTTTTAATCAAAAATGTACCGACTCAAATGAAAGCAAGCTTTTAAATGAAAAAAATATACATATATATTTGTAATATAACAACTAATGTAGTGAATATAAATATTATCGACTTATACCTACAATTTTATTAAGAAAAACGCAGAAAAAAAGAACTTAAGAAAAGCCCTTGAAAATCAAACTAAAATTCATGTCATTGCATGTCAAATACTACATACATTTCGACATACGCCACCGTGATTGGTTTTGTGGTTAGTTATAGCGGGTACGATAGTAATGTTATAGTTTATGAGTTAAAAAACACGCACGCTGTAAATTCATATCGCCCCTATTCCTGCTGCTGATGGAAAAATGTTGTCAAATAAAAATGAAAATAATAATACTAGACTAAACATTAATATAAAGGAAACTGATGATCAAAGTGGTCCCCGTGCAAAATTGTACAGCATTAGGGTTCCTTAAACGTTGGGTATCTTACCCGTCAACTGAATGTAGCAATAACTGTATATCTTTTGTTAAAAACCCCAAAAGTATATTAGTTCTCCCTGATTCAAATTCTTACCTGGAGCTCCCCAAATGCATCATCATCACGAGCAGTGCATACATCATAAACAGAAAGGATCATATTGTTATTTCCTACACTTTTTCCAGCTTCACGATTTCCAGATTCGCGTGCAATAGCGGTGTGGTTCAACATTGCTACCATTGCAACACTAAGGTTTACCTTCAACCCATATACGATCGCCATTCCCAAAGATCCAAGAACAGCTAAAATGTATCTTGAAGGAACACATCCTGAAAAAAAATAATTAAAACATTTTATACACACATACATATAAGTTACAACTCCTTGTATACGGGAAATGTTCGCGTAAATAACTCATTTCCTGTTTTTTGTATAGGAATTGAAGCCGTTATATCCCTGACACAAAAAAAAAGAAGAAAAATCACTGGCGCGAAATTTTAAACAGCCCATTATTAGGGTATAAATATGATACTACTTAACAAATTGCCAACTTTACTAATTTATTTTTAATTTTAAACATTTTCTAACTAATATCGTATTAGGTGCGTTTTATTATTCACAAATCTATCTGGATCCGGATCTGGATTAAGTTTTAACATGTATTACAAAAACAATTTAGGATCGTGTTTTTTATCGGGATCTATTTCAAGGATTCAAAAATCAGTTATTACACAGGCGAGTAGATGGCTTTTTATGGTAAGGTAGTGTAAGCTATAGTGTAAAGAAAAAAGACAAGAAATAATTGAAAATTTACAAAAAAAGGATAAAAAGAGACGGACTTATAACACTGCGATCACTAAGATCCGTATCGTTCTATTTTCAAGGGAAGATCCAGATCCGGATCCAGATAGATTTGTGAATAATAAAACGCACCTATTAAAGCAATTATCTTATCAAATGCCTTCACACCTAAAACAATGACAGTTCTTGTAAAAAACTAAGTAAACAGACCTTTTGGGGCGAGTGTAAATTGCACGATACCATTGTATATGCATAATAGTGTTCAACCAGGAAAAGGTCAGTGTAGAGTAGTGTAGTGCAGTGCTGGTTCATAATAACTGTCAGAACAAACTCAAGCAAAAACGTCATACGTCAGATGTTAAAAAGAAGAAAACAAACTAAATTCGGCGCAAGTAAAATGCCTTATGCCTGTGCTGAAGTCGATGGCAAAAAGACGAAATTCATTCCCAGTGCCTGCGACGACCGACGTTGTTCGCTTTTTATGTACAAAATCTCTTCCTCCTCTTCACCTTTTTTCATCGAACAAACAACTTGCGTTCGGAATTCTTCGTGTAAACATACATACATATATTTAATTAAATATTATTGGATTGATTGGAGAACACTGAATCACCAGAGATTGCCCTTCACTAGAAGTTGGCTCTAATCTATGCATTATTTAAAAACTTTCATCAAAAATACAAAGCGCGGAAAAAAATCAACTTTATTCGTTAAGAAAATATAATCGAATAATGACATCAACTGATTTTGACAGTTTTCACCAATCTGCACTAGCTCAAAAGGTAGTGCAAAATATTCTGAACTAGTGTACAGTGTTGCCATAAAATATTTTTGGAAATCGGGAGATTTCCATATCAGAAATCGGGGAATTAGAAGTTGAAATAATCTTACCTACTTTTAAAAAAAAATATTGTTCGTCATTTTATTTTATTTTATTTAAGTTCATATTATTTGAACACAGTAAGTTCTTTGAATTAAAAATAAATATTTCTCCTCTAAAACAAATAGTCTTGTATATGGGTAGCTTATAAAAAACTTTAACATTAAGTTCTTCTAGCTTACAAAGAAAAAAATACTAAATAAGCGTTTAAGTTGAACCACATATGTACTTATGTATATACATATAAATATTTATAGATTTATTTATAGATATTTAGAAATATGCGTTTCCTATCGCACTCACAAACGAACTTAGTGTTTCAATTTTTTTTTAAATTAAATTTATTTGTTTTAACTGAATTTTCTGAATAATCAATCAGAAACCTTAAAGTTCAAGCAATTATACTCCTTATACTTCAAGAAGTTCTTAGATAGTAAAATTCCTTATTAAGTTCCAACATCATGGCGATTTCTGAGTTTTGTTTTATTTAAATTTATTTGAGAACAAGTTCTCTCAACATTAGCTGCATAGTTTGGTACTGTTAATATCGATGAAATAAAGTTAGCCATCAATGGAAAGGCCAAACTTTGATTGGTCCTTTTGATTGAACGAACAATTTTCCAAAATATTTCTCCCTTAGGATTTTTAAATTGACGTCACAAGCTGCCTATGTACGGAGGATAAAAATATAAGGAAGCAAAATTAAAAACATGTTTGGATTTGTATTTACTTATATAATTTTTATTAAGCTGTCCTCACTTCACATTCACATATTTTTGACCGCTTTCTCCTGCCTGTTTTATTAATCCTATGACTTGTCGAAATCCATTTACGACCTTTAGTATTTGTCATTTTTTTTTTTAAACTGCTTGGCTTCCAAAGCA
Organism: Chrysotoxum bicinctum; assembly: GCA_911387755.1. NCBI lineage: Eukaryota > Metazoa > Arthropoda > Insecta > Diptera > Syrphidae > Chrysotoxum > Chrysotoxum bicinctum. Next base: position 116,468,978 of record OU426987.1, read on the forward strand.
AATTTATTGACAAATCGTGAAGACACGCACGTCGCACTTTTGTTTAATTTTTTTGATAAAATAAAACAAGTTTGACAATTTAATTTCTTATTCCTTCGCTAAACTACCTACTTTGGTGGTGTAGCTTAATCATAGTTAGTAAACGTCACATTTTTTTTATTTATGAAATTTCACACTTACTCGTAGTCCAGGACTTAACGATAAACTCTCACTAAACCATCTTTATTAATATGGGTGTAAGAATTTAAGATATAATTCATTAGCAGGATCTTCTTAATATTTAAAAATAACTTTTCCCCTTTCAAGATTATCTACTTTGGCTTCAAATGCAAAGTACCTACATTTTGAGAGGTTCGTATAATTCTAAAATCCGGGAAACAACACATTCTTATGATAAACAACGAGTTTGTGATGGATGAAGCAGCTATAATAATTTTAAAAATTCTTGATATTTCGCTACTCTTTTTGACTGTTTTGAATATAGTTATATATACATCGGGACACATTATTTCAAGAACTTTTGAAGTTTGAAGCAGGCATATGATGTACAGATGGTAAAAGAATTGCAGATGCATTTCAAAACTATAATGTTCGGGCAATCACCCTTTGAAAATGAAGCAACAGAGTTTTTACTATCTGACAAATTACTCGTATTTTTTGCTACATCCGCCGCAAAACTGATTACATTTTCTTTGTAATGTATTTTTATATCAAAAAAGTTGCTATTAATATTTAATATTGTTAAATGCAAATTTAAGTTATGTAAGATGTTACAAAAGTTTTAATAAAATAATAAATTATTTTCATTCAAGAGCGGAGAATATATGAACTTTTTTGAAATATGAAAATCGGGAGAAAGTGCACTATTTCCATAAAAAATCGGTGTATCGGAAATAGGTTTAGAAATCGTGAGAAATACGATAAATCGGTGTTTCTGGCAACGCTGCTAGTGTACACTAGTTTAGCTCAATGAACGCTAATCAGTGTAAGTCACTGCAAACATTTTCTAAATGAACAAAAAAAAGCTACACTTTTCTGCCTATAGTAGTCCAGTGCAGCTGGTTGAACAGAACTAATATAATCTATAGTACCCGTGTATATAAAATCTATAGTATTCTCATGGAACAGAAAAAAAAGTTGGGGAATAAACTCTACTGAGGGCGCTGTCGGCGGAAAAAATTGTCGTGGTGACTTTTGATTTGAGGGGGATGGTAATTAAGGATAGAGCGAGAAAATTTTATCAGCTCTGGCAATGAGAAAGACGAGAATGAGAAAATCAAATTTGTTTTGTTGCATTTTCCTTTTGAGGGATCTTCCCTTGTATATAAAAACTATCATTGACATATTATATATGGACTGCTAGTCGTATAATATTTCCATACAAAAGTTACAATGATAGTATAGCTGTTGGTGCAAAAGTGGCAAAAGTAAATAACTATTCTCAAAGCCATCTCTTGTCAATTGCGTTGAACCCGGGATTTTTGCCATAGAAACTATGGACATCTATTATTATTACTTATAAAAAACAGAGCCATCTGCTTAAATTCAAATTTATATTTTGTTCCATTGTTGTTTCTAATTAAAAAAAAAAAAAACATTTTCATAGAAATACAAAAATCGTGAAATATTATATAGAGTGGCGAGAGAAACATTGCTGACGCATCGGGTTTGAAGTGTTTTGTGCGTGGCAAAGAAAAAGCATATTCATTGGCCAAAGGGGTCATAATGCATGCAGGATGCAGAGTCTTAAAGTGCAGACCCACCATCGACCAGAATCCTTCCAGATCTTCCGTTAAAATAGGTTTAGCCTCATCTCCTTTACCTAATGATTTCTTTCCCATCGCACCATTTTCGCAACGATCTATCAGATCGCCAAATTGCTTAAGCTTCTTTATGATGAGAAGTTTGATTTGTCCAATGGTCACATTGATCATATCCGATCCAGCGTCTTCCACCAAAACGAAATTGTCTTCTTTATATTGCTGCCAAGTATCACACTGATCGTTTAAATGGGCTATTTCATCCACTAACTGCTTTCGATAGTAATGAACCGTGGCCAAGGTATGACGTGCCTTTGCTCTTGTATCTGCATCTTCTTGGACGGAACTGTCCATCGACATATATACACTGTTGCGTTTCTCTCGTTCAATTTTCTTTCCTACCTTGCCTCTTGACACGGAGACGAACGGGCTGAGGTATGTCGTTGGTTGTCCAGCAGCTTTGTCAGGAGTAACCAGAATTTTTCGGTTGGACAATCGAGTAACGAGGGAAATTGAATTTCTCGCCATCAACTGGATATGCCATCGCGTCATCTACTGGGCTCACCAATTGATCCATTTCAACTAAAAGCGAGTTGGAACTTTCTCTTGGTTGATGTGACAACGTTGAGGGAGGATAGGCCTGATTGCCATCGGTTGGAGTTTCTGGTATCTGTTCCGAGGGTTTTCCGACTTCAGCTAGAGTCTTTTGGACTGATTTGCTATTCAATTTGACTGTCGGTGCCCCCGTCGAAAAGTGTTTCCAGTGACTGCCACAAAAGCATTCGAAATTAATGAACTGGTTTTTTTTGGAGCCTTGAATGTTGGCCGTTTGATTGGCGGAAAACCTGATTTTTCCTTTAATAGATTAGCATTGACTTTGGATTTTGGAGGAACTTGCTGGGTATTTACTTTAGTGTTAAGGTTTGGTTTCGGATTAAAAGGCGCTTTTGCTATAATAGTTTTACCAGAAATAGTCGGTACAATTACTCCTTTTGGAACTGGCATTTGCTTCGTATGGGCATCAGCTTGCTGTGTCCTCGATTCATGTATTCCATGTACCAAATTGTTCATCTTAACCGGCGTAAGTACGTTGGTGCTGGGATTCATCTCATTGGCATAGGATGGAGTTTCTTAAATTTACTTGTGGATGTACCTCCTCGAAAATGAGTGCTTCTAGTAACTGGAATAAAAGCATTGGAAATCGATGAATTACATTTTCTCGGAGGCTTGAATGTTGTCCGCTTGATTGCAGGCAGAACAGTCTTGGGTTTCAATAAAACGGAATTGCCTTTTCGTTTCCGAGGAAACTCTTCCATATTGGCTGCGGTTTCCAGCATCGGTTTGCTGTTTAATGGTATTTTGGTCGCTTTAGTAGTTTCTACACAGGTCTTTTCAGAAGTAGGGATGTCTTATTAAAGAAATCCAATAGACATTGGATTGGATTTCGTCCTGGGAGATTACGTCTTAAAATTGGTTTCAGACTTCAGTCTTTTCTGGCGAATGTAGAGCTATTAGTGCTTGAATGGCTTCTTGAGCTACATCAGACCATATATAAGTTCTGGTACTGAACTCTGTAATTCGTGTGCGTCTCTTCGCTGCGTCTGAAAAATAACAAAACTATTTCCAAGATTATTATACTATTATCTTAAATATTTTACTTTTATAAGTAGAATTAGCGTGAATCAAACGTACAATGAAAATTCTATGCCGAAAATCTTTTTTACGTAAACAAAAAACAAACAGCAACAAATCAAATTGTCAAAAGTTACACCATGTTTTCCGCGTTTGCACCAACAGCGCTGGTAACGCTTGGTTGTACAGGATGAACCATCGTGAAGTTGGGCTCTGGCAGTCCATGTATAATAAGTCAATGAAAACTATAGTACTCTCATGGAACAGAAAAAAATGTTATGGAATACACTCTACCGATGGCGCTGCCGGAGGAAAAAATTTCGTGGAGACTTTTGATTTTTTTAGCCACGTGGCAATGAGAAAGACGAGAATGAGTAAATGAAATTTGTTTTGTAGCATTTTTCTTTTAAAGGATCTTCTGCGTGTTTTGTTGTTATATTTTTTTGTCAAGAATATTTGTTTTCTTTTGTCTATTTAGATTTAAGTAGGAATAATTTTGAAATTTGATTCTTGATAGGATTAGGCTTTTTTTAATTTTAGTATACCTACATAGGTACTTTATCTTAATATATTAGGTAACTTATCTATGTTGATTGCAATTATTACTATTTTTGTTATTCAAAAGTATAATAATTGGTGTAATTTTGAAGAACAAAAATAATAATTGCAATCAACTATTTTAACTGCCTACATTAGATGCAGTGGGTGGTTAGGTAGTGGTTTTTGTTTGCAATTAATATAATTATGTACACATACAGGGTGATTGGCATAAGGTGTGACAAAAAGCTAGGGCGTGTAGGTTGGACTTAGACAAGATAAAAATCGTACGGGAGGGGGGGTCTATTTCCCCCCGTTTAGGCGGGAGGGGCAATTTAAGAAAAAAATCACTTAAAACAGAAAAAAAAATTATTAGAAAATAACGGTGATATCTACAGAGTAATGCTATGGCATTTTGAAAAGCCAGAAATACATTCTTTAATTTTGTTTTTAAATAAAGTTGTTCGAGTGAATAGTTTTTGAAAAATTAATTTTCAAAATCAAAATTTTGAAAAAAAAAATGAAATTTTTTTTTTACAACAATTTTTTTTCAAAATTTTACGTAATTAAGTATTATTTTTTTATTCAATATTCAATGCTCTTTTTAAGTTTTGATCAAACACAAAAACCGGATGTCAAAATGTTTTGTAGTTTTTGAGAAAATCAAAAATAACAAAAACTACTTTTGTTCTAAGATTATCTTTATTTTTACTATTCTTTTAATTATCGTCTTATAAGCATACAATAATGTGACAAAGTACTGGATTAACCATATTTCACACATTTTTTCATTGAGAACACCTGCATAAGAGCATTGGTTTAAAATTGACCTGCCACTTTTTTATTATGGTGGGGTCGGCTTGGCTAAGGTGCATTTACGAAAGAAAGGATTAACTTTAAATAAACAGTAATTATGTATTTTATCTAAATATGCATGCATTTATTATTTAAATTGATTTCAAGATTCAGGAACATTTTTGTTCTTATTTCGCAATTGCATTTTTCTGTCACTAGTTAGGGCGTGTAACGCTGCATTATTTAAAAAACATTCGCAGATCAATATTAATCCAATGCTCTCACGCAGGTGTTCTCAATGAAAAAATGTATTATTGTATGCTTATAAGACTGATAATAAAAAAAATTTACAAAAAAAGTTAATCCTTTCTTTCGTAAATGCACCTAAGCCAAGCCGACCCCACCATAATAAAAAAGTGGCAGGTCAATTTTAAACCAATGCTCTCACGCAGGTGTTCTCAATGAAAAAATGTGTGAAATATGGTTAATCCAGTACTTTGTCACATTATTGTATGCTTATAAGACGATAATTAAAAGAATAGTAAAAAGAAAGTTAATCCTTTCAATCGTAAATTCACCTACATAAGAATCCAAAAACGTAAAAACTAAAATAAAAGGCTTTTCTTAGAACAAAAGTAGTTTTTGTTATTTTTGATTTTCTCAAAAACTACAAAACATTTTAACATCCGGTTTTTTGTGTTTGATCAAAAATTAAAAAGAGCATTGAATATTGAATAAAAAAATAATACTTAATTACGTAAAATTTTGAAAAAAAATTGTTAAAAAAAAAAAATTTCATTTTTTTTTTTTTCAAAATTTTGATTTTGAAAATTAATTTTTCAAAAACTATTCACTCGAACAACTTTATTTAAAAACAAAATTAAAGAATGTATTTCTGGCTTTTCAAAATGCCATAGCATTACTCTGTAGATATCACCGTTATTTTCTAATAATTTTTTTTCTGTTTTAAGTGATTTTTTTTTTAAATTGCCCCTCCCGCCTAAACGGGGGGAAATAGACCCCCCCCCTCTCCCATACGATTTTTTTCTTGTCTAAGTCCAACCTACACGCCCTAGCTTTTTGTCACACCTTATGCCAATCACCCTGTATAGGTACAAAACTATTTCTTTAAGAAAATCTAATAGGTATGTATACCTATATTTTTATTAAAGAAAATAGCTTTTTCATATGTACATACCTATATAAAATATGGTATTCAATTAAAAAGTTCAAGTGACCTCAACTCCAAGGTGCGTTTCGCCCAGGTACGACAGTGGGCTCATCAGTTAGATGCTGTCGTACCCTTCTAAGACGCAAATATTGGTCGATGTTTACCGACTCTAATAAAATTTACAGCTTTAATAGACTGTGAATTTTATCGTTCTAGGGGAATTTGATTAAATTCAGACACCTAGAACAATATTGTCCGTGGTCAGACTATTAAATCAATACATAGAGAAATGAAAATTATTTCTGTTTAAGTGGAGTGATTGAATTAAATTCAAAATAAAAAGTTTAAGTGACCTCAACTCCAAGGTGCGTTTCGCCCAGGTACGACAGTGGGCTCATCAGTTAGATGCTGTCGTACCCTTCTAAGACGCAAATATTGGTCGATGTGTACCGACTCTAATAAAATTTACAGCTTTAATAAAAAAAAAAGAACTTTGGAGTCAATTTAAAAAAAATTATTGATGCACCCGACATGAAAAATTTTTAAAATAAAAATAAACATTTTTTTACAAAAAAATAGTTCTTATCCATATATTTTTTAAAAATATAAGATATTTGCCCTGCGAATTTTGAACAAACAAATATTTCTTTTAATGTTTGTCTACGAATTTTTATCAAATTTGAAAATTATTAATTCATTAAAATAAAAATTTAGTTTTTTTTTTGTATTTTGTTAATATAAATATAAAAAGTACGAATTTATGCAAACAATGTTTAAAAAACATTTTATTATTGAACTAATTTTGAATATAAGAAATTTCTTTAAAATTGTTCTAGAAAAAAATTTCGGATATTAATTTTATTTAAAAATAAAGATTCTAGGAAATATTTTCAAAAATTAGTCGCTCAAACTTTTTCAAGACATTGATTTTTAAAAAACAATTTTCTTAGATAAAAAAATATTTTTTCGTGTTCTCCATCACGTAAAGTAAACTTTGATCAAAATCTCGACTTAAATTTTTTGCACATGCAGAACATGCAATTACATAATTTTGTAAGTGAAAATAATTTAAAAAAATTTGGTACCAACCTTAAGTTTTTGTTATTGTACGAATGGAAATTAGGTTTCGAAATAAAATACTGAGCCGTTTTTGAGATATCGAATTTTCCAAAGAAAAAAAAATTAATTTTTTTCCAAAAATTAAAAAAATATTTTTTTCAAAGCTTTGAGAGCTTTTTAAACTTTTTGGAAGCATCTCTATAAAAAAATTCGCTAATGAGAAAATTGTCAAATGTCAAAATTTGAAAAAATGGTTCTATGGTAGGTACAAGCTGTACCTAATATCTTAATTTCAAAATTTGTCTTTTTACATTAAAGATCATACAAAGAAAACAAAATTTATTAAAATTTCAGGCGCCGTTTTCGAGAAAAATACGATTTTTGAAAACCATTTTTTATTTTTTTTTTTACATTTGTATGGTGGGTACCTTTATTTTTAGGTAAAATACATTTTTTTTCTCATATCTTGTAGATTATATTGATAATTTTTTACTTATCAAGTTTAAAAAAATCTAGCATGGTTTTCGAAATATTGAGTTTTAAAAAGTTTACTTTAAAAATCCAAATTTTTTTTTTTTGCAAATTTTAATACACAATTCTATTTAAGTTTTTGGAGAGCTTTAGCAAAAAAATGATCAAAATCGGTTGTACCGTTTTTGAGACAATGAAAAACAAAAAAAAACGGTTCCATGGGGGGTACAAAAAATTACCATTTTTTGAAAATTTTTTTTTCAACCATTATGTACCTTAAAATATATAACAGACAATGATTATGAAAAAAAAACGCGAAAATTGGCACGAGTACGATAACTTGGCCGCCAAGATTTGATGACGGATTTTTGTAGAGGGGTCAAAAATAAGCACTTTTTACTATGGGAGGGGGGGTCTATCTCCCCCCGTTTAGGAGGTAGGGGCACTTTTAGAAAAAATGGTTTAAATTGAAAAAAAAAATATTAAAAAACAACGGCAACACCTACAATAAAGTGCTATACTGCGTTTGAAAGCCAGAAGATTGTTCTATAATCCTGCATTTAAATTAAATTACTCATATCAATAGTTTTTAAGAAATTCGCATTTAAAATCCAAATTTTGATAAAAAAAAACTTGAAAAAAAAAGTTTAGACCGGTTGTTTTCAAAATTGTGAAATGAAATTGTAAATTAGTTTATATGTTTTTCATTTATCTATTAGTTCTTAATGGAACACAAAAAACCGCATGGTTCTATGTCTTCTGGTTTTTGAGAAAATCGAAAATAACTAAAACTACTTTTCTACAAAATGTTTGATATTTTTTGCTTCCTTACATAAATAAATCAGTGCTAGCTTCCAACATTACAATATATAAACAGTAAAGTATGTATGGGGGGCCATGCTGCCCCCCTGCAACCCCCCTGCTTGGCACACTATAGGATTTGGGGTAGGTGCGAGGTTGGGTGCATGCAAAGTTTCTTTTGCATTCACAGAATCTGTATTTAAAAAAATTCAAATTTATTCTATTTATCCAGTGTCCACTAAATACATATTATATTTATATAAGTAGCCCAAAGTTCCAAACTTAAAATTTTTAAATATTAAAAAGCATTATGGAAAATTCACATGTAATGCACTACTGCTCGACTGCAGCAAATATATATAATTTCTTAATATGTATCTATGTTTGTGTCTTACATACCAATTTATATAAAGCAACTGAAATGTTCAAAGTATACCAACTTAGATAAAAAAAAGCTAACATTCCAATTTGTACCGTTGTTTTTTGTTCGTTAATGAAAATGTGGTACAAGTTATTATTTACCAAGGTCATTCGTTTTTCAACTTTTGTAAGAGTGAAGTGTTTTTTTCTCTAAATGAAAAATAGGGGTTAAACATCCACTACTCCATCCCAAATTGAATAATTTTCCAATATTTTCTTTTTTCGGTGATTTAGTGTCGACCAACGAAAAAAGCATTACTTTTTTCAAAGAAATTGGTTTAATAACAAATGAAAATTCAACTCCCGTGGTTGTGAGCAATTCTGGGTAAAGCTAAATGAATTGCTGTACAGAACTAACAAAGATGCATTATGTTATTAACATTAATCCTTAAAATGGAATAACCGTCATCACCAACAATCAAAAAAAGCAGTTTTGGTTATTTTCGATTTTCTCAAAAACTAGAAGACATAGAACCATGCGGTTTTTTGTGTTCGATTAAGAACTGATAGATACACGAAACACATATAAGCTAATTTACAATTTCATTTCACAATTTAAACCATTTTTTCTAAAAGTGCCCCTACCTCCTAAACGGAGGTTTTCTCAAAAACCAGAAGACATAGAACCATGCGGCTTTTTGTGTTCGATTAAGAACTGATAGATACATGAATTTACAATTTACAATTTCATTTCACAATTTCGAAAACAATCGGTCTAAACTTTTTTTTCACGTTTTTTTTTTTATCAAAATTTGGACTTTAAATGCGAATTTCTCAAAGTGCTTGTTTTTGACCCCTATACAAAAACCCGTTATCAAATCTTGGCGGCCAAGTTATCGTACTCTCCCCCGAAAATTTATTGGCAATGAATGTATAATGCTGCTCAAACACCTATACATATCCATTTGCCTCTAAAAAAACGGCTGAAATATGAAAAAATAAGACATGGTTGCCACATTTAAAAATCGCCATGTTAATTATCGTAGCAGAAATTGTTTTTTTCTGATTTAGTAGTTGAAGCCTTGTATATAAAAACCATTACAATGGTATAGTAGCAGTAGCAGGTAAATTTTGTGTGCGTTCTCTTGCTTGTATGCAGTAGAAAAAACAAGGAAGGAAAGGGCATTGTATATATAAACTATAGTACTCTCATGAAGAGGAACGAACGATGCGGCACCATACGAGCGTATTCCATAACTTTTTACGTAGAGTTGTGGAGAGTAAGGACAGACGATAATCAGGAAGGGGTGATAATATTTTCGGTAAAAGCAAACCGAAGGTGCAGAACAAAGCGACGACAATAAAGCTATTTTCTGTTTTCTTTTCATCAATTTTCTATACAAATAAGTATGAGGTGGCATTTTTTTTCTTCACGCATAGAGAAAAAACGGTATATTGTTTGGTTTGATTTTTTTCGTTCGCTGTTTGAATGTATATTGGAGCAAATGTAGGATTTATATTCAAATAGACGAATTTTTAAACGGTTACCACTCAGAACAATTATTTTGTATAGATAGATAATTATTTTTGTATGCAGATTTTTCAAATGCAGAATTTTGAGAATTGGAGTCTTGAGTATTATTCTGAAATACAGAAAAATTATATTGAAAGCTAAAATTTTGAAGAGTAGAATTTTGGAATGCAGAATTTTGGGAAATAAAATTTTGAAATGCATAAAAATTAATAAGTAAAATTTTGAAAAGCAGAAGTTTGAAAAAGGGATTTTGAAATGCAGAAAGCTTAGTAAGTAAAATTTTGAAAAGCAAAACTTTGAAATCCAGAAAGCTTAGTAAGTAAAATTTTGAAAAGCAAAATTTTGAAATGCAGAATTTTGAAATCCAGAATTTTAGGAAAGAAAATTTTTAAATGCAGAAAACTTAGTAAGTAAAATTCTGAAAAAGGTATTTTGACAAGTAGAATTCTGAAATGCAGAAAACTTAATAGGTATAATTTGAAAAGCAGAATTTTGAGAAGTAGAATTTTGAAATGCCAAATTTTGGGAAATAATATTTTAAAATGCACAAAATTTAGTAAGTAAAATTTGGAAATGCAGAATTTTGAGAAGTAGAATTTTGAAATGCCAAATTTTGGGAAATAATATTTTAAAATGCACAAAACTTAGTAAGTAAAATTTGGAAATGCAGAATTTTGAGAAGTAGAATTTCGAAATGCAGAATTTTGAAAACTTTAATTTTGACAAGTAGTATATTGAAAACTAAAATTTTTTCAATTAGAATCTTGAAATTCAAAATTTTGAGAAGTAGAATTTCAAAATGTAGAATTTTGAAATACAAAATAACAAAAAAAATCATGTGATACATCACTCCCTACATCACGAGTATGCAATTTTTAACTCGCTAAAATGCCTAATTTAGCCAGAAATCACGTTTGAAAATGTCAACTTTGGGGGGTCTACGGAGCTCCGTTTAGCGGCAAATCGCATTTAAAGATAAAAATTTGTTTTTCGAAAAAAATTTTTTTTTCACATTTTTTACTTTTAATGGAAGAAAAATATATGTATTAAATGTATTTGTTCTGGTTAATTTGTAATAAACTTGAACTACTAAATCAGAAAAAAACAATTTCTGCTAAAATAATTAACATAGCGATTTTTAAATGTGGCAACCATGTCTTATTTTTCCATATTTCAACCGTTTTTTTTAGAGGCATATACATATGTATAGGTGTTTGAGCAGCATTATACATTCATTGCCAATAAATTTTCGCGTTTTTTCTCATAATCATTGTCTGTGCGATTGGCAGTGGTTATTTATTTTGATATTGATTCTGATTTTCCCATTTATATTTGAAAATATTCGAATTATTGTTAAGTAATAAGTAATAATAATAATAAGATAACATAAAATAGTTAATTTATAATTTTTAAGTTTTTTAAAATTGTGAAAACATTTTACTATTATTTACTATTATTTTACCAAAAAGTTTAAAAAACATTGCATCTCAAAACTTTGAAAAAAATATTTTTTTATTTTTTTTTCTTGGAAAATTCGATATCTCAAAAACGGCTCAATATTTTATTTCGAAACCTAATTTCCATTCGTACAATAATAAAAACTTAAGGTTGGCGTACCAAATTTTTTAAATTTTATTTTCACTTACAAAATTATGTAATTGCAAGTTTTGCATGTGGAAAAAATTTAACTCGAGATTTTGATCAAAGTTGACTTTACGATGATAGAGAACACGAAAAAATATTTTTTTATCTAAGAAAATTGTTTTTGAGAAATCAATGTCTTGAAAAAGTTTGAGCGACTAATTTTTGAAAATATTTCCTAGAATCTTTATTTTTAAATACCTACTTAAATTAATATCCCAATTTTTTTTTCTAGAACAATTTTAAAGAAATTTCTTATATTCAAAATTAGTTCAATAATAAAAGGTTTTTTAAACTTTGTTTGCATAAATTCGTACTTTTTATATTTATATTAACAAAATACAAAAAAAAATATTTTAATAAATTAATAATTTCCAAATTTGATAACTTATAATTTTTTTTCACAATTTCTTTATGTGAATATTTATACATTTCTGAATTTGTTTATATACACATAAAAAGTATTAAAAATTTTCTATATTTTTTACAAACAAAGTTTATATGAATAAATGTTCTATACCTTTTTTATATTTTTAATTATATAAATAGGTACGTATTAATGAATACAAATATTTTTTTTGTAATCAAAATTATTTTCTACCATACCATATTTTATACAGTTATGTACATAATGTAAAAGCTATTTTCTTTAATAAAATTATAGGTATACGTACATATTAGATTTGCTTAAAGAAACAGTTTTATACCTATATATGTACATAATTATATTAATTGCAAAAAAAAAAAAAAACAATTTCCACTACCTAACCACCCACTGCATCTAATGTAGGCAGTTAAAATAGTTGATTGCAATTATTATTTTTGTTTTTCAAAATTACACCAATTATTATACTTTTGAATAACAAAAATAATAATAATTGCAATCAACATAGGTAAGTTACCTAATATATTAAGATAAAGTTCCTATGTAGATATACTAAAATTCAAAAAAGCCTAATCCTATCAAGAATCAATTTTCAAAATTATTCCTACTTAAATCTATTTAAATAGGTATGTGTGTCCATACAAAAAAAAAGCAACGTTGTATTTTGGTTAGATATGCCGAAATTGAACAACGTTGCTTTGTTGCGTATGAAATAGCAAAAACAAAACAAATATTCATGACAAAAAAATATAACAACAAAACACACAGAAGATCCCTCAAAAGGAAAATGCTACAAAACAAATTTCATTTTCTCATTCTCGTCTTTCTCATTGCCAGAACTGATAAAATTTTCTCGCTTTTCCTCAATTACTACCCCACCCAAAAAAAAAAATTCAGATAAAAGTTGAGAATGTATAAGTCAAGTCAAAGCGTCATGAAAAAGGGCCTGACCTTGGGCGCATGGTCTATTTTTTTTTTAATGGATCGATAGGAACATTATGAGAAAGGCTTGAAACCAAATTTGCACTACCTGACAACTTTTTTTTACAAAAGTTATTGGTAAAATGTGTTTTGTGTAATTTTTTTTATCTTTCGCGAATATCTCGGCACCCATTACAGAAAAAAATAAAACATATATTTATTCATAATAACATTAACTATTATATTATATAGAACACAAAAATTGTTTAAACAAATAAAAAAGAAGTTATAGTAAGTTAAAATAATTTGTTGTTGTTTGAAAATAATTTTTTCATGATTATTAAGAAAAAAGCTCATTTAACGATGCACTTTTTATTTTTTATTTTTTTTAAGTCCTCGTGATTTCCTACAATTTAAACAAATTGCATTTTACGGAAGTTGATAGAAAATATTGTTATAAAAGCAATAAATTGTTTTATGTCGGGCTGAGATATTAATTAAAACGTGATTTTGTGATGCTTTAACACATTCTGAAAAACGAAAACTTCAAAATGATCAATTTGATATAAATGAAACAAATTAAGCATGAAGATATTAAAAAGGTTGGCATCAATCGAATAACTAAAATATTTCGATTAACTGAACGGGAACAAATTTATTTAATAACGCCAAAAAACAAATTTTCCTGAAGAAGTAAATAAAAATCTAATTACGAACTGACCAACCATATTTGAATTTACTCAATTCAGTGGCCACAAGGCATAACCGCTTAAGAGGCCTCCGTCCAAAATGTCGAACTCAGATTCGAAGATTGGAACTTCGAATTAAAATAATCACTCCGTATTTGTACATTCAACATGTTTGATCTTCGAAAGTTGCATTTGGGTTGCATAAAAGTTACAACCTACACACAACCTTCTTTCATTTGCTTGTTTTATTTTTGTGTCCTCTGCTCTGTTTGATCTGTTTGTAGAGAAGGGTAGTGTAAAGATGTATAGAGGGGTAATTGTAGGTTCAACCTTTCCGTTGTGTGAAGTATTAGGCGATGGAACATTTGAGCAAGAAAAAAATATTATTTGTATCTACCTAGAAGCTCCAATATGTCTAGTAAAATGAAGTTACATACATATCTGTGCATGTATGTATGTAGGTATACACCTATATCATAAAATGGAAAATTGGTGATGTTGACCTTGAATTTGAAATAATTCAGAGTTATTATGCTAGATTTTGTACATACCTATATTACAGATATATTTTTTCGACCTACCTATGCGTAGTCATGTACCTACATTATTTATTTGTAATTGCAGGTTTCGATAAAATGAAAAAGAAAGACTTGCCTGAATTAGAAAGGTTTTTTTATTTTAAATTCTGAATATACGAATTTTGCTCTCTTAAAAATAATTTTGGTGGTGATCGAGTTTTTGCTAAATTTACATTTATATTTATTCTTAGTAGGTACCTACCTAGTTACCAATTTGATAAAAAAAAAGTAAAAAGCGATTAAGAAAAGGCTAAACAACCAAAAAAGGGAAAATTAATACGTAATTATGTGAGTATTTAGCTATGTATTTACATATGTACATGCTCATGCATAATTTTTTTGTTCACTTTTAACTACAAAGCTATTTTAAATTGTGACTTATAGGTACTATAAGGCAAGTTATGCATTCGTTAAAAAAAATCTAACTCGAAATTTTGATCAAAGTTAACATTACGATGATAGCGAAGACGAAAAAGGTGAGTCTCGAAATTCTGTCTGTTTGACTTCAGCCTAAACGACTCGCCCCATTTTCGTTAAACTTTGTACCTATAGATATAGATATCATTTTAATTTTTTAAATAAGTGAAAAGAAATTATATAAGAACATACTTTTCAAAAAGATTAAAACTTACATAAAAAGCCAAGTGCCCACGCAATAAAGTTTATGTGAATAAAGAATTTGTTTGAAATAGAGATAAATGACGAACCAAAATCTGCAACAATTCTTAATATCACGCCACTGAAATTGGCGTATTGTGAACTTAAGACATCAAATTCGGTAAAAGCTAATTGTGGTAGGTAGTTTTGAATTATTTAGAATAAATAATTGAAATTTTCTCTTCATTATTTGTTGGAATTCTGGGCCCATAACCTAGTAGTTACGAGTATTTCTAGAACTCTAAAGTTCTAGAAATAACTAATTTAGTAATTGTTCAACGTCGAAACCTCTTTCAGATTCGACTTGATTGTTTAAATTTGATTATATTGCTCCTTACCTCGGGTGGGGGTAGCAATTTCGAATTAAACAAATGAATTGACTTCTGGATTAAAATTGATTTTATTATAATTTTCATGGCTATTTATACTTGATACATAAACACATTCGACAATAATTTTCATTTCATGAGAAACTAAATGTGGGAAAATAAATGTAATAGGATAGGAGAGCACCTGTAAAAAGTGCTGATTGTGCAATTTTTGTGGGAACCATATGAAAAGGTATGGGTCGTGATGTTCATAGGGAATAAGGTGTTCTAGATTTTGATAGGGTGTTATAACCTTAATAAACTGCTTAAACAGTAAATTCGTTCGATGAAATGGGATACTGAACGTTATGGTATTATTACTATAAGAACGAACCGGGCAGTGTATATTTATGTTGTTAAACAATAATTGACATTCAATTCTGCCAGAAATAATATTATAAATAAATATTTCGTCTAACAAAACTTGTGCTGAAACAAAAAAAGGATATTGAATAGACAGCCTACAATATAAGTTGAATGCTGTCTAAACATTTTGAATTCTGTATACCTATCTTGTATATCTTGTGAATTTTTTTGTTGAATTTTTCAGTTTTGTCTAAAAATGTTTCGTAATTTGGGTTCCAAATAATGGATGCTTATTCAAGAGTACTACGGAAAAGTGAGTAGTATAGTGCTATAAATATTTCAGATTTCTTAAAGGAATCTACCTGTGCAGAAAATAAAACCTATGCTCCTGGCCTGATTAACTAAGAAGAAGTAGTAGTGTTTGTCAAACATTAGCTTAGAGTGAAACACAACAATGAGATCTTTTTGCTCATAAACTCTTGTCAATTCATTTTCATCCAATAGATAGTTAAAAACAATAGGATCCTTTTGAGGAGTGAAAGACATAATTTTACGTTTATCAATTATCACTTGAGGACTAGCGTTTTTATTAGTCATTCAAGTTTGTTGTTGTAAATTCGGTTTCTTTCTATTTTTTCGAACTCTGTTTATAAGCCAACAATTCGTTGTATATTATAAGGAGAGAGATTTTAATGAAAGATTTGACTCTGGTCAAGTTTCAAATGTATTGAAGGGGTTTTTGTATGGTTACATACATGCAGTGTGCCATGCGAAGCTTCATATATTTATGAATTTTTGAATATTACCACAACAACTTGAATGAACTACCACCAAGGGGGTTCTTATTTGGCTGGAGTTATAGCTATTTCACGGTTGCCAAGCCGATCGGCGAAATAGAAAGAAACCGAATTTACACCAACAAACTTGAATGACTAATAAAAACGCTAGTCCTCAAGTGATAATTGATAAACGATAAAACCTAAATTGGGATGGACCTGATCATGTGGTCTCGGTAGCGTGATGCGTAGGGCATTGGCTTCTGACGACGCTAGGTCTGGGTTCAAATCTCAGTCAAGGCAAAAAGTTTTTCAATTAAACTTGATAGTATAAAGGTTAAGCACCACTAATAAAGGAGTCAATAGCCAAATAAGAACCCCCTTGGTGGTAGTTCATTCAAGTTGTTGTTGTAATATTCAAGAATTTAGACATAATTTTACATTTCTTGGTTTTCAAGGGAAGGGAATTTGAATCACACCATAAAGAGATAAAGAGTTAGACCTTACTCCTTATCTATCAAATTGGTAAGTTATATTATGATTAAATATTTGGAAAATGTTTTTATAGTTTAATTTTAAAAATATTGGCGCAAAATTTTAAACGACTTTGTCTAACTTTTTCATAATTTACGATATGTTGGACGTTTCTTTTTTTTAGATATCTATTGTAAATATAGTAATAACTTTGTAATAATTAAACAAATAAATTCATAATTTTGCTTTGTATAAATGTATTTGCAAACAGTAACTTAAATCCAACAAACTAACTAATGGTTTTATTTTAAATTAATTATTTTGTAACGCTATAGTTTCAACTCAGTAATGAATCAATGTATAAGAATACACGTCAATTATTTCGACAGACGGCACATTGTTCTATTTTTCTTTTATATACTTCTTATAATATTCTTGTATTGTCTAAATAAAGAATTTTATAATTATAATAGATAATAACAGATTTATTTATCCATCGTCCGCTGCAATATTGGAAAATTTAAGATCGAAGGGCACTTTTGAATTATTGTTTCGCATTTCTAATATTCAATCTACTTACAAAACACATCTTTTAAAAAAATCGACTCCAAATTGTTTTGGTATGAAATGACGATTGTTAATCTGGATAAAGTATACTTTTAAAAGAAAAAATAGCTACATATTTGCTATTACTGTTAAAGTTTAAAATTAAAAAAAAGTCGGTTCTCATTTTATAAACGATATTTACAGTCAAACCCCATTCTAAAATTGATTTGGAGAAGGTTTTAAATGTTGAAAATCTTGCGCCAATTTGTTTATGAAAATCATGTTTGTGGATTAATTATTGAGTTGTAACGTTTCAGCTGATATCACACCTTCCTTCCAACCTATTCATGAACAAAATTTTAATTAGAAACATTTAAGTATACAATACATATCTACATACAATAATAAAATTAAAAAAAAGATTGTAAATACTTATAATAATTATTGTAATTGCAATAATTAAGAATGTATACCAATTTTTTCTTATTTATTGGAGCGTTTTTTTGTATTCGTGTCTTGGGTGTAATCACACCCGAAACGTTACAACTCAAAAAAATAAACAAAATCTATAATTGACCTTGCGACCACTCTAGGACAAACATCATTTTTTATGAATAAGAAAGGATAATTTAATATTTTATTTTCTGAGAATATTGTATTCTGCTTAAAACAAGTCATTTTACTAAAAAGGGGTTGGGTAAAAACTCTAATATCTCTTCTCAAAATTGAAAAAAACTAATACCTGCCTTGAAATGAAAAAGTTGAAAATTTTAGCTCAAAAATGAAAAATTTCAAGATTTTTCAATTCCCTCAAAATCCAATATTTGTCCAAATTATTAAAAAACGAATACCTATTCGAAAAAAGGATATCCACCTCGTCGTTCATCGCAATACAAAATAAGACACAAACCGATTTCTTATCATAACAAACATACCGAGCTTCATAATAATACATTCAATACTTTTCGCATACCAACCAATGTACATAATGTAGTTACTTTTCTTCCTAAAAACACAAAACAATCCAACAAGTTAAATCTACTCCTTTGCTTCATTTTACATTCACACCATACTCATCGCTTACCAATGCCTATACCACCTCAAATATTATCATCCACCGTCACAGTGGTTCTGCTCACATCCATTTCTTCCCCTTCTACACCACGCCTTTACTGAACTTCTCCTATACCCAAAAGCCTACTCGCCTTTCATGTTCGTCATACTTCTTTTTGCTTCAGTTCCAACAAAAAATAGCTATCTTCGAAAAAAACCACGTTTTGGCAAATAGATGAACTAAAAACAGCCAGTAAACAAAAGTAACGACTTTTGTGCAACAAAAAAGGCTTTTATAAAATGTGTTATTTTGCAATAAAAAGTTACTTTTTGATTACTTTTTTTTAATATAAACAATTTCAGAAAGCATTATGTCAGTTTGGGATAGTTATGATGATCTTTTCACATAACTACACATTAAAAAATGCATTGGAAAATGAGCAATTTTAATGTTTTTCAAAAGATGATTATTCAAAAATAGAGCCCAAAATTAAAAATCCGCTCCGACGCTCTTCTAAGCCTCTTCATTACCTTTAAAATGACGTAAAAATATTATAAGTTTTCCACTTCAATTTCTCACAAACCTTGCACAACTTTTGCAGTTTTGTGGAATTTAACGAAAGAAGCAACCGGAATATTAAAATTAAATAAGAAAAATATAAAAAAATTAAAAAAGTGGCTCGACGCTTTTCAAGATAAAATGTAATTCTTTCATATGTAATTTATTTTATTTCAATACGACTTGCATTGACTTCACAAACCTTGCACGAATTTGCCCAATTTCACGTTTTTCTCAATATTTTGGGCGGAGGCCTCTTAAGTCGATTTTTAATATTTTTCAGGAGAGCAGTTTTAAGTTTCATATTCTCTCTATGAATCAGGAATTATGAATTCTTAAATTTTTTAAATGCAGAAATGAAGAAAGAACACACATTTTTCATATACTAGAAAGAATAAATTCTATGCCTTATATTTAATGAGTAATTAAAGAAAAAAACACTTAAGCTGTTATGGCTTATTGAAATTTAAAAAAATAAAAAGCTTAGGTCGAGTTAGGTTGTTATGGTATATTAAGAAAGACCGATTCAAATTTCTTTTCTCGACTTAGGTCGTTATTCCCTGTGTGAGATTGTGGGAAAAAATTTCCTATGTTGACTTAAGTTCTTTTTCCTTATCAATAAACCAATGTATTTATTGACTTAAGTTAATTTTCCATATGTTTTCCTTTTGTCGTGAAAGTATCATACAAGTAAAGGAAAAGTTTTTAATTTGAATATTTTATCTATTCAAACTTTTAGTATGTACCCATAAGTTTAAATTATGTATTGTACATCATTGATTCAATTTTGAGCCAAATCGATATTTTAGTATCTTCTGATTTGTCAAGACCTGTTAAATCGGGATAAGTGTTTGGCACGTAAATATTGGATCCAAGATTGTCATAGACTAAAAATCATGATTTGATTTTTTAAGTCTATGAAATCCTTTTATTATCGTGAAAGAAATTGTTTAGATTTAAAAAAGGCTGTCATCTCTTTTTTACTTTAAAAAATTTGAAAACTAAACTTCATCTTTGTGCAAAAATTCTGTGTAGGACAATTGATTGCAGCTTTTATAGTAAAGTAGCCACCGAACCGAGTTGCTAGTTTTTTTGTTGCCATCTTCATCTGTTCGTTTCCAGGAAAATTTAGATCTATAAAGTTTGTCGAAATCAAAAAATCGTTCTCGATTTTTGTCTCAATTTAATCAGTCTTATTTCCAACGCTGTTAACGAAATAAAACCAATCACTTGGCGTTAACATTTGGACCTTCGTTTTGTTCATACTAAGCTAATTGAGATCGTGGTCGCTGTCACATTAATTTGTAAGCATTGGTTCAATGATCGATGAAGGTCAAAGCCTTAAGTTTTAAAGTGTTGGGGTTTTATTGCTTCTTTTTTCGTTGCGCTTTGCTTAGGCTTTATCGAAATTATTTTTTTTTTGTTCAATCAATGCGAAATTTTCATTTTCGGACTCGTTAACCTTTTTTTTCAAAGCAAAAGAACACATGTCTACTTTCGGGGTGGGGCATTATACTTTTTGCCGATAAATCTGAACATTTTAAAGTATGTATTTTGATAAGCTTGCAAGATTTAAAGATAATGATTTATAATGGATGGACATTGATGTAAAACTTAAGTTATCAGTTAAATGTTTTGTACACGAGTCCCTTCGAATGAAGTGGTTTTCATGTGCAGTAAACCTCCAAATATGTCGTTTTCTTCTTCTTATTGATGGGAGCATGTTTTCCTCTGATATTCTGAATTTATTTATTTTAAGAAGAATAGAAGATTAAAAGAAGCTCTCAGAAGAAAATATTTTTTACAAAAAACATTAAAAATATTTTCGTATTCTTCATACTACGGTCGCGTTTTGGCTTCCAGTTAATTGTGTACACCAAGGTGTCAAATTTTGTATCTTCAATGTTTTTGAGGGAAGCAATATCTACATAAAATTCTTTGGCTATAGTTTCCTAATGACCAGTAGCTGTCGAACTACACTTCAAGTTTTCCAAATTTAATTCTCTCGCTGCATTTACTTCTACAAATATAAAAATGATAGCAAGCCCTAGCCTTAACAGTCTTTCTGATGATTGGAAGTTTAACCCGACACATTTAACATTTAGGTCTTGCAAACGTTTCTTCTATTTGAGCTCTCAGAAATTGAATTACTAGACTGTCTTAATAAATTATTAATATTATTATTGTTTATTAATCCAACAATAAATGTACAGAAAAATAGTTTATATCAGCTGGAGCGGCTTGGGCTTGCTACTGAAATAAATTCAAATTTGGATATTTCACTGAATCATTTGAGTGTATATATTCCGGTTTATTAAAAAAAATTACCATCAAATCATCAAATCGAGATCATTTTCAACGTTCTCAGTTTCATGTATGTACACTGTACATAATTGAATAGTTCACCTGAACAACAAAAAATTATATGCATATCTTAACACAAACCTTAGAATTGTATTAAATATTAAAAGTTTTGTTGCTATAAGTAATGACTTAAAAAGAAGAGTAATTGGATCAAGTCAACATCAAAAGTTTGGCCGTTCATTGATGACTGTGTTTCGTTATATTCAGTTCAAAATATGGAAACATTTTTGTTTGGTTTAATTGTAATAAAACTAATAATATTATATTTTGATTTAAAGCAAAAATGCATTTCTAAAAGTACACTCAATGACAATGTACAAATCATGAAAACAGAGACTGGCAGCATGAATGTTTTAATTTCATTCCATTTTCTTTGCGAACAAACTGATCTCTATTATTACATTGTCATGTACTAAAAATAATAGACAATAATTTTCCTAAGCCTAGTAGGAAAAAAAATTACTCAATGTAAGATAAATTCTTAAGACTTCTTATTTTGATATTTCTTTTTGAATTTGAAACCTAACATTTATTTTAGAACAAATGAAAAGTAAATATGTTGTAACGAGTACTTTATCTTATTAAGTAATACCTATATTAATTTTGTTAGTAAGGAACTGCCACAATGTGATATCAGCTCCTAAATACATCTCATAACTATGTATATCGTGTATATCAGAGTGGTAATACATAATTATTTTGTTGTAATTTGTAAGCATCCTTGCTAGTTCCATTATTTGCACAGCTCATTTTCGGTATCTACGCACTTCTTTAATTAAACCTTTCAATTTTAAACAGCACTTACACTACAGATGCGACTGTTCGTAATAACCTATCTTCACTTACGACTCATTTTTACGGTAAACTGATTAAGGCAAAAGAACATAAGTCAACTTAGATTTGTGATTTTTTAAATTTAAACACGGCATAACGGCCTAACTCGATTTATGATTTTCATACAATTATAGTCTGGTTAGCCAAAAGCACTTATGTTCAGTTAAGTTTGTCAAAAAATAGATTTGCGATTTGCCATAACAACCTAACTCAAGTTGAGAAAAGTAAATATTTGTTTTACTTTAGGGAATAAGAGCCTATGTTAACATAAGAAAAATGAAAACTAAGCGTTTTTAATTCTTGGCAAATTCAAAATTCCTTAACTTGACTTATGTTTTTATTCCTTATTATATTTTTTTGTTAATGGAAAATAATATAAACTTATCTTAAGTTATGAAACCGCCGTTGTATTTTTATGGAGTTAAGTTGTTATGGCAAATTATAATTTTTGAAAAGCGAGTTAGGTTGTTAGGTTTTTTGTTTATAACTTTTGTTTAAAAAAAGATACAGACGTAAAAAATTGAGTGGACATAGATTTTTATATTCTCAGCACGATTATAGTAAAAACTCAATTTCGTCATAACTCGAGTTAGGCGGTTATGGTTTGTGGCCACAGAATTAAAGAATGAATTGAATGTTTTTTCATGAAAACGCAGATGTTATATAGCCAAAAGGTACGACATCAGCTGAGACTTTAAAAGCGATAACTCCATTTAATATCTTAGTCTGGGTGGAGGTAAACGTCGCCGACAGTTTTTAGCAGGTGTACAAGCTTATAAAACTCCAGCTTGAACGGCGTGTAAGGAGTGCTTCTTTTATGCATTGAAGAGGATAAAAACGTACTTTCGAAGTACTCATGGTCACAAGAATTTGAGCTATTCGGCTCTTATGTCTAAAGAAAAGGTTCTTTTAAAAGAATTAAAAGCAAGTGACGAAATTTATAATCAAGTCATCGAAAGTTTTGCTACCGTTGAACGACGAAACGAATTAATGCATCGATACATTTTTAAACATTTTATCTTATGTTATTAATTTATAAAGTATTGCTTGTGTTTTGTTTACCTTATTATTAAAATTAAAAAAAAAATAAATTAAAAACTACAATTTTTTCCTCACACCATGGCGCTAACCCAATACTAAAGATCAGGAATCGCCACTGACATACAAACGTATATGTACCTATATTTTTATTAAAGAAAATAGCTTTTACATTTGTACATACTGTAATATTTTTGCTAGGTTCTTTAAATAAAACTTATTACTCCTTTTAGAATTTCTTCTTTATTTAAACTTTTCAAATCAAAACAATAAGCAAACTTTGTAAGCAACTCCAAAACTTTTATTCAAACTTAAATCACACTTCTTTAATTACACTTTCCACAATCCAATAGTTCAGCTTTGCACACTTTCATAATCGAAAATAAACTGTGTCCCGCTCACCGTGAACACTTCCTTATATACTCAAATTAGTTATTCTCGAAGGTTCTTGTCTAGAATGTTCTATTTGCTTGGAATAAGGGAAATTCATATGGAGGTTCTTCTTCAAAATGTTCTAGTTGTTTGGCATAAGGGGAAATTTATATGACATTGGAAAAGATCTTCTTTTTTGTTCCTTCATAAAGCAGATATGTAATTCTCAACAGATGGCGCTGTAGGAGTATAAAGCTCTGTTCGCAACATTGCCCCCTTCTTAAGATTGTTCGTCCCGAACAACTCTATCTCCAGCTTCGGCACTGTATCGGTGCAGTCGATCGCTATGCACAACTTTTAACTTTCCTCTTAACCCTCTTTGAATTCGGTAAACGACATCATTGATTTTCGTGACGACAGTATAAGGGCCTTCCCAGTTTTGTTGAAGCTTCGGCGACAATACCATTTGACGATGTGGATTATACAGCCATACACGATCTCCTACTTGGAATCCTCTCGGGTTTGCTCTTGTGTCGTACCTTGTCTTCATTCGATCGCTGTAAGTGCTCATTCTAGTCCTGGTCCTTTCGTGGATGTCGATTAGCCTCTCTTTTAGGTCACTCACGTAATCCCCTGTTTCCTGAGACTCTTGTGGTGGCTGTCCAAACCTTATCTCACTAGGCAGCCGTATGCTTCTTCCGAACAGGATTTCAGATGGTGTTTGTCCTGTTGAGCTATGTATTGCACTTCGGTAGGCCATCAAAAATAGTGGTATGTGCCTATCCCAGTTTCTTTGGTAGTCGCCTATGACTTTAGTGAGGTGCTCTTTTAAGGTCCTGTTGAATCTCTCAACCATTCCATCAGATTGCGGGTGAAGTGGTTTGGTTCTCGTTTTTTTAATGCCAAGGAACGCGCAGACCTCTTGGAATATGTTCGATTCGAAGTTTCTTCCTTGGTCGGAATGAAGTTCCATAGGCACACCGAACCTGCTTACCCAGCTAAACACAATCTTGTCGGCCACGGTCTTGGCTTCTTGGTTCGGGATAGCGTATGCCTCAGGCCATTTGCTGAATTAATCTATTACCACCAGAATGTATTTGTTTCCAGCATTCGTTTCCGGAAATGGGCCAGCCACATCAACAGCAATCCTTTCAAACGGTGAGCCAACATTATATTGCATCATTTTTCCTTGCAGTTTTCTACTAGGGTCAATGGTTACAGCACAAGCGTCACAATTTCGGCACCACTTTTCAACGTCGTCTCTTGCATGCAACCAGTAGAATCGTTGTATCACTTTTTCTAACGTCTTGTTGACTCCCAAATGGCCTCCTGAAGGTCCATCATGCATTTCTCGAAGAACCTCTTTAATTTTTGATTGAGGTAGCAGAAGCTGCATCACATAGGACTTAACATCAGCGGACTCCCATTTTCGCCTAAGAACACCTTCTTACGCATGAAGTGAGTCCCATTGTGCCCAATAGGCTTTTAAAATTGGACTCCTATCGGAAATGTCATTCCATGCGGGTTTTTCATCATGTTCCTTCCATGCGAGAAGAGGTTCAATGTCGGGGTCTTCTTGTTGAGCAGATCTTATTTCTTCATTGCTCCATCCACAAATGGGGCAGCCCTTATTCGCAGAATGTTGATGGATTCCTTTTCTTCTTGTCGCATGCAATGCTTGCAATCTATTTTACAAGGCCTTCGTGATAGTGCGTCGGCATTTGAATGCAGCTTTCCCCTTCGGTGTTGAATTTCGTAATCGTAAGTCTGCAGTCTTTCTATCGACCTTGCGACTTGTCCTTCTGGGTTCTTGAATTTCAACAACCAGTTAAGAGCACCATGATCGGTTCGTAGAAGAAACTTCTGTCCATAGATGTATTTGTGGAAGTGTTTCGTTGCCAAGATGAGTGCCAAGAGTTCTCTTCTGGTCACACAGTAGTTCCTTTCGGTCTTCGACAGTACTTTGCTGAAATAGGCGACAACCTTTTCTTCGCCATTGTGCACTCGTGACAGAACAGCGCCGACTCCCACGTTGCTTGCATCAGCATCGATGATAAAAGGCTTGCCTGGAGTTGGATAGATCAGCACCGGAGTATTGCATAGACGGTATTTCAGTTCTTGGAAGGCTTTTTCACATTCACCTGACCATCTAAACTGCTTGTTCTTTTCCGTAAGCTGATGCAAACTCTTCGCAATTCCGGAAGAGTTCTTTACAAAACGTCTGTAATAAGTAGCAAGACCAAGAAAACTTCGTAGTTGATGTTTGTCCTGTGGTGTTGGCCAATTTTTGACGGTGTCAACTTTTTCAGGATCGGTCTTGACTCTTTGGGACGAGATGGTATGTCCCAAATACTTTACTTCAGTCTGGAACAGTGCATATTTTTCCGGGTTCAGTTTAAGGTTAGCCTCTCGAAGTCTCTGGAACACACCCTTTAGGTTCTTACAGTGTTGGTCGTATGTCTTTCCATAAACGATAACATCATCCAAGTAGACAAGACAAGTTTTCCACGTCAGACCCTGAAGGACGCACTCCATAAAACGCTCAAATGTTGCCGGAGCGTTGCAAAGACCAAACGGCATCACTTTGAACTGCCAGAGCCCATTACCTGTGGAGAACGCTGTCTTTTCTCGATCTTCAGGGTGAATTTCAACTTGCCAATATCCACTTTTCAAGTCCAGTGTTGAAAACCAGTGTGCTCCTTCCATCGGTAGTCAACACAAAACCGTGTACTTCCGTCCTTCTTTTTGACTAGGACTACTGGTGACGCACAAGGACTCTTGGAGTTCTCAATCAAACTTTCCTTTTTATGGTAGTAATCATTTCCTCAGTTTCACCTTGTTTGGACAGTGGCAGACGTCTTGCGGGCTGACGAATGGGTCTTGCATCTCCTGTATTTATTCGATGCTGCACCATTTGTGTCCTTCCATATTTTCCGTTTGGTGAAGCGAAAATGTCAGCATACTCGTTCAGAAGGCTTTCTGCCATTTTAACCTGATGTTGGTCTAGGTTAGATGAATTGAGTATCTTTGCCTTGATGCTATTGAGCTCCTCAGGGTTTAATGTCTTTCTCGGTGTTTCAGCGTCAATTCGTGTTATGGCTGCGACAGTTTCGCACTTACCGATAACTTCTCCTTTCGCTAACTTTACATCGTACGGTTTGGTGTTAAGTATCCGTACGGGGACCATATTGTTCTTCGGAGCCACAAGTGTCTTCCCAATGATGACGTTTTGGGAAGAACAATCTGGGCCTGGTTCCACCATTAGGTATCGATGGCGTCCACACTCACCTTCTACTTTTGTCCAAACGAATACCTCAGAAGAAGTAGGAATAATCACGTCTTCTTTGATGACAGTCCTTAGGGTTGTTGTTCTTTCGTGCCCATAGATCATTGGAATATCTGTATTCCAGTATTTGAGTACCTGGTTGCCAATATCCAAAATTACTCGATGTTATTTCATGAAGTCCATGCCAATGATGCATTTGTCACATATATCTGCCACCAAAAATTTGTGTGAGAATTCTAGATCTGCAATTCGAATTCTAAGTCGGACTTCACCATAAACCCTAGCTGCTTCTCCTGTGGCAGTACTTAGACGGTAACTAGTGGTGTTGTGTAGCCAATTCAGGTGAACTAGGTCTTGACGCACAATGGAGGCTGTGGCACCGGTGTCGATGGTGACCACACGTTTGTTGCCATTTAAAGTTGCCTCGACAGTCAGACTTCTATTGTCTGGCTTAGTTTGAGAGACCTGGATGGTGTTTCTGGGGCCATCGATACCAGAAACCAGCTTCTGCCCCTCGAAGTTGGTTCTTACTCGTTTCCCTGTTGGGAAACTGTTCGGGAAGTAACACTGATGTTATTGTTACCTTGTTCTGGGTTTGAAACTCCGTGTCCACAATGTTGACAAGCTCTTCTTGGTAGTAATCGGCATTGACGCTGTAAATGTCCGGTCTTGTTGCAATTCCAGCACTTTGCAAGTCCGTTTCGTTGGTTCCTTTCGACATCAGTTCTTTGGCATGAGCATTCTTCGACGATGGCTTCTCTAATGTCGATTTCCTTTACACACTAGGGATTTTAGGGATTTAGATCCCTTGCCAAATTTTGCCTTTTCAGAGTGCGTATTTCGTATACATGTAAATCCCTCTCCAAATACGGATTCAAAAGATTTGATCTCTGTAAAAAAAAAATCGATTTTTTTGGTGTGAAGGAACGTAAAATCTGTCGTAAAAGTCAAATTTTGCCAAGGGATCGCAATCCCTAAAACCCCTAGTGTGTAAAGGAAATCGACATTAGTCGATGTACTCCAAAGATGCTTGCTCTGCTGCTTCCATTGTCAGGGCAAACGCTAATGTTTCAGAAAGCGTTCGTTTTCCAGCAGTTCGCACGGCCCTTTGAAGATGTATGTCGGAAATGGCGCGAACAAATGCCTCAACTGCAAACTGGTTACAGATTTCCTCTTCAACATCTGGATATGCAAGATGAACAAGCCTTTCAATGTCCGCTTGCAGTTGTTGTAGAGTTGCGCCCCTCTTCTGAACTCTGGAATTGAGTTGCACTTTGAAGACTTCTTTCATATGGCTGTTACCAAAGCGTTTGTCTATAGCCAAAACCAAGGAATTGAAGTCGCCGCTCTTATCTGCTGGTATAGTTTGCAACAACTCAGCAGCTGCTCCTCTAAGAGCAAGAGTTAAGGCTATTTACTTGTCAGCCTCATCTCAGCCATTTGTTGTGGAAGCTGCCTCGAATTGCTTCTTGTATATAGACCAAGAAGTTTGTCCGTCAAAGGTTGGAGGTTGCGTCTCCTTTTTCCTCAAGGTTTCTCTAGAACTTTCCCGAATCTTTATATTTCGAATGCGATCTAGCCCTTTTGAAAACGTCTCCATTTTGTTGTCGACCTGATTCTTTAGCAATGAAACACGTTCATCAAGTGCAGACACATTATTCTCGATGTTAACAAGCTTGCCTTCTAGCATGTTTCTCTGCTCTTCGAGAAGGTCTTTTTGTTCGCTATTCTGTTTGTCAAGGCGTTCGAGGATATTCTTTTGTTCATTTTTCTGTTCATTTCGTTGCTCTTCGAGACGTTCGAGAACATTCTTTTGTTCATTGAAACGTTCGTTTTGTTCATTTCGTTGCTCTTCGAAACGTTGAAGCAGAAGACTAATCATATTTGAAACATCTACATTTTTACTTACGTCTGCTTCCTCAGCGTCAGCTTCAAAGACGAAGATGTCCGGGTCTTCATTTTGCTGTTTCAAATATTCGGCCAAACGCAGAACAAGCTCATTTTTCGATCCTGCTCTAGAAAGTTCTCGCTTGCTTAATTCACTTTTCAGCTCATTACAGTTGAGCTCCTTTAGTAACTTGCTCATTTTTATTATTATTATTTTTTTTTCGCACAATTCACTGGACAATAAGTTTTATTCCACTTTTCTGACACCAATGTAATATTTTTGCTAGGTTCTTTAAATAAAACTTATTACTCCTTTTAGAATTTCTTCTTTATTTACTTTTCAAATCAAAACAATAAGCAAACTTTGTAATCAACTCCAATACTTTTATTCAAACTTAAATCACACTTCTTTAACTACACTTTCCACAATCCAATAGTTCAGCTTTGCACACTTTCATAATCGAAAATAAACTGTGTCCCCCTCACCGTGAACACTTCCTTATATACTCAAATTAGTTGTTTTCGAAGGTTCTTGTCTAGAATGTTCTATTTGCTTGGAATAAGGGGAAATTCATATGGAGGTTCTTGTTTAGAATGTTCTAGTTGTTTGGAATAAGGGGCAATTTATATGACATTGGAAAAGAGCTATTTTTTTGTTCCTTCATAGAGCAGATATGTAATTCTCAACAGATGGCGCTGTAGGAGTATGAAGCTCTGTTCGCAACAATACCTATCTATGTATATAAAATAATATAGAAGAAATTTGGTATGGTAAAAAATAATTTTGATTACAAAAGAAAAAAATATTTGTATGCGTTGATAGGCTGGCATTTATATAAATAAAAATTTTCACTCGCTTAGAAAATTCAAATTAATTAAAAAAAATTTGAATAAATAGAATAAAATTATTGTTGACATAATATTTGAAACAAAAATCAGATACCTTTTTTTGGAAAAAATATAAATACATATGTATGTACCTGCTTATAAAGAATTTTAGAAAAATAAAAAAAAGGAAATTTAGTTAATCAATTTTAAAAATTTATTGATGCACCCCACATAAATTTTTTTTTAATAAAAATAAACTTTCACAAAAAAAAGTTTTTATCCATATATTTTCTAAAAAGTAAGATATTTGGCGTGCCAATTTTAAACAAACAAATATTTCTTTTCACGTTTGTTTATGAATTTTGGTCAAATTTGGAAATTATTAATTCATTAAAATAAAAAAAAGTTATAACTGTTTTCTTTCATCGTGACCTTCTTATTTTTAAAATTGATGTTTGTTCTAAATTCAGGGCAAATCGCCAACCGAATACTTAAGAGGCCTACGCCCAAAATATTGAGAAAAACGTGAAATTGGGCAAATTCGTGCAAGGTTTGTGAAGTCAATGCAAGTCGTATTGAAATAAAATAAATTACATATGAAAGAATTACATTTTATCTTGAAAAGCGTCGAGCCACTTTTTTAATTTTTTTATATTTTTCTTATTTAATTTTAATATTCCGGTTGCTTCTTTCGTTTAATTCCACAAAACTGCAAAAGTTGTGCAAGGTTTGTGAGAAATTGAAGTGGAAAACTTATAATATTTTTAAGTCATTTTAAAGGTAATGAAGAGACTTAGAAGTGCGTCGGAGCGGATTTTTAATTTTGGGCTCTATTTTTGAATAATCATCTTTTGAAAAACATTAAAATTGCTCATTTTCCAATGCATTTTTTAATGTGTAGTTATGTGAAAAGATCATCATAACTTTCCTAAAATGACATAATGCTTTCTGAAATTGTTTATATTAAAAAAAAGTAATCAAAAAGTAACTTTTTATTGCAAAATAACACATTTTATAAAAGCCTTTTTTTTGCACAAAAGTCGTTACTTTTGTTTACTGGCTGTTTTTAGTTCATCTATTTGCCAAAACGTGGTTTTTTTCGAAGATAGCTATTTTTTGTTGGAACTGAAGCAAAAAGAAGTATGACGAACATGAAAGGCGAGTAGGCTTTTGGGTATAGGAGAAGTTCAGTAAAGGGGTGGTGTAGAAGGGGAAGAAATGGATGTGAGCAGAACCACTGTGACGGTGGATGATAATAATTTGAGGTGGTATAGGCATTGATGTTTTTTATCAACAGCAAACACTTTTTTATCGATTCGTTAAAAAAAAAGTTCATTTTAGGAATTCCGAATAAGGTCCAATATTTCGTCTAACAAAACTTGTGCTGAAACAATAAAAGGATATTGAATAGACTTAGCCTACAATATAAGTTGAATGCTGTCTAAACATTTTGAATTCTGTATATCTTGTGAATTTTGTTGTTGAATTTTTCAGTTTTGTCTGAAAATGTTTCGTAAATTGGGTTCCAAATAGTGGATGCATAAGAGTATACTACAAAAAAGTGAGTAGTATAGTGCTATAAATATTTCAGATTTCTTAAAGAATCTACCTGTGCAGAAACTAAAACCTATGCTCCTGGCCTGATTAACTAAGAAGAAGTAGTAGTGTTTGTCAAACATTAGCTTAGAGTGAAACACAACAATAAGATCTTTTTGCTCATAAAATCTTGTCAATTCATTTTCATCCAATAGATAGTTAAAAACAATAGGATCCTTTTGAGGAGGGAAAGTCATAATTTTACATTTCTTGGTTTTCAAGAGAAGGGAATTTGAATCACACCATAAAGAGATAAAGAGTTATACCTAACTCCTTATCTATCAAATTGGTAAGTTATATTATGATTAAATATTTGGAAAATGTTTTTATAGTTTAATTTTAAAGATATTGGCGCAAAATTTTAAACGACTTTGTCTAACTTTTTCATAATTTACGATATGTTAGACAATTCTTTTTTTTTAGATATCTACTGTGATTATGCCTTTAAATATAGTAAACACTTTGTAATAATTAAAGAAATAAATTCATAATTTTGCTTTGTATAAATGTATTTGCAAACAGTAACTTAAATCCAACAAACTAACTAATGTTTTTTTTTTTGAATTAATTCTTTTGTAACGCTATAGTTTCAACTCAATAATGAATCAATGCAAGAATACACGTCAATTATTTCGACAGACGGCATATTATGTTATTGTTCTATTTGCTTTTATATACTTCTTATAATATTGTTGTATTTTCTAAATAAAGAATTTTATAATTATAATAGATAATAACAGATATATTTATCCATCGCCCGCTGCAATATTGAAACATTTAAGATCGAAGAGCACTTTTGAACAATTGTTTCGCATTTCTAATATTCAATCTACTTACAAAGCACATCTTTTAAAAAAATCAACTCCAATTTGTTTTGGTATGAAATGATAATAAATTGTTAATCTGGATAAAGTATACTTTTAAAAGATAAAGTAGCTACATATTTGCTACTGTTAAAGTTAGACGAGCTCTTTAACGTTAAAGTATAGTTTTGCGTTTAAAATTGACAAAAAGTCGGTTCTCGTTTTATAAACGATATTTACAGTCAAACCCCATTCTAAAATTGATTTAGAGTAGGTTTTAAATGTTTAAAATCTTGCGCAATTTTGTTTATGAAAATCATGTTTGTGGATTAAT
Source organism: Chrysotoxum bicinctum (assembly GCA_911387755.1). Taxonomy (NCBI): domain Eukaryota; kingdom Metazoa; phylum Arthropoda; class Insecta; order Diptera; family Syrphidae; genus Chrysotoxum; species Chrysotoxum bicinctum. The sequence continues at coordinate 116,501,393 of OU426987.1, forward strand.
TATTGAGTTGTAACGTTTCAGCTGATATCACACCTTCCTTCCAACCTATTCATGAACAAAATTTTAATTAGAAACATTTAAGTATACAATACATATCTACATACAATAATAAAATAAAAAAAAGATTGTACTTACTGCAATAATTAAGAATTTATACCAATTTTTCTTATGTATTTGAGCGATTTTTGTATTCGTGTTTTTTTTTTTAAATAAACAAAATCTATAATTGACCTTGCGCCCACTCTAGGACAAACATAATTTTTATGAATAAGAAAAGCTCACAAAGAAAGGATAATTTAATATTTTATTTTCTGAGAATATTGTATTCTGATTTAAAAAAGTAATTTTACTAAAAAGGGGTTGGGTAATGTCCTAAAAACTCTAATATCTCTTCTCAAAATTGCAAAAACTAATACCTGCCTTGAAATGAAAAAGTTGAAAATTTTAGCTCAAAAGTGAAAAATTTCAAGATTTTTCAATTAGAATGAATAATTCTCTCAAAATCCAATATTTGTCCAAATTATTAAAAAATATTAAATACGAGTACCTATTCGAAAAAAGGATATTCACCTCGTCGTTCGTCGCAATGCAAAATAAGATACAAACCGATTTCTTATTGTTGCGAACAGAGTTTTATACTCCTACAGCACCATCTGTTGGGAATTACATATCTGCTTTATGAAGGAACAAAACCAAAAAGCTCTTTTCCAGCAGTTCGCATCTAAATTTCTCCTTATTCCAAACTACTAGAACATTCTATCTCCATATAAATTTCCCCTCGTTCCAAGCAAATAGAATATTCTAGACAAGAACCTTCGAGAACAACTGGTTTGAGTATAAAAGGGAGTGTTCGCGGTGAACACAGGACAGTTTATTTTCGATTATGAAGGTGTGCAAAGCTGAACTATTGGATTGTGGAAAGTGTAATTAAAGAAGTGGATTTAAGTTGGAATAAAAGTATTAGAGTTGATTATAAATTGAGATTTATTGTTGGGATTTGAAAAGTGTAAATAAAGAAGAAATATTAGAAACAGTAATAAGTTTTATTTAAAGAACCTAGTAACAAGTATTACATTGGTGTCAGAAAAGTGGAATAAAACTTATTGTGCAGTGAAGTGTGCGAAAAAAAAAAAAATAATAATAATAAAAATGAGCAAGTTACTAAAAGAGCTCAACTGTAATGAGCTGAAAAGTGAATTAGGCAAGCGAGAACTTTCTAGAGCAGGATCGAAGAATGAGCTTGTTCTGCGTTTGGCCGAATATTTGAAACAACAAAATGAAGACCCGGACATTTTCGTCTTTGAAGCTGACGCTGAGGAAGCAGACGTAAGTAAAAATGTAGATGTTTCAAATATGATTAGTCTTCTGCTTCAACGTTTCGACGAGCAACGAAATGAGCAGAAAAACGAACAAAAGAATGTTCTCGAACGTCTCGAAGAACAACGAAATGAACAGAAAAACGAACAAAAGAATATTCTCGAACGCCTTGATAAACAGCATAACGAACAAAAAGACCTTCTCGAAGAGCAGAAAAACATGCTAGAAGGCAAGCTTGTTAACATCGAGAAGAATGTATCTGCACTTGATGAACGTGTTTCATTGTTGGAGAATCAAGTCGACAACAAAATGGAGACGTTTTCAAAAGAGTTAGATCGTATTCGAAATATAAAGATTCGGGAAAGTTCTGGAGAAACATTGAGGAAAAAGGAGATGCAACCTCCAACCTTTGATGGACAAACTTCTTGGTCTATATACAAGAAGCAATTCGAGGCAGCCTCCACAACAAATGGCTGGGATGAGGCTGACAAGTATATAGCCTTAACTCTTGCTCTTAGAGGAGCAGCTGCTGAGTTCTTGCAAACCATACCAGCAGATAAGAGCGGCGACTTCAATTCCTTGGTTTTGGCTATAGACAAACGCTTTGGTAACAGCCACATGAAAGAAGTCTTCAAAGTGCAACTCAATTCCAGAGTTCAGAAGAGGGGCGAAACTCTACAACAACTGCAAGCAGACATTGAAAGGCTTGTTCATCTTGCATATCCAGATGTTGGTGAGGAAATTTGTAACCAGTTTGCAGTTGAGGCATTTGTTCGCGCCATTTCCGACATACATCTTCAAAGGGCCGTGCGAACTGCTGGAAAACGAACGCTTTCTGAAACATTAGCGTTTGCCTTGACAATGGAAGCAGCTGAGCAAGCTTCTCAGGGAGTACATCGACTTAGAGAAGCCATCGTCGAAGAATGCTCATGCCAAAGAACTGATGTCCAAAGGAACCAACGGAACGGACTTGCAAAGTGCTGGAATTGCAACAAGACCGGACATTTACAGCGTCAATGTCGATTACCACCAAGAAGAGCTTGTCAACATTGTGGACACGGAGTTTCAAACCCAGAACAAGGTAACAATAACACCTGTGTTACTTCCCGAACAGTTTCCCAACAGGGAAACGAGTAAGAACCAACTTCGAGGGGCAGAAGCTGGTTTCTGGTATCGATGGCCCCAGAAACACCATCCAGGTCTCTCAAACTAAGCGAGACAATAGAAGTCTGACTGTCGAGGCAACATTAAATGGCAACAAACGTGTGGTCACCATCGACACCGGTGCCACAGCCTCCATTGTGCGTCAAGACCTAGTGCACTTGAAGTGGCTACACAACACCAATAGCTACCGTCTAAGAACTGCCACAGGAGAAGCAGCTAGGGTTTATGGTGAAGTCCGACTTAGAATTCGAATTGCAGATCTAGAATTCTCACACAAATTTTTGGTGGCAGATATATGTGACGAGTGCATCATCGGAATGGACTTCATGAAAGAACATCGAGTAATTTTGGATATTGGCAACCAGGTACTCAAATACCAGAATACAGAGATTCCAATGATCTATGGGCACGAAGGAACAACAACTCTAAGGACTGTCATCAAAGAAGATGTGGTTATTCCTACTTCTTCTGAGGTATTCGTTTGGACAAAATTAGAAGGTGAGTGTGGACGCCATCGATACCTAATGGTGGAACCAGGCCCAGATTGTTCTTCCCAAAATTTCATCATTGGGAAGACACTTGTGGCTCCGAAGAACAATACGGTCCCCGTACGGATACTCAACACCAAACCGTACGATGTAAAGTTAGTGAAAGGAGAAGTTATTGGTAAGTGCGAATCTGTCGCAGCCATAACACGAATTGACGCTGAAACACCGAGAACGACATTAGACCCTGAGGAGCTCAATAGCATCAAGGCAAAGATATTCAATTCAGCTAACCTAGACCAACATCAGGTTAAAATGGCAGAAAGCCTTCTGAATGAGTATGCCGACATTTTCGCTTCACCAAACGGGAAATATGGAAGGACACAAATGGTGCAGCATCGAATAAATACAGGAGATGCAAGACCCATTCGTCAGCCCGCAAGGCATCTTCCACTGGCCAAACAAGGTGAAGCTGAGGAAATGATTACCACCATGAAGAAGGATGGTTTGATTGAAAACTCCAAAAGTCCTTGGGCGTCACCAGTGGTCCTAGTCAAAAAGAAGGACGGAAGTACACGGTTTTGTGTTGACTACCGAAGGTTGAATGACGTAACCAAGAAAGACAGTTACCCCTTGCCAAGAATTAGTGACACCTTAGATGCGATGGAAGGAGCACACTGGTTTTCAACACTGGACTTGAAAAGTGGATATTGGCAAGTTGAAATTCACCCTGAAGATCGAGAAAAGACAGCGTTCTCCACAGGTAATGGGCTCTGGCAGTTCAACGTGATGCCGTTTGGTCTTTGCAACGCTCCGGCAACCTTTGAGCGTTTGATGGAGTGCGTCCTTCAAGGCCTGACGTGGAAAACTTGCCTTGTCTACTTGGATGATGTTATCGTTTATGGGAAAACATACGACCAACACTGTAAGAACCTAAAGGGTGTGTTCCAGAGACTTCGAGAGGCTAACCTTAAACTGAACCCAGAAAAATGTGCACTGTTCCAGACTGAAGTAAAGTATTTGGGACATATCATCTCGTCCCAAGGAGTCAAGACCGATCCTGAAAAAGTTGACACCGTCAAAAATTGGCCAACACCACAGGACAAACATCAACTACGAAGTTTTCTTGGTCTTGCTACTTATTACAGACGTTTTGTTAAGAACTTTGCCGGAATTGCGAAGAGTTTGCATCAGCTTACGGAAAAGAACAAGCAGTTTAGATGGTCAGGTGAGTGTGAAAAAGCCTTCCAAGAACTGAAATATCATCTATGCAATGCTCCGGTGCTGATCTATCCGACTCCAGGCAAGCCTTTTATCATCGATGCTGATGCAAGCAACGTGGGAGTCGGCGCTGTTCTGTCAAAAGTGCACAATGGCGAAGAAAAGGTTGTCGCCTATTTCAGCAAAGTACTGTCGAAGACCGAAAGAAACTACTGTGTGACCAGAAGAGAACTCTTGGCACTCATTTTGGCAACGAAACACTTCCATAAATACATCTATGGACAGAAGTTTCTTCTACGAACCGATCATGGTGCTCTTAACTGGTTGTTGAACTTCAAGAACCCAGAAGGACAAGTCGCAAGGTGGATAGAAAGACTGCAGACTTACGATTACGAAATTCAACACCGAAGGGGAAAGCTGCACTCAAATGCCGACGCACTATCCCGGAGACCTTGTAAAATAGATTGCAAGCATTGCAGGCGACAAGAAGAAAAGGAATCCATCAACATTTTGCGAATAAGAGCTGACCCCATTTGTGGATGGAGCAATGAAGAAATACGATCTGCTCAACAAGAAGACCCCGACATTGAACCTCTTCTCGCATGGAAGGAACATGAAGAAAAACCCGCATGGAATGACATTTCCGATAGGAGTCCAATTTTAAAAGCCTATTGGGCACAATGGAACTCACTTCATGTGCAAGAAGGTGTTCTTCGGCGAAAATGGGAGTCCGCTGATGGTAAATCCTATGTAATGCAGCTTGTGTTACCTCAATCGGAAATCAAAGAGGTTCTTCGAGAGATGCATGATGGACCTTCAGGAGGCCATTTGGGAGTCAATAAGACTTTAGAAAAAGTGAGACAACGATTCTACTGGTTGCATGCAAGAGACGACGTTGAAAAGTGGTGCCGAAATTGTGAAGCTTGTGCTGCAACCAAAGGCCCTGGTAGAAAACTGCAAGGAAAAATGATGCAATATAATGTTGGCTCACCGTTTGAAAGGATTGCTGTTGATGTAGCTGGCCCATTTCCGGAAACGAATGATGGAAACAAATACATTCTGGTGGTAATGGATTACTTCAGCAAATGGCCTGAGGCATACGCTATCCCGAACCAAGAAGCCAAAACCGTGGCCGACCAGATTGTGTCTAACTGGGTAAGCAGGTTCGGTGTGCCTATGGAGCTCCATTCTGACCAAGGAAGGAACTTTGAGTCGAACATATTCCAAGAGGTGTGCGCGTTCCTTGGCATTAAGAAAACGAGAACCACACCACTTCACCCGCAATCTGATGGAATGGTCGAGAGATTCAACAGGACTTTAAAAGAGCACCTCACTAAGGTCGTAGGCGACTACCAAAGAAACTGGGATAGGCACATACCACTATTTTTGATGGCCTATAGAAGTGCAGTACATAGCTCAACAGGACAAACACCATCTGAAATCCTGTTCGGAAGAAGCATACGGCTGCCTAGTGAGATAAGGTTTGGACATCCATCACAAGAGTCTAAGGAAACAAGGGATTACGTGAGTGACCTACAAGAGAGGCTAATCGACATCCACGAAAGGACCAGGACTAGAATGAGCGCTTACAGCGATCGAATGAAGACAAGGTACGACACAAGAGCAAACACGACAGGATTCCAAGTAGGAGATCGTGTATGGCTGTATAATCCACATCGTCAAAAGGGATTGTCGCCGAAGCTTCAACAAAACTGGGAAGGCCCTTATACTGTCGTCACGAAAATCAATGATGTCGTTTACCGAATTCAAAGAGGGTTAAGAGGAATGCTAAAAGTTGTGCATAGCGATCGACTGCACCGATACAGTGCCGAAGCTGGTGATAGAGTTGTTCGGGACGAACAATCTTAAGAAGGGGGCAATGTTGCGAACAGAGCTTTATACTCCTACAGCACCATCTGTTGGGAATTACATATCTGCTTTATGAAGGAACAAAACCAAAAAGCTCTTTTCCAGCAGTTCGCATCTAAATTTCTCCTTATTCCAAACTACTAGAACATTCTATCTCCATATAAATTTCCCCTCGTTCCAAGCAAATAGAATATTTTAGACAAGAACCTTCGAGAACAACTGGTTTGAGTATAAAAGGGAGTGTTAGCGGTGAACACAGGACAGTTTATTTTCGATTATGAAAGTGTGCAAAGCTGAACTATTGGATTGTGGAAAGTGTAATTAAAGAAGTGGATTTAAGTTGGAATAAAAGTATTTGAGTTGATTATAAATTGAGATTTATTGTTTGGATTTGAAAAGTGTAAATAAAGAAGAAATATTAGAAACAGTAATAAGTTTTATTTAAAGAACCTAGTAACAAGTATTACATTATCATAACAAACATACCGAGCTTCATAATTAAGAGCTGCGCTTGCAGTAAAAAAAAACAAAAATAATTGCAATCTGTTTATACCGTACGTGGACTTTTATGTATACATCAAACCAATATCAGCCACAGGAGACGAGGAGAAAGCTAAACTTATCAAGAGCATCGAATATTTAAACAAAATTGCGAGTTCAATATGTGAATATTATTCAATCAGTGATTGTCAAACTTTTTTAAACTTAATTTATTTATTTTTTGTCTCATTTTATAAATTTATTCTTTTTCTAAACTAATTTATTTATTTATTTTTGGCTATAGAAATTTTTTCTATTACTTATTATTTTTGATTCTGTTTATTTTCTGAATATAACTTTTTACTTAAATGCTTAAATTTCTTTCAGTTGTTTCTTGTATATTAGCTAGAATGGGAAGTGGGTTTGTGGTCGCGAAGGTTGATTTGTCATGCATTCCTCATTGCATGTCTTTTCCAATGTTTTTACTGATTTATGATTGCTTCTCAATCTAGCTCATATTCCACGGGTGGATATAGTGATGGGATTTTACGTTCGATGATTAATATATTTAGCGAAAAAAAGAATGGTCTGTAAATTTGCCATATTAACGCGCAGAGTTTGTATCTGAAAATAGATGAGTTCAGGTATCTGTTTGAAGGGTCAAAGGTTGATGACGCACTGTACAGGTTAAATGGGTACATGCTTATTCGGGCTGATAGAAATAGTAGATTTATCTACGTGAGGGCATAACTTTTAAGTTCAGTTGCAGGTCCGGAACTGAAAGCGAGATGGAATATGTATTTATCAACTTAATATCGGGAGAAGATAACCTACTCTTAGGTGTCGTTTACAGACCTAACCGAAACATAAACATTACCCCACTTTTTACCCTCTTGGAAGATATATCTTTAAATGTTTCAAATGTTGTTTTAGTTGGTGATTTAAATAATAATTTATTAAAAGATCGTTCTCTCATTGAAAATATGAGGACATTTAATTTATTCCCGGTGAATACTTATGTTCCTACACATTTCTCTTCAAATACAAACACACTTTTGGATGTGTTCTTTGTTAGCAACTTAAACAGCGTATTATTTTATGATCAGCTTTCTGCACCGGCTTTTTCCAGGCATGATCTAATATATCTAACTTTTGATTTTGATGCAGATTATTCTCCTAAATCCTATGACTACCGAGATTTCAATCACATAGACTATGCTGCACTTGAGCAAAATACTCGAAGTATCGAATGGGAAAAAGTCTACGGCATAACATCTTTAACCGAGCAAATCGAATTCATTAACAACAATATCGTCAACCTTTTCAATCACCATGTCCCTATTGTTACCAAAACTGTTAACAACCATCACCACTCTTGGTTTACTGATGAAATTCGACAACTTCTGAAACAGCGCAATCTAGCCTATATTCGATGGAAACGCTTCAAGTTAAACGCGCTTCACAACATGTATCGCGTTTTGCGGAACAAAGTTGTATGCAAAATCCGGGTAGCTAAAACTCGCGTGTATAGCAGTCGCTTAAATTTGCCTATGAGTGGGCGACAACTGTGGAGGAACTTGCGAGAATTAGGAGTTGGTAAATAAAACCGAGTTCATGATGATGTTGATGTAAATCTACTCAACCATAACTTTACTACACTGCCGTTTCCGTCTCTGTATGGTGTCTCTTCAGAAGATTCGACACATAACTTAGATATTGAATCTTTAGATTTGCAGCAACGACTTTTCCAGTTTTCACGAGTTGAAAGTACTGATGTAGTAGAGTATTATTTCTATTAAATCAAATGCTGTTGGGATAGATGGAATTCATCCTGTGTTTGTTAAATCAATTCTTCTAGTTATCCTACCCTTTATTACACATACATTTAACACTATCCTAATGACAAGTGTTTTTCCTAGCCAGTGGAAGTTGGCTAAGTTAATTCCTTTACCCAAAAGTCCCAATAGTAATGAATACAGGCCGATTTCAGTTCTCTCTTTCTTTGCTAAAGTGTTCGAAAAAATTATGCAGAAGCAGATTAATGTTCATCTTAGATCCCAAAATATTCTTTCACCGATGCAATCTGGTTTTCGATCTAAGCACAGCTGCGTCACTGCTCTTATTAATGTCGTAGAAGATATCAGACAGACCCTTGATGAAGACCGTGTCACTTTTTTAGTGCTTCTCGATTTTTCTAAGGCATTTGACACGATAGATCACATTAATCTATGCAATAAACTCTTGTCGTTATACCAATTTTCTCCTTCTTCAGTGAGCTTGTTGCAATCGTATCTCTGCGATAGAAAACAAGCTGTCTCTGGTGCGAATAAGTTATCTGCTTTTCTTAGTACGACTCGCGGGGTCCCACAGGGCTCAATACTTGGACCTCTTCTCTTCTCGCTTTACATTAATGAGCTTCCAAAACAAATATTAACTTCATCGGTTCAAATGTATGCAGACGATGTCCAATTAATAATTATTCAAAAGTTGTCCCCTCGGTCTCATCGAAGATTGCGCTAACTCTATAAACCTGGATCTTCTTAATATTTTCTCTTGGTCTTTAAGAAATGGGTTGATTTCAAATCCACAGAAGTCGAAATGTTTAGTTATTAGATCTTTCGTATTTTCCCACCATACTCTTAAATAATTCTCCCAACCTTGGCATCATTTTTAATAGGACACTAAGTTGGGATACTCACATCAATGCGGAAGTTGGGAAAGTTTATGGTATACTTCGCATGCTAAGACCCACACAATATTTCACACCATTAAAAACGCGATTGTTGCTGGCAAAAACACTTGTTCTTCTTGTTCTTACCTACGGATGTGAACTATTCTGCAAAAGTGACGCAGCCAGTAGACGAAAAATGAATGTGGCCTACAATAACATAGTTCGTTATATTTATGACTTGAAAAGATACGACCAGATTTCAAATTTTTCAAGAAGAATTTATAATTTCTCCTTTGACAACTTGTTGCGCTACAGAACCTTAATTTTACTATTTAATGTGATTCAAACACGCCAACCTTGTTATCTATTTGACAGATTACGTATGACCTCTTCTTATAGATCGGAACAGCGCATTCATCTTCGTTTTTCTTGCCTGACCTCCGAACGCCAGTTCTTCATCAATGCAATCCGCTTGTGGAACGCCTTAGCACGGCATGTCACGAGGGTGCAGGGCATTGAAAACTTTCGTAAAGAGCTAAACATCTACTTTCAATCATATTCTGGATAATATAACCCTTTTTTATACTAATTATTAATTAATTATATCTTAATTTTTTACTGATTCGGTAATATTAGGTACTCGTAAATTCATAATTTATAAACAAACATAATGCTTATATAAAATTGTTCTATAATAGTTCTCATTTATTCTTATTTATTCTTAATCTTTCATTTCTTTTTTCTAAACTGTTTCATATTAAAGCTTATCACTAGTTAATAAGATACTATGTCTTAATGTGTAAGCATTCATCAATAAAGAAATACTAAATACTAATACTAACGATGATAGAGAGAACACGAAAAAATATTTTTTTTAAATAAAAAAATATATTTTTGAAAAATTAATGTGTTGAAAACGTTTGAGTGATTAATTTTTGAAAATATTTCCTAGAATCTTTATTGTTAAATACTTACAATTGGCATCCCAAATTTTTTTCTAGAACGATTTTAAAAAAATTTCTTATAAACAATATTAGTTTAAGAATAAAACGTTGTTTAAACTTTGTTCGTATAAATTCGAAGTTTTCGTGTTTATGATAATAAAATGTATAGTTTAGGAATTTTTATTTTATTTTTATAAGTTAAAAAGAAATCTAGGTGAAAGACCTTATAACTTTTTAATATTGATATTTCGTCAGCTGTACGTAAGTGCCCCATATACATAAAAATTATTCTTCAGAAAACGAATTTTAAGTTTTGAAAAATAATTCCGTTATTTTGTAGTTTACAATTACGACTTTTGAATTTTAATATACATTAATTGAAAACTCCTTTTTTGTATTTTGAAGTCCTGATATCATAAAACGTCACGGTCAGGGGCGAACGCAGAAAAAAATTCGGGGGGGGGGGGGGGCAAAAATAATTAAATACCTATTAGGTACCTAATGAAAAATTTTTTTATTGTTATAAATATGTTTTTTTGGTAGTATGCATATACAAAAAAAATTGATTTGTAGCTGGGTACAATATTTTATAAAATGAAATCCAAGCGCCTTGGTACTTTTGCCATTATATTTATAACCTCCTCATAATCAATCTCAACATCTCTATAGATGTTCAGCAACATCAAACCGTTCAGCCGCTCCTGCCCGGTTTTTACTCGCAGATAAGTTTTAAATCTGCGCAGACATGGAAAAGATCGCTCGCTTGAGGCCACAGATACCGGAAGTGTCGCGCCGATCTGCATAAAACGATGAACTCTTTTATATAAGGAGGAATCGCAAACATTTAAGGGGTCTATAAAGTTTTTGGGCCGTTTTTCATTTGGAATACCCAAACAATGTCTGCAACCATAGTTAATTTAATATTGACATAAGAAAATAAAAGAAATATATTTTTACCTGCACCACATTTTCATTTCGGCTAGAAAATCATCCAAACATCCTGTATCATCTGGCCATTCTTGACCAAATACCTTGACAGTCCTTATTATTTCTTCCTCTTCAAGCTTGTAACATTTTTCTGGTAAAATGTTTTGTATTTTGGAAAGCAATTCACGATGGTTAAGAAATCTATTTTTCAACTTCATCAATAAATGGTCCAAAAAAGGAACATAGACAGACCGACGAAAATATTCTTGCGGACCGCCTTCGTAACTGTCGCGGTTCCTCTGTTTTGCTACATTTCGCGGGACTACCAACTGCAAGTCCATTTTTTCAGCAATTTCCTTAGCTGCAGCAAAATTGTCACAAATTTAAGTTCGGAATTCTGTCGCATTTCAAGAATTTCTGCATAAAGATGGTTGGCATATTCTATGCAGCAGCTGAGATCGCATTCCGTTTTTTGTAAAAATTCACTTATGTTCTTCATAAGACTAAAAATTGATTACTGTAAGTGAAACAATAAACTGGGTATTGTGTATTGCTGTAAGTAAAGCGTACGGTTTGACTCCATAAGTTTTCAAATTTTTTTTCATCCAGGATCTCTAACGAGCAGCAGATATACAAATTCTCAACCCAGCGTGTTTCGCAAAATTTTAAAAGCCGTGTTTGTTTAGCTTTTGGACAAGACGCGTGTATTTGCTCTTTTAAAATTAAAGCTGCTTTGTTTGAAAGCCTGAACAAATTGACAACCTCTTAGATGGTTCCAATGCAATTTCGTATTGGTGGAATATTACAGGCGTGTGTAATGGCCAAATTCAAGTTATGGTTCGCACAGTGGATGTAAATTGCTTGTGAATATAATTCCCTAACTTTGGCAGCACAGCCATTGAATTTTCCACTCATTGCACGCGCCCCATCATAGCCTGAACAGAGAACAGTCAACGTGTTATATAATATATAATACTTTTATTCTAACAGACAGTTCTATTCAATTATTGACACTTACCTTGCCCCCTCATATTAGCTACATTGAGGCCCATATCCTTCATTGAAGTCAGCAACGTATTTGCAAGCCCTTTTCCAGTTACGTCTTCGACCGGGATAAAGCATAAACAGTCTTCGCGAATAAAATATCGATTGTCGATTGTATCAACATAACGAGCGCATATTGAAAATTGTTCAATCCCACTGACATCAGTGCTTTCGTCAGCAATAGCAGAGAAGTACCCAGATTTGTTGATACGTTGGACAATATTCATTGATATAATTTTTCCTCCAGCTTCAATTATCTCGTTTTGAATACGGAAGCTTATATATCTTACATTTGCCCCCGAACTATTTAAATGATCGGCCAAAACTTTATCACCACTTTCAATTGCGTAACGAAGTAACGCCCTAAAATTTCCATCATTTTCTTCCTACTTATCTTATGATAAAAGGCCCTGGTCCCGATGTCCTCTCAACGCTATCCTCCATTGCGTCTTTGTGATAACTTTTGTTTTAGTGCTCTCTAAACTTTTCAAGTGCTTTTTTCCACTCTCGCAACGCAGTCTGAATTAGTATATTTGTGTTCTGATGAGATCCTTTCCCCACGGACTTTAAAGCAAAAACGACGCAATAACGGCAGTAAGCGCCGTCTTCTGCTGCAGAAGAAGCCAACCACACAAAAGAGCGCAACCAAGAATGCTGAAATTTTAAATTTCTTTGGCCAGATATCGGATACTTAAAATCTACATTAGGAACCCAACAATTAACAATAACTTCATGTTTTTCATTATCGTTTAACTGCTTGCGACAAAAATTTGCAATGTCGTTTAAATAATTCTATGGATAAAATAATAAAGTTCCCTTTTTTGTAAAAACATATTTAAATCATAATTAAATAATGTTTTTGTCGTAAATTATACCCAGGTCATTGTCTCCTCGTAGGTATATAAGGCGTGTTTTGTTGACCTCCTCAATGTGAACATTAATTTACATTCCACCTTCAGCCATTTAGAGTTAGATACTGCAGTTCAAATGTGAAGTTAAATTGTTGTTGTTGGAATTTTCATTTGAAAATTTGCCTTAATGGGAAATATTTCTTAATGTTCACAGGTCAACAAAACACGTAAATTATTATCAAATTCAAATACATAGCATATTATTTAATATAATGTACCTATTAATTTCTTATTTTAAATCAAAATATTTTTATCGAAATACCGAGTGATCTATTTCTGTAACAACTAAATATTGTGTTTTTTTTAAATATAAGCACCGGAGCAAAGGGTGTTCTATTCAAGTGAGTGGCACTGCAGTACGTTAATCACAATATTACACACTTTCTTCGTTGGTATACTTTAAAATGCCAAGTTAATTTACACAGTTCCGTTAAATAAAGGCAATTAGAAGCACAAAAGGAGCAACAAAAAAGCAACACAAGGAAACAAAATCAATATTTTAATATATTGAACTTACATTACGGTCTCCACTATTTTGTGACACCTCAGGTTTCTGTTTATTTGTGGGAGGACCTTCTCCAGACGATTTGTTTAAATCCCCAGTATTCGAAACTGTAGCACTGTTCTTACTCGCTGCTGGTTTAAAAAACTTTAATATCGTATTACTCATTTTTCTCTATTTTTTTTTCACAATAACTTTGAGCTTAATAAATACAACCGGTTTAATACACAAATCAAACGAATTTAATAGATATAAGAAAACTTATATGACTTATACTTTTCGCGAAAGCTAAAACAGATCGACCTCAAAGCTAAAACTCAATTTTTTTAGTTTAAATTTTGTAGCTTATGTACATATATGTATGTATGTGTATTAGGGTGGCGCTTATTTTAAAATTTTTGAATTTCTTTCGTCCCCCCCTAAAAGTGATAAAGGTAATTAAAAAAATTCTGTGCAAAATTTTTTTTGAATTCGGTTAACGTTAACACGTGCCGGCAAGCACTTGAAATTTCCCATACAAAATACATGGAGATTCCTCAGTGTTTTAACAAAAATTTTGGAAAAAATGTGAAAGTGGATGGAAAATCTTGAAACTTGGTACATATATTAAGTACCATATAGAGTATACAAAAAAATTATTTTCAACTTTTTTGAACAATATTTACCCTTTTTAAAATAACAACAAATACACAAAAATAACGATATTAACCACCCTAATGTGTATGCCCTTTTTCCTAGTTGCCGTTGCCGATCCCATTGTTCTTATAGGGAGCGACTGACTTTAGTATGTGTGATTTGTTGGCTATGATGCAGGTGTTCATTTTCTTAGATTTCGGTCGCAACCTCCGTTAGTTTGGGAGCGAACGATGCAATGTTTTTGCAACTACGGAAGTGAATTTTCATATTTTTCGGTCGCAGACCCCGTTATTTGGGACTATCCACATATCAAATTTATTTAGGTACATTTTCTGCTTGACATAATATTCTACCTTCTATTAGTCCTAAAGTTCGGGAATTAATTTTATTGAAATTATAGGTAGGGGAAGAGTGCCATCTTTTCTTCACATTGGTACCTATAGCTTTTAAGCAATCTTACAGAAACTTTAATAGTATTTTAAGACATACTTTACCTTTACTCTTTACATGTAAAGAGAAACTTTACTGAAAAATATAAGAGTTAAACTGCCCAGGGTGCGAACAGTGAGGCAGTGTAGGGCAAACAGTGAGACATATAAACAAATTACAAAAAAAATAAAGTAGTATATAGAGTTTGTATTATAAAAAAACCTTCATATAAATATTCAATGCCAGGCCACGGGCAAAAAAAAAAAAAAAAAAAAAAAAATTCCAACATTAATGATTACAATTCTAATCTTTGTTGGATATAGTTCACATTGGATTTTTGTCAAAAAATTCATGTAAGATGAACTGAACTTAACAAAAATTGCGTATTGACAAGGTCCTCACAAGTCAACTGAAGAGTCCATGTGAGATAACCCGGACGAAACGCCAATTTTTGTGGACTAAAGGCCAAAAAAGCTAATTTGAATCAATAATTCAACAAGTCCAATAATAGTGCTAAGTCTTCTACTTGGCTGATTTATTTCAGTAGTATATAGAGTTTGTATTATAAAAAAAACCTTCATATAAATATTCAATGCCAGGCCACGGGCAAAAAAAAAAAAATTCCAACATTAATGATTACAATTCTAATCTTTGTTGGATATAGTTCACATTGGATTTTTGTCAAAAAAATTCATGTAAGATGAACTGAACTTAACAAAAATTGCGTATTGACAAGGTCCTCACAAGTCAACTGATGAGTCCATGTGAGATAACCCGGACGAACGCCAATTTTTGTGGACTAAAGGCCAAAAAAGCTAATTTGAATCAATAATTCAACAAGTCCAATAATAGTGCTAAGTCTTCTACTTGGCTGATTTATTTCAGTAGTATATAGAGTTTGTATTATAAAACAACCTTCATATAAAAAAAATAAATTTAAATTGTTTAATTAGTATAACAACAAACTACCTACATACAATTAAGGCTTTACATTTACTATTCACTTTTAAATAATGAAATCAATAAAAATTTTCAAACAAAGACATAACCTAGAACAAAATTTTAACTCTCTTCTGCTTGTTCCACAGTAAAACATAAAACACAAGAAAAAGAGGGGTATTTCCACAATTTAAGTGCGAAATACATAATGTCTCTTAAAACCAGCCCGAAAAGTTCTTGTTTTGTTTTGCTAAAGAAGTATAACTTCTTACGTGTGTACATAAAGTACATACTTTTATTATATCAATGTTTATTTTTTCATTCCGCATATTTCGGAGGGGGGGGGGGGGGGGGTTCAACCCCCAAAACCCCCCCTGCGTTCGCCCCTGGTCACGGTTATTTAAAAAAAAAATAAGTTTGAAAAAACTCAGAAATAAATATAGAATCCTCTTCCATACGAATGAATATGTGTTAACAGCCGAAGCACAAATAAAAAATGATAGCAAATGCTTTTGGAATTTTATAAACTCCAAAAGAAAAAATACAAGTTTACCAAATTGTATGGAATTTTCTGGATCCACGTCTAGTGATTTACCTACTATTTGTAATTTTTTCGCAGATTTTTTTGAAATGGGATACTCAGATACGTCTCCTATTGATTTCCCTGTTTTTTCTCCGACAAATGTAGTTGACATAGGGTTTATTCATTTAAGTTTATCTGAGGTACTAAAAGCCTTGAATGAAATTGACGAAAACAAAGGTGTTGGTCCTGATTCTATTACCCCCAAAATTATTAAAAGATGTGCAGAGTCCCTTGCGTTGCCATTATGGTTAATTTTCAATAAGTCTCTAAATACTGGTCAATTTTTAGATGAGTGGAAAACATCTTTTATATCGCCAGTTTTCAAATCCGGTGCAAAGCAAAAAGTATGTAACTATCGCCCCATTTGTAAATTATCTGTAATTCCTAAATTGTTCGAAAAAATTGTTTGCGAAAAGCTTAGTTTTCTTACAAAAGAACTCATTTCTGTCTCACAACATGGATTCGTTTCAGGTAGATCCACAACAACTAATCTCACTATTTTATGCGATTCAGTTATAAGAGGATTCGACAGAGGTTTTCAGACGGATATAATATTTACGGACTTTGCAAAAGCTTTTGATAGGGTAAACCACAAAATCCTTATTTTTAAATTGTCGAAGCTTGGTATCCATTCCATATTTCTGAAATGGATCTGTTCTTACCTAACTGAGCGTACCCAATATGTTAAGATAGACAGATTTGTCTCCAAATGTATAAATGTGACCTCTGGTGTCCCCCAAGGAAGCCACATCGGTCCTTTATTTTTTAATTTATTCATTAATGATATTCCAGATATATTTCAGTTTTCCAAGAACCTGTTATATGCTGATGATGTAAAAATTTTTAAAATAATTAAGTCTTTAAACGATTGTCAATTTCTTCAAGAAGATATACTTAATCTAGCTTTATGGTGTGAAAGCAATCATCTTTTTTTGAATGTGTCTAAATGTCAAAGTTTTATATGTACTAAAAAAAAGGCTCCTATAGTGTTTGACTATACTATTAATAATATTACATTGGAAAAAGTTTCACAAAAAAAAGATCTAGGAGTAATATTGGATCGCCAATTTTCTTTTACATGTCACTATGATTATGTAATAAACAAAACATGTAAGATGTTAGGTTTCTTAAAAAGGAATACTAGAGAATTTTCCGATCCTTATGCACTAAAATGTCTATATATGGCTTTTGTTAGGTCTAGTCTTGAGTACTGTTGTGTGGTCTGGAATCCTTATTATGATATTCATTCATTAAGAATTGAAAAAATTCAAAAAAGTTTCACTAGGTACTGTTTTTACAAGCTAAATTGGAATATTGATGTGCCATCTTATTATGTCAGATGTCTGCTTTTTGGCATGCAAACGCTTGAACTCAGAAGAAGATATTTTTCAATTATGATTGTAAAAGATTTAATTGATGGCCATATTAATTGCCCCTACTTGCTTCAACGAATAAACTTTTTTTTTCCTTGCAGGAGTCTCCGTATGAGTTTTCACCTACGAGAGACTTTTTCAAGAAACAATTACAGTAGAAATGAACCGTTTAATCGTTGCATCAGAGAGACAAATGCGATTATTAGTAGAATTGATGTCTGTATGCCCATTCCAAGGGATACTTTTAAAAAAAATATTATGATGATTTTGTTGTAATGATAGTAATCATACATATTTATAATATTAAATTATGTGTTTTTTTATTTTATAACTTTATATTCTATTTATTATTATATTAAAATTGTATATTTTTTAATCTTATTTATTTCATGAATATGTTAACAGTAATCTAATAGAGTATATCTCAAATTGATGAATAAATAAATAAATAAATAAATAAATAAACTGCAAATTTCCTATGGATATAGGACACTTATGCACTGGACATTCGGAAATCAACGAAAGCAAAAATAGTAAAAAACTCAAAATTTCTAGCATTAATTTTTATAATTTTATTTTGAGTGATAAAAACATAAAACAAAAAGTAATATTAATTTAGTGGCTATGCCTTTTTCTATACCACATTGGATTATTATTAAGTCTATAAGAAACGTATGAAAATGATAAAGTATTTTAACACTCAATTATGAAAATACTGAATATGAGCCTTGGTCCATAAAATTTTCTTTAAAAATACATTCAATTTTATTCGGAATTAGTTTTAAAAATACTTCAACATTCGTAAGAGTAAGTTTTGGTATGTTTTTCACACTTTTTCTTTTATTAAATTAGTTTTTTTTACCTTTTTTGTTTTATCCATTTTAGTGAAAAAAATTCAGTGGGGCATTTAAGCATTTAGCGTGTTTTTCAAACTTTTATGCAAAAATTGCCCCACCTAGTACACATTTTGGAAATACAAATAAGCATCAAAAGAACCCAAAATTGTGTGGTTTATAGAGCAAAAGTGCTTTCTGTAACTTCGTTAATAATGAAGATAGAGCAACGGGGATAGCGCCAAACGACAGAGAATATTCGAATAAGTATAACTGCATCTTTAACTCAGTTTCCCGAAAAAGTTGAGCACTTAAGTATTCGGTCGGCGATTTGCCCTGAATTTAGAACAAACATCAATTTTATAAATAAAAAGGTCACGATGAAAGAAAACTTTTTTTATTTTAATGAATTGATAACTTCCAAATTTGACTAAAATTCGTAGACAAACATGAAAAGAAATATTTGTTTGTTCAAAATTGCCAAATATCTTATTTTTTTTACAAAATAATATATGGATAAAAACTATTTTTTGTGAAAAAGTTTATTTTTATTAAAAAAAAAATTCATGTGGGGTGCATCAATAAATTTTTAAAATTGATTAACTAAATTTCCTTTTTTTTTATTTTTCTAAAATTCTTTATAAGCAGGTATATACAGTGGTGGAAAAAAAATTAGAAACGGTGAAAAAAAAAAAACTTTTCTGTCCTAAATTTTGGCAATATTAACTATTCAATACAAATGGTAAGAACTTACATAGTTAAACATAACTATTATTAGTCTCTTCTTAGCTGGATTTTTTATTTGTAATGATAAGAAACGAAAAAAATTATAAAATTTTGAGTTTTTCCAAAAAAAATATTCGATTTCCTTGGAAAAATAATTAGAAACGACTTCAATTTTGTTAGTTAACTGCAAACAAGGTGAGTTATTGGATTCGAAAAATTCTTAATTTATCTTTCTGATGTTTAAGCTCATATCTCCAATACGCAAAATGGGTAAAAACAAAATCTGTACACCTGAAATGCGTAAGATCATTGTGCGTATGTACTGTTCAGGAAAGTCTTCTATGGCAGCCATTGCAAGCCAGTTAAAATGCTCAAAGAAGATGGTACATAATGCTATAAAGTTTTACACCGTGACTGGCAGCTTTGAAAACCGCAAGAGGAAAGAGAGAAAAAGAAAAACAACTCCAAGAGAAGATCATTTCATAGTCCAACAGAGTAGGGTCAATCCTTTTGCCACCAGTCAAGCAATTCGTGATGCCATTTCATCCCAATTAAGCCATGAAATAACAGTACGGACTATAAGGAATCGTCTTCTCGAAAGTGGCTGGCGGGGATGTATTGCTCTTCAAAAACCATGCGTTTAAAAAAAAACCCGCTTGGAGTTTGCGCGAGAACATTTGAAAAAACCGGTCTCATTTTGGAAAAAAAATCTTATAGAGTGATGAATCCAAAGTAAACATATTTGGATCAGCTGGCAAATGGTATGTGTGACGTCCAATTAACCAGGAGCTAAATCCCAAATGAAATCAAGCCAATCAAGCATGGGGCGAAAATGTGATGATTTGGAGAGAGTTTTCCTGGCGAGTTGTGGGTCCTATAGTGCGAATAAGAGGAAGCATGGATCAACAGCATTATAAAAATATACTGGAAAATGTAATGGAACCCTAAGGGTTTGAAAATTTGCCTGTTTCTTACATTTTCCAACAGTACAACGATCCAAAATACACTTCACGTCTTGTGAAGATTTCAGGACCTGGTAGCTGGCCTTCCAAGGCATTGTGCAGCCGTGATTAAAAATAAGGGTTACCCAACCAAGTACTAACGTTTCAAGTTGGAAAATCCGGTAAATTTGCTTTGGATTAAATCAAAGTGCTATATACAAATGCTAACTTCAGTATGTTTCTAATTATTTTTCCAGCTGAAAACACATTTTCTTGCAATTAATATCAAATGCAGCTTTTCTTTGTAAAAAAAAAAAATAATTTTGTTTATGTTAAAATGAAGTTAAAGAACCAAACAATGACACAAAAAAATATTTTTAGCAAATACTTAAAAGAATATGTAGCTACAACCAGTTTTAAAAAATAAAAAAAATGTTTCTAATTAATTTTCCACCACTGTATGTATGTATGCATGTATGTATGTATGTACATATGTATATTTTTTTCAAAAATGGTATCTGATTTTTTTTTTTAAATATTATGTCAACAATAATTTTATTCTATTTATTTTAATTTTTTTTAATTAATTTGAATTTTCTAAGCGAGTGAAAATTATTTTTTCTCGTCTCGAAAAACTATTAAAGTATTAAAAATTTTCTAAATTTTTTTGCAAACAAAGTTTATATGAATAAATTCTAAAAACTGGTCTATACCTATATCAAATTTATTTTTTTTTATTTTTAATTATATAAATACCTATCACCGCATACAAATATTTTGTTTTTGTAATCAAAATTATTTTCTACCATACCAAATTTCTTCTATTTTATTTTATATCTACACATAGGTAGGTATGTACAAGTGTAAAAGCTATTTTCTTTAAAGAAAATATAGGAACATAGGCGCCAGGAAACAGTAGAAACAGATCAATACAAGCATTATTTACTATGTGAGGGGGGGTCTATCTCCCCCTGTTTGGGCGGGAGGGGCAATTTTATAAAAAAGGTACTAAAATGAAGACAAAAATATTAAAAAATAACGGTAATACTAAATTAAGTATTATACCTTTTTTTAAAGCCAATACTCAGTTCTATTAGATAGTTTTTAAATCAAGTGAAATCTATGCACAGTTTTTGAAAAAAAAAAACGAGTTTCAAACTCAAATTTTGGGAAATAAAAACATAAAAAAAAGTTTAAAGTTTAATTTTTCAAAACTGCAAAGTTAAATATTATTGTTTTTTTTTCCTAAAAGTCGTTTCTCTAATTTATTCTTATTCAAAAACTGAAAACGAGATGATTGTATGTCGTCTAGTTTTTGAGAAAATTGAAAATAACTAAAACTACTTTTTTATGGTATATTTTGTTTTTTTGCTTGCTTACGCAATACGGCGTATAAACAATGAGGTATGTATGGGGGGGCATGCTGCGTGCTTGGGCACACTATAGGATTTGGGGTAGGTGCGAGGTTGGGTGTATGCAAGGTTTCTTTTATACTACGTTTTCACCAAGAGTAAATCCGGGATTTAAGTGGATTTACCATAAATCTTCTTTAAATCTTGAAGATTTATTATACAAATTTACGAGTATTTCGTAAATCTAGTAGATTAGAAATAAATCTCTACTAAATCTTCATAGGATCGATCGGTCGAAGTTCGAACTGACCTAACATCCATACCTAAGCTATCTCGATGATTTTTCATCGTTTGGCACAAATGAAACTTTCTTTCTCTCGCTTCTACTTTATAAGAAAAATTGAAACAACATTAGCATTTTGATACACGCTGTCAAAGTTAATCTTCTTATTAATCTTTCAGTGCGGTGAAAACACCACATAAATCTCTTGCCTTAAATCTCAGATTATCTTTTGGTGAAAACGTAGTATAACATTTACAGAATCTGGATTTAAGGAAGCTTTTAATTTACCCTATGGCCTTTATCCAATGTCAACTAAATATATCTGTGGCCGCAAACCATAACCGCCTAACTCTAGTTATGAAATCGTGCTGAGAATATACAAATCTATGCCCACTCAATTTTTTACGTCTGTATCTTTTTTTAAAGAAAAGTTATAAACAAAAAACCTAACAACCTAACTCGCTTTTCAAAAATTATAATTTGCCATAACAACTTAACTCAATAAAAATACATACAACGGCGGTTTCATAACTTAAGTTAAGTTTTTATTATTCTGCATTGAAAAAAAATAATGAGGAATAACAACATAAGTCAAGTTAATCAATTTAAAATCTGCCGAGAATTAAAAACGCTTATTTTTCATTTTTCTTATGTCAACATAGGCTCTTATTCCCTAAAGTAGAAAAAATATTTACTTTTCTTAACTTGAGTTAGGTTGTTATGGCAAATCACATTTCTATTTCTTGACAAACTTAACTGGCTAACCAAACTATGATTGTATGAAAATCATAAATCGAATTAGGCCGTTATTCCGTGTTTCAATTTAAAAAATCACAAATCTAAGTTGACTTATGTTCTTTTGCCTTAATCAGTTTACTGTAAAAATGAGTCATAAGTGAAGATAGGTTATTACGAACAGTCGCATATGTAGTGTAGATAAGTGATGTTTTGTTGAAAGGTTTAATTAAAGAAGTGCGTAAGATAGGCTGAGTTCGTAATTGCAAAACTGCCGCAGTACTGCAAAAATTGCGTTCATAATTGTAAACAAACGGCATCATCTCTGCATGAGCATGGCAACATTTGTGTTCATAAAAGTAAACTTACAGTCAACATGCGATCAATTTGGCATGTGTTTTTTATGTTGCTGAATTTGCAGGAAAATGGCAGAGATTAAAATGTGAGTAATTGTTTTTTTGAAATTAATTTATAATCGTACAAATATTGATTTGTACATCTTTGATAAGAAATTAATATCCATCCACAGGATTGAATACGAGGCCAAAATCTGGTCCGATGCTGATATCGAACTATTTTGGCAATTATGAACTCATTTTTAACAAAGTATGATGACTGACGTCATGCTGTTGTAATTGTGTTCATAAATTTATTCGAAGCATGTTTTAGGCAGGGCAGGGGCAACAAACATTGCAATTACGAACTCAG
Source organism: Chrysotoxum bicinctum (assembly GCA_911387755.1). Lineage (NCBI taxonomy): Eukaryota > Metazoa > Arthropoda > Insecta > Diptera > Syrphidae > Chrysotoxum > Chrysotoxum bicinctum. The sequence goes on from OU426987.1 coordinate 116,524,466, forward strand.
CCATACTGAAAATGAGCTCTGCAAATAATGGAATTAGCAAGGATGCTTAGAAATTACAAGATAATAATTATCTATTACCATTCTGATACCACGATATAGTTATGTGATGTATTAAGGAGCTGATATCACATTGTGGCAGTGCCATATACAAACAAAATTAGTATAGGTATTACTTAATAAGAGAAAGTACTCGTTACAACATATTTACTTTTCATTTATTCTAAAATAAATGTTCGGTGTCAAATTAGAACAAAATTCAAAAAGAAATATCAAAACAAGAAGTCGTAAGAATTGATCTTCCATTGAGCATTTTTTTTTTCACTACGCTTGTGCAAACCTCAAAAACATTGTCTATTATTTTTTTTGCAGGACAATGTAATAATAGAGATCAGCTTGTGCGTGAATAAAATGGAATGAAATAAAAGAATTCCTGCTGCCAATCCCTGTATTCATGATTCGAGAGTGTACTTTTAGAAATGTATTTTTGATTTAAATCAAAATATAATATTATGACTTTTGTTACAATTAAACCAAACAAAAATGTTTCCATATTTTGAACCGAGTATAACGAAATACAGTCATTAAAGAATGGCCAAACTCTTGTTTTTAAGTCATCAGTTATAGCAACAAAACTTTTAATATTTAATAGAATGCTAAGGTTTATGTTAAGATATGCACACAGTTTTTTGTTGTTCAGGTTAACTACATAATATGTACATGAAACTGAGAACGTTGAAAATGATCCCGAATTTGATGGTATTTTTCTTTAATAAACCAGAATAGATACACTTATTTAATAAGTCTAGTAATTCAATTTCTGAGACCTCAAATAGAAGAAACGTTTGCAAGACCTAAATGCAAAGCTAAGAAAAAGCTATATATTAAACTTTCAATTAGTAGAAAGACTGTTAAGGTTAAGGCTTGCAAGCCTCTTTATATTTGTAGAAGTAAATGCACCGAGAGCATTAAATTTTAAAAATTTGAACTGGAGTTCAACAGCTACTGGTCATTAGAAAGCTATTACCAAAGAATTTTATATATTGGTTCCCTCAAACACATTGAGGATACAAAATTTGGTGTACGCAGTTAACTGCAAGCCAAAACGCGACCGTAGTATGAAGAATACGAAAATATTTTTAGTGTTTTTTGTAAAAAATATTTTCTTCAGTTCTTTGACGAAACTGAGAGCTTCTTTAAATCCGTCATCAAAACAAAAAACTTCACTGTCGTTAGTGTCGTTCGATTCCATTTAAGGATATCAGAGAAAAACGTGATCCTAACAATAAAACGACATATTTCGAGGTTTACTGCACATAAAAGCCACTTCATTTGAAGGGACTCGTGTACAAAATATTTAAACGCTAGCTTTAATCTTACATCAATACACGGCCATTATAAATCATAATCTTGGAATCTGGCAAGCTTATCAAAATACTTAAAAATGTTTGGATTTATCGGCCAAGAGTTTAATGCCCCAAAAGTAGACAAGTGTTCTTTTGCTTCGAAGAGAAAGGTTACCGAATCCGAGAATGAAAATTTCGCATTGATCGAACAAAAACAAATTAAGGCGTGAAACAAAACGCAACGAAAAAAAGAGGCAATAAAAACCAAACACTTTTAAATTAAAGCTTGGACCTTCATCGATCCGTGATGCAGGGCTTACAAATGTGATTGCGCCCATCACGAGCTCAATTAGCTTAGTGAGCAAAAAAACGAAGGTCCAAATTGAAACTTCAAGAAATTGGTTTTATTTCGTTAATAAGACTGATTTAATTGAAACGAAGAACAACGACAATGATTTTTCTGATTTTGCCAAATTTTATTGATCTAAAGTTTCTTGGAAACGAATAGATGAAGCTGGTAACAAAATAACTTGTAACTCTATTCGGTAGCTACGTTACTATAAAAACTGCATCAAATGTACTACACAAATTTCTTGCACAAAGATGAGGTTTCTAAAATTATAAAAAGTAAAAAAAAAACGAGAGCTTCTTTAAATCTAAACAACTTCTTTCCCGAAAGAAAAGAAGATTTCATGGACTTAAAACATCAAGTCTTGATTTTCAGTCTTTTTATGACAATCTTCCATCCAATACTTATCCTCATTTAACAGGCCCTGACAACTCAGTAGATATACTTAAATATCAATAAATTTTGCTCAAAATTTAATCAATAATGTACAATACATAATTTAAACTTCTTTATTACTTCTAGTATATGAGAAATGTGTATTCTTTCTTCATTTCTGCATTTAAGAAATTTAAAAATTCATAATTCCTGATTCATAGAGAGATTATGAAACTTAAAACAGCTCTCCTGGAAAATATGAAAAATCGACTTAAGCGGTTATGCCTTGTGACCACTGATATGTACGTAGCCCAAAGTTGCACATTTAAAATGTTCAGACATGAAAATTTAATACATTATGCTAAATTCACATTACCTAGGTACTACTGTACAAATGCAGCAAATTTATATAATTCCTTAATTAATATGTATGTTTATTGTTTGTGTCTAACATTTTTAATGCTAATATGGTACAGGTTATTGTTTACCTAGGTCATTCGTTATTCATATTCAGCCTTTGTAAGATTGAAGTATTTTTTTCTTTGAATAAAAAATGGCGACTAAGCATCCACTACTTCATCCTAAATTAAATAACTTTTCAATATTTCAAAAAAAATATTTCAAAAGCATCACGTTCTAAGAAGAAATTGGTCTAATTCCAACTAAAACGCCAACTCCCCCACTGTGTTGCAACTTACCGATAAAGGTAGCACATCTTGTAGACTGTATTAAGTGTCAAGTTTAAAAAAACCGAACTTGGGGTTTTCAAAATATTGAGTTTTGAAAAAAAAATTTAAACAATTTTTTTAAGAATCCAAAAAAAGATTTTTTGAAAATTTTAACACAGAATAATATTCAAACTCTTGGGAAACTTTAGTATAAAAAAAAATGATAAAAAATATTTATAAAATTTGGAGAAAAATCGTACTTAATTTGTGTATTTTCAGAATATAATGTTAACAATGCAAAAACCTTTATTGAAACAATATTACCAATTATTTTGGAAGAAAACGATATGCTAGTTTCTTTCGATGTGATTTCTCTGTTTACAAATATACCGGTACATTGTTGATAAAAGGTGGAATACTATCGAAGAAAATACACAAATTAAAAAAAACAATTTTTAGAGCTTTTTCATTTTTGCATAATGATAATAATTATTTACAATGTAATAAAACGACTTATTAGTAAAAACAATTTGTACCTTTGGGAAGTCCAATATCCCCAATTTTACTGATATAAGTACCTAGTAATGGAAACTTTACTTGATAACGTTTTAAAAAAACTATCGTATACACCAAAAGTTATTAGGAAATATGTAGATGATTTATTTTTAATTATCAATTCCAATGCAGACAACTTTAACAGCACTAAATTCCTTTCATCCCAAAATTAAATTTACTTTTGAAGTTGAAAAACAATTAATGTTAAAGTTATAAGAAAAAATACACATCTAATTTTTGATTGGTACAAACAACGAATACCTTCAGGCCGTTTGATAAATTTCAATTCAAAACAATCTATTCGTAAACAGAGTTCTAGGCAAAAGTGATATTATATTTCGACAAAAAAGATTGGAATAATCGAATAATAATAGATACATTGTGTACTCTAATTCATTCCCAAAAGAAATAACTAAATCACCTATTAACAACTATTTTAATAGTGTCAGACGATCAAATCAAAATATAAATGAACCGCAAATAACAATAAAAGTGCTTTATACGTTCCAAATTTTTCAAACCGTTTAACAATTTTACAATGAGAACAGAATTGCAATAAATGAAGGTAACTAGAAATGTTATATATTAGAAACACCGAACATAGCATTAAAAGACGGTCAGATTGTGATAGACTTAGTAATATTTACGGTCAGTTTATTAATTAACAAACAATATCTACTTAACAAAACTCAATGGTTAAATATATTACACATAGCGATGTACTTACAAATATTTGAATTTATTTTCTAAATAAAATATTTGAATTTAAAAATTTCATATATATGTGCCTACATAATATTTCTTCATCTTGTTTGAAATAAATTTCCAAACAAATTACAAACCAAAAGAGATAAAGATACATACAAGAACATCAAGAACATTTTTTAAAACGACTTTTTAAAGATTAAAACAAAAACACGAATACCAAAAACAAACAAACAAATAAGAAATATTTTTATTTGTTAAACTTGTAAATATAATCCTTTTGAATTTTGACGTCACAACATACAAAATAAAAAAATAATAACAAACAATTGACCTTGAGTCCACTTAAGGACAAAGATTATTTTTAAAAAGAAAAGGTCACGAAAAAAAGGAAACATTTGGAAAAATTTAAAAACCACGTCTACCAAGTTTAACGGTTGTGGTCGAACATACAGTCAGACAACTTTGATCAAAATCTCGAGTTTGATTTTTTTACGAGTGCATGACTTGCTTTATAGTATGTACCTATAAGTCTATAATTTCGTGTAATTTTAAATAACCAACATATATAATAGGTACATACTGGCATTAATTTTTTTTTAATTTAAACTTTTAAATTAATAAAAAAACGAACTGTTAATAGGATACAAATCCAAATTAACTGTAAGAAGAGTTGGCTAGTTATGTACGCATGTACCTATGATATAAATACATATACATAATATATGTATGTACATATGTAAAATCTGTAGTTTAGGATTAATATAATATTACCGAATATTTTTTAAATGTTCTTGAAAAGAAATTTCAGTCTGTATTGCAATATACATATGTACCTACTGTAGGTAGCCTGTAATAACGTATGTAGGTACCTATAATAATTTCAGAAACATACTTTTGTCCAACAAAAAGAGACTTTTAAACAAAACTGAATCACATCAACAAATATAAAAGAACATATTTTCGATTTTTTAAATTCATAAAATTCCTTAATTTAATTTCACAAAAAATACAGTTTTTAACGAAGTAAATTTTGTGTTTCATTTTTATAAGCAAAAATCCAAAAGAAATCTATCTCATTGACCTTCAATCTAAAAGGGAAGGTCAACTGATTTAGTCCTTGTGAGACAAAAATAAAAACAAAGAAGTACTCACTTCCTAATACATTTCCCTTGGCTGGGACTTCTTTAACCATGTTGCACAGTATTATTTAAAATACAATAAAATATAAGCACTTTAAAAAATGTATATACGTCATTAACACTGCATGAATATACTATTACATATATTTGGTTTTACAATTCCAATTTCACTTTCAAGAACTTTTAATTCATTAACTCTTGAAGTATTCCCGCCACTCAACTCAACAGCTCGTCGCGACATTCGATAACAAACTAATGCCGGTAGATTTTTTACAGATACTTTTATTCGTTTATAGAGGCCGAAAGTTGACTCTTCTGTTGCCTTAGAGAAATGAGAAAATATTATTGTATCACTCAACTCACACGCATGTGATGAGATGAGAGTATTGAACAGGGTTCCCTAGATAGAATACAGAAATACAAATTAAATGCACGGTTTTATCCCATGAACTTGCTCTATTAGTATTAAAATGTTTAAGAATTTCAAAGAATTTTTTCATAAATTATGGATGTAAAAAAATATAAAAAAACAGGAACATTTTTCTTGAAACACGAAAACTCTGAAACATTTAAATACTATTATAAAATAAAAACACACATTATATTGAGCTTTCAATTTTTTTTTAAACAAAATTCTTTATTTTTAATGAGTCAAACTTTGAATGCATTTCAGGTAGTTTACCATCCATAATCAGCAACACAACTAAATATAAATTGTCTTTTCATATATTTTAACATTAGCAATCAATATTTATATATTACCATCAACAGCATCGGTAGCAGCAGCAGCAACAATAGCAACAACATCATCATAGAGAACGAAGGTAAAGCGAAGGAGTTAACTGGTGAACGATCATTTTTTGCACAAACAGTGCAAGACCAACAAGCATTTGGAGTTGGAGTGTGCAATGTCAACGTAGAAAGAACAAATCAGACTGCCCTTGTCCAAGTTCAAAGCGGTGTTATCTTTGTATAAGTATATACATACTTTCATATGCATCTAGTTTTCTTTGGTCTTTAACGCACTTTACAAGTTGTATCTCACTTGTAGATAATGGCAAATGTTGTTGTTCAAGTTCATGTGATGCGAATGCAGATTTTTTTGGTTCCTTGTTAGTAGGTAACATATTGTTTGTGTTCGCGTAATTCTTTCTAATTGAACGTTTGGTTTGCCCATAATATTTTCTGTTGCAAACTCCACAAGAAATCTGGTAAATCCCAGCTTTTTTCAATGAATTTGTTTTGTCCCTTGGTGTAATAAGGTGATTTTTCAATTTGAAAGGGTTGGAGAACACAATTTGCATATCGTGTCTACGAAAGATTGTTTTTAGACCATTTGTTCTGTTTGGAGCGTAAGTAATCGAAACACGCTTAAGATCAGTTTTCTTTTCTGTTTTGGTCAAACAGTGTTGATTGGTTTATGTTTTTCTGTGCATGTTTCCGAATTATGTTAAAGATGATTTTTTCGTTGTAACCATTTATTTTAGCTGCTTTTTGTATGTATTTGTACTCTTTGATATAGTTTGGCAATGATAAAGGTAAACTTACCAGACGATGAGCGAGTGAGTGAAAAGCTGCTAACTTGTGTTGGATTGGTGCATATGAATCGCTAGGGATATCTCGGAGAGTGCTTGTTGGTTTGTGGTGAACAGCAATTTCGATTTTGTTTTTGTTCCTTTTTAAATTAAAGTCCATAAAGGTCAGATTATTTTCACTCAAATTCACAACTAAAATTGATTTAGGAATATTCTTCATTTAACATCTTCAACGTTGTGTTAAGGTTACTCTTTTTGATCACAAAGATGTCGTCCACATAACAGTGCCAAATTTTTGGTAACATATTCCTAGATTTCCGTTTCGAATTTTGACATAAAAACCTTTGCTATTAATGAGGACAAAAGATTGCCCATGTTAGTGCCAGAATCAATCTTGAAAAAACGGTCCCTGAACACAAAATAGTTGGTATCCATACACATCTCCGCTGCTCGCATGTAGATATTCAGTTCGTTGTCCATTATGTTTTGGTTTGACAAATGGGTTCTTAGCGCTGAAAGTGCTTCTTTTATTGGGATGGACGGAAAAAGTGCTTCAACGTCAAACGAAACTAAAATCTCTTCATCGTCCATTGAAATTTGATTTATTAAATGAGCAAACTCAATTGAATATTTCACTGCCCAGTTTTCGAATGGTGGAAACTTTTTTACTTCACCAACTAACCATCGTGCGATTTTAGTGCATGGTGCTAATAAGAGGGCAACAATTTGTTTTATGTTATCACCTGGCTTGTGTATCTTTGGAAGACAGTATAGTTTCGGCACTTCTGGATTTGAAACGAGGAGACGCCGCTTAAAACGTTTCTCAAAGTCATTACTGCTTTCCTTGCAAACATTATTAGCTGATATCGTCATTTTGTTATGTGGAGATTTTTTAACTTCTCTATAATTGTTTTCTTTAATAAGTTTCCAAACTGTTCTCTCGTATTCGGAAGTGTTCATAACTACAATCTTGTTCCCTTTGTCTACTTTCTTTTCTTTTTATTAAAAAAATCAAAAAAAAATACTGTTGGTGTTCATCGGGGAGCTACTTCAAATTTGTTGAAAAAAATTTGTAGTTGATTTCCTAGAGGATAAACTAACATTTTTGTTTTAGATCATTTACATGCGTTTCTGCCAAACAACGTTTAGGGTTTTCCAGAAAACGACTCTAATTATTTTAATTAAACTTCGTACATGTTACTGTGGAAGCAATTGAAGTAATACTGATTTTCAATTTCATTCCGATAAATGGATATAACAATAGAAGGTTTTAAAGAAATTGCTTTAATTTAATTAGTTTCTTATGACTAGACAATTTTTCGATCTGGAGAAGTAGAAAAAATATTTTAATTAAGTAATTTAAAAATAATTTCTTATCAATAAAAAAAATTAAAGAAAAAAATTATAATTTTGAATTTTTCAAACTTTTCTGTTAGTGTCTAGTAGAGCTCTGCATGAATACATTCATTTGCTTCTAAATGGGTACAGTAGTTCAGTCCACTGTTTATATAATCCAGTGTACACTGAAGCAAGTTCCCTTTTATTTAGCTTCAAATACTGTACACCATTCATTGCCTGATTATCAAAACCGGTACAGTATTTGGTTTCTCTGTCACAAATGAGTGTGTTGCGGCTTCTTAAATCACTGGATACTACTCGTTAGGATCGGGCTTGGCATGCTTGCGGAAGGCATAGCTAGGCACGTCGGAGGGCGTGGTTCTTGATCCTCAAGTAGCCAGACGCAGACCAAAGAATTTTGTTCATGCCAAGACTATTTTGTGTTTTTTTTTTTTTTTTTTTGCTATATAGGACAACGGACGGACACTTTCATATTTCTACCGATATTTGTTCATCCGGCAACAGGTGGTGGTCGCCTTGAGTACCTTGTTAAATTTTCCCTCCCTCTGACGCTTCGCGTGTACCTCGACAGCTCATACTCTGATTCCAAAACAAGAAGCTGTCCCGTTTTTTTTTTTGTTTCTTTTTTCCTTTTTGACAAGGTGACTTACATCACTCTACCGACTTCTGAAATTCCCCCAGCCACACCACGCATAACCCCACAGATAAACACCGCGTTAATTCATGTTGAATTCATATTGAGTAGTTCAATTATAACTTTATTAAATTAGCTTGCATGATTCTTAATTCGTAGTATTTAAGTAGGAAATCACAAAAATAATTCAAATTATAAATTCACTTACGTTTTATGTTATATGGATTTTTACTTTAGAGTTAGGCATACTTAGGTTAATGTCACTTGTTTACAATGCATAAAAGGAAAAAAAAATCCCTTCTGGACAACGTCAAAACAAAAGAAACAATTCTGTGGATCTAGGATGGTATCGATCTTGTGATTGCGTCATAAAAGATTAGCAAGTTAGGTTATGTGTATGTGATACATACATATATGTACATCTATATATAAATTTTTCTTTTTCTAAAATCAGCGAATGAAAGGGAACACATATATACATAAACAAGAAGTGAACTCACCACTTACGGTCCAGATGATTGTGCACAATACCCGCAACGTAGCTGTTGAATATTTTGGTGAGAAGCTGTAAACATGTAAATTCAATATACCGCGATCACTTGCCAAACCTTTCTGACGCGAACGTACATAAATTTTGATACATTTACTTTTTTTTTTTTTTACTTAGATATCTCCAACACTAAATTAAGTAGATCTTTTGTTTTCTCTTATGATAGAATTTAAACTGTCTTTCTTTTCTTTCCTTTTTTCTACGAAGCAGAGGGTCACCAGATATCCAACGCAGTCTTTAGAAACACGATTTCTAGAGTTTTAGACTAGCACTTGAATTTCCTCCCCCCCGATAGCGCCTCGTCGGATGCTCACTTCTTGGGCTCCTGGGAGTCTATATCATCTGCCCTGCTCACTATTGCACACAATCACGCACAAACCAATTAAAGGAACCACGCACCGCACGCTCGCCGCACCTGTTTGACAATGAATTCCGCCGAGAGGTTTGCGAGTTGTCGATTCGGCGTTATATGATGAACTGACCTGCCCTTATCTGGTTGTTTGTTCTGCAAGTGCAGCTAGCAGTTTGTCGTATTATAGCGGTCGTGGTAAGTTCGTTGATTTTCTATTTTGAAGGAACGGTGATTCTCTTAATACTTTCTCCGTTAAGACGTGAGAATAGACTTTAGCTGAAAGGGGAAGGCGTTCCTCCACGCTTTCGTTTTCCAATGAAGAATGACTCAATTGTCACTCTAATGAAGTCCAGGTTTTGGCGGACCAGGGCTCCTATCAGCAATCGACTGTGGGAAAGTAGATTTATTTGTAAGGCACAATTTTGCACTGAGACTGATTATTATTTGTTTGAATTACCTGGTAGAATAAAAGCCTGGGAAAAATAACACCAGTTTTAAACAATTAAGAAATAAAACCGTGGTGTTCGTAGATAAGTCTTACAGCTTTAATTATTCGACTTGAAGATGTGATACTCTTGAGCCACTGATTAGGGTAATAGATTGTGTAGAAAATAAAATGATTGTCTCAGTTGGAATGGAATTAACCAAACTTTTTCAATAATTGTTTTACCTGGGAGACAAGTCCGTACTCGATGGCGGCCACAAGAAAAAGGATCGATTGCTTACGAAGTCAAGTCTAGCTTAGCCAGAGGGCAGGCATTTTAATTTTTTGCTTCCGGTCAAGAAAGCTTTCTCTTTTCCGACAGAAAAGATTTGGTATAAAATATTCGATTTCGAAGACCACAGGGTGATTAAATGATCGTGCGGAGTGAGACATGGAATTACGCATGGCATCCGTAACAAACCTTCTTTGTTTCCAAATATAAAGGAAGGAAACGAAAAGGAACAACGAGATGTCATGCCTTCAAAATTAATAACTTTATTGACGAATGTCTTTAGCGTGATACTTTCCCAATATTCTACCCTTTAGATCCTCTAATTCGTAGATACAACTACCAATTCGTCTTTTGACGCGACACTTTATAAATTTTGGGGAAAATTTTGCGTTTTTCGACTTTGCAAATGAACTTTGTTCAAAGTTTCTTCGAAAGACTTCTTGCCCTGGAATAAAGGAAACATTTTTCGCTCGCAAGTTATAAGAGCGCTCAGCTTTTAAATGAGCAGAATGAAGGTTTTCTTTTATGCGTTCTCTCATCAAAATCATTTTATCCGAAGGTGAAAGCGTTTGAATTCCAGTTTCATCTAGGCTTTTAAGCCTTCTGAGAAGTTTATATTCAGATCCGTTGGATATCATATGCTGGCCAAAAAGCACATAGTAAGGCGAACAGTTTATTGATGAATGCAAGTCACCTCTCAAGATAGCACCTATTGTCGAAATATACCTATCCCATTCATCATGCTTATCTTTTATAAAGACTCGGATTTTTGATATAATTTCCCTATTCACACGCTCAGAATTGTTTGCCTGAGGCGAGTATAATCCTGTCTTAATATGCTTAATCTTGTAGTTTTCCATCAGCTTGGAAAATTCTTTGGAGACAAACTGTCTGCCATTGTCGCTGTGAATGTGTTCAGGAAATCCAAAAAGCTGAAAAACATCATTCTCCAAATAGTTGCATATAGATTTCGCGGAAGCTTTCTTCAAAGGTTTTAAAAAAGACATATTTTGTAAAGTGATCGATGGCTATGAATATGGTGATATTCCAAGATTTTGTGCGAGGATACGGGCCTAATAGATCAACGTAGAACCTTTGCATAGGGCGCTCCGTCACGAATTGTGAGCCCATTATGGGTCTCAATGTCGTATTTGTGGGTTTAGTCCCCTTACAGGTGTCGCAGGATTTCACAAAATCTTTAATTTCCCTGACCATTCCTGGCCAGAAGTACTTTTGTCTCACGCGAAACAAGGTCTTTTCGATACCTCCGTGGCATCCTATAATGGTATCGTGAACATTTGCGATAGCTTCTGTCGTGAGTTCTTTTGGTAACCAGAGTCGCCATAAGCTCTCCTCCTCATATGGAGAACCTGTTCGAAGCTTAACTCGCTTATAGATATAACCTTCAGAAACACGTAGATCCGGAAGATTGTCTTGGTCTGTCAGGTACAATATTAAGAGAACCTTTCCGGTGTTCTATTGTGAAAGTAAATGCCTGGAGTCGCAAACTCCATCGGCCAAGTCGCCCGCTCAAGTTCTTTTGTGACATGAGCCACTTAAGGCTCGCGTGGTCGGTGACGATTTTAAAAGGCATCCCATCAATATATGGCCTGAACTTTTCTACTGAGATTATCACTGCAAGACATTCCTGTTCTGACACAGTATAATTTCTCTGAGCTTTGTTCAACTTCTGTGGTACGTACGCAATTGGATGTTCATGACCATCGTCGTCTAGTTGGTATAGCACGCCGCCAACTCCCGCACTGGACGCATCAGACTGTATGACAAAGGGTTTCGAGAAATCAGGCTGTGCCAGAACTGGAGCAGTTGTTAACGCATCTTTCAATTTTTGGAATGCCACTTTAGCTTCCTCAGATAAACAAAAGGTTTTAGATTTGCGCAAGCAATCTGTCAATGGAGAAGAAAGAACTGAGAAGCCTGGAATAAATTGGCGGTACCAGCCTGCCATGCCAATGAATCGTCGAATTTGCCGAGCACTTTGTGGGAGTGGAAATTCTGTAATGGCTTCTACCTTTGCAGGATCGGTTTTGAGACAACCCTGGCCGACAATATACCCCAAGAACTTAATTCCTTTTTGGCAAAATTTACTCTTCTCGACATTGATCGTTAGTTTTGCAGCTCTAAGACATTTTGCTACCTCAGCTAAAAGCTGCAGATGTTCTTCAAAAGTCGGTGTACAGATAAGTAAGTCGTCTATGTAAATGAAAACTTTTTCCCTGTATTTTGATGGTATAGCCTTATCCATTAGACGAGTCATTCTCTGTGACGCGTCCTTGAGGCCGAATGGCATGACAACAAATTCCATCAGAGGCTTGCATGGGACAGCGAATGCCGTCTTTTCTCTGGATGATTTCGAAAGTGGAATTTGATGAAATGCATCCTCTAGATCGAGGCCTGTTATATAGTGAGTATCCTTTAATCTACTAAGCAATCCTGAGATATGCGGGAGAGGATAAGCATCATCCTTGGCTACACTATTGAGCTTACGAAAATCTATACAGAGTCTGTTTTTACCCGGTTTTTTAACTAATACAATTGGAGAACTCCAAGGGCTGTTGCTCTCCTGGATGATCCCTAGTTTTAACATCCTATCGATCTCTGCATAAACTTCGGCTTCCTTAGGTGGTGAAAGTGGATAGTGCTTAGACTTTATTGGGACTGCATCACCCGTGTCAATTACGTGCTCTTCTAAATCCGTTTTGCCAAGACCCAGTTTTGAAAATGACGGGAATGAATCTATGACTTTATTCAATTCTTTCTTTTGTTCAGCAGATAAATTATGAATATTTGGGTTAGATATTGACGCTTCTAGAGAAGAAATTTCTGAAATAATTTTAGGAGCAATGTGGAAACTTCTCCAGAAATTAATGCCAAGATAAGCTTGTTGTTGAAGGGTTGGAACAAGATAAAAGTCTATGACATTAGTGACGTCATTAAAGCGGATGGGAATCTTGCTTAAGCCTAAGACTTCTTGTTTTGTGCCATCAGCAGTACTGATGTTGGATTTCAGATATTTTATTGGAATGGAATTGCGTTTCACAAGTTCTAAGCAATCCTTCCCTAACACACTGATTGACGCACCAGAATCTAACAGAGCGGAGACTTTTCCGTTGCCAATTTGAATGTTGAGATATGGTCTCATGTCATTTAAATCGTCAAGGATGGTGGATTCTATTGCTTTTCTCTGCCCTTTTCTTACGCAATATCGCTTCCTACACTTCAAGATTTTATTTGAGACTATCTGATTGTTTGATTTTGCGAATATTCGATCTCTAACCTGTTGGTATCGTTTCATCTTTTCATGAAAGGATAGAAGAAGATTTGTTTGGCTCATGGCATCTTCACCTTGAGAATTTAGCTTCAAATTAGTTGGTTTGACTATAAATTTAGGAGTATCCGCATTTTTTAAGTTTGAATCTTCAAGTAGTCTATGACTTTGTGAAGATACACTTGTTTCATTTAATGGCTCGGGGTCGGGTTTATGGAACGAGTGCCCCCGGCTGTCAACTCGCTCACTTTCAGGTTTAAACTACTATGTTTGGGACAAGATGTTGTTGCAACGTTTTTCTCGCCACAACGATAGCAAAATAAATTGCGCTTTTCGCTGGGGCAATCGTAGTACGAGTGGCCTTTCTTCTCGCAGTTCCAAGAGGTGAATTTAGACGTATCCAAAAGCTTAGAATTGAACTTATCACATGGTGTATATGCTGATACATCTTGACATTCAAATGCTTCACTGTCATTCAAATCTGATTCTTGTAATTCACTAACATTTTTTTTAAATATCGAGGTTTTCTCAGATATTTGATGCCTTAAAAATGCTTCGCCTTGTCTCGCTACATCCCTCATGTGTTCCAGATTGTTAATTTGATATGGAAATAATAGCGCACCTAAATTTTCTTTCGAGTTTTCTTTATTATATCGATCACTTTGATGTCGTTCAATGGCTCTTTTAATTGGGCGTTCAAACGTAGAATGTCCGTGTAAAAGTCGTCGAATGTTTCTTTGAAACCTTGATGACGAGAAACCATTCGTAGAATTTTTTCATATTCATTTTCAGTTTTACTAAATTCTTTGATGATCGAGTATTTTAGAATTTCATAGGACGCAGCGGGATTCTTTTTGAGAAAGAACCAGAACCAAGATTCTGCCTTACCTTTCAAAAGAACGTGAAAGTTGGATAGGACATGATCTCCGCTACACTGAAATCTTTCTTTCAAAGTTTCAACTTTAAACCAAAAGTCATGAACATTTTCCGAACCGTCAAATGAAATTTTCCACTTTTCGATTTTGCAATTTGTATTGCATATGTAATTTTGTGAGCCAGAAGTTTGTTGGCTCAGAGGGACTCGATTTTGAGTCGAGAATGAAGCGTTGTTAAAAAATTGCTCAAAATCTACTCGGTTTGAATTTGGAATGTTTCCAGTCTGAACTGGTTGTATAACAGGAGTAGTGTTTATTTGGTCTAATTTCTGATTTAATGTATCTTTTATTGCTTTCATTTCGGTTATGATGACTTTATTGTTAGCTTCAATAATTCGTTCAAAAGCTGATGCTAATGTTTGGATGTCATAATTGTCTGATCTGAGAGGAGAACGTGACGTATTATTATTGTTAAGAATAGGATTTTGTGCCATCGCTTGATGGCTGCAGCAGGGGAGTTCCATGTCACCTAAATTTGGAATTTGACCTATAGCTTGTTGGTTTTGAGCGATAGCTGGAGAAACTCGATTGGCGTTTTGGAGTGCCTGATCTACCAACGGAGCACCTCGTACTTGCTCCTGATTTTGGTTTGGATTTTGCATGTCTTGTGCCTGATTGCCGTTTTGGTTAATTATATTTCGTGGTGGGAGAGTGTGTGCTAAAACATGCCCTTTGGGAACTGAGCCTGACTGAGAATTATTATTATTATTGTTCAAATTTGAGATATTTCTGTTTGAGGCGTTGGAGTATCGATCTCTGGAATTGTTTAATTTCGCTCTAGTACGCGTGTTTCGTCCTCTATTTTCACTCATATTTGAAAATGTTTAATTTTAACTCGAAATGTAGCTTGAGAGAATATAAAATAAATTAAAAAGAAACATATGACTTTGTAATAGCTGTGTTTCGATAAGTAATATTGTTTAAATTTGTTTTTTGTTATCATACAATTGGGGGTTATTGTGTGGTTGGTCTTTGTGAGTCTTTCAAGGTGGTGATAAGCGGACGGACTTTATTTTGAATGAACAAGATGAGAACAAATGAAAGCAGGTTATAGTGGCAACATGCTCCAGCATAAATGCTAGGAAAAGGACAACACTATGAACCTTTTTATTTATTAAATTCATATGCAACGACCCTTCCATAGACTGAAAGATGTTTTCGGACTATATGAATTTGAAAATGGAAACAGTAAAAGCTTCACCATTATTATTAACAGTCGCAACACGATGGTGTTCCATCTTATATATTAAAAAAATGTGCTTCTTATTTGTCGTATCCGTTATATATTCTCTTCAATTTATCCTTAAAAAGTTCAATTTTTCCCATTATCTGGAAAAGTTCATTTATTATTCCTATACATAAAAAAGGTCCTAAGAATGAAACAATGAACTATAGACCCATTGCTAAACTATCTGTGATACCTAAACTGTTTGAGTCAATTGTAAGTAATGTTCTTTCTTTTCATTGTAGTTCTATTATTTGTGATAGCCAGCATGGCTTTGTCAAAAAGAGATCCACTGTTACTAATTTATTTAACTTCGTTTCCTTTTGTCTAGATGTTTTTGAAAAACGCGGGCAAGTTGATTGTGTATTTACTGACTTTAGTAAAGCCTTTGACAAGTTATGTCACAATACACTAATTTTAAAATTAAACCATCTAGGATTTAACAATAATTTTATAAATTGGATTTCTTCATACTTAAAAAATCGTCGTTATTCTGTCTTGTTTCGTAATGAAAGTTCAAGTCAATTTGTTGTCAATTCTGGCGTCCCTCAGGGTAGCCACTTAGGTCCTATTTTATCTGTTTTATTTATTAATGACTTGGTTTCAAACTTAAAAAACTCGTCTGTCCTTGTTTATGCTGATGACATTAAGCTTTTCAAAAGTATAAAATCCTCCTCTGACTGTTTATTACTACAAGAAGACTTAACAATATTTAGGGAATGGTGCAATAAAAACCGACTTGTTTTAAATGTTGACAAATGTAAAACCATGAGTTTTACACGTACAAAATTTCCATTTTGTACAACTATACGTTTGATTCTTGTCCGTTATGTAAGGTTTCTATGTTTTCTGATTTAGGTATTATTCTAGATCCCAAATTAGCATTTAATGATCACTTAAATTATATAATTAAAAAAGCCAATAGGGTTCTTGGATTCATTAAAAGATTCGGTCGTGATTTTCAGGACCCTTATGTTCTTAAACTTCTATTTATTTTGTTTGTTAGACCAATTCTAGAATACGGCTGTGTGGTATGGTCACCTTATTACTCAACACATGTTACAAGAATTGAAGCGATCCAAAAAAGGTTTCTGCGTTTCTGTCTTCGGTCTCTTCCATGGTCAAGGGAAAATCTACTTCCCCCTTATTCTCAAAGACTAGCTTTGATCAGCCTTCCTTCTTTGACTAACCACAGAAAGTTTATACAATTTTGTTTTATTGTTGGGATTATTAATGGTTCGATATCATTACCATCAGTTCTAAGTAAATTAAATTTCAGTTTCAGCCGTTCATGTTTAAGGCGACAGCAACCTATTATTCAAATATTTAGCAGATCAAACTATGGTGTATGTAGCCCCTTCAATCAATTAATAACAATTTATAACGAATTTCAATTTTGTTTAGAATCTGTAAATGATAACATAAAATGTAAAAAATTTAAACTTATCTTTTTCAACAATATTGAATAATAAATATAAATTATGATATTACTCGTAGATTATATTAGATTATAAGAACTATTTTAATATTGTTAACGTTAGATTTTAACGAATTAAATAAATAATAACGAATCGCAAGTTGAAGCAAATACCGGGACTTACTGTTAAATAATAAGGCTACCTTTCACTGAGTTGAAGCTTAAAGCATAAGCTCAAAGTTGGGCGCCATTTATTTGTTGCGGCTTCTTAAATCACTGGATACTACTCGTTAGGATCGGGCTTGGCATGCTTGCGGAAGGCATAGCTAGGCACGTCGGAGGGCGTGGTTCTTGATCCTCAAGTAGCCAGACGCAGACCAAAGAATTTTTGTTCATGCCAAGACTATTTTGTGTTTTTTTTTTTTTTTTTTGCTATATAGGACAACGGACGGACACTTTCATATTTCTACCGATATTTGTTCATCCGGCAATAGGTGGTGGTCGCCTTGAGTACCTTGTTAAATTTTCCCTCCCTCTGACGCTTCGCGTGTACCTCGACAGCTCATACTCTGATTCCAAAACAAGAAGCTGTCCCGTTTTTTTTTTTTTTTTTTCCTTTTTGACAAGGTGACTTACATCACTCTACCGACTTCTGAAATTCCCCCAGCCACACCACGCATAACCCCACAGATAAACACCGCGTTAATTCATGCTGAATTCATATTGAGTAGTTCAATTATAACTTTATTAAATTAGCTTGCATGATTCTTAATTCGTAGTATTTAAGTAGGAAATCACAAAAATAATTCAAATTATAAATTCACTTACGTTTTATGTTATATGGATTTTTACTTTAGAGTTAAGCATACTTAGGTTAATGTCTCTTGTTTACAATGCATAAAAGGAAAAAAAAATCCCTTCTGGACAACGTCAAAACAAAAGAAACAATTCTGTGGATCTAGGATGGTATCGATCTTGTGATTTTGTATTTGTTGCGTCATAAAAGATTAGCAAGTTAGGTTATGTGTATGTGATACATACATATATGTACATCTATATATAAATTTTTCTTTTTCTAAAATCAGCGAATGAAAGGGAACACATATATACATAAACAAGAAGTGAACTCACCACTTACGGTCCAGATGATTGTGCACAATACCCGCAACGTAGCTGTTGAATATTTTGGTGAAAAGCTGTAAACATGTAAATTCAATATACCGCGATCACTTGCCAAACCTTTCTGACGCGAACGTACATAAATTTTGATACATTTACTTTTTTTTTTTTTTTTTTTTTTTACTTAGATATCTCCAACACTAAATTAAGTATAGATATTTTGTTTTCTCTTATGATAGAATTTAAACTGTCTTTCTTTTCTTTCCTTTTTTCTACGAAGCAGAGGGTCACCAGATATCCAACGCAGTCTTTAGAAACACGATTTCTAGAGTTTTAGACTAGCACTTGAATTTCCTCCCCCCCGATAGCGCCTCGTCGGATGCTCACTTCTTGGGCTCCTGGGAGTCTATATCACCTGCCCTGCTCACTATTGCACACAATCACGCACAAACCAATTAAAGGAACCACGCACCGCACGCTCGCCGCACCTGTTTGACAATGAATTCCGCCGAGAGGTTTGCGAGTTGTCGATTCGGCGTTATATGATGAACTGACCTGCCCTTATCTGGTTGTTTGTTCTGCAAGTGCAGCTAGCAGTTTGTCGTATTATAGCGGTCGTGGTAAGTTCGTTGATTTTCTATTTTGAAGGAACGGTGATTCTCTTAATACTTTCTCCGTTAAGACGTGAGAATAGACTTTAGCTGAAAGGGGAAGGCGTTCCTCCACGCTTTCGTTTTCCAATGAAGAATGACTCAATTGTCACTCTAATGAAGTCCAGGTTTTGGCGGACCAGGGCTCCTATCAGCAATCGACTGTGGGAAAGTAGATTTATTTGTAAGGCACAATTTTGCACTGAGACTGATTATTATTTGTTTGAATTACCTGGTAGAATAAAAGCCTGGGAAAAATAACACTAGTTTTAAACAATTAAGAAATAAAACCGTGGTGTTCGTAGATAAGTCTTACAGCTTTAATTATTCGACTTGAAGATGTGATACTCTTGAGCCACTGATTAGGGTAATAGATTGTATAGAAAATAAAATGGTTGTCTCAGTTGGAATGGAATTAACCAAACTTTTTCAATAATTGTTTTACCTGGGAGACAAGTCCGTACTCGATGGCGGCCACAAGAAAAAGGATCGATTGCTTACGAAGTCAAGTCTAGCTTAGCCAGAGGGCAGGCATTTTAATTTTCTGCTTCCGGTCAAGAAAGCTTTCTCTTTTCCGACAGAAAAGATTTGGTATAAAATATTCGATTTCGAAGACCACAGGGTGATTAAATGATCGTGCGGAGTGAGACATGGAATTACGCATGGCATCCGTAACAAACCTTCTTTGTTTCCAAATATAAAGGAAGGAAACGAAAAGGAACAACGAGATGTCATGCCTTCAAAATTAATAACTTTATTGACGAATGTCTTTAGCGTGATACTTTCCCAATATTCTACCCTTTAGATCCTCTAATTCGTAGATACAACTACCAATTCGTCTTTTGACGCGACACTTTATAAATTTTGGGGAAAATTTTGCGTTTTTCGACTTTGCAAATGAACTTTGTTCAAAGTTTCTTCGAAAGACTTCTTGCCCTGGAATAAAGGAAACATTTTTCGCTCGCAAGTTATAAGAGCGCTCAGCTTTTAAATGAGCAGAATGAAGGTTTTCTTTTATGCGTTCTCTCATCAAAATCATTTTATCCGAAGGTGAAAGCGTTTGAATTCCAGTTTCATCTAGGCTTTTAAGCCTTCTGAGAAGTTTATATTCAGATCCGTTGGATATCATATGCTGGCCAAAAAGCACATAGTAAGGCGAATAGTTTATTGATGAATGCAAGTCACCTCTCAAGATAGCACCTATTGTCGAAATATACCTATCCCATTCATCATGCTTATCTTTTATAAAGACTCGGATTTTTGATATAATTTCCCTATTCACACGCTCAGAATTGTTTGCCTGAGGCGAGTATAATCCTGTCTTAATATGCTTAATCTTGTAGTTTTCCATCAGCTTGGAAAATTCTTTGGAGACAAACTGTCTGCCATTGTCGCTGTGAATGTGTTCAGGAAATCCAAAAAGCTGAAAAACATCATTCTCCAAATAGTTGCATATAGATTTCGCGGAAGCTTTCTTCAAAGGTTTTAAAAAAGACATATTTTGTAAAGTGATCGATGGCTATGAATATGGTGGTATTCCCAGATTTTGTGCGAGGATACGGGCCTAATAGATCAACGTAGAACCTTTGCATAGGGCGCTCCGTCACGAATTGTGAGCCTATTATGGGTCTCAATGTCGTATTTGGGGGTTTAGTCCCCTTACAGGTGTCGCAGGATTTCACAAAATCTTTAATTTCCCTGACCATTCCTGGCCAGAAGTACTTTTGTCTCACGCGAAACAAGGTCTTTTCGATACCTCCGTGGCATCCTATAATGGTATCGTGAACATTTGCGATAGCTTCTGTCGTGAGTTCTTTTGGTAACCAGAGTCGCCATAAGCTCTCCTCCTCATATGGAGAAGCTGTTCGAAGCTTAACTCGCTTATAGATATAACCTTCAGAAACACGAAGATCCGGAAGATTGTCTTGGGCTTTAGAAATATTTAGCTTAAGTTTTTCATACTCTTCTGATTGAAACTGAGGGGAATTTACATCAATTTGCCTCTCTTTACCAATTGTTTCCAGCTCGGCTACGTTCATTATTGACAGAGTGTCAGGTACAATATTAAGAGAACCTTTCCGGTGTTCTATTGTGAAAGTAAATGCCTGGAGTCGCAAACTCCATCGGCCAAGTCGCCCGCTCAAGTTCTTTTGTGACATGAGCCACTTAAGGCTCGCGTGGTCGGTGACGATTTTAAAAGGCATCCCATCAATATATGGCCTGAACTTTTCTACTGAGATTATCACTGCAAGACATTCCTGTTCTGACACAGTATAATTTCTCTGAGCTTTGTTCAACTTCTGTGGTACGTACGCAATTGGATGTTCATGACCATCGTCGTCTAGTTGGTATAGCACGCCGCCAACTCCCGCACTGGACGCATCAGACTGTATGACAAAGGGTTTCGAGAAATCAGGCTGTGCCAGAACTGGAGCAGTTGTTAACGCATCTTTCAATTTTTGGAATGCCACTTTAGCTTCCTCAGATAAACAAAAGGTTTTAGATTTGCGCAAGCAATCTGTCAATGGAGAAGAAAGAACTGAGAAGCCTGGAATAAATTGGCGGTACCAGCCTGCCATGCCAATGAATCGTCGAATTTGCCGAGCACTTTGTGGGAGTGGAAATTCTGTAATGGCTTCTACCTTTGCAGGATCGGTTTTGAGACAACCCTGGCCGACAATATACCCCAAGAACTTAATTCCTTTTTGGCAAAATTTACTCTTCTCGACATTGATCGTTAGTTTTGCAGCTCTAAGACATTTTGCTACCTCAGCTAAAAGCTGCAGATGTTCTTCAAAAGTCGGTGTACAGATAAGTAAGTCGTCTATGTAAATGAAAACTTTTTCCCTGTATTTTGATGGTATAGCCTTATCCATTAGACGAGTCATTCTCTGTGACGCGTCCTTGAGGCCGAATGGCATGACAACAAATTCCATCAGAGGCTTGCATGGGACAGCGAATGCCGTCTTTTCTCTGGATGATTTCGAAAGTGGAATTTGATGAAATGCATCCTCTAGATCGAGGCCTGTTATATAGTGAGTATCCTTTAATCTACTAAGCAATCCTGAGATATGCGGGAGAGGATAAGCATCATCCTTGGTTACACTATTGAGCTTACGAAAATCTATACAGAGTCTGTTTTTACCCGGTTTTTTAACTAATACAATTGGAGAACTCCAAGGGCTGTTGCTCTCCTGGATGATCCCTAGTTTTAACATCCTATCGATCTCTGCATAAACTTCGGCTTCCTTAGGTGGTGAAAGTGGATAGTGCTTAGACTTTATTGGGACTGCATCACCCGTGTCAATTACGTGCTCTTCTAAATCCGTTTTGCCAAGACCCAGTTTTGAAAATGACGGGAATGAATCTATGACTTTATTCAATTCTTTCTTTTGTTCAGCAGATAAATTATGAATATTTGGGTTAGATATTGACGCTTCTAGAGAAGAAATTTCTGAAATAATTTTAGGAGCAATGTGGAAACTTCTCCAGAAATTAATGCCAAGATAAGCTTGTTGTTGAAGGGTTGGAACAAGATAAAAGTCTATGACATTAGTGACGTCATTAAAGCGGATGGGAATCTTGCTTAAGCCTAAGACTTCTTGTTTTGTGCCATCAGCAGTACTGATGTTGGATTTCAGATATTTTATTGGAATGGAATTGCGTTTCACAAGTTCTAAGCAATCCTTCCCTAACACACTGATTGACGCACCAGAATCTAACAGAGCGGAGACTTTTCCGTTGCCAATTTGAATGTTGAGATATGGTCTCATGTCATTTAAATCGTCAAGGATGGTGGATTCTATTGCTTTTCTCTGCCCTTTTCTTACGCAATATCGCTTCCTACACTTCAAGATTTTATTTGAGACTATCTGATTGTTTGATTTTGCGAATATTCGATCTCTAACCTGTTGGTATCGTTTCATCTTTTCATGAAAGGATAGAAGAAGATTTGTTTGGCTCATGGCATCTTCACCTTGAGAATTTAGCTTCAAATTAGTTGGTTTGACTATAAATTTAGGAGTATCCGCATTTTTTAAGTTTGAATCTTCAAGTAGTCTATGACTTTGTGAAGATACACTTGTTTCATTTAATGGCTCGGGGTCGGGTTTATGGAACGAGTGCCCCCGGCTGTCAACTCGCTCACTTTCAGGTTTAAACTACTATGTTTGGGACAAGATGTTGTTGCAACGTTTTTCTCGCCACAACGATAGCAAAATAAATTGCGCTTTTCGCTGGGGCAATCGTAGTACGAGTGGCCTTTCTTCTCGCAGTTCCAACAGGTGAATTTAGACGTATCCAAAAGCTTAGAATTGAACTTATCACATGGTGTATATGCTGATACATCTTGACATTCAAATGCTTCACTGTCATTCAAATCTGATTCTTGTAATTCACTAACATTTTTTTTAAATATCGAGGTTTTCTCAGATATTTGATGCCTTAAAAATGCTTCGCCTTGTCTCGCTACATCCCTCATGTGTTCCAGATTGTTAATTTGATATGGAAATAATAGCGCACCTAAATTTTCTTTCGAGTTTTCTTTATTATATCGATCACTTTGATGTCGTTCAATGGCTCTTTTAATTGGGCGTTCAAACGTAGAATGTCCGTGTAAAAGTCGTCGAATGTTTCTTTGAAACCTTGATGACGAGAAACCATTCGTAGAATTTTTTCATATTCATTTTCAGTTTTACTAAATTCTTTGATGATCAAGTATTTTAGAATTTCATAGGACGCAGCGGGATTCTTTTTGAGAAAGAACCAGAACCAAGATTCTGCCTTACCTTTCAAAAGAACGTGAAAGTTGGATAGGACATGATCTCCGCTACACTGAAATCTTTCTTTCAAAGTTTCAACTTTAAACCAAAAGTCATGGACATTTTCCGAACCGTCAAATGAAATTTTCCACTTTTCGATTTTGCAATTTGTATTGCATATGTAATTTTGTGAGCCAGAAGTTTGTTGGCTCAGAGGGACTCGATTTTGAGTCGAGAATGAAGCGTTGTTAAAAAATTGCTCAAAATCTACTCGGTTTGAATTTGGAATGTTTCCAGTCTGAACTGGTTGTATAACAGGAGTAGTGTTTATTTGGTCTAATTTCTGATTTAATGTATCTTTTATTGCTTTCATTTCGGTTATGATGACTTTATTGTTAGCTTCAATAATTCGTTCAAAAGCTGATGCTAATGTTTGGATGTCATAATTGTCTGATCTGAGAGGAGAACGTGACGTATTATTATTGTTAAGAATAGGATTTTGTGCCATCGCTTGATGGCTGCAGCAGGGGAGTTCCATGTCACCTAAATTTGGAATTTGACCTATAGCTTGTTGGTTTTGAGCGATAGCTGGAGAAACTCGATTGGCGTTTTGGAGTGCCTGATCTACCAACGGAGCACCTCGTACTTGCTCCTGATTTTGGTTTGGATTTTGCATGTCTTGTGCCTGATTGCCGTTTTGGTTAATTATATTTCGTGGTGGGAGAGTGTGTGCTAAAACATGCCCTTTGGGAACTGAGCCTGACTGAGAATTATTATTATTATTGTTCAAATTTGAGATATTTCTGTTTGAGGCGTTGGAGTATCGATCTCTGGAATTGTTTAATTTCGCTCTAGTACGCGTGTTTCGTCCTCTATTTTCACTCATATTTGAAAATGTTTAATTTTAACTCGAAATGTAGCTTGAGAGAATATAAAATAAATTAAAAAGAAACATATGACTTTGTAATAGCTGTGTTTCGATAAGTAATATTGTTTAAATTTGTTTTTTGTTATCATACAATTGGGGGTTATTGTGTGGTTGGTCTTTGTGAGTCTTTCAAGGTGGTGATAAGCGGACGGACTTTATTTTGAATGAACAAGATGAGAACAAATGAAAGCAGGTTATAGTGGCAACATGCTCCAGCATAAATGCTAGGAAAAGGACAACACTATGAACCTTTTTATTTATTAAATTCATATGCAACGACCCTTCCATAGACTGAAAGATGTTTTCGGACTATATGAATTTGAAAATGGAAACAGTAAAAGCTTCACCATTATTATTAACAGTCGCAACACGATGGTGTTCCATCTTATATATTAAAAAAATGTGCTTCTTATTTGTCGTATCCGTTATATATTCTCTTCAATTTATCCTTAAAAAGTTCAATTTTTCCCATTATCTGGAAAAGTTCATTTATTATTCCTATACATAAAAAAGGTCCTAAGAATGAAACAATGAACTATAGACCCATTGCTAAACTATCTGTGATACCTAAACTGTTTGAGTCAATTGTAAGTAATGTTCTTTCTTTTCATTGTAGTTCTATTATTTGTGATAGCCAGCATGGCTTTGTCAAAAAGAGATCCACTGTTACTAATTTATTTAACTTCGTTTCCTTTTGTCTAGATGTTTTTGAAAAACGCGGGCAAGTTGATTGTGTATTTACTGACTTTAGTAAAGCCTTTGACAAGTTATGTCACAATACACTAATTTTAAAATTAAACCATCTAGGATTTAACAATAATTTTATAAATTGGATTTCTTCATACTTAAAAAATCGTCGTTATTCTGTCTTGTTTCGTAATGAAAGTTCAAGTCAATTTGTTGTCAATTCTGGCGTCCCTCAGGGTAGCCACTTAGGTCCTATTTTATCTGTTTTATTTATTAATGACTTGGTTTCAAACTTAAAAAACTCGTCTGTCCTTGTTTATGCTGATGACATTAAGCTTTTCAAAAGTATAAAATCCTCCTCTGACTGTTTATTACTACAAGAAGACTTAACAATATTTAGGGAATGGTGCAATAAAAACCGACTTGTTTTAAATGTTGACAAATGTAAAACCATGAGTTTTACACGTACAAAATTTCCATTTTGTACAACTATACGTTTGATTCTTGTCCGTTATGTAAGGTTTCTATGTTTTCTGATTTAGGTATTATTCTAGATCCCAAATTAGCATTTAATGATCACTTAAATTATATAATTAAAAAAGCCAATAGGGTTCTTGGATTCATTAAAAGATTCGGTCGTGATTTTCAGGACCCTTATGTTCTTAAACTTCTATTTATTTTGTTTGTTAGACCAATTCTAGAATACGGCTGTGTGGTATGGTCACCTTATTACTCAACACATGTTACAAGAATTGAAGCGATCCAAAAAAGGTTTCTGCGTTTCTGTCTTCGGTCTCTTCCATGGTCAAGGGAAAATCTACTTCCCCCTTATTCTCAAAGACTAGCTTTGATCAGCCTTCCTTCTTTGACTAACCACAGAAAGTTTATAGAATTTTGTTTTATTGTTGGGATTATTAATGGTTCGATATCATTACCATCAGTTCTAAGTAAATTAAATTTCAGTTTCAGCCGTTCATGTTTAAGGCGACAGCAACCTATTATTCAAATATTTAGCAGATCAAACTATGGTGTATGTAGCCCCTTCAATCAATTAATAACAATTTATAACGAATTTCAATTTTGTTTAGAATCTGTAAATGATAAACATAAAATGTAAAAAATTTAAACTTATCTTTTTCAACAATATTGAATAATAAATATAAATTATGATATTACTCGTAGATTATATTAGATTATAAGAACTATTTTAATATTGTTAACGTTAGATTTTAACGAATTAAATAAATAATAACGAATCGCAAGTTGAAGCAAATACCGGGACTTACTGTTAAATAATAAGGCTACCTTTCACTGAGTTGAAGCTTAAAGCATAAGCTCAAAGTTGGGCGCCATTTATTTGTTGCGGCTTCTTAAATCACTGGATACTACTCGTTAGGATCGGGCTTGGCATGCTTGCGGAAGGCATAGCTAGGCACGTCGGAGGGCGTGGTTCTTGATCCTCAAGTAGCCAGACGCAGACCAAAGAATTTTTGTTCATGCCAAGACTATTTTGTGTTTTTTTTTTTTTTTTTTGCTATATAGGACAACGGACGGACACTTTCATATTTCTACCGATATTTGTTCATCCGGCAATAGGTGGTGGTCGCCTTGAGTACCTTGTTAAATTTTCCCTCCCTCTGACGCTTCGCGTGTACCTCGACAGCTCATACTCTGATTCCAAAACAAGAAGCTGTCCCGTTTTTTTTTTTTTTTTTTTCCTTTTTGACAAGGTGACTTACATCACTCTACCGACTTCTGAAATTCCCCCAGCCACACCACGCATAACCCCACAGATAAACACCGCGTTAATTCATGCTGAATTCATATTGAGTAGTTCAATTATAACTTTATTAAATTAGCTTGCATGATTCTTAATTCGTAGTATTTAAGTAGGAAATCACAAAAATAATTCAAATTATAAATTCACTTACGTTTTATGTTATATGGATTTTTACTTTAGAGTTAAGCATACTTAGGTTAATGTCACTTGTTTACAATGCATAAAAGGAAAAAAAAATCCCTTCTGGACAACGTCAAAACAAAAGAAACAATTCTGTGGATCTAGGATGGTATCGATCTTGTGATTTTGTATTTGTTGCGTCATAAAAGATTAGCAAGTTAGGTTATGTGTATGTGATACATACATATATGTACATCTATATATAAATTTTTCTTTTTCTAAAATCAGCGAATGAAAGGGAACACATATATACATAAACAAGAAGTGAACTCACCACTTACGGTCCAGATGATTGTGCACAATACCCGCAACGTAGCTGTTGAATATTTTGGTGAAAAGCTGTAAACATGTAAATTCAATATACCGCGATCACTTGCCAAACCTTTCTGACGCGAACGTACATAAATTTTGATACATTTCCTTTTTTTTTTTTTTTTTTTTTTTTTTTTACTTAGATATCTCCAACACTAAATTAAGTATAGATATTTTGTTTTCTCTTATGATAGAATTTAAACTGTCTTTCTTTTCTTTCCTTTTTTCTACGAAGCAGAGGGTCACCAGATATCCAACGCAGTCTTTAGAAACACGATTTCTAGAGTTTTAGACTAGCACTTGAATTTCCTCCCCGCCGATAGCGCCTCGTCGGATGCTCACTTCTTGGGCTCCTGGGAGTCTATATCACCTGCCCTGCTCACTATTGCACACAATCACGCACAAACCAATTAAAGGAACCACGCACCGCACGCTCGCCGCACCTGTTTGACAATGAATTCCGCCGAGAGGTTTGCGAGTTGTCGATTCGGCGTTATATGATGAACTGACCTGCCCTTATCTGGTTGTTTGTTCTGCAAGTGCAGCTAGCAGTTTGTCGTATTATAGCGGTCGTGGTAAGTTCGTTGATTTTCTATTTTGAAGGAACGGTGATTCTCTTAATACTTTCTCCGTTAAGACGTGAGAATAGACTTTAGCTGAAAGGGGAAGGCGTTCCTCCACGCTTTCGTTTTCCAATGAAGAATGACTCAATTGTCACTCTAATGAAGTCCAGGTTTTGGCGGACCAGGGCTCCTATCAGCAATCGACTGTGGGAAAGTAGATTTATTTGTAAGGCACAATTTTGCACTGAGACTGATTATTATTTGTTTGAATTACCTGGTAGAATAAAAGCCTGGAAAAAATAACACCAGTTTTAAACAATTAAGAAATAAAACCGTGGTGTTCGTAGATAAGTCTTACAGCTTTAATTATTCGACTTGAAGATGTGATACTCTTGAGCCACTGATTAGGGTAATAGATTGTATAGAAAATAAAATGATTGTCTCAGTTGGAATGGAATTAACCAAACTTTTTCAATAATTGTTTTACCTGGGAGACAAGTCCGTACTCGATGGCGGCCACAAGAAAAAGGATCGATTGCTTACGAAGTCAAGTCTAGCTTAGTCAGAGGGCAGGCACTTTAATTTTCTGCTTCCGGTCAAGAAAGCTTTCTCTTTTCCGACAGAAAAGATTTGGTATAAAATATTCGATTTCGAAGACCACAGGGTGATTAAATGATCGTGCGGAGTGAGATATGGAATTACGCATGGCATCCGTACCAAGTGCATTACTTCACGAAACAAGTGTACCAGTCTCACCGTGCATTCTACACTGAGTACACCAAATACTCAGTGTACATATATGTAAGTAAGAAGAATCATATCTATACTATTATATAAAAGCGAAACCATTTTAAAGTTTGTAACGCACGATCTCAGAAAGTAGTCAACCGATTTATTTTAAATAAATTTTATTATTTTTTCTATTGTTATAAGAGTGTTTATGGCTATAATTTGTTTTCATTAATAATTTGTCAAACTTAAATATTATTATTTTACATATTTTGTCCATTTTTTTTCATTAGACTTATAAAACCACACATATCTTAAAACCTATACAATAATCGACAAAGATTAGCATTGCTTCATAAAGTCAATATTTTTGCGCAAATTTTAAGCCCAAAATCACTTCTTAGTTAAACATACAACCTGAGAAATAAATAAAAACAAATTATAAAATTATAAACTTTTTGAATTTATTTTATCCAGGAATTAGATTGCATCACAATCGCGAGGTCGCTGCTTTGTTTCATTTCATTATCATTCCAACATTTTTAATTTTCTTTTCTTCCCGTTCCCATACTCTCTCTATCTTAATATCTGTTCCATTCAATAGTTACGTTTTTTCTCTTACCTACCTACCTACATATTCAATTTTCTGTATTGTATAGTTTATCTAACTAACCGACACACACACATTTTTTGTGTTTCTCTAATTCTATCGTTACATCGCTAAGCAATGTGGGGGTGGGCTCTTTTTACTTGCGATATACATAGGATGCATTTGGAAAAAAAATCAAACTCGAGATTTTGATCAAAGTTGACATTACGATGATAGCGAAGACGAATAAAGTGGGTCCGACGATTCCGTCTGTTTGTCTGTATGCCTGTAAGTCCGTATGTCTGTATGGCTGATTTTCCAAAAAAAAATGTATTTCCAATAAATTAAAACGATGTTTTCTTGTCTAAGACGTTATAATAATTAAATTTTTATTTCTCAAAAAGGTTACAAGAAAACAATTATTGATGATGACTTGCAAATTTTATAAGACAGCTGACGATGACATAGATGACACATGACGGATGACACTGAGACTTCCTAAGGGTGCGTGCAAATATGCATGAGTTTACACGTAACAATCCTCCCCGGCTGTGAACGAAGTTCTCAATTTTTTATCTTCCTTCTTCTGTAATTCTCATTTTCCATGAAACATGTAACGATAAAATTAAAATATTTAGTACATTTATAAACATAAACAAAAATAGTACTAGATTACGCAGACACAAAAATAAATTTTAATCGAACAGATCTAGCTTTATTTACAAGTTAAATGTGCTGAATTAACAATTATATATCTGCCTCGCTTCATCTCGTAAATCGGCGTCGGTTGTAATTTTTATTTTCGAAGTGTTTTTGTTTTGCTTGCTGTGTAATTTAATATAAAGTGTTAAATCAGTTTAAATAAATATTTTATAATAATTATGTGTTGTGTGGTGCTAAATTCAGGTGAGTTTTTTATTATTTCATACCAATTTGCAGTATTTAATTGATAGCTAGTGTTTTTCTGTTCGAATTTTCATCTTCCATAAGCAATATACGTGTTTGTGTGTTTCCCATAAGGAATACACATGTTCGTGTGTTTCCCATAAGGAATATACATGTTCGTGTGTATCTCCTATCTCCATTGAGTGGTTGGTATTTTCCATTGATGGTTGTTTCTTATAATAGGGTGTCTCATTTTTACGTGTGAAATTTATTATTTTGAATGTGAAAATTTTGTTTTTGTTTTTAATCGTGATTTTTAAGTGGACTGTAATTTAATGAATTCAAATTAATTCGATGTAAGTTTTGATTGATTTTAACAGGGTGTTCCAAATTTTGATCGTTATTTAAATGTTTTCGGTGTTTCTTAAATGTAATTTATAATTGAATTGAATGATTCTAGTGTTGATTGTTGATGATTTAAAGTTGATTTGACATTCGTGACTCTATATTGACTGTGATTATAAATTGAATGTGATTGATATGATAATTTAAATTTGCTGATTATGATTTGATGTTTTTTAATTGATGAAATGTTGGTTAATTTTGTGTTGATAACATCGTTTGTGTAAGAATTAAATTTTAAATTAATATGTTTGAAATAATTCGATATTTAATTTTAAATTGTTGAATATGAGTGATATCGAATGAATGTGTGCGTTTTATGCTTGTGATAAATGAGTGTGATACTTGTGATTAAAAAAAAAATATATAATTATATAAATTAATATGCCGAATATTTTGATTTTCTGTGAGCGACATTTTGTGTGTGATTGGAAAAAATGAATGATTGATGTTGAATATTTTGATTCTCTGTTAACAACATCAGAGAGTGGTATAAGTTTTATGAAATGATTTCTGAATGTTTGAAAGTTTGATTTTGAATGTTTGAGTGAATGTTTTTGTTGACTACATGTTAGATTTTCGTCCATGGTTAGATGATTGCGTTTTCGTCTGTAATTTTGTTAGACGGTAGTAGACATATTTTAGTGATCGGTCTTCTGAATTCGCCTGATTGCGTTTTTACGTTGACGACACGAGTCAGCTTGTCTGCGCCTGAAACTAAAAGGGTTACGCGAGCAAGAGCCCATTTTGAGGGTGGTAAACGCTCGTCCTTCAACAAGACCAGGTCTCCAATTTGTGGCTGTGTTTCTGTTTTAAACCATTTCGGTCGTTGCTGCAGGCGAGCTAAGTACTCGGTACTCCACTGTTTCCAAAATGAATGCACAGCTATCTGTATTTTTCTCCACCTGTCCAAGTGAGAAACCTTTTCTGCGGCCAAATCTGCTTCTGGTACAAGCTGCATTGACGTGCCTATAAGGAAATGTGCTGGAGTTAATATAGCAAAATCATCGAAGTTGTCGGTCAAAGGACATAGAGGCCTCGAGTTTAAACATGCTTCTATTTCTGTTAGAAGTGTGCTGAGCTCCTCAAATGTAAGGGTTTCGTTTTTGACGACCCGTTTCAAGTGAAACTTGACGGATTTCACTCCTGCTTCCCATAATCCTCCGAAGTGGGGAGAAGCGGGAGGAATAAAATTCCACCTGGTACCGACATTGGTTGATGTTGATTGAATTTGTTGCCAGTCGATGTTTGCGGCCTTCAGCATCCTTTGGAGCTCGATATTAGCTCCCACAAAGTTTTTTCCGCAATCACTGTACATTTGTGCGCAGACACCTCGACGGGCAGTAAATCTTCGAAAAGCTGCCAGAAACGCTTGAGTCGTCATGTCGCTGACTGTCTCCAGGTGGATTGCTTTGGTCGCTAAGCATACAAATATGGCGAAGTATCCCTTGTAAATTTTTCCTCCACGTCCTTTCCAAGCCTTCACCTCTATCGGTCCTGCGTAGTCCACTCCGGTGTGCGTGAATGGGCGAGAGACTCTGACTCGAGGAGCTGGTAAGTTCCCCATCAGCTGTTGCATCGGTTTGGCCTTGAATCGGAAGCAGATAACACAATGATGAATATATTTTTTGACACTTCGCTTTAGGTTAAAAATCCAATATTTGGTGCGTAGATATGCGACCATTTGTTGCAATCCACCATGGAACGTTTTTTCGTGGGCTTCGCGAATGAGCAATTTTGAAAAACAACCTTCTGGTTTTAATATGATTGGGTGCCGTTGCTCATACTCCAGGTTCGAATTTTGAAGACGTCCTCCAATTCGCAAAATACCATGGCAATCTATAAACGGATGCAGGGACCCAAAATATTTTGATGATGTTGGTTGCTTGATTAAAGTTTTGATTTCTTCTGAAAACATTTCCTTTTGGACGGCTCTTATGCAATTAAAAGTAGCGTTTTGTATATCCTCAGGTGTAAGAGGTTTTAATAACTGGTTCCTTGGAAGTTTTTTGAGGCAGACACGTATAATCCTCCGGCAATAGGCAATGATTCGTATCAGTTTTTTGAAATCTGAGATTTTTTTAAATAATTTTTGTACTTGGTTATCAGCTTCAACAGCGCAATGTAACTGGATTTTTAATGGTCGTATTTCTTCTTCGGTTTCAAAAGTTGTTATTGGACTTGGATAAGAAAATTTCCAGTTAGACTGAAGATATTCCGGCCATCGCCACCAAAGACTGTTGTCTTTTAACTCCGCTGGAAAAACTCCTCTTGAAGATAAATCCGCTGGGTTCTGTTTCGTAGGAACATGCTTCCAGATGTTGACGTTAGTTAGCCTCTGTATCTCTGCGACTCTATTGCTAATGAAAGTTTTCCATTTAGATGGAGGTGCAGCTATCCAACATAATGTGATTGTGGAATCAGTCCACGCGAAGGTTTTGATTTGGCCTAACTGCAAAATATTTGTAATATAGCAAAGAAGTTTGGCTAACATAACAGCACCGCATAACTCAAGCCGAGGAAGAGAAACAGTATTTAAAGGAGCGACTCTAGTTTTGGACATAACGAGGTAAGTGTGAATTTGCTTGTTTCTATCTAGAACCCTAAGGTAAACTACTGCACCGTATGCCTTCATCGAAGCGTTACTAAACCCATGCAATTCTAAGTCTAAATTTCTCTTTTCAGTGAAAATCCAACGTGGTATACGGATTTGTTCGAGTAATGGTAATTCTGCTCGTAGAGAAATCCATTCTTGCTGCAATTCCAATGGAACAGGAGTATCCCATTCTAAGCCCTTTAACCACAGTTTTTGCATGAGGATTTTTGCCGAAATCACGCATGGAGAGATCCAACCAAGTGGGTCAAAAAGCTTAGCAATGGTTGACAAAATGTTTCTCTTGGTGACATCAGCTGTTTCAGGTTCAGTCCACTGGAAAGAGAAAGAATCGCTGGAGGGGAGCCATTTGATACCTAAAGTTTTGATATGCTCTGAAGAATCAAACGGTAGCAAAAAATCGACTTCACGTTCATGGGGTGCAATGTTAATCAGAGCTTCTTCAGAATTGCTCGCCCATTTGCGTAAGTGGAAGCCAGCTGATGAAAGCAGTTGATTGATCTCAGTTACCTTTTGTTGCGCCTCTGGAACTGAATCCGCTCCGCTAACCAAATCATCGACGTACATGTCTTGACGTATCATCCGGGCTGCTAATGGATATTTGTCCTTTTCGTCATCAGCAAGCTTGTTCAACGTCCGAGTAGCCAGGTAGGGTGCGGAAGCTGTTCCAAAAGTGACCGTGGTCAATCGATACAGTTTCAAGGGACTCGTTTTGTTGTCTCGCCAGTAAATCATCTGGTAAAAGGAATCTGGTTGACTCATCTGGATCTGCCGGTACATTTTTTCGATGTCAGCTGTCAGGGTAATCTTGAGTTTTCTCCATTTTAGAATAATGTCCATTATGTTTGCTTGTGTTTTAGGCCCAACCAAAAGATGCTCGTTTAAAGAAGTCCCATCTGTAGTTTTAAAAGCAGCATCGAAAACTACCCGAAGCTTCGTGGTTGTACTGGACTCCTTAAACACGGCATGATGGGGTACAACATAATGGAATGGTGATTTAAGAACTTCCTCTTGGCTGACATCTACTTCTTCCATTTGATTAAGCTGAAGATACTCCGAAATGCAGGAAGAGTACTGTTTATGTAATTCAGGATTGCTGTCGAATCTTCTTTCCAGCTGATGAAATCTTCTTAGTGCTCCTTGCTGACTTGCTCCTAGTGCTGGGCGAAAACCTTCTTTAAATGGTAACGAAACTTCGAACCGTCCATCTGCTAAACGCCTGGTATGTGTCAGGAAGTATTCTTCACAGGCAGTATTTTCTTCTGTTTCTGGGTCCTCAAACGGAGATTCTTCGATTTCCCAAAATTTTCGAAGTTGTGTATCGACGTTAACAAGTTGCAGGTGCACACGGCAAGCTTGAATTGGTGCCTTACCAAAGACTATCCAGCCAAGTTGTGTATTTTGAGCTATGGGTGCTATAGGCTCATTTCCCCTGACAATCTCTGGCAAAACGACCTCAGAAAAGACATCACTACCTAGGAGCAAGTCAACACTAGATGGTTTATAAAATGAAGGATCAGCTAATCTCAAACCCTGAATGTGTTTCCATTGTGGAAGAAGTTCCCTATTTGGAAGTAAACCAGTTAAAGTTTTGAAAACAAACGCCCTAGTTTCAGTTTCAAACAAGGTATGTACAGATTTAAGTTTTAAATTGACAAAGCTTTGACACGATCCATTTCTGTTGTTTCCAAATCCAGAAACTTCAATGAAGGTGCGACATTTTTTCAAACCAAGTTGTTGTGCAGCTCGTTCGGTGATGAAAGTTGCCTCTGAACCCGGATCTATCAACGCTCTCATATTGATGTACTGTCCGCTGGATGATTGTATCTGGACGACTGCTGTTGCAAGTAAAACCAGCGTATTTATCGGATTTGAAACGTGATAATTGTGAGTAGTTGCATTTGTCAAGGCTTGGTCAACAATTGGATTAAATGGTGGTGCATTTGGATTTATCATTGTTGAGACTTGGTATGTATTTTGATTACTGTTAGCATTAAGAGACTGTGAATTTGTATTTTTATTGTGTGTTTGTGAATGATCTGAATTTGTGTTAGAAAAATGCGAAAGATTGGATGGAGAGATTTGAGCGAATGAGTTTTGATTGTTGTGCGAATTAGGCTGAGAATTTGGATTATATGAGTTCTGAGTGTTGTGCGAATAGTTAGTCTGCGAATTGTGCTGTGCAGAAGCGTATGATGTTTTTGATTGCATTGGAAACAACGTTTTTCACTCGGGCATTGAAATATTTTCTGATTGTATGCCAAACAATTTTCACAAACGCCGAGTTGTTTTATGATTTTAACCCTAGCAGATACATCTAGCTTCAAAAAAGAATGACACGAACGAAGTGAATGCTGGCCCCTGTGACAAACTGCGCAGCTGTACTTCTCTTTTCTGACTGACTTTAAATGCAACACCTTTGGTTTAAACTTGGATTGATCTCTGTTCAAACCATTCCTTGACTTCGAGTTTTGCTGACAAACCACCTCTAAAGAACGAAACCTAGTTTCCAAAAAAATCGAAAAATCTTCAAAGGTTGGTAGCTCCTTGCTTAACCCTAGCCTTTCTTCCCACATTTGTTGAGTAGCTGTCGGTAATTTTTGCAGCAGAGTGAAGACAACTATAACATCCCAGCTATCTACCGGCACATCTAAATTCTTCAAGGCATGAAGCACCTCCTTTGATTTATCTAACAGGCCTTTAATGGAATCCGAAGTTTCTACATTGATTGTTGGCTGATCAAAAAAAGTTTTTAACTGTGTGGTGACGAGAATCCTTTTATGATCGTAGCGCGATACTAAAATTGACCATGCCTGATCATAATTATGATTATTTATCTCCAGGTAATACAACAACGACGCTGCATTACCCTTTAGACACGATTTTAAATAAGTTAATTTTTCTATTTTTGACAGAGATGAATTATTGTGAATCAGAGAGACGAAAAGATCATGAAATGGACGCCAGTTGTTATAATCGCCATAGAACGTTGGTGGAGTTATAGCAGGAAGTCTTATTTCGCGGGAGTTTGATGTCTTAGCAGCACCGTTCAAATAAGATTCCCGCCTATGCTGACTGCTGACATTGTCTCTTCCGTCATCTCTTGAGTTTTCGCCTGATTGCAACCCATCTAACTCATCTAAAATCGCGGCTTTGTATGAAAGGCAAGTTTCCATAACACTATCATATGTTTGCTCACACTCTTCTAAACCTTCCTCGTCTTCTTCGGATTCTTGAATTGTGTCGTATAATTCACATATTTTTTTAAAATTTTCTTGTAGAATATTCAAGCGCCCTATCAAATAATTCTTCGTTTTTGTTTCAAGACTCAATTTTCCGAAACTTGTGTTGTTCTTTTCAATCTGGGTACAAGTTTTCTTGAAAATTTTGACTGTCGTTGAATCACTCATTTTAACACACTCAATGTATATGATATATCAATATATTTATTATAATATTGCACTCACTTGTTTTCTTCGAATATGAATTCCTTTTCAGGTACTGGACTCGTCCACAAAAAACACTGATGAACAAAGATAACTGCAACAAAAGCGGCTCCAAATAACAGCAACTGACGACAGCTATGGACAACGGTTTTGGATAACGGCTACGAATAACGGCACTCCAAAGGATTACGATTAACAGCTCAGCAACGGTACACAAAAACCGCAATGGATTAATTATCAGCAATATATTTCCGTGGTGAAATTCCAATCGACAAAAAAAAATATATGGTTTTGTCGGAGTATGCACATAAATTGGTAATATTGATTGAATTTTACTCACATGAATTTCCTTTAATTCCTTTAGATTTATTGTTTTAATTGCAGGTGTCCTTTAAATTTGTGGTTTTAATTGCAGGTGCTCCACTGGACTCAATTAATTAAAGATGCTCAGCCGAAGGAAGTTTCAATAGTTGTTGCTCTGCTAGACAGGACGGCACAAGAAAACAGCAACTTTCCAATTTGTAGAACGCTGACGCAACGACGACGAAATCCACACACAAGACACAATATCACAGCTCTAGTTTTATTTTATCACAGTCTCTTATCACAGTACTTTTGTTTAAAATCTCAGAATAAATGCAATATATCCGGCTCGATTGGACCAAAATGATTTTCCAAAAAAAAATGTTTTTCCAATAAATTAAAACGATGTTTTCTTGTCTAAGACGTTATAATAATTAAATTTTTATTTCTCAAAAAGGTTACAAGAAAACAATTATTGATGATGACTTGCAAATTTTATAAGACAGCTGACGATGACATAGATGACACATGACGGATGACACTGAGACTTCCTAAGGGTGCGTGCAAATATGCATGAGTTTACACGTAACAATGGCTGTACCTCGATCTAGAGCCTAAGCCACTGGAGCTATTTTCTTCAAACTCGGTACTTAAGGGTCTTCGGTGATTCCCTAGAGGAGAAATTGAAATTTTGTTTTAGCTCTAAAACGTGAGCTTCTATACACTCGAAAAAATATAATCTAAAAATTTTTTCCAAAAAATAGTTTTTTTGATTTTTAAAAAACTAATATCATTTTTTTTTTTAAATTCAATATCTAGAAAACGGATACACAAATAAATTTTTAAATTACGTTATAAAATTTATTTTATTGAATACTAATAACTTGCATATCAATTTTGTTTATAAAAATTTTAAGGACAATTTAGTACACAAAAAACATGTTTCAGTGCGTCTGTATGACTGTACCTATCTCTACAGCCTTACCCACTAGACCTATATTCTTCAATTTCGGTAGTTAAGGGTCTTCGGTGATTCTTTAGAAGAGAAATTGAAATTTTTTTTAGCTCCAAAACTAACGCTACCCCCCATACACCCGTAATGTATAATCTTATTTATCTCAAAAGGTTTCTAACGATTTTGATAAAAAAAATTAGGTGTGATATTAGGTGCGTTTTATTATTCACAAATCTATCTGGATCCGGATCTGGATCTTCGCTTGAAAATAAAACCATACGGATCTTAGTGATAGCAGTGTTATAAGTCCGTCTCTTTTTATCCTTGGGTTTGTAAATTTTCAATTATTTCTTGTCTTTTTTCTTTACACTATAGTTTACACTACCTTACCATAAAAAGCCATCTACTCGCCAGTATAATAACTGATTTTTGGATCTTTGAAATAGATCCCGATAGAAAACAGGATTCCAAATTGTTTTTCTAATACATGTTAAAACTTAATCCAGATCCCGATCCAGATAGATTTGTGAATAATAAAACGCACCTATTATGGACATTGGACATGGACTACATTTTGGTAAAAAAAAATGTTGGGGCAAAATGTTATTAACGGTACCTGTCATTGAACCGTTTTTTGATTTTTTGACTTTCTCATCAACAGCTCTAACGATTTTAACCAACAATTTTCAACAGGAGCCCCCTTAAGTTTAAAATAATATTGTATATAAAAATATTCGAAAAAAAAACTATTTCTAAAATCTATACTACCCAATACTTAAAATTTGGCATCCCAAATTTTGATCTCGAAAATTTTTAGGAAATTTGTCATATAAAAAATTACTTAAACATTAAAAAGATTAATGAGACGACGGCAATTCCATACATTTGAACATTTATACGGTATGTTATACATATAAACTAAAATTAATATTATTGTAGCAAATATGCTCAGTGCCATTGAGAAATGTTTTCATATGCTAATTTTAATATTAAGAAAATATTCGTAGTTACAATTTGCGAAGCAACGCGAGTACGGGTCGGCTATTATCCTATAAACGGAAGAAATACGTCGTGCTATGATTGTTCAATATATAATAATTTTATTTTCATATTTCAATTCGTATGACATACATATATATAAATTAAAGTGATACTCGTATGCACAGTAGATAATCAATAAAGTATATTTTGTTGAGTCTTGAATATCTATCAGTCTTCCTCCCATTAAGAGGTCTCCGTCCAAAATGTCGAACTCAGATTCGAAGATTGGAACTTCGAATTAAAATAATCACTCCGCATTTGTACATTCAACATGTTTGATCTTCGAAAATTGCATTTGGGTTGCATAGAAGTTACAGCCTACACACAACCTTCTTTCATTTGCTTGTTTTATTTTTGTGTCCTCTGCTCTGTTTGATCTGTTTGTAGAAAAGGGTAGTGTAAAGATGTATAGAGGGGTAAGTGTTGGTTAAGTGTGTGAAGTATTAGGCGATGGAACATTTGAGCAAGAAAAAAATATTATTTGTATCTACCTAGAAGCTCCAATATGTCTAGTAAAATGAAGTTACATACATATCTGTGCATGTATG
Organism: Chrysotoxum bicinctum; assembly: GCA_911387755.1. NCBI lineage: Eukaryota > Metazoa > Arthropoda > Insecta > Diptera > Syrphidae > Chrysotoxum > Chrysotoxum bicinctum. Next base: position 116,564,106 of record OU426987.1, read on the forward strand.
TACATATGTAGGCATAGACCTATATCATAAAATGGAAAATTGGTGATGTTGACCTTGAATTTGAAATACTTCGGTTATTATGTAAGATTATGTACCTATATTACAGATGTATTTTTTCGACCTACTTATACGTTGTCATGTACATTATTTATTTGTAATTGCAGGTTTAAAATATAAAAATATAAAATGAAAAAGAAAGACTTGCATGAATTAGAAAGGTTTTTTTATTTTAAATTCTGAATACGAATTTTGCTCTCTTAAAAATAATTTTGATGGTGATCGAGTTTTGCTAAATTTACATTTATATTTATTCTTAGTAGGTACCTAGTTACCAATTTGATAAAAAAAAAGTAAAAACGGATTAAGAAAAGGCTAAACAACCAAAAAAGGGAAAATTAATACGTAATTGAATATTAAATTATGGAAGATTAAATTATGTTTTTTATTTAGAATTTATAATTTATGTGAGTATTTAGCTATGTATTTACATATGTACATGTTCATGCATAATTTTTTTGTTCACTTTTAACTACAAAGCTATTTTTAATTGTGACTTATACTTAGGTACTATAAGGCCAGTTATGCATTCGTTAAAAAAAATCTAACTCGAAATTTTGATCAAAGTTGACATTACGATGATAGCGAAGACGAAAAAGGTGAGTCTCGAAATTCTGTCTGTTCGACTTCAGCCTAAACGACTCGCCCAATTTTTGTTAAACTCGGTACATACCTATATGAGGCTGTCAGTGCAATAGTGGCGTAACCCAAAAAATTCACTTTAGAGCTATACGAGAGATTAAAGAAACAGGTTTTCTTTAAACATTTCTTGTATTTTTCCTTTGACATTTTTGATTTATCTAAAAACGTGGAATAGTTTGAAAAAAGGCATATTTTGTAGGGCAAGCTTTTTTTTTTTTAAATTCAACTTTATTTTGGAAAAAAAAGTGAGTTACGCCACTATTGCATTCATGGTTTTCTGTAAAAGAAAAAAGAAATGTTACGCTAAACCTATTATTGATTTTACTCCTCGTCTGATAAATCGTTAAATATTTCGATTGGAACACTTGTTGACGTTTTTAAATTATTATAAAAAAAAGTGATGGATTGGTGGTATAAATTGAAGCAGTTCAATTAAGTCTTTCTTTTTTTTATCGTTTAGTTGCTTGAACAACAAGCTGGCTGAGTTTTTAATATTAACTGATTGTCTCTTTTTTACATTTACCTCTTCGAGTAAAACATCAATTTCATTAGAATATTTATAAAAAATTGAAATTGGTTTACTTTTTTCGAAATGTTTGTAACCACTGAATATCTTAAGCCATTCAACCTTGGAATTTGAAATGGACAGTTTTCTATTTGCGATATTTTCTTCAAGAGATTTCGTGGAAAAAAAATCAGATGAAGTCATTTTCACAATTTCAAATGGGTTTCTCTTTCTGACCGAGGAAACGGCGTTAACCCAATCATCTGGGACGAAGATATCCTTATAAATTTTTTTATTCTTTTCTAATATACCAAAATCTCGGTCACGCGGCAAATAAGAATGGCCCATAACTAATAATTTATGGTCGATTTCTTCAACCATAAAATCGGAATGGGAATGGGATACCAAAAATTAGCACAACAGTGAAAGTTTTATATTTCTATATTGGCCCCCACATTGGTCAGAATACATAATAGATAATTATCTTAGACTGCCCTACGTTCTTAAAATAATGCATAAGACAAGATCCAATTTCTTGAGGCCCTCTTGACGCTGTGGACTCATCCCAAACATACATGTGAACTTTTTCAGTACCCTTAGTATTTATGCCGAAGCAAAAGGTCCAAAGTTGTCTTTTGTAATATACAACCCCTGTTATTAGTGCTGGAGTTGGAAGGGTTTTCATGAGATCAAAAGTTATTACCGAAGTATCGAAAAATACTCTAGCCATTTCCGAATCTTGCCTCAGCCCCTGCCTAGCGCGTTTCTAAGAGAAGTATGAAGGTTACGCCACTATTGCACTCAAACTATGATCAAATTATAAAATTTGAGTGTAGATAGCTGCATAAAACTATTTTTGTATTAAAATAGATATATTAAGAGACCCATTTTTAAGAAAACCTCATTTTTTAAAAAAAGTGGGTTACGCCACTATTGCACTCATAGCCTCATACAATCATTTTAAATTTTTAAATAAGTGAAAAGAAGTTACATAAGTATATTTAAGAACATACTTTTCAAAAAGATTAAAACTTGCATAGAAAGCCAAGTGCCCACGCAATAAAGTTTCTGTATGAATAAAGAATTTATTTAAAATAGAGATAAATGACGAACCAAAATCTGCAACAATTCTTAATATCACGCCACTGAAATTGGCGTATTGTGAACTTAAGAAATCAAATTTGGTAAAAGCTAATTGTGATAGTTTTGAGGAGTGAAAGTCATAATTTTACATTTCTTGGTTTTCAAGGGAAGGGAATTTGAATCACACCATAAAGAGATAAAGAGTTATACCTTACTCCTTATCTATCAAATTGGTAAGTTATACTCGTATTATGATTAAATATTTAAAAAATGTTTTTATAGCTTAATTTTAAAGATATTGGCGGAAAATTTTAAACGACTGTCTAACTTTTTCATAATTTCCGATATGTTGGACAATTATTTTTTTTAGATATCTATTGTAAATATAGTAATAACTTTGTAATAATTAAACAAATAAATTCATAATTTTGCTTTGTATAAATGTATTTGCAAACAGTAACTTAAATCCAACAAACTAACTAATGTTTTTATTTTAAATTAATTATTTTGTAACGCTATAGTTTCAACTCAGTAATGAATCAATGTATAAGAATACACGTCAATTATTTCGACAGACGGCATATTATGTCATTGTTCTATTTTCTTTTATATACTTCTTATAATATTCTTGTATTGTCTAAATAAAGAATTTTATAATTATAATAGATAATAACAGATTTATTTATCCATCGCCCGCTGCAATATTGAAAAATTTAAGATCGAAGAGCACTTTTGAACAATTGTTTCGCATTTCTAATATTCAATCTACGTACTTACAAAGCACATCTTTTAAAAAATCAACTCCAATTTATTTTGGTATGAATTGGCCATTGTTAATCTGGATATACCTAGTATACCTACTTTCAAAAGATAAAGTAGCTACATACATATTTGCTTCTGTTAAAGTTAGACGAGCTCTTTATAGTTAAAGTATAGTTTTGCGTTTAAATTAACAAAAAGTCGGTTCTCGTTTTATAAACGATATTTACAGTCAAACCCCATTCCAAAATTTTAAATGTTGAAAATCTTGCGCCATTTTGTTTATGAAAATCATGTTCAACCTATTCATGAACAAAATTTTAATTAGAAACATTTAAGTATACAATACATATCTACATACAATAATAAAATAAAAAAAAAGAATGTAGATACCTACTTACAATAATATTATTGTAATTGCAATAATTAAGAATGTATACCAATTTTTTCTTATTTATTGGATCGTTTTTTGTATTCGTGTCTTGGGTGTAATCACACCCGAAACGTTACAACTCAAAAAAATAAACAAAATCTATAATTGACCTTGCGCCCACTCTAGGACAAACATAATTTTTATGAATAAGAAAGGATAATTTAATATTTTACTTTCTGAGAATATTGTATTCTGCTTAAAAAAAAGTCATTTTACTAAAAAGGAGTTGAATAATGTCCTAAAAACTCTAATATCTCTTCTCAAAATTGCAAAAACTACTACCTGCCTTGAAATGAAAAAGTTGAAAATTTTAGCTCAAAAATGAAAAATTTCAAGATTTTTCAATTCTCTCAAAATCCAATATTTGTCCAAATTATTAAAAAAACTAATACCTATTCGAAAAAAGGATATTCACCTCGTCGTTCATCGCAATACAAAATAAGATACAAACCGATTTCTTATCATAATAAACATACCGAGCTTCATAATAATACATTCAATACTTTTCGCATACCAACCAATGTACATAATATGTAGTTACTTTTCTTCCTAAAAACACACAAAACAATCCAACAAGTTAAATCTACTCCTTTTCTTCATTTTACATTCACACCATACTCATCGCTTACCAATCCCTATACCACCATAGCCCTCAAATATTATCATCCACCGTCACCAGGGTTCGGACTTTACTTCGATCGAAGTAGATCTACTTCGATTTTGAGAAAAAAATTTAATCTACTTCCCTACTTCTCTTTTTTATGATCTACTTCTCTTTGAAATTCTAAACCAACATATTTAAAGACAGCGTTGATCACTCTGTATTACATAAAAAACAAGTTTAGGAATCATTTAAACGTAAGCACTGTGGAAAATTTAATGTTTTTGAGATCACTTACAGAAAAACGTAAAGATATTTATGAGCCACCTATTTAATTGATAAAATTTGTACAAGTTCGTTGATGGAAAATTTACTTTAAAATAGGTATATTTAATTAAAATTTTTTTAAAAGTCTGAAATCAGAATTTACTTATATATGTTATGTTTATATAATTTAGTTTCCTAAAACTACTTCGAAAATTTTAGATCTACTTCAGTTTTTTTCCGTATCTACTTCCAAAATTGAAAACCTAAGTCCGAACCCTGACCGTCACCGTGGTTCTGCTCACATCCATTTCTTCCCCTTCTACACCACCCCTTTACTGAACTTCTCCTATACCCAAAAGCCTACTCGCCTTTCATGTTCGTCATACTTCTTTTTGCTTCAGTTCCAACAAAAAATAGCTATCTTCGAAAAAAAACACGTTTTGGCAAATAGATGAACTAAAAACAGCCAGTAAATAAAAGTAACGACTTTTGTGCAAAAAAAAGGCTTTTATAAAATGTGTTATTTTGGAATAAAAAGTTACTTTTTAATTACTTTTTTTTTAATATAAACAATTTCAGAAAGCATTATGTCATTTTGGGAAAGTTATGATGATCTTTTCACATAACTACACATTAAAAAATGCATTGGAAAATGAGCAATTTTAATGTTTTTCAAAAGATGATTATTCAAAAATAGAGCCCAAAATTAAAATTCCGCTCCGACGCTCTTCTAAGTCTCTTCATTACCTTTAAAATGACGTAAAAATATTATAAGTTTTCCACTTCAATTTCAATTTCAATTAAACGAAAGAAGCAACCGGAATATTAAAATTAAATAAGAAAAATATAAAAAAATTAAAAAAGTGGCTCGACGCTTTTCAAGATAAAATGTAATTCTTTCATATGTAATTTATTTTATTTCAATACGACTTGCATTGACTTCACAAACCTTGCACGAATTTGCCCAATTTCACTTTTTTCTCAATATTTTGGGCGGAGGCCTCTTAAGGCTTGTGTTGGTAGGGAATTACTTGACGACGTGTCCTGGTACACCTCCTCACTTCAATTTGCTGTTTCGGTTCTACAACTTTGGCCGAAATACCAGTTACTAATGACGAAGAAGCTGTTTCTATTGCCGGTTGCTGGGAAATGGCTGCTGCATTACTTGGTTGTTGTGTTAACTCACCATCTATTGTAGTTACTGAGAGCTTTTCGGTCACGTTCGAATTCGCATTAGCTTTTGTGAGTTGAGCATCTATGGGAAAAGATTTAGAAATACAATCAGGTGTATTACCTTCAACGTTGGTGGATCTCATTTGGTCAATATATCTCCGGAATGGAGTTCCATCTACATCAACTATGTAATGTAAATGACCGACCCTATCGGTAACTCTACCGAACTTCCATTTGCATTCTTTGTTCTGGTAGTAACGGACCTGAACTGACTCTCCAATTTCAAAGTTTGCAATCCTCAATTTCTCTTGTGTTGTCTGGGCTAGTATACCGCAATAAATCCATCCTGGTGCGAAGATTAAATTTCAGCATCATTTCTGCTGGACTCTTTCCTGTAGTTGAGCTTTCTGTTTTACGATATTGCATAAGAAGCCGTTGTAATTTTGTATGAATGTCGCCTGGATCATTCATGGCAGATCGTAATCCGTTTTTCAGGATCTGAACAAATCGCTCCGCTTGTCCGTTTGTTGCTGGATGTGCTGGTGAAGTAAGTTTGTGACAAATGTTGTTGGATTTCAAAAAATCTTGAAACTCCTTCGACGTGAAATTTGTTCCGTTATCGGACACAATAGTTTGAGGAATCCTGAACCTTGCAAAAATTTCTCTCATCGCTCGTATAGTGTAGAAACTAGTGATCCGATTCATTGGAAAAACTTCCAACCACTTTGTTTTTGCGTCCACCACGATTAGGAAGTATCGTTCCATAAATGGTCCAGCGAAATCAATATGAAGCCGTTGCCAAGGTTGGGCTAGAATCTCCCAGGGGTGTGAAGAAGTCTTTGCTGGTTCCTTCAGAACTTTGGCACAATCCCGACAGCTTTTCACTAACTACTCGATATCGCGATCAATTCCAATCCAATAGCAGTAGCTTCTAGCCAAAACTTTCATTTTAACGATGCCGATGCGCGCTGAATGTAATTCGTTAAGGACACGTGTGTGCATTGTATGGGGAACTAATATTCGTAGTCCTCGGTAAATACACCCTTCATTTATCATCAGTTCGCTTTCCATCTGCTTGAACGAAGTGTTCTTCAAACTTGCTCCTCTCTGTAGGAGAATCCAAAGCGAAGACAACACTTTATCGCGCTTTGTTTCTTTATCTACATCTGAATTTGTAAGAGGTAAGTATTCGTCCCAGAGTTGGAATATTTCGTAGGTATTTCCATCATTTCTATAATCTTGAATTGTAAATGGGTTTCTAGAAAGAAAATCGGCATTAATATTATCTTTCGAACTTTTATATTGAATGTTATAGTTGAATCCGCTAAGAAATTGTACGTAATGCAACAATCTTTGTGCTGTAAGTAAAGGCAAATGTTTATTTGGGTAAAATATTGCAGTCAGCGGCCGATTACCTGTAATGAGCGTAAATTCACGCCCATAGCAGTAATTAAAGAACTTATGTAACCCCCAGTAAATTGCCGTAGCCTCCTTGTCTAACTGACTGTAATTAGCTTCTGACTTGGATAGACTTCTGGAAGCAAATACAATCGGACGTTCGCCATCCTTCGTACTGTGGGACAAAATCGCTGATAACCCGACTGGAGACGCATCAGTAGCTAAAATAAGCGGGAGATCTTCATTGAAAGGTATTAACACGTTATCGTTCATCATCTCCTTTTTCAAATTTTCAAATGCTTATTGACACTCGTTGTTCCAAATAAACTTCTCATCCTTCTTCAGTAGGTGGTAAAGCGGGTGTAGTTTAGTTGAGAGATCCGGAATGAATTTATGGTAATAATTTACCATTCCCAAGAAATGACGTAATTTGTTTAGATCTGAAGGAGGTTGTATTTTTGATATCGCTTCCACTTTATCGGATGTTTTGTGTAAACCATCTTTGTCAATCTTGTGACCGAGGTAAGTGACGCTCTTTTCAAATAATTTGCACTTTGATTTGTTAAAATTTAAATCAAATTTTTGTAACTTCTCAAGTAATCGCATGCTCCTATGAAATAGTTCCGAAACTGACCTAGCCACTACAATTATATCATCAATAAAACATGCCGTACCTTTAAGGTCATTTGTAATATTTTCATCCATAAACCTTTGCCATATGTTTGGCGCAGTTTTCAAGCCAAATATAAGTTTATTGACTCGGTAAAGACCCTTTATAGTGCTTATTGTCTGTAACATTGAGCTTTCCTCTGTCATATTGAGGTGTAAAAAAGCTTTGTGAACATCAAACGTACAGTAATATTCACCATCTTTTAATTTTTGAAACAGATCTTCTATCTTGTGAATTGGGTAACCATCGTTCACTAAATATTTATTGAGTGTAGCTTTATAGTCTGCACATAATCGAATGGATTTGTCGGCTTTAATAACGGGAACTACCGGAGTCCCCCAATCAGAATGTGCAATCTTCTCAATAATACCACATCTCTCTAATCTGTCTAACTCACATTCAATTAAGGGTCGAATTGCATATGATACTGACCTTGGTTTTATGAAAGTTGGAGTAGCACCGTCGCGTAGCTTCAACATACCTTTGATTTTCGGTATGCTTCCAATTTCTTGTCTGAAGACATTAGCATATTTGTCAAAAATCTGTTGCTTTAATTTGACTATATCAACCTCAGTGTAGGTATCGATGGATTTGACACTCAATAGATCGAGATTGTGAACCCATTCACGTCCCATCAGTGTGTCGAATTCACCCTTGACTATATATAAATCACAATTTATATTCTGGTCATCATATTGAACTTGTACTTCTGATTTCCCATAAGCAGGGAATATTTCTTGATTGTAGGTCTTAAGCATGACGTCTGTTGGCAAGATTTTGGCATTTGGCCAATGCGTCTTAAATTTTTCGTAATTTATGACAGAAATTGCTGCTCCGGTATCGAATTCCATCTCAATGGGCTTCCCATTTATTTTTAAAGTCACAAAGTACTTACCCCGGGCACCTGTAGGTTTTTGGTGTAATTGAATTGAGTGTAAACTTTCTTCTCCAGCTTCCATCAAATGAAGAGCATTGATCTCATGCTTGTAATTGCCCATATCCGTACTCTGTCAACTCTGTGTAACTTCTAAGGTATTCGTTTCTCGGGTCGATGATCTCGCTTTCATGCAAACTCCGACATATAGTGCAATGTAGGTTATTTGACTTGCAATTGTTTGCCATGTGGTTTTGTTTGCCGCATCTATAACAAATCATTTTATTATTTTTAGAAGCTTTGGAGGTATTTTTATGTAGATTTGTATTTGATGTATGGCCTGTCTTCTTATGTGGGATCATCGTCTTGAATTGGAGCTGGTGAACGTTGTTCATGGCACGGCTTTCCAGTTTTGATGCCTCCATTGCCAATGCATTGTGTATGGTCTTTTCCATGGATAAATTTGTCTCTTGCGTCTCTCCTTAATGTCCGAGTCTCTGAGTCCGCGAATAAACTGAAACCTCAGATGTGTATTCAATGTAGATTTCTTGCATGATTCGCATTCAAATTTATAGTAGACACTTAATTTTTTTAGATCTGCCAAATAATTGGCAATAGACTCCCCTTCATGTTGTAGCCTAAGAAGGAATTTATGTTGCTCAGTTATCTCGTTCTGCTTGGGACTTATGTGTTCTTTAAGTATTTGAATTAAATTCTCGTACGACTTCGTCTCCGGTTCTTCTGGTGCTGTCAAATTTGAGAGTAGTTGGTAGTATTTCGCTCCGATACAATTGATTAATACTTGCCGTTTTTTTATTCCATCTGTAATGGTTTTTAATGCCAGGTAATTCTCTAATCTTTTGATATAGTTGGGAAATGTTTCCTCGTTCTCGTTGAACTGGTCAAAATGTAGGTTGGGTGTACTCGCCGAATTATTTTGTAAGCCCTGTAGAGCTGTAGTTAATGCTTGTAGAATTTATTGCGTAGTTTCAGCCATCGTACAGATTTTCCTTAATCTGAATAATCCTTGTCGCCAATATTGAATATGTACCAATAAATGTATTTAATTGGAAATTTTCATATATCCTATAAACGGAAGAAATACGTCGTGCTATGATTGTTCAATATATAATCATTTTATTTTCATATTTCAATTTGTATGACATACATATGTATATATAAATTAAAGTGATACTCGTATGCACAGTAGATAATCAATAAAGTATATTTTGTTGAGTCTTGAATATCTATCAAAACTGTTATTTATTTATTTATTCTTTCTTCATCAAACAGAGCTTTTAAATCTCTTATAGACTACTTAATAACTAACATTCATAAGATAGGTACATGCATAAATATTATCCACCAAAGTACAAATAAGATAACAATGTTTTTTTATATAATGCTTTTAAATTTATAAATGTAATTAATTAGTTACTATTATATCACTATGGTAGCAAATTTAGTACGTTAAAGACATATAATTTAAAAGTTTCTCTATTGCAACTGTCAAAATAGACTAATCTATGCAAACCAAATTAGCTTTCCTGATGCAAAGAAAGATTGGTTCATTACGACTTTAATTCGTTCTATGGAACTGCTCATGAAACAAAATGGTATCACAAGAATTGCTTCTAGGAACGCGAATACTAATTAAATTAATTAGCCGAGGACAATTAATATGATATGAAAGTATATCCCTGATAAACATTATTCCAAAGTATGTACGTCGTTTTTCCAGATTTATCATACCAAGTAACAGGCACCTGGTTTTATAAGATGGAGCACTTTTAAGGGAGCAAAAAGAGGAAATCTTTCAGAATATAAACGAAGCTACCAATAGGGTCATCAAAAACACCGATGAGAAAGTAGGGATTATTTCTGAAAAGGTTGAGAAGCTAGAAAAATGGTGGAAATGCAGGAAACGGTTATTCTAAAACAAAAAGCTATAATATGCTTGAACCAAGAAAACAGAATAACTCAGCTAGAAATAGGTTTGAGGAAAAATAATGTGATTGTGTTTAAGGTAGAAGAAACGGAAAAAAATGAGGAAGAACTCAAAAATTTAGTTACTAAAATCTTAAATAATAGCAATGAAGATTTTAAATTAATTTCAAACGATATTGAAAGTTGCTTTCGTTAAGGGAAATCCTCCGAAGGGAAGAATAGACCAATACGTATAACGTTTAAAAGCTTTGACAAAAGACACAAAATACTCATGTCAAAAAAAATATTCTCTAAATTATAGCATCGCAGACGATCTACCTAAATCTCTCCTTGAGGCAAGAAAACCACTCGTGCCTAAGCTTTTGAAATTCAAAAAACAGGGCAAAAGAGCATATTTTAAGCTAGATGAATTAGTAGTAGAAGGGAAAGTTTGGAAAGAAAACGAAAAAGAAACGCAGAATATGATCCAGAAAATCATAGAAAAAGAAGTCGCTCGGCCAAAAGTTCATCAACGCAACAAATAAAAGTAAGGAACAAAAATGACAGCAAAACAAAAACAACCATAATTGGATCTACGGAATTGAATCCAACAAAACAACCCAGAAACCCAATAAGAAACTTTCTTACACAACAAAACTCTAATGAATACCTTAATAAAACACTTACACCAACAACTAGTCAAAGTAAGGACCCTAGCTATAGCAAACATAACAACTTGGAATAGCAAACAATAGTAAACGATAACACCTCTAAGCAAGTCTCAAAACAGCGTACACTAAAAACAATAACAAAAAATAAGAACACACAACTTCAGAGTCAAGAACAAGAACAAGAACAAGAACAAGAACAAGAACAAGAACAAGAACAAGAACAAGAACAAGAACAAGAACAAGAACAAGAACAAGAACAAGAACAAGAACAAGAACAAGAACAAGAACAAGAACAAGAACAAGAACAAGAACAAGAACAAGAACAAGAACAAGAACAAGAACAAGAACAAGAACAAGAACAAGAACAAGAACAAGAACAAGAACAAGAACAACAACAACAACAACAACAAGAACAAGAACAAGAACAAGAACAAGAACAAGAACAAGAACAAGAACAAGAACAAGAACAAGAACAAGAACAAGAACAAGAACAAGAACAAGAACAAGAACAAGAACAAGAACAAGAACAAGAACAAGAACAAGAACAAGAACAAGAACAAGAACAAGAACAAGAACAAGAACAAGAACAAGAACAAGAACAAGAACAAGAACAAGAACAAGAACAAGAACAAGAACAAGAACAAGAACAAGAACAAGAACAAGAACAAGAACAAGAACAAGAACAAGAACAAGAACAAGAACAAGAACAAGAACAAGAACAAGAACAAGAACAAGAACAAGAACAAGAACAAGAACAAGAACAAGAACAAGAACAAGAACAAGAACAAGAACAAGAACAAGAACAAGAACAAGAACAAGAACAAGAACAAGAACAAGAACAAGAACAAGAACAAGAACAAGAACAAGAACAAGAACAAGAACAAGAACAAGAACAAGAACAAGAACAAGAACAAGAACAAGAACAAGAACAAGAACAAGAACAAGAACAAGAACAAGAACAAGAACAAGAACAAGAACAAGAACAAGAACAAGAACAAGAACAAGAACAAGAACAAGAACAAGAACAAGAACAAGAACAAGAACAAGAACAAGAACAAGAACAAGAACAAGAACAAGAACAAGAACAAGAACAAGAACAAGAACAAGAACAAGAACAAGAACAAGAACAAGAACAAGAACAAGAACAAGAACAAGAACAAGAACAAGAACAAGAACAAGAACAAGAACAAGAACAAGAACAAGAACAAGAACAAGAACAAGAACAAGAACAAGAACAAGAACAAGAACAAGAACAAGAACAAGAACAAGAACAAGAACAAGAACAAGAACAAGAACAAGAACAAGAACAAGAACAAGAACAAGAACAAGAACAAGAACAAGAACAAGAACAAGAACAAGAACAAGAACAAGAACAAGAACAAGAACAAGAACAAGAACAAGAACAAGAACAAGAACAAGAACAAGAACAAGAACAAGAACAAGAACAAGAACAAGAACAAGAACAAGAACAAGAACAAGAACAAGAACAAGAACAAGAACAAGAACAAGAACAAGAACAAGAACAAGAACAAGAACAAGAACAAGAACAAGAACAAGAACAAGAACAAGAACAAGAACAAGAACAAGAACAAGAACAAGAACAAGAACAAGAACAAGAACAAGAACAAGAACAAGAACAAGAACAAGAACAAGAACAAGAACAAGAACAAGAACAAGAACAAGAACAAGAACAAGAACAAGAACAAGAACAAGAACAAGAACAAGAACAAGAACAAGAACAAGAACAAGAACAAGAACAAGAACAAGAACAAGAACAAGAACAAGAACAAGAACAAGAACAAGAACAAGAACAAGAACAAGAACAAGAACAAGAACAAGAACAAGAACAAGAACAAGAACAAGAACAAGAACAAGAACAAGAACAAGAACAAGAACAAGAACAAGAACAAGAACAAGAACAAGAACAAGAACAAGAACAAGAACAAGAACAAGAACAAGAACAAGAACAAGAACAAGAACAAGAACAAGAACAAGAACAAGAACAAGAACAAGAACAAGAACAAGAACAAGAACAAGAACAAGAACAAGAACAAGAACAAGAACAAGAACAAGAACAAGAACAAGAACAAGAACAAGAACAAGAACAAGAACAAGAACAAGAACAAGAACAAGAACAAGAACAAGAACAAGAACAAGAACAAGAACAAGAACAAGAACAAGAACAAGAACAAGAACAAGAACAAGAACAAGAACAAGAACAAGAACAAGAACAAGAACAAGAACAAGAACAAGAACAAGAACAAGAACAAGAACAAGAACAAGAACAAGAACAAGAACAAGAACAAGAACAAGAACAAGAACAAGAACAAGAACAAGAACAAGAACAAGAACAAGAACAAGAACAAGAACAAGAACAAGAACAAGAACAAGAACAAGAACAAGAACAAGAACAAGAACAAGAACAAGAACAAGAACAAGAACAAGAACAAGAACAAGAACAAGAACAAGAACAAGAACAAGAACAAGAACAAGAACAAGAACAAGAACAAGAACAAGAACAAGAACAAGAACAAGAACAAGAACAAGAACAAGAACAAGAACAAGAACAAGAACAAGAACAAGAACAAGAACAAGAACAAGAACAAGAACAAGAACAAGAACAAGAACAAGAACAAGAACAAGAACAAGAACAAGAACAAGAACAAGAACAAGAACAAGAACAAGAACAAGAACAAGAACAAGAACAAGAACAAGAACAAGAACAAGAACAAGAACAAGAACAAGAACAAGAACAAGAACAAGAACAAGAACAAGAACAAGAACAAGAACAAGAACAAGAACAAGAACAAGAACAAGAACAAGAACAAGAACAAGAACAAGAACAAGAACAAGAACAAGAACAAGAACAAGAACAAGAACAAGAACAAGAACAAGAACAAGAACAAGAACAAGAACAAGAACAAGAACAAGAACAAGAACAAGAACAAAAACAAGAACAAGAACAAGAACAAGAACAAGAACAAGAACAAGAACAAGAACAAGAACAAGAACAAGAACAAGAACAAGAACAAGAACAAGAACAAGAACAAGAACACCAACAACAACACCACCAACACCAACACCAACACCAACACCAACACCAACACCAACACCAACACCAACACCAACACCAACACCAACACCAACACCAACACCAACACCAACACCAACACCAACACCAACACCAACACCAACACCAACACCAACACCAACACCAACACCAACACCAACACCAACACCAACACCAACACCAACACCAACACCAACACCAACACCAACACCAACACCAACACCAACACCAACACCAACACCAACACCAACACCAACACTAACACCAACACCAACACCAACACCAACACCAACACCAACACCAACACCAACACCAACACCAACACCAACACCAACACCAACACCAACACCAACACCAACACCAACACCAACACCAACACCAACACCAACACCAACACCAACACCAACACCAACACCAACACCAACACCAACACCAACACCAACAACAACAACAACAACAACAACAACAACAACAACAACAACAACAACAACAACAACAACAACAACAACAACAACAACAGAATGATAGTGTCCGATGTCTCCTCGCTACCCGACCCGAAAGAGGAAAAAATGCAACATGGGCGCAAGTGTGCCCGGTTGTTGTTGTGTGAAAAGTGTGTTGAAAAAAGATGAAATTCGATACTCATAAAAATGGAAAAGAGTGCATTGGTCATTGGGTTTGAAGTAATTGGTAATGAAAATAATGACCTGGGAATTTTAAGCGGTTTGGAGTTGAGCAATTAAAGGAAATGACGAATATGGGAATTTGAAGTGGTTGAGTTGGGTTTTGGGATCAATACACGTTTAATAGGTTGGAAAAGTAAGGGAGTGCATTGATCGTTGGATATAGAAAATGAAAATGATGAGTGTGGGAATTTGGAGTGGTTGTGTTATTGAATTTAAATAGAATTATGGACGGATAGAAAAATAAGGGGATAGGGTAATGAGACAAAAAAGTTTGTAAAGTGACTTTACAACAATATTTTGAAAAAAAAAGTAGATTTAGTTCAATTGAAGTAAAGTGCCCAAGTAACATTTTTCATCTCATAAGATGCTCCAGGAGTTCAACTAGATTGATTAAGAGGAGCTAAAAGTAATCTTAAAGAATACTACGAGATTCTTTTAAAACTGTTAAAAGCCTTAAATGGCCTAGTTATGAGAAGTTCTTCCTACTCGTAGCAAGAACAGAAGTTTCTTTATGGGATGACAGATGCACGTTTATATTAAAACGGCACTTCTAAGGCTCTAATAAAGATCGGCAAATTCCTATTACGAGAAAGCGTCTCTTCCAATGAGAGGTAATATGTAAAGTTGGTTGATAGGTTTGACTGGTTTTGGATATACAAAGGAACAGATCGCTTGGCAATGAATGCCTCAGCTCTGACCTCTGGCTAATGCACTCGAGGTTTTATTCAGTTGTATTCAAAAGTATTTTCCAAATTCTTTTAGCTCGCAAGCTTCACAAAAGAATAAAAAAAGATATTTTTAGGTTGGTGTTCAGTGAGAGAAGACAACTTTATTTAAAAATGCTATGGATATTTATACATAATTTTTTAATGTTATCGAAATCAAATCCATACTTCGATTATTGGCCCACTTACAATCGATATTCACATGTCAGCATAATTCTAAGGCTAGGGGTAAATGACCAGCTATCTTAAATGGCATAGTGCTTAGTTGACATATTATGGTGCCCAAGCCGATGACCGCTGAGCAACCCATTAATGTTCTATGTGTATGCACTTTGTTTACTTGCGCCGTTCATGCCATCAGGGTAATATGATACTGCTCCAATCAGTATGTTTTTCTGATACATAACTCCGAAGATAAGCTCCTAAAACTTTATGGGAATTTTCTAGTGCTCCAATACTTTCATGATGGTAAGCGGTAGACTGTAGCTACTCTATTTTCAACAAACTATACATATCTTTAAATACCATACTTTATTTATAAATTCAGTACCTTGATCAGATGCTATAGTTCCAGGGACTCCATATCTTAGAATAAAACATTCTACAAGTTCTTTAGCTACAGTATTAGCTTCTTCGTTTGGTAGTGGTATCGCTTCTATAAACTTTGTTAGTTCATCTTGAAGTGTAAGAATATATTTTGATCCATTTTCTAATTCGTCCAATCCCTCAACAACATTTTGTCAAATGATGCCGATCGGTCAATAGTGCCATTCTTGGATTCCTTTTCATTATTTACTTGCGGTTCACAATTTTTCTGCACGTCCCTCAACAACATTTTGTCAAATTATGCCGATCGGGCAGTAAGGACTATTCACATGAGAGCGACCAACAAATAAAAAAACAAATGGGATTTAAAACATATATAAACATAGATTATTCACAAAAACTTTACAAAAGGGTAGCAATCTAGTATAATTTAATGTTTATTTATAAAAAATTGCATTGTAATTGCTAAAATGAGAGAAATTTGAGAAAATAAATTGGTCGTCGCGAATTGCAAAAACGTCTATTTTAAATAAATACAATTTAATTTAAAAAAAGAATTAAGGTAGGTATATTAATAATAATTACAGTGACGTTTTTTTTTTTTTGTTTTATTAATTATTAATGAGTTTATATTACTTAATTCTTGTATTGTATTTTGTTTTTTTTTTTTTTTTTTAATAAAAAAAGAAAATAAACTTTAATTCTTTCATACATCAATTCATTTACATATAAATGAGTAGGTGAGAACCAAAACTCGCCAAATCCATTCAAACTCGTTTTGTGCAAAAAGGATAAAACTTATTACGGCTTAAAGAAAGTACTTGCAGAACTTAATATTGTATCTCTTTAAAGAATTGTCGTTCTGTATATTGTGATTAAAAGGAAAAATATATTTAATGTTCCTTTTAGAAGTTATTTAAAAATTTAATTTGGATATGATGAGTTTTGGTGCAAAAGCATGGAGATGATTAGTTTTGAAACCAATATATATACGAAAAGTTGGATGCGAAGAGTTTTGTTACCAACACTTGTAAAAATGTTCACTTTTGAAAAAAAAAAATAATAATAATGAAAACAATTTCCTTATGTTAAACAAGACCTTTTATTGTTTATTGCCGAAAATAGTAATTAGTTTAGTTCACAAATTTTAAATTAATGAAGGAAAATAATTTTTTTTAAATTGTGAAAACTTCTTGTTCTTCTAATGCAATTTCCACTTCATCGTTTTGAAATTCTTGTTCATCTTGTTGAGGAGCACAAATTACATTTTTGTAATAAAGAAGATCATCCATTTTTTTCCACTCATTTCCAAAATGTTTAACTAGCAATTTTTCAACGTCTTTTAGCTTTTCTTCTTTAACTGGGACCTTATTATGAAGCAACTCTGGTATGATAAGTCTTAAGCTTTTTCCTTTTTTAGTGATAGATTTAAAACTGCCTGAATCAACTTTATAATTAACTTCTCCTTTGAGCACGATAGTCTTATTTTGTTTTAAAAGCATGATGCGTTTTGAGGAGGCAAAAGGAAAATGCAATTGACCAGGCGGTTTAACATTTCTGGCAACCGAAGATTTAAAGTCCAAGACAGGCACTTCTTCTCCAACGGTCTTAACTTGCCCATATTTCGAAAATATCTTTTTGTATTCTTCTGGCTGAATAATTGTGTCCATTTTTCTAAGTTCCTTTTCGATGCGACCGAAAACTCTGTCAGATGGTAAATACGAATGGCCAACGATTGGAAAAATGAATTCGATGGATTCTATTTTTGGAGGTGAAAGCTCAAGAAGCCATTTGGCTAACATACCAATCACAGTTATATTCTTGTTCTGCCCAGGACAGCCATCCGAAAACATCTGAATTTTAGAACAGCCTTCAGGCCTTTAAGGTAATAAAATAAAATTGATGCGATTTCGTTCAAGCCTTTAAATCGCTGATCTTCAGACCAAGTAAAAATTTTAACAGTGTCGGATGTTTGTTTATTTTTTGAGGTTCCTTCACAAATTGTCAAATTATACTGATAGAGCTGCCTTGAATAATAGGCAGCTTGATCAGGGACTTTTGGTAAAACAAGATTTTTTTGGCAATCAAATGAAAACTTGAAGATTTCTTCAGAAGGTTTTTGAAGCATTTCATGAAAGGCCTTAGCTTTCTTTTTATGGACTGCATATTTTGCCATTGTCAACACTTTTTCGTTTCCTGAACACTTAATTAGGGACTTTAATCTTATGCACTCTGAACAAGCATCCGTCGCAGGTGTGTCAAAGCTGAGGTTGAAGTCTCGTCGAAAAATTTCCCAGAAAAAGTGATATTTTACCTTAAGACTTGTGTCAGCTGCATTGTTATACTGTCTCCAAAGCAGTTTAACGCTCCAGTCACTTGGGAAATATTGCCGAATACTGTTTTCCCTTGTATAATGGGACTCCACACAGTTCAGCTTTTTAATAAAGCTTGCTACTTCACCTTTTTTTTGTACATATTTTCTGGATCTGGTGTCACCCCCTCGTTTTTCTTGTGGTGTTTCTCCAGCTAAGAGATGATTTTTGCAAATATTTTGAACTCTGAATTTTGATATTCCCAGTATTTGCAGAAATGCGGTTTGACAAATTTGCAATAAGCCATCTTTCTTGGACCTTATAAAATAACTTATTGATATACCTTTGAAAGGTATTCTTTGTATTTTATTCCCTAAACCACAATTAAAATTAGACTTTTCAAAATACTGCAATAAAGTTAATAGTAAATTACCAGAGCGCCTTATCCTCATTGGCTTTCTTTGAGACGTATATTTCAATATGAAATTATCCTGGGCGATCTTTCCTTTATTTGAATAAAAAGATTCATAAAAACGACGAATATCCTGAATGGAAATATTCGTACAATTTAAATTTTTCTTCTTGTGTGAACAACCAGGCACCGTTGGAAGTTTCTTAGCCAAATATCTAAACAAAAATGCTTTAAACTTGGTTAATTGATGCATACAAAACAAATCACACCTTTTATGTTTTAGCTGTTCCCTTTTCCAAGAGTTCTTATTAACCTCTTTTTTTTTGCCCTTACCTTCAGACAAAATTGGGAACGAGTTAAAATTATCCATTTCTTAAAAATCGATCTTATTCGAGTAACCGCTATCAAACGAATGTAATTTTGTTGTCTCAACGTGAGAACTGATAAAGAAGAAGAAGAGAAAGAACAGTTTTGAAAACAAACCTACTGCGAGGGATATGAAAAGTTTTGCTGCAAAATTCAAAGTGGATATGGATAGTTTTGAAACCAAACATAATATTCAACTTGAAAATTCAAAGGAATTAAGCAGTTATGCTACAAAATTTTAGTTCGAATATTTTCAATGCTGCCAAATCTTCAAATCTGCATTTAAATCTCAATTTTTTAGTAAAGTGGATATAACAAGTTTTGCTTCTCACCTACTCAAATATAAAATTCTATCAAAACGTACATACATATTATATATATATTAATACATACATATATAATTATATTTCCTAGAAATCTTAATGTTCACTTGCATTTTATTCTTCTGTTTTTGTACTTATACATAGAATGGCTTTCATCTGAATTGAGCTGTAGTTAACGCAAACTAGATACATATTATCTAATTTTACTTTTTTTTTGTTTTAAGAAATTATAAAAGTTTTATAATTGCATTTACTGTTATGTTTGCAATATATATTTTTTTTCTTATTATTGTTGTTTTTGAAAACAGTTTCATGCTGTATTTCTATTCCATTTTTATTGCAAAGTGTTGGACTTGGTATGATATATTTTATTCTCTTGCTTTTTATTTTGTTTTCTTTCTTTTTTTATCGGATGTTGTTGTGCTGTATTCTAATAGTCGTGTTAGTAAACAAATTGGTAGTTTTAGGTCTTCCAATTATTCTGGTGTCTGTTACTCGGTGCCGGCGCCTGGGGTGGCATCATTTCGAATAAACACTTACGTTGTATTTCTGCAGCACTTTGAATATCTGCTAAACTAGGTGCGTTCTTACTGTTATTTTATCGAGATCATAATTTTTTAAGTTATGGTAACCCTCAAATATACAGGTGTTGTATCGCCTAGGTCACCTCACCGTGCTTTCCACAAAGGGAGAAGAGTAACTTGTGCGGATAGAAAAGATAAAAAGATATTTTTATTGTTACTTATTGGCCCGCTGTCTCAAGCTAGGCTGCGACCAATAGTTTAAATTTATTATTTATTTTGCTTTTATTTTCTATATTTTACTTTTATTTATTAAAATGGCCCGCTGTCTTGAGCTAGGCTGCGACCAAGTTAATAGTTCTTTTAAATCTATTCTATCCTATTTCTGAAATATTCCTGCCCTTTTATACTATTTTCAAAATACTTTATTATTCCAATACTTACGCAAATCATCCAAGTACATATATCCACCAACTGATATTTCATAATCGATATTCCAATTGGTAATACTTCCTATATATTAGTCCAATTGGAATTACGAAGAATATTTACCAACCAAATTGTAACCAAGTTAATTGTTTTTCACAAATGTGCCGCCGCATCATATTTCACGATACACTTCTCTCATAGCGACACTCGCCCATGCTAAGATGCATTATCAGCATTTTGTTTTGGGATTCCCTCAATGGCAGCAATTAATGCATTGGATTTGTTTACGTACAAATCCGTTGGACATTGGGTATCCATTACTCATAGCAGTTTATGGGTCGTGGTTTGTGTCGTACTTATGACGAGTGATCGTTTTATGATTACGTAGTGCGGATTCATTTGTGGGTCAATATTTTATGGTTTTATATTGGTGGCGATAAATTGGTTTGAATTATCAGTGGTTGGAGTGTCTTTGGAAGATGTGTGGGAAAAAAGAATCAATTGTGTCAGGAGGGTATCAGGTAGTGGGATCACTACATCCTCCCCCCCTTCGAAAAAGAAAATTGACCTTGAAGAGGTTAATTTTCTGTATAAAGGTTTAAAAGTGCAGGAAATTAACAATTATTAAATTCAGGTTTTTCTACTATTTTAACTATTTTTGTGAAAAAAAAAATTACAAATAGAATTTTCCTTACAATAATAAATTTTCATTTTTTAATAATAATGGTGATTTAAAGTTGTCCTTGAAGAGGTTACAAATTTTTTTTCTCTTTTTTTTTTTTATTTATTTTACGAGTATTAACAATATGTATTTATATTTAACATTTTTTTCCAATTTTTGATTTATCTTAGTAATAATGTCGTTGCTTTTTTTTATGTCTATATTAACTTACGTTTAAATATATGTAAAAATGTTTTCTTTTTCTTTTTTTGTATACCTATAAGAGTGTTTTATATTTATGCTAATGGTATTTACAAATGTTTTTACATATTTTTTTCTTTTTTTTTTTTAAATATTATTCTTTGGGATGCGAACAACGTGAAGGATATTTTCTAGAACTTAGGCTTCTAGTGAAATCTAGTGCAAATTGTATGCTTCTTTTGTCTTTGTTTTTGTTATTGTTAGTCAGTCCAGTTGTATCAGTTAAAGTATGACTTAAGATTGTTTGCTTTAGTGGAGGAGGTACTATTTGTTGAGGCATAATCGTTTGTTTTAATTAATTAAATACGGTTGTTTGTTTAGGTACGGGGGGTGCACTTTCTTATTTGAAAGAAGTTGAGGGACCCTTAGTGATAGTATTTGGTAAAGCACTAGGTAGTGAAGGTGGAGGAAGTGGCGATATGTTCATCGTTTTTTGTACGGGCTTAGAGTTTTCAGGTAAAGTATTTTTTTGGTTCTGCTGTACATATTTTGATTGATGTAACTGGCGCATCATTAGGACTCTGTTTGTTTTTTCTGAATTTTATAAATATTATCATTAACAGAATTTAACAGAATTATAAGTAGTATTAATGCTCCTGAGTTTGTATAGGATATCAATTCAGGGGAAAACATAGTATATAGATTATTTATAGAGATACTGTCCTCCAATTGTCGTAAATTTTCATTGATTTTTATCCAGTTATTTTTAAATGAAGTTTGGGAGAGGTGAATGTTTGGAAAATTTTCCAATGTAGTGGTATTAAAGTAGGTTATATTATTATTGGTTGTGTGTACTAGTGAGATGTAAGATGTGAGACTAGGACCGATAAACCTCCCGTTTATCCATGTGCCTCTAGAACCAGTAGCATTCTTTATATAAACTCGGTTTCCGCAGGGCTTTACGAGAATTGCAGCATGTTTAAATGACACCAACACGCTAGGAATGATTAAATGATTACTTGAATGATCAGTTCCTATATCTGTTTGGCCGATTCGTAAATGGATCCTAAATGGAGATTTTTAGTTTCTTAAAGTATTTTTTTTTCTCTCTATTTTTTTTTTTTTACTTTTTATAAATTTTTATCAATATCTTAACTGATTTTTTTTTCCAATTTCAAATTATTTTAACTAATTGTAATAAATATATTATTAATATCTTTATAAAGGATTCTTCATAATGACGTTTAATAGGGTAGTCTTTCTTCTTTTTTTTATTTTACAAATCTCAAAGCTGTAAACTACTTTATAAGATATTATATCTTAATGTTTATATGCAAATTAAATAAATAAAATGAAATGAAATTTTGGCTGACTACGTTTACTAGTATCCATTCCGAATTAGGCTCGTAGTTGATGATTTCCATTCTATGGAAAAAGAAGAAATGTTTCCTTAATACATACGTGTTTATTAGGTGAAATTTTGAAGGTGAGGAGGGGCATTTCTAGACCACGTGGGGTACAGGATTAAAGGTGTTTTTGCAAAAGAAGATTGCAAAAATTTTGTTCGTTCTTGTCATCGTTTTAACAGTCGGAGATTGTTGTTATGTACTAGTTTGGATTTTCTTCCAATTCTTATTATTGTATTTACTTCAGATACAATTTTAGTAATTTCGTAAGGTCCGTCCCATAAGCTTGATAGTTTATTTTGTCTCGTCTGGTTTTTCATTACAACCATATCACCAACTTTGAATTCTTTTTCCTTAACATTCTAGTCATAATAAACTTTGTTTTTCTTTTTTTTCTCGTGAATAGTGTCTCTCGCAATTTTGTAACCATGTTGGAGTTTGCTTTTTAGTTCGTTGGCGTAATTGTCGTAACTATAGAAAGTTTGTGGTTCCCTACTTATTGAATTTGGAATCCGTGCAGGATAACCATACAACAATTCAAATGGAGTATAATTTGTGCTACTATGTGGAGTAGTGTTATATACAAACATAGCGTATGGAAGCCATGTGTCCCAAGAGAAAGGATCTTTGTCAATGTAATGACGTAAGTATTCCGCAAGTGTCCTGTGACCACGCTCTAATGCGCCGTTGGTTTGGAGGTGGTATGGGGTTGTTTGCAATTTTCTTGTTTTGAGGACTTTGCATACTTCTTTAAACACATTGCTGAGAAAATTTGTTCCTTGATCCGGTAGGATCGAGTCGGGTATCCCAAATCGACAAACCAGCCGTTCAACTAACATTCGTGCTATAGTTGAAGCCTCGGCGTTCTGTACAGGTATTGCTTCGGAGAACTTGGTTAAGTCATCCTGAAATGTCAGAATATATTTGTTATTTTCATAACTGACGGGTAGTGGACCTACTATGTCTAGGGCTATACGCTCGAATGGGGATTTACAGATGGTGGTAACTTTCATGAGTATTTTGTTGTTACGAGATAATTTATTTTTTTGACATGACTCGCATTTACGTATATGATTTTTGACGTCTTTCGATATAGTTGGTCAGTAGTAATACTGCTTAATTTGTTTAGAGGTTCTTGTTACTCCTTGGTGCCCGCCAAATGGTGACTCGTGGTTTTCATGTAGAATTTTTGATATATCTCCTTGTTTTTCTATTAGTATCCTTGTATCAATATGGAGATATGTGTTGAATTTTGCTTGTTTGAAAGCTTCAAGTATTAATGTTTTTAAGTCGTTTTGAGGCTGATTACTTACGGGTACTGACAATGCAATTGATGATAAATTGTTTTTATTACATTCATTTATGATGTCTTTCATGCATTTCCTAATGTTTTCTCGATCTGAAGGACTTCTTATTGGTAAAGGTAATGTAACTGTATAATAAAAGACATTTGAGCGTTCTAATTTTTGGATCCAGACTTGACATATATCGGGTTTCTTGAAATCAGGTAGACGATGTTTTAATATTTTCACTTCTGCAGTTTCTACTAGGGGCAATATAATTACTTTAAAGTTGACTGTATTATTTAAAAATATGGATTCTTTTTTTTCGATAATTTTAAACTTTGATTGAGGTTCTGTTATTATTCCATTACTTACGGACGCTGTGTCGTCTCTATCTTCTTGTCAGTCGTCTTTTTCTTGTGCCCGTTTTTGACTTCGAGTAGTCACAAATACCTTGGTTTCATCACCGCCTTGAATACGGCTTAAAGCATCAGCGTTAGTGTTTAATTTTCCCTTTTAGTGGATAATCTTGTATTCATATTCTTCTAATAGGATTCTCCATCGCATAAGTCTAGACGTAGGATCTTTTCGTCCTATCAACCATTTTAACGAACTATGATCAGTAACGGTCGTAAATTTTCTTCCATAAACATACGGTCGAAATTGTGTCAGGGCATAAATTACGGCAAGAAGTTCCTTTTCTGAGGTTGTGTATCTTGTTTCACTCTCGTTTAGAGTACGACTTGCGAAGAAAATCGGTTTGTCTTTGCCAATAGGACCCTGTGACAAAACGGCGCCTAATGCAATATCGCTGGCATCAGTGGTAATTAAAAATTCTTCATTAAAATCTGGGTATGTCAGGATAGGAGGGTTAATGGCTTTTTCCTTTTAAATCCTGAAAGCTTCGTCGCAAAATGCGTCCCAACGAAAGGTTACATTTTTCTTTAACAAATTTGTCAATGGCTTTGCAATTTCAGTAAAGTTAGGGATAAATTTTCGATAATAACCTACGAATCCAAGGAAGGATTTTATATCTTTCGGTTTCTTGGGAACAGGGAACGTTTTTACAGCTTTTGTTTTCTCAGGATTATGTTTTATTCCTTCCTCTGAGATGACATGTCCCAGGTAAGTGAGCTCCTTTCTAATAAAATGACATTTCTCGGGCTGCAGTTTAAGATTATTCTCCCAAAGGCGTTTTAAAACCTTTATCAATCTGGTATTATGATCGTTTAAATCATAGCCATAAATAACTATGTCATCCACATAGACAAAACATTCAATTCCTTGAAGTCCCATTAGTACATTATTCATAAGGCGCTGGAAAGTAGCCGGGGCGTTTTTAAGTCCGAAAGGCATGCGATTGTATTCATAATGACCAAACGGAGTACTGAAAGCTGTTTTTGTTTTGTCCATTTTGTCCATGAGTATTTGATGAAAGCCCTTTGCAAGGTCGAGAGTACTGAAATACTTAGCTCTTTCCAATTGATCTAGAATGTCAGTTATATTGGGTAAGGGGTAAGCATCTCCCACGGTGATGTCATTCAATTTTCTAAAATCAACTACCACTCTCCATCGTTTAGTTCCATCTTGTCCTGACGTTTTCGGAATTAGTAGTAGAGGAGAATTCCATGGACTATTGCTTGGTTGTACCACGCCATCTTCTATCATTTCATTCACTTGTTTGTGAATTTCCTGTCTAGAACTTTCTGGAAGTCGATACGGTCTAGTATACAGAGGGGGTTTGTCTTCACTTGTAATAATTTTATGTTGCAATGTATTTGTATGAGAGAGATGATCCCCCTCTAGATAAAAGAGATCATTGTATTCGCGGCATATACTTAGAATGGTTTTTTTTTCATCAATATTACAATGTTTGAGTTCTAAGAGTGACTCTAATTTCTTTAACCTATTCTGTACTGGGTCTTTAAGACTATTTAACTCTAGAGTGTTATATTTATTGAGTTTTTCGTATTTTATTTTAATATTATTGACATTTATTTCTTGGTTTGAATCTAAAATATTCATTAGAAGTACCTTTATTTTGCAATTTTTGTTTTGGGTAATTGTTTCGCCCAAGAAAATTCCTGGTGCTACTTCACCCTTTTGCGTGACAATATAATTTAAATCCTCTTCTTTAAATGGTATCTCTATTATTTGTTGAGTTCTGGGCCTTAGAATAATGTTGTCTTTTTGTTCATAAAATTTTTTATTTACCTCAGTCTTATTTTCTGCTGGGTTTTCTTTTTCTTTTAATTGTTTTGTTTTATCTTTTTCATTTATTTTATTATGTGTTTTCATATTGGCCTTGTCATAACTAGAGATTTCTTTAACTTTCGATTTTTCGGGATAGCCGTGTGAGGTTTTTGAGAAAATTGTGTTGAAAGCTTTTGTACGATTTTGGTCGAGTTTGAATTTTAATGAATCTTTTTTATCTGAAACGTCAGTGGATTCACATGGTGTTTTGTCAGTATTCATCCCGGTGTATAAAGATATATTTGGGGATTTACAATCAGCTGTACCAATGTAATTCGGTTCTTCCTTCTCATACTTAGTTTTTTCGAGACCTTTTTCACCCGTAGATGGTATCTCGTAAGATATTTTACGGTCTCCCTTCTTCTCATTAGCTTCACATTTCGCTATATTTTCTTTCTTTTGAGGTATACAAAATTGTTTGTTATCGCAATGGCGTATTATTGCAGAAGCTTTTACTTCTAATTGTCTGTTTTCATAATTTACCTTACACTCAAACCTATCGAGAAAATCGTTCCCAAGAATTCCATCATATTCCAAATGTGTTTTGTGTGACAACACTTGGAATGGATGTTCTAAGAATGATATGCTTTTAAGATCAACGATTTCTAATGTTCCTGTAATTTCACCCATAGTTTGGATAGGTTCCCCAGCTATGGTTAAAATTTCACAACAATTTTTTAGGTTTAATATAAGGCAAATTTTTGTTTTTTAGAAGGCAAATGTCGGCGCCTG
This sequence comes from Chrysotoxum bicinctum, assembly GCA_911387755.1. Taxonomy (NCBI): domain Eukaryota; kingdom Metazoa; phylum Arthropoda; class Insecta; order Diptera; family Syrphidae; genus Chrysotoxum; species Chrysotoxum bicinctum. Next base: position 116,591,091 of record OU426987.1, read on the forward strand.
TATCTATTAATAAAGTGAACAGTCTTGTGTTGTCCGGTGTAATTTAAGACAAATGACTGGGTCTTTAAATTCAGGACAGAAGGGTAAAATTATTTTAAAATTTATTGGGTCGGAATAGGATGTATGTCGGCAGCAGTTCTCTGCGTTCGGGCGGAGTTGCCGACTTGTTCCATCCTGCAATCGTTTTCCGAATCAATTTTATCGAGATCTTCTGGATGTTTATTTGAACAACAATGCCGTAATCCGTGGCTTGAATTTCCTTTAAATGGGTTTGAATTGTGGAAGTAGGAAAGTTTATAGGTGGTCTAGATAGATTTTTAGAATGTTCTAAAGGTAACCGACAATTATTCTCTGTATGAAACATTTTTTGGCAATAGTTGCACTTAGGGGCTGGTTCGTTCTTAATTTGAGGTCTAAAGTTGGGATAATTCGTGTTTCGGTAACACGTGGAAGAAGTATGACCTGTTTTGTTGCAGGTCTGACAAATAAGAGGGCGATTTTGATTGGATGCCCCAAAGCACGATGCCGCTGTGTGTCCAAGTTTGTTACAATTCTGGCAACGGGATCTTGTGCCAAAATTCCTATATTCACCTTGTTCATTCTCTATCCGAGAAGATTGAGCAATGCCATATTCAATGGCTGCTTTCAGTTCCATTGCGTTAAACGCTTTTATTAGCAATCTCAGGTAAGTGTTTTTAATCCCGTCTTCAAAAGAACGTAAGGCTGTCTGCTTATTTTCAGCTATAAGGTAAGCCCTTACTGCTTGGTCGTTTGTACTTTGGTGCGTCGCCTTGTCTAATTTATGTAGTAGTTTTGTTAGTCGATCGCCGAAGCAGTGGCGTAGCGTACCATCTTGGCGCCCGGGGCGGGAGACCCATTTTGCCGCCCCCATTCAATACTAAATTAAAATTAAATTTCGAGACATCATTTCACAGGCAATGAAGTATCTTTTATTGAAAGTAAAATAGAATTAGCGGTTTCATAAACGGATTTTACGAGCCTTACGAATGAGGCTCGTGAGACAAAGCTGCATCTGCGGATTCATCTCCATGCATGCGTTTTTTCCTGCGAGTTTTTTCCAAAAAGTCTTAGAAAAGTCGATTGCGGCTTGGACGAAACGGTCTCTGCTCTCCACCAGGAGAGCTTTTAAAACGCAGAGTTTTGAGCACACTTAACCACACTCAGTCCACATTGCTGCAGGTAAATCTGTGCGTCATCTGCTTCAGGTAGCTCTGCAGCTCAAAAGCTAAGAAAAGTGAGGAAGTTGAATGACTGCATGACTGTCAGAAGAAGACTGGATACCGATCCGTCAATTCTTCCAGTACCTCAAGAACTTCCACAAACTTATTTTTAAGCGTCTTTACAGCTTCACGAGGTTCACTTCTTCTGCAGGCTTGTGACTAGATGCTTGAGGTACTTCTGGCGAGTCGACTTCGTCTTTGTCTGCACGTCTTCCTCTTCTGCCTGTAAAATAAGTTATGCATTCCTATGAATATTGGCCGGAGGACAATTCTAGGCCACGCACGATTGTAGATGGAGGAATCTTACTTACATTGGAATCACTTCCGCTGCTGCTGGATGCCGCCGAAGACGTTAACGTAGCTTTTGAACCAGAACTAGAACTGAAATATTTCGCGTATTCGCGTCTGCTTCTTTCTTAGCCTTTTTCTTGCGGTATTCCGCGCCGCTTCCTTTAACTCTTTTCATTTTCAAAAACTAGTTCAAAGGTTGAGTGAAGTACTAAGTGCTTAGTTTAAGAAGATTCAACAGTATTTAAACTATAAACAACACAATCGAAATAACTTTCTGTGATGCGGGAGGGAGCAAAAACATTGAGCTGTCTGAGACTAGAATAACTTTTCCATCGAATCCTAGTTATCTTATCATATCTCGCATATGCATATCATAAGTTTCGGAACACTCCCTTTCAGTTTCGCGAGAGTTTCGGAACGTTTTGTTTTAGTTTCGCGATCAGAGCGACAATACGGAATGCACTCTTACGGCCCTACTTACCGTCTACGAATTCACGAAAGCGGTCAACGACGAACCACAGATAGGGTGGCAAATTTCAAATTTACATCATTGTAGTTTGTTGACTTGTCAAACGATCTGTCATGAAACATATGATTTCTACTCTAACCGCATCACCGGCGACATTTTGCCGCCCCCCTAGGCCTGCCGCCCGGGGCGGACCGCACCCCCCGCCCCCCCTACGCTACGCCACTGCGCCGAAGTCCTTTATATTTTCTTTT